>JAUCEB010000019.1:3600000-4335100 GCA_033557925.1 Phytophthora x cambivora | reverse complement strand
GACCCCGGCCAGTCGTCTGGGCGCGTCGTTGGCCGGAACCAGGCGCATACATTTGAGGTCTTTCCTACGTGTCCAGGTAGCGATGACAGATGCTCGGATGGATCGGGTGCGTGAGCAAGACGCGTGCGGTGGCGGGCCAGTGGTCGGCGGTCGCGTTGGATGCGTGGTTTGGTGGTGAGGGCGTTTGCAAGTTTGCGACGCGGTGTGGGCTGGTGTCGAGGATGCTAGGACAGCTTGGCCGAGCGGTTAAGGCGATAGACTCGAAATCTATTGGGGTAACCCGCGTGAGTTCAAGTCTCACAGCTGTCGATGTCTTTATGTCTCGCTGCTCGTTTGCATCGCTTTTACGCCGTGTGGAGGCCGGCGCGGTGTCCGGGTGGCTGGTGCGGACCCCGGCCAGTCGTCTGGGCGCGTCGTTGGCCGGAACCAGGCGCAGACATTTGAGGTCTTTCCTACGTGTCCAGGTAGCGATGACAGATGCTCGGATGGGTCGGGTGCGTGAGCAAGACGCGTGCGGTGGCGGGCCAGTGGTCGGCGGTCGCGTTGGATGCGTGGTTTGGTGGTGAGGGCGTTTGCAAGTTTGCGACGCGGTGTGGGCTGGTGTCGAGGATGCTAGGACAGCTTGGCCGAGCGGTTAAGGCGATAGACTCGAAATCTATTGGGGTAACCCGCGTGAGTTCAAGTCTCACAGCTGTCGATGTCTTTATGTCTCGCTGCTCGTTTGCATCGCTTTTACGCCGTGTGGAGGCCGGCGCGGTGTCCGGGTGGCTGGTGCGGACCCCGGCCAGTCGTCTGGGCGCGTCGTTGGCCGGAACCAGGCGCATACATTTGAGGTCTTTCCTACGTGTCCAGGTAGCGATGACAGATGCTCGGATGGATCGGGTGCGTGAGCAAGACGCGTGCGGTGGCGGGCCAGTGGTCGGCGGTCGCGTTGGATGCGTGGTTTGGTGGTGAGGGCGTTTGCAAGTTTGCGACGCGGTGTGGGCTGGTGTCGAGGATGCTAGGACAGCTTGGCCGAGCGGTTAAGGCGATAGACTCGAAATCTATTGGGGTAACCCGCGTGAGTTCAAGTCTCACAGCTGTCGATGTCTTTATGTCTCGCTGCTCGTTTGCATCGCTTTTACGCCGTGTGGAGGCCGGCGCGGTGTCCGGGTGGCTGGTGCGGACCCCGGCCAGTCGTCTGGGCGCGTCGTTGGCCGGAACCAGGCGCAGACATTTGAGGTCTTTCCTACGTGTCCAGGTAGCGATGACAGATGCTCGGATGGGTCGGGTGCGTGAGCAAGACGCGTGCGGTGGCGGGCCAGTGGTCGGCGGTCGCGTTGGATGCGTGGTTTGGTGGTGAGGGCGTTTGCAAGTTTGCGACGCGGTGTGGGCTGGTGTCGAGGATGCTAGGACAGCTTGGCCGAGCGGTTAAGGCGATAGACTCGAAATCTATTGGGGTAACCCGCGTGAGTTCAAGTCTCACAGCTGTCGATGTCTTTATGTCTCGCTGCTCGTTTGCATCGCTTTTACGCCGTGTGGAGGCCGGCGCGGTGTCCGGGTGGCTGGTGCGGACCCCGGCCAGTCGTCTGGGCGCGTCGTTGGCCGGAACCAGGCGCAGACATTTGAGGTCTTTCCTACGTGTCCAGGTAGCGATGACAGATGCTCGGATGGATCGGGTGCGTGAGCAAGACGCGTGCGGTGGCGGGCCAGTGGTCGGCGGTCGCGTTGGATGCGTGGTTTGGTGGTGAGGGCGTTTGCAAGTTTGCGACGCGGTGTGGGCTGGTGTCGAGGATGCTAGGACAGCTTGGCCGAGCGGTTAAGGCGATAGACTCGAAATCTATTGGGGTAACCCGCGTGAGTTCAAGTCTCACAGCTGTCGATGTCTTTATGTCTCGCTGCTCGTTTGCATCGCTTTTACGCCGTGTGGAGGCCGGCGCGGTGTCCGGGTGGCTGGTGCGGACCCCGGCCAGTCGTCTGGGCGCGTCGTTGGCCGGAACCAGGCGCAGACATTTGAGGTCTTTCCTACGTGTCCAGGTAGCGATGACAGATGCTCGGATGGATCGGGTGCGTGAGCAAGACGCGTGCGGTGGCGGGCCAGTGGTCGGCGGTCGCGTTGGATGCGTGGTTTGGTGGTGAGGGCGTTTGCAAGTTTGCGACGCGGTGTGGGCTGGTGTCGAGGATGCTAGGACAGCTTGGCCGAGCGGTTAAGGCGATAGACTCGAAATCTATTGGGGTAACCCGCGTGAGTTCAAGTCTCACAGCTGTCGATGTCTTTATGTCTCGCTGCTCGTTTGCATCGCTTTTACGCCGTGTGGAGGCCGGCGCGGTGTCCGGGTGGCTGGTGCGGACCCCGGCCAGTCGTCTGGGCGCGTCGTTGGCCGGAACCAGGCGCAGACATTTGAGGTCTTTCCTACGTGTCCAGGTAGCGATGACAGATGCTCGGATGGATCGGGTGCGTGAGCAAGACGCGTGCGGTGGCGGGCCAGTGGTCGGCGGTCGCGTTGGATGCGTGGTTTGGTGGTGAGGGCGTTTGCAAGTTTGCGACGCGGTGTGGGCTGGTGTCGAGGATGCTAGGACAGCTTGGCCGAGCGGTTAAGGCGATAGACTCGAAATCTATTGGGGTAACCCGCGTGAGTTCAAGTCTCACAGCTGTCGATGTCTTTATGTCTCGCTGCTCGTTTGCATCGCTTTTACGCCGTGTGGAGGCCGGCGCGGTGTCCGGGTGGCTGGTGCGGACCCCGGCCAGTCGTCTGGGCGCGTCGTTGGCCGGAACCAGGCGCAGACATTTGAGGTCTTTCCTACGTGTCCAGGTAGCGATGACAGATGCTCGGATGGATCGGGTGCGTGAGCAAGACGCGTGCGGTGGCGGGCCAGTGGTCGGCGGTCGCGTTGGATGCGTGGTTTGGTGGTGAGGGCGTTTGCAAGTTTGCGACGCGGTGTGGGCTGGTGTCGAGGATGCTAGGACAGCTTGGCCGAGCGGTTAAGGCGATAGACTCGAAATCTATTGGGGTAACCCGCGTGAGTTCAAGTCTCACAGCTGTCGATGTCTTTATGTCTCGCTGCTCGTTTGCATCGCTTTTACGCCGTGTGGAGGCCGGCGCGGTGTCCGGGTGGCTGGTGCGGACCCCGGCCAGTCGTCTGGGCGCGTCGTTGGCCGGAACCAGGCGCAGACATTTGAGGTCTTTCCTACGTGTCCAGGTAGCGATGACAGATGCTCGGATGGATCGGGTGCGTGAGCAAGACGCGTGCGGTGGCGGGCCAGTGGTCGGCGGTCGCGTTGGATGCGTGGTTTGGTGGTGAGGGCGTTTGCAAGTTTGCGACGCGGTGTGGGCTGGTGTCGAGGATGCTAGGACAGCTTGGCCGAGCGGTTAAGGCGATAGACTCGAAATCTATTGGGGTAACCCGCGTGAGTTCAAGTCTCACAGCTGTCGATGTCTTTATGTCTCGCTGCTCGTTTGCATCGCTTTTACGCCGTGTGGAGGCCGGCGCGGTGTCCGGGTGGCTGGTGCGGACCCCGGCCAGTCGTCTGGGCGCGTCGTTGGCCGGAACCAGGCGCAGACATTTGAGGTCTTTCCTACGTGTCCAGGTAGCGATGACAGATGCTCGGATGGGTCGGGTGCGTGAGCAAGACGCGTGCGGTGGCGGGCCAGTGGTCGGCGGTCGCGTTGGATGCGTGGTTTGGTGGTGAGGGCGTTTGCAAGTTTGCGACGCGGTGTGGGCTGGTGTCGAGGATGCTAGGACAGCTTGGCCGAGCGGTTAAGGCGATAGACTCGAAATCTATTGGGGTAACCCGCGTGAGTTCAAGTCTCACAGCTGTCGATGTCTTTATGTCTCGCTGCTCGTTTGCATCGCTTTTACGCCGTGTGGAGGCCGGCGCGGTGTCCGGGTGGCTGGTGCGGACCCCGGCCAGTCGTCTGGGCGCGTCGTTGGCCGGAACCAGGCGCAGACATTTGAGGTCTTTCCTACGTGTCCAGGTAGCGATGACAGATGCTCGGATGGGTCGGGTGCGTGAGCAAGACGCGTGCGGTGGCGGGCCAGTGGTCGGCGGTCGCGTTGGATGCGTGGTTTGGTGGTGAGGGCGTTTGCAAGTTTGCGACGCGGTGTGGGCTGGTGTCGAGGATGCTAGGACAGCTTGGCCGAGCGGTTAAGGCGATAGACTCGAAATCTATTGGGGTAACCCGCGTGAGTTCAAGTCTCACAGCTGTCGATGTCTTTATGTCTCGCTGCTCGTTTGCATCGCTTTTACGCCGTGTGGAGGCCGGCGCGGTGTCCGGGTGGCTGGTGCGGACCCCGGACAGTCGTCTGGGCGCGTCGTTGGCCGGAACCAGGCGCAGACATTTGAGGTCTTTCCTACGTGTCCAGGTAGCGATGACAGATGCTCGGATGGGTCGGGTGCGTGAGCAAGACGCGTGCGGTGGCGGGCCAGTGGTCGGCGGTCGCGTTGGATGCGTGGTTTGGTGGTGAGGGCGTTTGCAAGTTTGCGACGCGGTGTGGGCTGGTGTCGAGGATGCTAGGACAGCTTGGCCGAGCGGTTAAGGCGATAGACTCGAAATCTATTGGGGTAACCCGCGTGAGTTCAAGTCTCACAGCTGTCGATGTCTTTATGTCTCGCTGCTCGTTTGCATCGCTTTTACGCCGTGTGGAGGCCGGCGCGGTGTCCGGGTGGCTGGTGCGGACCCCGGCCAGTCGTCTGGGCGCGTCGTTGGCCGGAACCAGGCGCAGACATTTGAGGTCTTTCCTACGTGTCCAGGTAGCGATGACAGATGCTCGGATGGGTCGGGTGCGTGAGCAAGACGCGTGCGGTGGCGGGCCAGTGGTCGGCGGTCGCGTTGGATGCGTGGTTTGGTGGTGAGGGCGTTTGCAAGTTTGCGACGCGGTGTGGGCTGGTGTCGAGGATGCTAGGACAGCTTGGCCGAGCGGTTAAGGCGATAGACTCGAAATCTATTGGGGTAACCCGCGTGAGTTCAAGTCTCACAGCTGTCGATGTCTTTATGTCTCGCTGCTCGTTTGCATCGCTTTTACGCCGTGTGGAGGCCGGCGCGGTGTCCGGGTGGCTGGTGCGGACCCCGGCCAGTCGTCTGGGCGCGTCGTTGGCCGGAACCAGGCGCAGACATTTGAGGTCTTTCCTACGTGTCCAGGTAGCGATGACAGATGCTCGGATGGGTCGGGTGCGTGAGCAAGACGCGTGCGGTGGCGGGCCAGTGGTCGGCGGTCGCGTTGGATGCGTGGTTTGGTGGTGAGGGCGTTTGCAAGTTTGCGACGCGGTGTGGGCTGGTGTCGAGGATGCTAGGACAGCTTGGCCGAGCGGTTAAGGCGATAGACTCGAAATCTATTGGGGTAACCCGCGTGAGTTCAAGTCTCACAGCTGTCGATGTCTTTATGTCTCGCTGCTCGTTTGCATCGCTTTTACGCCGTGTGGAGGCCGGCGCGGTGTCCGGGTGGCTGGTGCGGACCCCGGCCAGTCGTCTGGGCGCGTCGTTGGCCGGAACCAGGCGCAGACATTTGAGGTCTTTCCTACGTGTCCAGGTAGCGATGACAGATGCTCGGATGGATCGGGTGCGTGAGCAAGACGCGTGCGGTGGCGGGCCAGTGGTCGGCGGTCGCGTTGGATGCGTGGTTTGGTGGTGAGGGCGTTTGCAAGTTTGCGACGCGGTGTGGGCTGGTGTCGAGGATGCTAGGACAGCTTGGCCGAGCGGTTAAGGCGATAGACTCGAAATCTATTGGGGTAACCCGCGTGAGTTCAAGTCTCACAGCTGTCGATGTCTTTATGTCTCGCTGCTCGTTTGCATCGCTTTTACGCCGTGTGGAGGCCGGCGCGGTGTCCGGGTGGCTGGTGCGGACCCCGGCCAGTCGTCTGGGCGCGTCGTTGGCCGGAACCAGGCGCAGACATTTGAGGTCTTTCCTACGTGTCCAGGTAGCGATGACAGATGCTCGGATGGGTCGGGTGCGTGAGCAAGACGCGTGCGGTGGCGGGCCAGTGGTCGGCGGTCGCGTTGGATGCGTGGTTTGGTGGTGAGGGCGTTTGCAAGTTTGTGACGCGGTGTGGGCTGGTGTCGAGGATGCTAGGACAGCTTGGCCGAGCGGTTAAGGCGATAGACTCGAAATCTATTGGGGTAACCCGCGTGAGTTCAAGTCTCACAGCTGTCGATGTCTTTATGTCTCGCTGCTCGTTTGCATCGCTTTTACGCCGTGTGGAGGCCGGCGCGGTGTCCGGGTGGCTGGTGCGGACCCCGGCCAGTCGTCTGGGCGCGTCGTTGGCCGGAACCAGGCGCAGACATTTGAGGTCTTTCCTACGTGTCCAGGTAGCGATGACAGATGCTCGGATGGGTCGGGTGCGTGAGCAAGACGCGTGCGGTGGCGGGCCAGTGGTCGGCGTCGCGTTGGATGCGTGGTTTGGTGGTGAGGGCGTTTGCAAGTTTGCGACGCGGTGTGGGCTGGTGTCGAGGATGCTAGGACAGCTTGGCCGAGCGGTTAAGGCGATAGACTCGAAATCTATTGGGGTAACCCGCGTGAGTTCAAGTCTCACAGCTGTCGATGTCTTTATGTCTCGCTGCTCGTTTGCATCGCTTTTACGCCGTGTGGAGGCCGGCGCGGTGTCCGGGTGGCTGGTGCGGACCCCGGCCAGTCGTCTGGGCGCGTCGTTGGCCGGAACCAGGCGCAGACATTTGAGGTCTTTCCTACGTGTCCAGGTAGCGATGACAGATGCTCGGATGGGTCGGGTGCGTGAGCAAGACGCGTGCGGTGGCGGGCCAGTGGTCGGCGGTCGCGTTGGATGCGTGGTTTGGTGGTGAGGGCGTTTGCAAGTTTGCGACGCGGTGTGGGCTGGTGTCGAGGATGCTAGGACAGCTTGGCCGAGCGGTTAAGGCGATAGACTCGAAATCTATTGGGGTAACCCGCGTGAGTTCAAGTCTCACAGCTGTCGATGTCTTTATGTCTCGCTGCTCGTTTGCATCGCTTTTACGCCGTGTGGAGGCCGGCGCGGTGTCCGGGTGGCTGGTGCGGACCCCGGCCAGTCGTCTGGGCGCGTCGTTGGCCGGAACCAGGCGCAGACATTTGAGGTCTTTCCTACGTGTCCAGGTAGCGATGACAGATGCTCGGATGGGTCGGGTGCGTGAGCAAGACGCGTGCGGTGGCGGGCCAGTGGTCGGCGGTCGCGTTGGATGCGTGGTTTGGTGGTGAGGGCGTTTGCAAGTTTGCGACGCGGTGTGGGCTGGTGTCGAGGATGCTAGGACAGCTTGGCCGAGCGGTTAAGGCGATAGACTCGAAATCTATTGGGGTAACCCGCGTGAGTTCAAGTCTCACAGCTGTCGATGTCTTTATGTCTCGCTGCTCGTTTGCATCGCTTTTACGCCGTGTGGAGGCCGGCGCGGTGTCCGGGTGGCTGGTGCGGACCCCGGCCAGTCGTCTGGGCGCGTCGTTGGCCGGAACCAGGCGCAGACATTTGAGGTCTTTCCTACGTGTCCAGGTAGCGATGACAGATGCTCGGATGGGTCGGGTGCGTGAGCAAGACGCGTGCGGTGGCGGGCCAGTGGTCGGCGGTCGCGTTGGATGCGTGGTTTGGTGGTGAGGGCGTTTGCAAGTTTGCGACGCGGTGTGGGCTGGTGTCGAGGATGCTAGGACAGCTTGGCCGAGCGGTTAAGGCGATAGACTCGAAATCTATTGGGGTAACCCGCGTGAGTTCAAGTCTCACAGCTGTCGATGTCTTTATGTCTCGCTGCTCGTTTGCATCGCTTTTACGCCGTGTGGAGGCCGGCGCGGTGTCCGGGTGGCTGGTGCGGACCCCGGCCAGTCGTCTGGGCGCGTCGTTGGCCGGAACCAGGCGCAGACATTTGAGGTCTTTCCTACGTGTCCAGGTAGCGATGACAGATGCTCGGATGGATCGGGTGCGTGAGCAAGACGCGTGCGGTGGCGGGCCAGTGGTCGGCGGTCGCGTTGGATGCGTGGTTTGGTGGTGAGGGCGTTTGCAAGTTTGCGACGCGGTGTGGGCTGGTGTCGAGGATGCTAGGACAGCTTGGCCGAGCGGTTAAGGCGATAGACTCGAAATCTATTGGGGTAACCCGCGTGAGTTCAAGTCTCACAGCTGTCGATGTCTTTATGTCTCGCTGCTCGTTTGCATCGCTTTTACGCCGTGTGGAGGCCGGCGCGGTGTCCGGGTGGCTGGTGCGGACCCCGGCCAGTCGTCTGGGCGCGTCGTTGGCCGGAACCAGGCGCAGACATTTGAGGTCTTTCCTACGTGTCCAGGTAGCGATGACAGATGCTCGGATGGGTCGGGTGCGTGAGCAAGACGCGTGCGGTGGCGGGCCAGTGGTCGGCGGTCGCGTTGGATGCGTGGTTTGGTGGTGAGGGCGTTTGCAAGTTTGCGACGCGGTGTGGGCTGGTGTCGAGGATGCTAGGACAGCTTGGCCGAGCGGTTAAGGCGATAGACTCGAAATCTATTGGGGTAACCCGCGTGAGTTCAAGTCTCACAGCTGTCGATGTCTTTATGTCTCGCTGCTCGTTTGCATCGCTTTTACGCCGTGTGGAGGCCGGCGCGGTGTCCGGGTGGCTGGTGCGGACCCCGGCCAGTCGTCTGGGCGCGTCGTTGGCCGGAACCAGGCGCAGACATTTGAGGTCTTTCCTACGTGTCCAGGTAGCGATGACAGATGCTCGGATGGGTCGGGTGCGTGAGCAAGACGCGTGCGGTGGCGGGCCAGTGGTCGGCGGTCGCGTTGGATGCGTGGTTTGGTGGTGAGGGCGTTTGCAAGTTTGCGACGCGGTGTGGGCTGGTGTCGAGGATGCTAGGACAGCTTGGCCGAGCGGTTAAGGCGATAGACTCGAAATCTATTGGGGTAACCCGCGTGAGTTCAAGTCTCACAGCTGTCGATGTCTTTATGTCTCGCTGCTCGTTTGCATCGCTTTTACGCCGTGTGGAGGCCGGCGCGGTGTCCGGGTGGCTGGTGCGGACCCCGGCCAGTCGTCTGGGCGCGTCGTTGGCCGGAACCAGGCGCAGACATTTGAGGTCTTTCCTACGTGTCCAGGTAGCGATGACAGATGCTCGGATGGGTCGGGTGCGTGAGCAAGACGCGTGCGGTGGCGGGCCAGTGGTCGGCGGTCGCGTTGGATGCGTGGTTTGGTGGTGAGGGCGTTTGCAAGTTTGCGACGCGGTGTGGGCTGGTGTCGAGGATGCTAGGACAGCTTGGCCGAGCGGTTAAGGCGATAGACTCGAAATCTATTGGGGTAACCCGCGTGAGTTCAAGTCTCACAGCTGTCGATGTCTTTATGTCTCGCTGCTCGTTTGCATCGCTTTTACGCCGTGTGGAGGCCGGCGCGGTGTCCGGGTGGCTGGTGCGGACCCCGGCCAGTCGTCTGGGCGCGTCGTTGGCCGGAACCAGGCGCAGACATTTGAGGTCTTTCCTACGTGTCCAGGTAGCGATGACAGATGCTCGGATGGGTCGGGTGCGTGAGCAAGACGCGTGCGGTGGCGGGCCAGTGGTCGGCGGTCGCGTTGGATGCGTGGTTTGGTGGTGAGGGCGTTTGCAAGTTTGCGACGCGGTGTGGGCTGGTGTCGAGGATGCTAGGACAGCTTGGCCGAGCGGTTAAGGCGATAGACTCGAAATCTATTGGGGTAACCCGCGTGAGTTCAAGTCTCACAGCTGTCGATGTCTTTATGTCTCGCTGCTCGTTTGCATCGCTTTTACGCCGTGTGGAGGCCGGCGCGGTGTCCGGGTGGCTGGTGCGGACCCCGGCCAGTCGTCTGGGCGCGTCGTTGGCCGGAACCAGGCGCAGACATTTGAGGTCTTTCCTACGTGTCCAGGTAGCGATGACAGATGCTCGGATGGATCGGGTGCGTGAGCAAGACGCGTGCGGTGGCGGGCCAGTGGTCGGCGGTCGCGTTGGATGCGTGGTTTGGTGGTGAGGGCGTTTGCAAGTTTGCGACGCGGTGTGGGCTGGTGTCGAGGATGCTAGGACAGCTTGGCCGAGCGGTTAAGGCGATAGACTCGAAATCTATTGGGGTAACCCGCGTGAGTTCAAGTCTCACAGCTGTCGATGTCTTTATGTCTCGCTGCTCGTTTGCATCGCTTTTACGCCGTGTGGAGGCCGGCGCGGTGTCCGGGTGGCTGGTGCGGACCCCGGCCAGTCGTCTGGGCGCGTCGTTGGCCGGAACCAGGCGCAGACATTTGAGGTCTTTCCTACGTGTCCAGGTAGCGATGACAGATGCTCGGATGGGTCGGGTGCGTGAGCAAGACGCGTGCGGTGGCGGGCCAGTGGTCGGCGGTCGCGTTGGATGCGTGGTTTGGTGGTGAGGGCGTTTGCAAGTTTGCGACGCGGTGTGGGCTGGTGTCGAGGATGCTAGGACAGCTTGGCCGAGCGGTTAAGGCGATAGACTCGAAATCTATTGGGGTAACCCGCGTGAGTTCAAGTCTCACAGCTGTCGATGTCTTTATGTCTCGCTGCTCGTTTGCATCGCTTTTACGCCGTGTGGAGGCCGGCGCGGTGTCCGGGTGGCTGGTGCGGACCCCGGCCAGTCGTCTGGGCGCGTCGTTGGCCGGAACCAGGCGCAGACATTTGAGGTCTTTCCTACGTGTCCAGGTAGCGATGACAGATGCTCGGATGGGTCGGGTGCGTGAGCAAGACGCGTGCGGTGGCGGGCCAGTGGTCGGCGGTCGCGTTGGATGCGTGGTTTGGTGGTGAGGGCGTTTGCAAGTTTGCGACGCGGTGTGGGCTGGTGTCGAGGATGCTAGGACAGCTTGGCCGAGCGGTTAAGGCGATAGACTCGAAATCTATTGGGGTAACCCGCGTGAGTTCAAGTCTCACAGCTGTCGATGTCTTTATGTCTCGCTGCTCGTTTGCATCGCTTTTACGCCGTGTGGAGGCCGGCGCGGTGTCCGGGTGGCTGGTGCGGACCCCGGCCAGTCGTCTGGGCGCGTCGTTGGCCGGAACCAGGCGCAGACATTTGAGGTCTTTCCTACGTGTCCAGGTAGCGATGACAGATGCTCGGATGGGTCGGGTGCGTGAGCAAGACGCGTGCGGTGGCGGGCCAGTGGTCGGCGGTCGCGTTGGATGCGTGGTTTGGTGGTGAGGGCGTTTGCAAGTTTGCGACGCGGTGTGGGCTGGTGTCGAGGATGCTAGGACAGCTTGGCCGAGCGGTTAAGGCGATAGACTCGAAATCTATTGGGGTAACCCGCGTGAGTTCAAGTCTCACAGCTGTCGATGTCTTTATGTCTCGCTGCTCGTTTGCATCGCTTTTACGCCGTGTGGAGGCCGGCGCGGTGTCCGGGTGGCTGGTGCGGACCCCGGCCAGTCGTCTGGGCGCGTCGTTGGCCGGAACCAGGCGCAGACATTTGAGGTCTTTCCTACGTGTCCAGGTAGCGATGACAGATGCTCGGATGGATCGGGTGCGTGAGCAAGACGCGTGCGGTGGCGGGCCAGTGGTCGGCGGTCGCGTTGGATGCGTGGTTTGGTGGTGAGGGCGTTTGCAAGTTTGCGACGCGGTGTGGGCTGGTGTCGAGGATGCTAGGACAGCTTGGCCGAGCGGTTAAGGCGATAGACTCGAAATCTATTGGGGTAACCCGCGTGAGTTCAAGTCTCACAGCTGTCGATGTCTTTATGTCTCGCTGCTCGTTTGCATCGCTTTTACGCCGTGTGGAGGCCGGCGCGGTGTCCGGGTGGCTGGTGCGGACCCCGGCCAGTCGTCTGGGCGCGTCGTTGGCCGGAACCAGGCGCAGACATTTGAGGTCTTTCCTACGTGTCCAGGTAGCGATGACAGATGCTCGGATGGATCGGGTGCGTGAGCAAGACGCGTGCGGTGGCGGGCCAGTGGTCGGCGGTCGCGTTGGATGCGTGGTTTGGTGGTGAGGGCGTTTGCAAGTTTGCGACGCGGTGTGGGCTGGTGTCGAGGATGCTAGGACAGCTTGGCCGAGCGGTTAAGGCGATAGACTCGAAATCTATTGGGGTAACCCGCGTGAGTTCAAGTCTCACAGCTGTCGATGTCTTTATGTCTCGCTGCTCGTTTGCATCGCTTTTACGCCGTGTGGAGGCCGGCGCGGTGTCCGGGTGGCTGGTGCGGACCCCGGCCAGTCGTCTGGGCGCGTCGTTGGCCGGAACCAGGCGCAGAAATTCGAGGTCTTTCCTACGTGTCCAGGTAGCGATGACAGATGCTCGGATGGGTCGGGTGCGTGAGCAAGACGCGTGCGGTGGCGGGCCAGTGGTCGGCGGTCGCGTTGGATGCGTGGTTTGGTGGTGAGGGCGTTTGCAAGTTTGCGACGCGGTGTGGGCTGGTGTCGAGGATGCTAGGACAGCTTGGCCGAGCGGTTAAGGCGATAGACTCGAAATCTATTGGGGTAACCCGCGTGAGTTCAAGTCTCACAGCTGTCGATGTCTTTATGTCTCGCTGCTCGTTTGCATCGCTTTTACGCCGTGTGGAGGCCGGCGCGGTGTCCGGGTGGCTGGTGCGGACCCCGGCCAGTCGTCTGGGCGCGTCGTTGGCCGGAACCAGGCGCAGACATTTGAGGTCTTTCCTACGTGTCCAGGTAGCGATGACAGATGCTCGGATGGGTCGGGTGCGTGAGCAAGACGCGTGCGGTGGCGGGCCAGTGGTCGGCGGTCGCGTTGGATGCGTGGTTTGGTGGTGAGGGCGTTTGCAAGTTTGCGACGCGGTGTGGGCTGGTGTCGAGGATGCTAGGACAGCTTGGCCGAGCGGTTAAGGCGATAGACTCGAAATCTATTGGGGTAACCCGCGTGAGTTCAAGTCTCACAGCTGTCGATGTCTTTATGTCTCGCTGCTCGTTTGCATCGCTTTTACGCCGTGTGGAGGCCGGCGCGGTGTCCGGGTGGCTGGTGCGGACCCCGGCCAGTCGTCTGGGCGCGTCGTTGGCCGGAACCAGGCGCAGACATTTGAGGTCTTTCCTACGTGTCCAGGTAGCGATGACAGATGCTCGGATGGGTCGGGTGCGTGAGCAAGACGCGTGCGGTGGCGGGCCAGTGGTCGGCGGTCGCGTTGGATGCGTGGTTTGGTGGTGAGGGCGTTTGCAAGTTTGCGACGCGGTGTGGGCTGGTGTCGAGGATGCTAGGACAGCTTGGCCGAGCGGTTAAGGCGATAGACTCGAAATCTATTGGGGTAACCCGCGTGAGTTCAAGTCTCACAGCTGTCGATGTCTTTATGTCTCGCTGCTCGTTTGCATCGCTTTTACGCCGTGTGGAGGCCGGCGCGGTGTCCGGGTGGCTGGTGCGGACCCCGGCCAGTCGTCTGGGCGCGTCGTTGGCCGGAACCAGGCGCAGACATTTGAGGTCTTTCCTACGTGTCCAGGTAGCGATGACAGATGCTCGGATGGGTCGGGTGCGTGAGCAAGACGCGTGCGGTGGCGGGCCAGTGGTCGGCGGTCGCGTTGGATGCGTGGTTTGGTGGTGAGGGCGTTTGCAAGTTTGCGACGCGGTGTGGGCTGGTGTCGAGGATGCTAGGACAGCTTGGCCGAGCGGTTAAGGCGATAGACTCGAAATCTATTGGGGTAACCCGCGTGAGTTCAAGTCTCACAGCTGTCGATGTCTTTATGTCTCGCTGCTCGTTTGCATCGCTTTTACGCCGTGTGGAGGCCGGCGCGGTGTTCGGGTGGCTGGTGCGGACCCCGGCCAGTCGTCTGGGCGCGTCGTTGGCCGGAACCAGGCGCAGACATTTGAGGTCTTTCCTACGTGTCCAGGTAGCGATGACAGATGCTCGGATGGGTCGGGTGCGTGAGCAAGACGCGTGCGGTGGCGGGCCAGTGGTCGGCGGTCGCGTTGGATGCGTGGTTTGGTGGTGAGGGCGTTTGCAAGTTTGCGACGCGGTGTGGGCTGGTGTCGAGGATGCTAGGACAGCTTGGCCGAGCGGTTAAGGCGATAGACTCGAAATCTATTGGGGTAACCCGCGTGAGTTCAAGTCTCACAGCTGTCGATGTCTTTATGTCTCGCTGCTCGTTTGCATCGCTTTTACGCCGTGTGGAGGCCGGCGCGGTGTTCGGGTGGCTGGTGCGGACCCCGGCCAGTCGTCTGGGCGCGTCGTTGGCCGGAACCAGGCGCATACATGTCTTTCCTACGTGTCCAGGTAGCGATGACAGATGCTCGGATGGGTCGGGTGCGTGAGCAAGACGCGTGCGGTGGCGGGCAGTGGTCGGCGGTCGCGTTGGATGCGTGGTTTGGTGGTGAGGGCGTTTGCAAGTTTGCGACGCGGTGTGGGCTGGTGTCGAGGATGCTAGGACAGCTTGGCCGAGCGGTTAAGGCGATAGACTCGAAATCTATTGGGGTAACCCGCGTGAGTTCAAGTCTCACAGCTGTCGATGTCTTTATGTCTCGCTGCTCGTTTGCATCGCTTTTACGCCGTGTGGAGGCCGGCGCGGTGTCCGGGTGGCTGGTGCGGACCCCGGCCAGTCGTCTGGGCGCGTCGTTGGCCGGAACCAGGCGCAGACATTTGAGGTCTTTCCTACGTGTCCAGGTAGCGATGACAGATGCTCGGATGGGTCGGGTGCGTGAGCAAGACGCGTGCGGTGGCGGGCCAGTGGTCGGCGGTCGCGTTGGATGCGTGGTTTGGTGGTGAGGGCGTTTGCAAGTTTGCGACGCGGTGTGGGCTGGTGTCGAGGATGCTAGGACAGCTTGGCCGAGCGGTTAAGGCGATAGACTCGAAATCTATTGGGGTAACCCGCGTGAGTTCAAGTCTCACAGCTGTCGATGTCTTTATGTCTCGCTGCTCGTTTGCATCGCTTTTACGCCGTGTGGAGGCCGGCGCGGTGTCCGGGTGGCTGGTGCGGACCCCGGCCAGTCGTCTGGGCGCGTCGTTGGCCGGAACCAGGCGCAGACATTTGAGGTCTTTCCTACGTGTCCAGGTAGCGATGACAGATGCTCGGATGGGTCGGGTGCGTGAGCAAGACGCGTGCGGTGGCGGGCCAGTGGTCGGCGGTCGCGTTGGATGCGTGGTTTGGTGGTGAGGGCGTTTGCAAGTTTGCGACGCGGTGTGGGCTGGTGTCGAGGATGCTAGGACAGCTTGGCCGAGCGGTTAAGGCGATAGACTCGAAATCTATTGGGGTAACCCGCGTGAGTTCAAGTCTCACAGCTGTCGATGTCTTTATGTCTCGCTGCTCGTTTGCATCGCTTTTACGCCGTGTGGAGGCCGGCGCGGTGTCCGGGTGGCTGGTGCGGACCCCGGCCAGTCGTCTGGGCGCGTCGTTGGCCGGAACCAGGCGCAGACATTTGAGGTCTTTCCTACGTGTCCAGGTAGCGATGACAGATGCTCGGATGGGTCGGGTGCGTGAGCAAGACGCGTGCGGTGGCGGGCCAGTGGTCGGCGGTCGCGTTGGATGCGTGGTTTGGTGGTGAGGGCGTTTGCAAGTTTGCGACGCGGTGTGGGCTGGTGTCGAGGATGCTAGGACAGCTTGGCCGAGCGGTTAAGGCGATAGACTCGAAATCTATTGGGGTAACCCGCGTGAGTTCAAGTCTCACAGCTGTCGATGTCTTTATGTCTCGCTGCTCGTTTGCATCGCTTTTACGCCGTGTGGAGGCCGGCGCGGTGTCCGGGTGGCTGGTGCGGACCCCGGCCAGTCGTCTGGGCGCGTCGTTGGCCGGAACCAGGCGCAGACATTTGAGGTCTTTCCTACGTGTCCAGGTAGCGATGACAGATGCTCGGATGGGTCGGGTGCGTGAGCAAGACGCGTGCGGTGGCGGGCCAGTGGTCGGCGGTCGCGTTGGATGCGTGGTTTGGTGGTGAGGGCGTTTGCAAGTTTGCGACGCGGTGTGGGCTGGTGTCGAGGATGCTAGGACAGCTTGGCCGAGCGGTTAAGGCGATAGACTCGAAATCTATTGGGGTAACCCGCGTGAGTTCAAGTCTCACAGCTGTCGATGTCTTTATGTCTCGCTGCTCGTTTGCATCGCTTTTACGCCGTGTGGAGGCCGGCGCGGTGTCCGGGTGGCTGGTGCGGACCCCGGCCAGTCGTCTGGGCGCGTCGTTGGCCGGAACCAGGCGCATACATTTGAGGTCTTTCCTACGTGTCCAGGTAGCGATGACAGATGCTCGGATGGATCGGGTGCGTGAGCAAGACGCGTGCGGTGGCGGGCCAGTGGTCGGCGGTCGCGTTGGATGCGTGGTTTGGTGGTGAGGGCGTTTGCAAGTTTGCGACGCGGTGTGGGCTGGTGTCGAGGATGCTAGGACAGCTTGGCCGAGCGGTTAAGGCGATAGACTCGAAATCTATTGGGGTAACCCGCGTGAGTTCAAGTCTCACAGCTGTCGATGTCTTTATGTCTCGCTGCTCGTTTGCATCGCTTTTACGCCGTGTGGAGGCCGGCGCGGTGTCCGGGTGGCTGGTGCGGACCCCGGCCAGTCGTCTGGGCGCGTCGTTGGCCGGAACCAGGCGCAGACATTTGAGGTCTTTCCTACGTGTCCAGGTAGCGATGACAGATGCTCGGATGGGTCGGGTGCGTGAGCAAGACGCGTGCGGTGGCGGGCCAGTGGTCGGCGGTCGCGTTGGATGCGTGGTTTGGTGGTGAGGGCGTTTGCAAGTTTGCGACGCGGTGTGGGCTGGTGTCGAGGATGCTAGGACAGCTTGGCCGAGCGGTTAAGGCGATAGACTCGAAATCTATTGGGGTAACCCGCGTGAGTTCAAGTCTCACAGCTGTCGATGTCTTTATGTCTCGCTGCTCGTTTGCATCGCTTTTACGCCGTGTGGAGGCCGGCGCGGTGTCCGGGTGGCTGGTGCGGACCCCGGCCAGTCGTCTGGGCGCGTCGTTGGCCGGAACCAGGCGCAGACATTTGAGGTCTTTCCTACGTGTCCAGGTAGCGATGACAGATGCTCGGATGGGTCGGGTGCGTGAGCAAGACGCGTGCGGTGGCGGGCCAGTGGTCGGCGGTCGCGTTGGATGCGTGGTTTGGTGGTGAGGGCGTTTGCAAGTTTGCGACGCGGTGTGGGCTGGTGTCGAGGATGCTAGGACAGCTTGGCCGAGCGGTTAAGGCGATAGACTCGAAATCTATTGGGGTAACCCGCGTGAGTTCAAGTCTCACAGCTGTCGATGTCTTTATGTCTCGCTGCTCGTTTGCATCGCTTTTACGCCGTGTGGAGGCCGGCGCGGTGTCCGGGTGGCTGGTGCGGACCCCGGCCAGTCGTCTGGGCGCGTCGTTGGCCGGAACCAGGCGCAGACATTTGAGGTCTTTCCTACGTGTCCAGGTAGCGATGACAGATGCTCGGATGGGTCGGGTGCGTGAGCAAGACGCGTGCGGTGGCGGGCCAGTGGTCGGCGGTCGCGTTGGATGCGTGGTTTGGTGGTGAGGGCGTTTGCAAGTTTGCGACGCGGTGTGGGCTGGTGTCGAGGATGCTAGGACAGCTTGGCCGAGCGGTTAAGGCGATAGACTCGAAATCTATTGGGGTAACCCGCGTGAGTTCAAGTCTCACAGCTGTCGATGTCTTTATGTCTCGCTGCTCGTTTGCATCGCTTTTACGCCGTGTGGAGGCCGGCGCGGTGTCCGGGTGGCTGGTGCGGACCCCGGCCAGTCGTCTGGGCGCGTCGTTGGCCGGAACCAGGCGCAGACATTTGAGGTCTTTCCTACGTGTCCAGGTAGCGATGACAGATGCTCGGATGGGTCGGGTGCGTGAGCAAGACGCGTGCGGTGGCGGGCCAGTGGTCGGCGGTCGCGTTGGATGCGTGGTTTGGTGGTGAGGGCGTTTGCAAGTTTGCGACGCGGTGTGGGCTGGTGTCGAGGATGCTAGGACAGCTTGGCCGAGCGGTTAAGGCGATAGACTCGAAATCTATTGGGGTAACCCGCGTGAGTTCAAGTCTCACAGCTGTCGATGTCTTTATGTCTCGCTGCTCGTTTGCATCGCTTTTACGCCGTGTGGAGGCCGGCGCGGTGTCCGGGTGGCTGGTGCGGACCCCGGCCAGTCGTCTGGGCGCGTCGTTGGCCGGAACCAGGCGCAGACATTTGAGGTCTTTCCTACGTGTCCAGGTAGCGATGACAGATGCTCGGATGGGTCGGGTGCGTGAGCAAGACGCGTGCGGTGGCGGGCCAGTGGTCGGCGGTCGCGTTGGATGCGTGGTTTGGTGGTGAGGGCGTTTGCAAGTTTGCGACGCGGTGTGGGCTGGTGTCGAGGATGCTAGGACAGCTTGGCCGAGCGGTTAAGGCGATAGACTCGAAATCTATTGGGGTAACCCGCGTGAGTTCAAGTCTCACAGCTGTCGATGTCTTTATGTCTCGCTGCTCGTTTGCATCGCTTTTACGCCGTGTGGAGGCCGGCGCGGTGTCCGGGTGGCTGGTGCGGACCCCGGCCAGTCGTCTGGGCGCGTCGTTGGCCGGAACCAGGCGCAGACATTTGAGGTCTTTCCTACGTGTCCAGGTAGCGATGACAGATGCTCGGATGGGTCGGGTGCGTGAGCAAGACGCGTGCGGTGGCGGGCCAGTGGTCGGCGGTCGCGTTGGATGCGTGGTTTGGTGGTGAGGGCGTTTGCAAGTTTGCGACGCGGTGTGGGCTGGTGTCGAGGATGCTAGGACAGCTTGGCCGAGCGGTTAAGGCGATAGACTCGAAATCTATTGGGGTAACCCGCGTGAGTTCAAGTCTCACAGCTGTCGATGTCTTTATGTCTCGCTGCTCGTTCGCATCGCTTTTACGTCTTGTGAAAGCCGGCGCGTGTCCGAGCGGCTGTTGCGGACCCCGGCCAGTCGTCTGAGCGCGTCGTTGGCCGGAACCAGGCGCAGAAATTCGAGTTCTTTCCTACGAGTCCAGGTAGCGATGACAGAGGCTCGGATGGGTCGGGTGCGTGAGCAAGACGCGTGCGGTGGCGGGCCAGTGGTCGGCGGTCGCGTTGGATGCGTGGTTTGGTGGTGAGGGCGTTTGCAAGTTTGCGACGCGGTGTGGGCTGGTGTCGAGGATGCTAGGACAGCTTGGCCGAGCGGTTAAGGCGATAGACTCGAAATCTATTGGGGTAACCCGCGTGAGTTCAAGTCTCACAGCTGTCGATGTCTTTATGTCTCGCTGCTCGTTCGCATCGCTTTTACGTCTTGTGAAGGCCGGCGCGTGTCCGAGCGGCTGTTGCGGACCCCGGCCAGTCGTCTGGGCGCGTCGTTGGCCGGAACCAGGCGCAGACATTTGAGGTCTTTCCTACGTGTCCAGGTAGCGATGACAGATGCTCGGATGGGTCGGGTGCGTGAGCAAGACGCGTGCGGTGGCGGGCCAGTGGTCGGCGGTCGCGTTGGATGCGTGGTTTGGTGGTGAGGGCGTTTGCAAGTTTGCGACGCGGTGTGGGCTGGTGTCGAGGATGCTAGGACAGCTTGGCCGAGCGGTTAAGGCGATAGACTCGAAATCTATTGGGGTAACCCGCGTGAGTTCAAGTCTCACAGCTGTCGATGTCTTTATGTCTCGCTGCTCGTTTGCATCGCTTTTACGCCGTGTGGAGGCCGGCGCGGTGTCCGGGTGGCTGGTGCGGACCCCGGCCAGTCGTCTGGGCGCGTCGTTGGCCGGAACCAGGCGCAGACATTTGAGGTCTTTCCTACGTGTCCAGGTAGCGATGACAGATGCTCGGATGGGTCGGGTGCGTGAGCAAGACGCGTGCGGTGGCGGGCCAGTGGTCGGCGGTCGCGTTGGATGCGTGGTTTGGTGGTGAGGGCGTTTGCAAGTTTGCGACGCGGTGTGGGCTGGTGTCGAGGATGCTAGGACAGCTTGGCCGAGCGGTTAAGGCGATAGACTCGAAATCTATTGGGGTAACCCGCGTGAGTTCAAGTCTCACAGCTGTCGATGTCTTTATGTCTCGCTGCTCGTTCGCATCGCTTTTACGTCTTGTGAAAGCCGGCGCGTGTCCGAGCGGCTGTTGCGGACCCCGGCCAGTCGTCTGAGCGCGTCGTTGGCCGGAACCAGGCGCAGAAATTCGAGTTCTTTCCTACGAGTCCAGGTAGCGATGACAGAGGCTCGGATGGGTCGGGTGCGTGAGCAAGACGCGTGCGGTGGCGGGCCAGTGGTCGGCGGTCGCGTTGGATGCGTGGTTTGGTGGTGAGGGCGTTTGCAAGTTTGCGACGCGGTGTGGGCTGGTGTCGAGGATGCTAGGACAGCTTGGCCGAGCGGTTAAGGCGATAGACTCGAAATCTATTGGGGTAACCCGCGTGAGTTCAAGTCTCACAGCTGTCGATGTCTTTATGTCTCGCTGCTCGTTCGCATCGCTTTTACGTCTTGTGAAGGCCGGCGCGTGTCCGAGCGGCTGTTGCGGACCCCGGCCAGTCGTCTGGGCGCGTCGTTGGCCGGAACCAGGCGCAGAAATTCGAGTTCTTTCCTACGAGTCCAGGTAGCGATGACAGAGGCTCGGATGGGTCGGGTGCGTGAGCAAGACGCGTGCGGTGGCGGGCCAGTGGTCGGCGGTCGCGTTGGATGCGTGGTTTGGTGGTGAGGGCGTTTGCAAGTTTGCGACGCGGTGTGGGCTGGTGTCGAGGATGCTAGGACAGCTTGGCCGAGCGGTTAAGGCGATAGACTCGAAATCTATTGGGGTAACCCGCGTGAGTTCAAGTCTCACAGCTGTCGATGTCTTTATGTCTCGCTGCTCGTTCGCATCGCTTTTACGTCTTGTGAAGGCCGGCGCGTGTCCGAGCGGCTGTTGCGGACCCCGGCCAGTCGTCTGGGCGCGTCGTTGGCCGGAACCAGGCGCAGAAATTCGAGTTCTTTCCTACGAGTCCAGGTAGCGATGACAGAGGCTCGGATGGGTCGGGTGCGTGAGCAAGACGCGTGCGGTGGCGGGCCAGTGGTCGGCGGTCGCGTTGGATGCGTGGTTTGGTGGTGAGGGCGTTTGCAAGTTTGCGACGCGGTGTGGGCTGGTGTCGAGGATGCTAGGACAGCTTGGCCGAGCGGTTAAGGCGATAGACTCGAAATCTATTGGGGTAACCCGCGTGAGTTCAAGTCTCACAGCTGTCGATGTCTTTATGTCTCGCTGCTCGTTCGCATCGCTTTTACGTCTTGTGAAAGCCGGCGCGTGTCCGAGCGGCTGTTGCGGACCCCGGCCAGTCGTCTGAGCGCGTCGTTGGCCGGAACCAGGCGCAGAAATTCGAGTTCTTTCCTACGAGTCCAGGTAGCGATGACAGAGGCTCGGATGGGTCGGGTGCGTGAGCAAGACGCGTGCGGTGGCGGGCCAGTGGTCGGCGGTCGCGTTGGATGCGTGGTTTGGTGGTGAGGGCGTTTGCAAGTTTGCGACGCGGTGTGGGCTGGTGTCGAGGATGCTAGGACAGCTTGGCCGAGCGGTTAAGGCGATAGACTCGAAATCTATTGGGGTAGCCCGCGTGAGTTCAAGTCTCACAGCTGTCGATGTCTTTATGTCTCGCTGCTCGTTCGCATCGCTTTTACGTCTTGTGAAGGCCGGTGCGTGTCCGAGCGGCTGTTGCGGACCCCGGCCAGTCGTCTGAGCGCGTCGTTGGCCGGAACCAGGCGCAGAAATTCGAGTTCTTTCCTACGAGTCCAGGTAGCGATGACAGAGGCTCGGATGGGTCGGGTGCGTGAGCAAGACGCGTGCGGTGGCGGGCCAGTGGTCGGCGGTCGCGTTGGATGCGTGGTTTGGTGGTGAGGGCGTTTGCAAGTTTGCGACGCGGTGTGGGCTGGTGTCGAGGATGCTAGGACAGCTTGGCCGAGCGGTTAAGGCGATAGACTCGAAATCTATTGGGGTAACCCGCGTGAGTTCAAGTCTCACAGCTGTCGATGTCTTTATGTCTCGCTGCTCGTTCGCATCGCTTTTACGTCTTGTGAAAGCCGGCGCGTGTCCGAGTGGCTGTTGCGGACCCCGGCCAGTCGTCTGGGCGCGTCGTTGGCCGGAACCAGGCGCAGAAATTCGAGTTCTTTCCTACGTGTCCAGGTAGCGATGACAGAGGCTCGGATGGGTCGGGTGCGTGAGCAAGACGCGTGCGGTGGCGGGCCAGTGGTCGGCGGTCGCGTTGGATGCGTGGTTTGGTGGTGAGGGCGTTTGCAAGTTTGCGACGCGGTGTGGGCTGGTGTCGAGGATGCTAGGACAGCTTGGCCGAGCGGTTAAGGCGATAGACTCGAAATCTATTGGGGTAACCCGCGTGAGTTCAAGTCTCACAGCTGTCGATGTCTTTATGTCTCGCTGCTCGTTCGCATCGCTTTTACGTCTTGTGAAAGCCGGCGCGTGTCCGAGCGGCTGTTGCGGACCCCGGCCAGTCGTCTGAGCGCGTCGTTGGCCGGAACCAGGCGCAGAAATTCGAGTTCTTTCCTACGAGTCCAGGTAGCGATGACAGAGGCTCGGATGGGTCGGGTGCGTGAGCAAGACGCGTGCGGTGGCGGGCCAGTGGTCGGCGGTCGCGTTGGATGCGTGGTTTGGTGGTGAGGGCGTTTGCAAGTTTGCGACGTGGTGTGGGCTGGTGTCGAGGATGCTAGGACAGCTTGGCCGAGCGGTTAAGGCGATAGACTCGAAATCTATTGGGGTAACCCGCGTGAGTTCAAGTCTCACAGCTGTCGATGTCTTTATGTCTCGCTGCTCGTTCGCATCGCTTTTACGTCTTGTGAAAGCCGGCGCGTGTCCGAGCGGCTGTTGCGGACCCCGGCCAGTCGTCTGAGCGCGTCGTTGGCCGGAACCAGGCGCAGAAATTCGAGTTCTTTCCTATGAGTCCAGGTAGCGATGACAGAGGCTCGGATGGGTCGGGTGCGTGAGCAAGACGCGTGCGGTGGCGGGCCAGTGGTCGGCGGTCGCGTTGGATGCGTGGTTTGGTGGTGAGGGCGTTTGCAAGTTTGCGACGCGGTGTGGGCTGGTGTCGAGGATGCTAGGACAGCTTGGCCGAGCGGTTAAGGCGATAGACTCGAAATCTATTGGGGTAACCCGCGTGAGTTCAAGTCTCACAGCTGTCGATGTCTTTATGTCTCGCTGCTCGTTCGCATCGCTTTTACGTCTTGTGAAGGCCGGCGCGTGTCCGAGCGGCTGTTGCGGACCCCGGCCAGTCGTCTGAGCGCGTCGTTGGCCGGAACCAGGCGCAGAAATTCGAGTTCTTTCCTACGAGTCCAGGTAGCGATGACAGAGGCTCGGATGGGTCGGGTGCGCGAGCAAGACGCGTGCGGTGGCGGGCCAGTGGTCGGCGGTCGTGTTGGATGCGTGGTTTGGTGGTGAGGGCGTTTGCAAGTTTGCGACGCGGTGTGGGCTGGTGTCGAGGATGCTAGGACAGCTTGGCCGAGCGGTTAAGGCGATAGACTCGAAATCTATTGGGGTAACCCGCGTGAGTTCAAGTCTCACAGCTGTCGATGTCTTTATGTCTCGCTGCTCGTTCGCATCGCTTTTACGTCTTGTGAAGGCCGGCGCGTGTCCGAGCGGCTGTTGCGGACCCCGGCCAGTCGTCTGAGCGCGTCGTTGGCCGGAACCAGGCGCAGAAATTCGAGGTCTTTCCTACGAGTCCAGGTAGCGATGACAGAGGCTCGGATGGGTCGGGTGCGTGAGCAAGACGCGTGCGGTGGCGGGCCAGTGGTCGGCGGTCGCGTTGGATGCGTGGTTTGGTGGTGAGGGCGTTTGCAAGTTTGCAACGCGGTGTGGGCTGGTGTCGAGGATGCTAGGACAGCTTGGCCGAGCGGTTAAGGCGATAGACTCGAAATCTATTGGGGTAACCCGCGTGAGTTCAAGTCTCACAGCTGTCGATCTCTTTATGTCTCGCTGCTCGTTCGCATCGCTTTTACGTCTTGTGAAGGCCGGCGCGTGTCCGAGCGGCTGTTGCGGACCCCGGCCAGTCGTCTGAGCGCGTCGTTGGCCGGAACCAGGCGCAGAAATTCGAGGTCTTTCCTACGAGTCCAGGTAGCGATGACAGAGGCTCGGATGGGTCGGGTGCGTGAGCAAGACGCGTGCGGTGGCGGGCCAGTGGTCGGCGGTCGCGTTGGATGCGTGGTTTGGTGGTGAGGGCGTTTGCAAGTTTTGGACGCGGTGTGGGCTGGTGTCGAGGATGCTAGGACAGCTTGGCCGAGCGGTTAAGGCGATAGACTCGAAATCTATTGGGGTAACCCGCGTGAGTTCAAGTCTCACAGCTGTCGATGTCTTTATGTCTCGCTGCTCGTTTGCATCGCTTTTACGCCGTGTGGAGGCCGGCGCGGTGTCCGGGTGGCTGGTGCGGACCCCGGCCAGTCGTCTGGGCGCGTCGTTGGCCGGAACCAGGCGCAGACATTTGAGGTCTTTCCTACGTGTCCAGGTAGCGATGACAGATGCTCGGATGGGTCGGGTGCGTGAGCAAGACGCGTGCGGTGGCGGGCCAGTGGTCGGCGGTCGCGTTGGATGCGTGGTTTGGTGGTGAGGGCGTTTGCAAGTTTGCGACGCGGTGTGGGCTGGTGTCGAGGATGCTAGGACAGCTTGGCCGAGCGGTTAAGGCGATAGACTCGAAATCTATTGGGGTAACCCGCGTGAGTTCAAGTCTCACAGCTGTCGATGTCTTTATGTCTCGCTGCTCGTTCGCATCGCTTTTACGTCTTGTGAAAGCCGGCGCGTGTCCGAGCGGCTGTTGCGGACCCCGGCCAGTCGTCTGAGCGCGTCGTTGGCCGGAACCAGGCGCAGAAATTCGAGGTCTTTCCTACGAGTCCAGGTAGCGATGACAGAGGCTCGGATGGGTCGGGTGCGTGAGCAAGACGCGTGCGGTGGCGGGCCAGTGGTCGGCGGTCGCGTTGGATGCGTGGTTTGGTGGTGAGGGCGTTTGCAAGTTTTGGACGCGGTGTGGGCTGGTGTCGAGGATGCTAGGACAGCTTGGCCGAGCGGTTAAGGCGATAGACTCGAAATCTATTGGGGTAACCCGCGTGAGTTCAAGTCTCACAGCTGTCGATGTCTTTATGTCTCGCTGCTCGTTCGCATCGCTTTTACGTCTTGTGAAGGCCGGCGCGTGTCCGAGCGGCTGTTGCGGACCCCGGCCAGTCGTCTGAGCGCGTCGTTGGCCGGAACCAGGCGCAGAAATTCGAGGTCTTTCCTACGAGTCCAGGTAGCGATGACAGAGGCTCGGATGGGTCGGGTGCGTGAGCAAGACGCGTGCGGTGGCGGGCCAGTGGTCGGCGGTCGCGTTGGGTGCGTGGTTTGGTGGTGAGGGCGTTTGCAAGTTTGCGACGCGGTGTGGGCTGGTGTCGAGGATGCTAGGACAGCTTGGCCGAGCGGTTAAGGCGATAGACTCGAAATCTATTGGGGTAACCCGCGTGAGTTCAAGTCTCACAGCTGTCGATGTCTTTATGTCTCGCTGCTCGTTCGCATCGCTTTTACGTCTTGTGAAGGCCGGCGCGTGTCCGAGCGGCTGGTGCGGACCCCGGCCAGTCGTCTGGGCGCGTCGTTGGCCGGAACCAGGCGCAGAAATTCGAGTTCATTCCTACGTGTCCAGGTAGCGATGACAGAGGCTCGGATGGGTCGGGTGCGTGAGCAAGACGCGTGCGGTGGCGGGCCAGTGGTCGGCGGTCGCGTTGGATGCGTGGTTTGGTGGTGAGGGCGTTTGCAAGTTTGCGACGCGGTGTGGGCTGGTGTCGAGGATGCTAGGACAGCTTGGCCGAGCGGTTAAGGCGATTGACTCGAAATCTATTGGGGTAACCCGCGTGAGTTCAAGTCTCACAGCTGTCGATGTCTTTATGTCTCGCTGCTCGTTCGCATCGCTTTTACGTCTTGTGAAGGCCGGCGCGTGTCCGAGCGGCTGGTGCGGACCCCGGCCAGTCGTCTGAGCGCGTCGTTGGCCGGAACCAGGCGCAGAAATTCGAGGTCTTTCCTACGAGTCCAGGTAGCGATGACAGAGGCTCGGATGGGTCGGGTGCGTGAGCAAGACGCGTGCGGTGGCGGGCCAGTGGTCGGCGGTCGCGTTGGATGCGTGGTTTGGTGGTGAGGGCGTTTGCAAGTTTGCGACGCGGTGTGGGCTGGTGTCGAGGATGCTAGGACAGCTTGGCCGAGCGGTTAAGGCGATTGACTCGAAATCTATTGGGGTAACCCGCGTGAGTTCAAGTCTCACAGCTGTCGATGTCTTTATGTCTCGCTGCTCGTTCGCATCGCTTTTACGCCGTGTGGAGGCCGGCGCGGTGTCCGGGTGGCTGGTGCGGACCCCGGCCAGTCGTCTGAGCGCGTCGTTGGCCGGAACCAGGTGCATAAATTCGAGGTCTTTCCTACGTGTCCAGGCAGCGTGGGCGAAGGCTCGGATGGGTCGGGTGCGTGAGCAAGACGCGTGCGGTGGCGGGCCAGTGGTCGGCGGTCGCGTTGGATGCGTGGTTTGGTGGTGAGGGCGTTTGCAAGTTTGCGACGCGGTGTGGGCTGGTTTCGAGGATGCTAGGACAGCTTGGCCGAGCGGTTAAGGCGATAGACTCGAAATCTATTGGGGTAACCCGCGTGAGTTCAAGTCTCACAGCTGTCGATGTCTTTATGTCTCGCTGCTCGTTCGCATCGCTTTTACGCCGTGTGGAGGCCGGCGCGGTGTCCGGGTGGCTGGTGCGGACCCCGGCCAGTCGTCTGAGCGCGTCGTTGGCCGGAACCAGGTGCAGAAATTCGAGGTCTTTCCTACGTGTCCAGGCAGCGTGGGCGGAGGCTCGGATGGGTCGGGCCCGTGGGAAAGACGCGTGCGGTGGCGGGCCAGTGGTCGGCGGTCGCGTTGGCTGCGTGGTTTGGTGGTGAGGCGTTTGCAAGTTTGCGACGCGGTGTGGGCTGGTGTCGAGGATGCTATGACAGCTTGGCCGAGCGGTTAAGGCGATAGACTCGAAATCTATTGGGGTAACCCGCGTGAGTTCAAGTCTCACAGCTGTCGATGTCTTTATGTCTCGCTGCTCGTTCGCATCGCTTTTACGTCTTGTGAAGACCGGTGCGTGTCCGAGTGGCTGTTGCGGACCCCGGCCAGTCGTCTGGGCGCGTCGTTGGCCGGAACCAGGCGCAGAAATTCGAGTTCTTTCCTACGAGTCCAGGTAGCGATGACAGAGGCTCGGATGGGTCGGGTGCGTGAGCAAGACGCGTGCGGTGGCGGGCCAGTGGTCGGCGGTCGCGTTGGATGCGTGGTTTGGTGGTGAGGGCGTTTGCAAGTTTGCGACGCGGTGTGGGCTGGTTTCGAGGATGCTAGGACAGCTTGGCCGAGCGGTTAAGGCGATAGACTCGAAATCTATTGGGGTAACCCGCGTGAGTTCAAGTCTCACAGCTGTCGATGTCTTTATGTCTCGCTGCTCGTTCGCATCGCTTTTACGTCTTGTGAAAGCCGGCGCGTGTCCGAGCGGCTGTTGCGGATCCCGGCCAGTCGTCTGAGCGCGTCGTTGGCCGGAACCAGGCGCAGAAATTCGAGTTCTTTCCTACGAGTCCAGGTAGCGATGACAGAGGCTCGGATGGGTCGGGTGCGTGAGCAAGACGCGTGCGGTGGCGGGCCAGTGGTCGGCGGTCGCGTTGGATGCGTGGTTTGGTGGTGAGGGCGTTTGCAAGTTTGCGACGCGGTGTGGGCTGGTTTCGAGGATGCTAGGACAGCTTGGCCGAGCGGTTAAGGCGATAGACTCGAAATCTATTGGGGTAACCCGCGTGAGTTCAAGTCTCACAGCTGTCGATGTCTTTATGTCTCGCTGCTCGTTCGCATCGCTTTTACGTCTTGTGAAAGCCGGCGCGTGTCCGAGCGGCTGTTGCGGATCCCGGCCAGTCGTCTGAGCGCGTCGTTGGCCGGAACCAGGCGCAGAAATTCGAGTTCTTTCCTACGAGTCCAGGTAGCGATGACAGAGGCTCGGATGGGTCGGGTGCGTGAGCAAGACGCGTGCGGTGGCGGGCCAGTGGTCGGCGGTCGCGTTGGATGCGTGGTTTGGTGGTGAGGGCGTTTGCAAGTTTGCGACGCGGTGTGGGCTGGTTTCGAGGATGCTAGGACAGCTTGGCCGAGCGGTTAAGGCGATAGACTCGAAATCTATTGGGGTAACCCGCGTGAGTTCAAGTCTCACAGCTGTCGATGTCTTTATGTCTCGCTGCTCGTTCGCATCGCTTTTACGTCTTGTGAAAGCCGGCGCGTGTCCGAGTGGCTGTTGCGGACCCCGGCCAGTCGTCTGGGCGCGTCGTTGGCCGGAACCAGGCGCAGAAATTCGAGGTCTTTCCTACGAGTCCAGGTAGCGATGACAGAGGCTCGGATGGGTCGGGTGCGTGAGCAAGACGCGTGCGGTGGCGGGCCAGTGGTCGGCGGTCGCGTTGGATGCGTGGTTTGGTGGTGAGGGCGTTTGCAAGTTTGCGACGCGGTGTGGGCTGGTGTCGAGGATGCTAGGACAGCTTGGCCGAGCGGTTAAGGCGATAGACTCGAAATCTATTGGGGTAACCCGCGTGAGTTCAAGTCTCACAGCTGTCGATGTCTTTATGTCTCGCTGCTCGTTCGCATCGCTTTTACGTCTTGTGAAAGCCGGCGCGTGTCCGAGCGGCTGTTGCGGACCCCGGCCAGTCGTCTGAGCGCGTCGTTGGCCGGAACCAGGCGCAGAAATTCGAGTTCTTTCCTACGAGTCCAGGTAGCGATGACAGAGGCTCGGATGGGTCGGGTGCGTGAGCAAGACGCGTGCGGTGGCGGGCCAGTGGTCGGCGGTCGCGTTGGATGCGTGGTTTGGTGGTGAGGGCGTTTGCAAGTTTGCGACGCGGTGTGGGCTGGTGTCGAGGATGCTAGGACAGCTTGGCCGAGCGGTTAAGGCGATAGACTCGAAATCTATTGGGGTAACCCGCGTGAGTTCAAGTCTCACAGCTGTCGATGTCTTTATGTCTCGCTGCTCGTTCGCATCGCTTTTACGTCTTGTGAAGACCGGTGCGTGTCCGAGTGGCTGTTGCGGACCCCGGCCAGTCGTCTGGGCGCGTCGTTGGCCGGAACCAGGCGCAGAAATTCGAGTTCTTTCCTACGTGTCCAGGTAGCGATGACAGAGGCTCGGATGGGTCGGGTGCGTGAGCAAGACGCGTGCGGTGGCGGGCCAGTGGTCGGCGGTCGCGTTGGATGCGTGGTTTGGTGGTGAGGGCGTTTGCAAGTTTGCGACGCGGTGTGGGCTGGTGTCGAGGATGCTAGGACAGCTTGGCCGAGCGGTTAAGGCGATAGACTCGAAATCTATTGGGGTAACCCGCGTGAGTTCAAGTCTCACAGCTGTCGATGTCTTTATGTCTCGCTGCTCGTTCGCATCGCTTTTACGTCTTGTGAAGGCCGGCGCGTGTCCGAGCGGCTGTTGCGGACCCCGGCCAGTCGTCTGAGCGCGTCGTTGGCCGGAACCAGGCGCAGAAATTCGAGTTCTTTCCTACGAGTCCAGGTAGCGATGACAGAGGCTCGGATGGGTCGGGTGCGTGAGCAAGACGCGTGCGGTGGCGGGCCAGTGGTCGGCGGTCGCGTTGGATGCGTGGTTTGGTGGTGAGGGCGTTTGCAAGTTTGCGACGCGGTGTGGGCTGGTGTCGAGGATGCTAGGACAGCTTGGCCGAGCGGTTAAGGCGATTGACTCGAAATCTATTGGGGTAACCCGCGTGAGTTCAAGTCTCACAGCTGTCGATGTCTTTATGTCTCGCTGCTCGTTCGCATCGCTTTTACGTCTTGTGAAGACCGGTGCGTGTCCGAGTGGCTGTTGCGGACCCCGGCCAGTCGTCTGGGCGCGTCGTTGGCCGGAACCAGGCGCAGAAATTCGAGTTCTTTCCTACGTGTCCAGGTAGCGATGACAGATGCTCGGATGGGTCGGGTGCGTGAGCAAGACGCGTGCGGTGGCGGGCCAGTGGTCGGCGGTCGCGTTGGATGCGTGGTTTGGTGGTGAGGGCGTTTGCAAGTTTGCGACGCGGTGTGGGCTGGTGTCGAGGATGCTAGGACAGCTTGGCCGAGCGGTTAAGGCGATAGACTCGAAATCTATTGGGGTAACCCGCGTGAGTTCAAGTCTCACAGCTGTCGATCTCTTTATGTCTCGCTGCTCGTTCGCATCGCTTTTACGTCTTGTGAAGACCGGTGCGTGTCCGAGTGGCTGTTGCGGACCCCGGCCAGTCGTCTGGGCGCGTCGTTGGCCGGAACCAGGCGCAGAAATTCGAGTTCTTTCCTACGTGTCCAGGTAGCGATGACAGATGCTCGGATGGGTCGGGTGCGTGAGCAAGACGCGTGCGGTGGCGGGCCAGTGGTCGGCGGTCGCGTTGGATGCGTGGTTTGGTGGTGAGGGCGTTTGCAAGTTTGCGACGCGGTGTGGGCTGGTGTCGAGGATGCTAGGACAGCTTGGCCGAGCGGTTAAGGCGATAGACTCGAAATCTATTGGGGTAACCCGCGTGAGTTCAAGTCTCACAGCTGTCGATCTCTTTATGTCTCGCTGCTCGTTCGCATCGCTTTTACGTCTTGTGAAGACCGGTGCGTGTCCGAGTGGCTGTTGCGGATCCCGGCCAGTCGTCTGAGCGCGTCGTTGGCCGGAACCAGGCGCAGAAATTCGAGTTCTTTCCTACGAGTCCAGGTAGCGATGACAGAGGCTCGGATGGGTCGGGTGCGTGAGCAAGACGCGTGCGGTGGCGGGCCAGTGGTCGGCGGTCGCGTTGGATGCGTGGTTTGGTGGTGAGGGCGTTTGCAAGTTTGCGACGCGGTGTGGGCTGGTGTCGAGGATGCTAGGACAGCTTGGCCGAGCGGTTAAGGCGATAGACTCGAAATCTATTGGGGTAACCCGCGTGAGTTCAAGTCTCACAGCTGTCGATCTCTTTATGTCTCGCTGCTCGTTCGCATCGCTTTTACGTCTTGTGAAAGCCGGCGCGTGTCCGAGCGGCTGTTGCGGATCCCGGCCAGTCGTCTGAGCGCGTCGTTGGCCGGAACCAGGCGCAGAAATTCGAGTTCTTTCCTACGAGTCCAGGTAGCGATGACAGAGGCTCGGATGGGTCGGGTGCGTGAGCAAGACGCGTGCGGTGGCGGGCCAGTGGTCGGCGGTCGCGTTGGGTGCGTGGTTTGGTGGTGAGGGCGTTTGCAAGTTTGCGACGCGGTGTGGGCTGGTGTCGAGGATGCTAGGACAGCTTGGCCGAGCGGTTAAGGCGATAGACTCGAAATCTATTGGGGTAACCCGCGTGAGTTCAAGTCTCACAGCTGTCGATCTCTTTATGTCTCGCTGCTCGTTCGCATCGCTTTTACGTCTTGTGAAAGCCGGCGCGTGTCCGAGCGGCTGTTGCGGATCCCGGCCAGTCGTCTGAGCGCGTCGTTGGCCGGAACCAGGCGCAGAAATTCGAGTTCTTTCCTACGAGTCCAGGTAGCGATGACAGAGGCTCGGATGGGTCGGGTGCGTGAGCAAGACGCGTGCGGTGGCGGGCCAGTGGTCGGCGGTCGCGTTGGGTGCGTGGTTTGGTGGTGAGGGCGTTTGCAAGTTTGCGACGCGGTGTGGGCTGGTGTCGAGGATGCTAGGACAGCTTGGCCGAGCGGTTAAGGCGATAGACTCGAAATCTATTGGGGTAACCCGCGTGAGTTCAAGTCTCACAGCTGTCGATGTCTTTATGTCTCGCTGCTCGTTCGCATCGCTTTTACGTCTTGTGAAGGCCGGCGCGTGTCCGAGCGGCTGGTGCGGACCCCGGCCAGTCGTCTGGGCGCGTCGTTGGCCGGAACCAGGCGCAGAAATTCGAGTTCATTCCTACGTGTCCAGGTAGCGATGACAGAGGCTCGGATGGGTCGGGTGCGTGAGCAAGACGCGTGCGGTGGCGGGCCAGTGGTCGGCGGTCGCGTTGGATGCGTGGTTTGGTGGTGAGGGCGTTTGCAAGTTTGCGACGCGGTGTGGGCTGGTGTCGAGGATGCTAGGACAGCTTGGCCGAGCGGTTAAGGCGATTGACTCGAAATCTATTGGGGTAACCCGCGTGAGTTCAAGTCTCACAGCTGTCGATGTCTTTATGTCTCGCTGCTCGTTCGCATCGCTTTTACGCCGTGTGGAGGCCGGCGCGGTGTCCGGGTGGCTGGTGCGGACCCCGGCCAGTCGTCTGAGCGCGTCGTTGGCCGGAACCAGGTGCATAAATTCGAGGTCTTTCCTACGTGTCCAGGCAGCGTGGGCGAAGGCTCGGATGGGTCGGGTGCGTGAGCAAGACGCGTGCGGTGGCGGGCCAGTGGTCGGCGGTCGCGTTGGCTGCGTGGTTTGGTGGTGAGGCGTTTGCAAGTTTGCGACGCGGTGTGGGCTGGTGTCGAGGATGCTAGGACAGCTTGGCCGAGCGGTTAAGGCGATAGACTCGAAATCTATTGGGGTAACCCGCGTGAGTTCAAGTCTCACAGTTGTCGATCTCTTTATGTCTCGCTGCTCGTTCGCATCGCTTTTACGTCTTGTGAAAGCCGGCGCGTGTCCGAGCGGCTGTTGCGGACCCCGGCCAGTCGTCTGAGCGCGTCGTTGGCCGGAACCAGGCGCAGAAATTCGAGTTCTTTCCTACGAGTCCAGGTAGCGATGACAGAGGCTCGGATGGGTCGGGTGCGTGAGCAAGACGCGTGCGGTGGCGGGCCAGTGGTCGGCGGTCGCGTTGGATGCGTGGTTTGGTGGTGAGGGCGTTTGCAAGTTTGCGACGCGGTGTGGGCTGGTTTCGAGGATGCTAGGACAGCTTGGCCGAGCGGTTAAGGCGATAGACTCGAAATCTATTGGGGTAACCCGCGTGAGTTCAAGTCTCACAGCTGTCGATGTCTTTATGTCTCGCTGCTCGTTCGCATCGCTTTTACGCCGTGTGGAGGCCGGCGCGGTGTCCGGGTGGCTGGTGCGGACCCCGGCCAGTCGTCTGAGCGCGTCGTTGGCCGGAACCAGGTGCAGAAATTCGAGGTCTTTCCTACGTGTCCAGGCAGCGTGGGCGGAGGCTCGGATGGGTCGGGCCCGTGGGAAAGACGCGTGCGGTGGCGGGCCAGTGGTCGGCGGTCGCGTTGGATGCGTGGTTTGGTGGTGAGGCGTTTGCAAGTTTGCGACGCGGTGTGGGCTGGTGTCGAGGATGCTAGGACAGCTTGGCCGAGCGGTTAAGGCGATAGACTCGAAATCTATTGGGGTAACCCGCGTGAGTTCAAGTCTCACAGCTGTCGATCTCTTTATGTCTCGCTGCTCGTTTGCATCGCTTTTACGCCGTGTGGAGGCCGGCGCGGTGTCCGAGCGGCTGGTGCGGACCCCGGCCAGTCGTCTGGGCGCGTCGTTGGCCGGAATCAGGCGCAGACATTCGAGGTCTTTCCTACGAGTCCAGGTAGCGATGACAGATGCTCGGATGGGTCGGGTGCGTGAGCAAGACGCGTGCGGTGGCGGGCCAGTGGTCGGCGGTCGCGTTGGATGCGTGGTTTGGTGGTGAGGGCGTTTGCAAGTTTGCGACGCGGTGTGGGCTGGTGTCGAGGATGCTAGGACAGCTTGGCCGAGCGGTTAAGGCGATAGACTCGAAATCTATTGGGGTAACCCGCGTGAGTTCAAGTCTCACAGCTGTCGATGTCTTTATGTCTCGCTGCTCGTTCGCATCGCTTTTACGTCTTGTGAAGGCCGGCGCGTGTCCGAGCGGCTGTTGCGGACCCCGGCCAGTCGTCTGAGCGCGTCGTTGGCCGGAACCAGGCGCAGAAATTCGAGTTCTTTCCTACGAGTCTAGGTAGCGATGACAGAGGCTCGGATGGGTCGGGTGCGTGAGCAAGACGCGTGCGGTGGCGGGCCAGTGGTCGGCGGTCGCGTTGGATGCGTGGTTTGGTGGTGAGGGCGTTTGCAAGTTTGCGACGCGGTGTGGGCTGGTGTCGAGGATGCTAGGACAGCTTGGCCGAGCGGTTAAGGCGATAGACTCGAAATCTATTGGGGTAACCCGCGTGAGTTCAAGTCTCACAGCTGTCGATGTCTTTATGTCTCGCTGCTCGTTCGCATCGCTTTTACGTCTTGTGAAGGCCGGCGCGTGTCCGAGCGGCTGGTGCGGACCCCGGCCAGTCGTCTGGGCGCGTCGTTGGCCGGAACCAGGCGCAGAAATTCGAGTTCATTCCTACGTGTCCAGGTAGCGATGACAGAGGCTCGGATGGGTCGGGTGCGTGAGCAAGACGCGTGCGGTGGCGGGCCAGTGGTCGGCGGTCGCGTTGGATGCGTGGTTTGGTGGTGAGGGCGTTTGCAAGTTTGCGACGCGGTGTGGGCTGGTGTCGAGGATGCTAGGACAGCTTGGCCGAGCGGTTAAGGCGATAGACTCGAAATCTATTGGGGTAACCCGCGTGAGTTCAAGTCTCACAGCTGTCGATGTCTTTATGTCTCGCTGCTCGTTCGCATCGCTTTTACGTCTTGTGAAAGCCGGCGCGTGTCCGAGCGGCTGGTGCGGACCCCGGCCAGTCGTCTGAGCGCGTCGTTGGCCGGAACCAGGTGCATAAATTCGAGGTCTTTCCTACGTGTCCAGGCAGCGTGGGCGAAGGCTCGGATGGGTCGGGTGCGTGAGCAAGACGCGTGCGGTGGCGGGCCAGTGGTCGGCGGTCGCGTTGGCTGCGTGGTTTGGTGGTGAGGCGTTTGCAAGTTTGCGACGCGGTGTGGGCTGGTGTCGAGGATGCTAGGACAGCTTGGCCGAGCGGTTAAGGCGATAGACTCGAAATCTATTGGGGTAACCCGCGTGAGTTCAAGTCTCACAGTTGTCGATCTCTTTATGTCTCGCTGCTCGTTCGCATCGCTTTTACGTCTTGTGAAAGCCGGCGCGTGTCCGAGCGGCTGTTGCGGATCCCGGCCAGTCGTCTGAGCGCGTCGTTGGCCGGAACCAGGCGCAGAAATTCGAGTTCTTTCCTACGAGTCCAGGTAGCGATGACAGAGGCTCGGATGGGTCGGGTGCGTGAGCAAGACGCGTGCGGTGGCGGGCCAGTGGTCGGCGGTCGCGTTGGATGCGTGGTTTGGTGGTGAGGGCGTTTGCAAGTTTGCGACGCGGTGTGGGCTGGTTTCGAGGATGCTAGGACAGCTTGGCCGAGCGGTTAAGGCGATAGACTCGAAATCTATTGGGGTAACCCGCGTGAGTTCAAGTCTCACAGCTGTCGATGTCTTTATGTCTCGCTGCTCGTTCGCATCGCTTTTACGCCGTGTGGAGGCCGGCGCGGTGTCCGGGTGGCTGGTGCGGACCCCGGCCAGTCGTCTGAGCGCGTCGTTGGCCGGAACCAGGTGCAGAAATTCGAGGTCTTTCCTACGTGTCCAGGCAGCGTGGGCGGAGGCTCGGATGGGTCGGGCCCGTGGGAAAGACGCGTGCGGTGGCGGGCCAGTGGTCGGCGGTCGCGTTGGATGCGTGGTTTGGTGGTGAGGGCGTTTGCAAGTTTGCGACGCGGTGTGGGCTGGTGTCGAGGATGCTAGGACAGCTTGGCCGAGCGGTTAAGGCGATAGACTCGAAATCTATTGGGGTAACCCGCGTGAGTTCAAGTCTCACAGCTGTCGATCTCTTTATGTCTCGCTGCTCGTTTGCATCGCTTTTACGCCGTGTGGAGGCCGGCGCGGTGTCCGAGCGGCTGGTGCGGACCCCGGCCAGTCGTCTGGGCGCGTCGTTGGCCGGAATCAGGCGCAGACATTCGAGGTCTTTCCTACGAGTCCAGGTAGCGATGACAGATGCTCGGATGGGTCGGGTGCGTGAGCAAGACGCGTGCGGTGGCGGGCCAGTGGTCGGCGGTCGCGTTGGATGCGTGGTTTGGTGGTGAGGGCGTTTGCAAGTTTGCGACGCGGTGTGGGCTGGTGTCGAGGATGCTAGGACAGCTTGGCCGAGCGGTTAAGGCGATAGACTCGAAATCTATTGGGGTAACCCGCGTGAGTTCAAGTCTCACAGCTGTCGATGTCTTTATGTCTCGCTGCTCGTTTGCATCGCTTTTACGCCGTGTGGAGGCCGGCGCGGTGTCCGGGTGGCTGGTGCGGACCCCGGCCAGTCGTCTGGGCGCGTCGTTGGCCGGAACCAGGCGCAGAAATTCGAGGTCTTTCCTACGTGTCCAGGTAGCGATGACAGATGCTCGGATGGGTCGGGTGCGTGAGCAAGACGCGTGCGGTGGCGGGCCAGTGGTCGGCGGTCGCGTTGGATGCGTGGTTTGGTGGTGAGGGCGTTTGCAAGTTTGCGACGCGGTGTGGGCTGGTGTCGAGGATGCTAGGACAGCTTGGCCGAGCGGTTAAGGCGATAGACTCGAAATCTATTGGGGTAACCCGCGTGAGTTCAAGTCTCACAGCTGTCGATGTCTTTATGTCTCGCTGCTCGTTCGCATCGCTTTTACGTCTTGTGAAGGCCGGCGCGTGTCCGAGCGGCTGTTGCGGACCCCGGCCAGTCGTCTGAGCGCGTCGTTGGCCGGAACCAGGCGCAGAAATTCGAGTTCTTTCCTACGAGTCTAGGTAGCGATGACAGAGGCTCGGATGGGTCGGGTGCGTGAGCAAGACGCGTGCGGTGGCGGGCCAGTGGTCGGCGGTCGCGTTGGATGCGTGGTTTGGTGGTGAGGGCGTTTGCAAGTTTGCGACGCGGTGTGGGCTGGTTTCGAGGATGCTAGGACAGCTTGGCCGAGCGGTTAAGGCGATAGACTCGAAATCTATTGGGGTAACCCGCGTGAGTTCAAGTCTCACAGCTGTCGATCTCTTTATGTCTCGCTGCTCGTTCGCATCGCTTTTACGCCGTGTGGAGGCCGGCGCGGTGTCCGGGTGGCTGGTGCGGACCCCGGCCAGTCGTCTGAGCGCGTCGTTGGCCGGAACCAGGTGCATAAATTCGAGGTCTTTCCTACGTGTCCAGGCAGCGTGGGCGAAGGCTCGGATGGGTCGGGTGCATGAGCAAGACGCGTGCGGTGGCGGGCCAGTGGTCGGCGGTCGCGTTGGCTGCGTGGTTTGGTGGTGAGGCGTTTGCAAGTTTGCGACGCGGTGTGGGCTGGTGTCGAGGATGCTAGGACAGCTTGGCCGAGCGGTTAAGGCGATAGACTCGAAATCTATTGGGGTAACCCGCGTGAGTTCAAGTCTCACAGTTGTCGATGTCTTTATGTCTCGCTGCTCGTTCGCATCGCTTTTACGTCTTGTGAAGGCCGGCGCGTGTCCGAGCGGCTGTTGCGGACCCCGGGCAGTCGTCTGGGCGCGTCGTTGGCCGGAACCAGGCGCAGAAATTCGAGTTAATTCCTACGTGTCCAGGTAGCGATGACAGAGGCTCGGATGGGTCGGGTGCGTGAGCAAGACGCGTGCGGTGGCGGGCCAGTGGTCGGCGGTCGCGTTGGATGCGTGGTTTGGTGGTGAGGGCGTTTGCAAGTTTGCGACGCGGTGTGGGCTGGTTTCGAGGATGCTAGGACAGCTTGGCCGAGCGGTTAAGGCGATAGACTCGAAATCTATTGGGGTAACCCGCGTGAGTTCAAGTCTCACAGCTGTCGATGTCTTTATGTCTCGCTGCTCGTTCGCATCGCTTTTACGTCTTGTGAAGACCGGTGCGTGTCCGAGTGGCTGTTGCGGACCCCGGCCAGTCGTCTGGGCGCGTCGTTGGCCGGAACCAGGCGCAGAAATTCGAGTTCTTTCCTACGAGTCCAGGTAGCGATGACAGAGGCTCGGATGGGTCGGGTGCGTGAGCAAGACGCGTGCGGTGGCGGGCCAGTGGTCGGCGGTCGCGTTGGATGCGTGGTTTGGTGGTGAGGGCGTTTGCAAGTTTGCGACGCGGTGTGGGCTGGTGTCGAGGATGCTAGGACAGCTTGGCCGAGCGGTTAAGGCGATAGACTCGAAATCTATTGGGGTAACCCGCGTGAGTTCAAGTCTCACAGCTGTCGATCTCTTTATGTCTCGCTGCTCGTTCGCATCGCTTTTACGCCGTGTGGAGGCCGGCGCGGTGTCCGGGTGGCTGGTGCGGACCCCGGCCAGTCGTCTGAGCGCGTCGTTGGCCGGAACCAGGTGCATAAATTCGAGGTCTTTCCTACGTGTCCAGGCAGCGTGGGCGAAGGCTCGGATGGGTCGGGTGCATGAGCAAGACGCGTGCGGTGGCGGGCCAGTGGTCGGCGGTCGCGTTGGATGCGTGGTTTGGTGGTGAGGCGTTTGCAAGTTTGCGACGCGGTGTGGGCTGGTGTCGAGGATGCTAGGACAGCTTGGCCGAGCGGTTAAGGCGATAGACTCGAAATCTATTGGGGTAACCCGCGTGAGTTCAAGTCTCACAGCTGTCGATGTCTTTATGTCTCGCTGCTCGTTCGCATCGCTTTTACGTCTTGTGAAGGCCGGCGCGTGTCCGAGCGGCTGTTGCGGACCCCGGCCAGTCGTCTGGGCGCGTCGTTGGCCGGAACCAGGCGCAGAAATTCGAGTTCATTCCTACGTGTCCAGGTAGCGATGACAGAGGCTCGGATGGGTCGGGTGCGTGAGCAAGACGCGTGCGGTGGCGGGCCAGTGGTCGGCGGTCGCGTTGGATGCGTGGTTTGGTGGTGAGGGCGTTTGCAAGTTTGCGACGCGGTGTGGGCTGGTGTCGAGGATGCTAGGACAGCTTGGCCGAGCGGTTAAGGCGATAGACTCGAAATCTATTGGGGTAACCCGCGTGAGTTCAAGTCTCACAGCTGTCGATCTCTTTATGTCTCGCTGCTCGTTCGCATCGCTTTTACGCCGTGTGGAGGCCGGCGCGGTGTCCGGGTGGCTGGTGCGGACCCCGGCCAGTCGTCTGAGCGCGTCGTTGGCCGGAACCAGGTGCATAAATTCGAGGTCTTTCCTACGTGTCCAGGCAGCGTGGGCGAAGGCTCGGATGGGTCGGGTGCATGAGCAAGACGCGTGCGGTGGCGGGCCAGTGGTCGGCGGTCGCGTTGGCTGCGTGGTTTGGTGGTGAGGCGTTTGCAAGTTTGCGACGCGGTGTGGGCTGGTGTCGAGGATGCTAGGACAGCTTGGCCGAGCGGTTAAGGCGATAGACTCGAAATCTATTGGGGTAACCCGCGTGAGTTCAAGTCTCACAGTTGTCGATCTCTTTATGTCTCGCTGCTCGTTCGCATCGCTTTTACGTCTTGTGAAGGCCGGCGCGTGTCCGAGCGGCTGTTGCGGACCCCGGCCAGTCGTCTGGGCGCGTCGTTGGCCGGAACCAGGCGCAGAAATTCGAGTTCATTCCTACGTGTCCAGGTAGCGATGACAGAGGCTCGGATGGGTCGGGTGCGTGAGCAAGACGCGTGCGGTGGCGGGCCAGTGGTCGGCGGTCGCGTTGGATGCGTGGTTTGGTGGTGAGGGCGTTTGCAAGTTTGCGACGCGGTGTGGGCTGGTGTCGAGGATGCTAGGACAGCTTGGCCGAGCGGTTAAGGCGATAGACTCGAAATCTATTGGGGTAACCCGCGTGAGTTCAAGTCTCACAGCTGTCGATGTCTTTATGTCTCGCTGCTCGTTCGCATCGCTTTTACGTCTTGTGAAGACCGGTGCGTGTCCGAGTGGCTGTTGCGGACCCCGGCCAGTCGTCTGGGCGCGTCGTTGGCCGGAACCAGGCGCAGAAATTCGAGTTCTTTCCTACGAGTCCAGGTAGCGATGACAGAGGCTCGGATGGGTCGGGTGCGTGAGCAAGACGCGTGCGGTGGCGGGCCAGTGGTCGGCGGTCGCGTTGGATGCGTGGTTTGGTGGTGAGGGCGTTTGCAAGTTTGCGACGCGGTGTGGGCTGGTTTCGAGGATGCTAGGACAGCTTGGCCGAGCGGTTAAGGCGATAGACTCGAAATCTATTGGGGTAACCCGCGTGAGTTCAAGTCTCACAGCTGTCGATGTCTTTATGTCTCGCTGCTCGTTCGCATCGCTTTTACGCCGTGTGGAGGCCGGCGCGGTGTCCGGGTGGCTGGTGCGGACCCCGGCCAGTCGTCTGAGCGCGTCGTTGGCCGGAACCAGGTGCATAAATTCGAGGTCTTTCCTACGTGTCCAGGCAGCGTGGGCGAAGGCTCGGATGGGTCGGGTGCATGAGCAAGACGCGTGCGGTGGCGGGCCAGTGGTCGGCGGTCGCGTTGGCTGCGTGGTTTGGTGGTGAGGCGTTTGCAAGTTTGCGACGCGGTGTGGGCTGGTGTCGAGGATGCTAGGACAGCTTGGCCGAGCGGTTAAGGCGATAGACTCGAAATCTATTGGGGTAACCCGCGTGAGTTCAAGTCTCACAGTTGTCGATCTCTTTATGTCTCGCTGCTCGTTCGCATCGCTTTTACGTCTTGTGAAGGCCGGCGCGTGTCCGAGCGGCTGTTGCGGACCCCGGCCAGTCGTCTGGGCGCGTCGTTGGCCGGAACCAGGCGCAGAAATTCGAGTTCATTCCTACGTGTCCAGGTAGCGATGACAGAGGCTCGGATGGGTCGGGTGCGTGAGCAAGACGCGTGCGGTGGCGGGCCAGTGGTCGGCGGTCGCGTTGGATGCGTGGTTTGGTGGTGAGGGCGTTTGCAAGTTTGCGACGCGGTGTGGGCTGGTTTCGAGGATGCTAGGACAGCTTGGCCGAGCGGTTAAGGCGATAGACTCGAAATCTATTGGGGTAACCCGCGTGAGTTCAAGTCTCACAGCTGTCGATGTCTTTATGTCTCGCTGCTCGTTCGCATCGCTTTTACGTCTTGTGAAGACCGGTGCGTGTCCGAGTGGCTGTTGCGGACCCCGGCCAGTCGTCTGGGCGCGTCGTTGGCCGGAACCAGGCGCAGAAATTCGAGTTCTTTCCTACGAGTCCAGGTAGCGATGACAGAGGCTCGGATGGGTCGGGTGCGTGAGCAAGACGCGTGCGGTGGCGGGCCAGTGGTCGGCGGTCGCGTTGGATGCGTGGTTTGGTGGTGAGGGCGTTTGCAAGTTTGCGACGCGGTGTGGGCTGGTTTCGAGGATGCTAGGACAGCTTGGCCGAGCGGTTAAGGCGATAGACTCGAAATCTATTGGGGTAACCCGCGTGAGTTCAAGTCTCACAGCTGTCGATCTCTTTATGTCTCGCTGCTCGTTCGCATCGCTTTTACGCCGTGTGGAGACCGGCGCGGTGTCCGGGTGGCTGGTGCGGACCCCGGCCAGTCGTCTGAGCGCGTCGTTGGCCGGAACCAGGTGCAGAAATTCGAGGTCTTTCCTACGTGTCCAGGCAGCGTGGGCGGAGGCTCGGATGGGTCGGGCCCGTGGGAAAGACGCGTGCGGTGGCGGGCCAGTGGTCGGCGGTCGCGTTGGATGCGTGGTTTGGTGGTGAGGCGTTTGCAAGTTTGCGACGCGGTGTGGGCTGGTGTCGAGGATGCTAGGACAGCTTGGCCGAGCGGTTAAGGCGATAGACTCGAAATCTATTGGGGTAACCCGCGTGAGTTCAAGTCTCACAGCTGTCGATGTCTTTATGTCTCGCTGCTCGTTCGCATCGCTTTTACGTCTTGTGAAGGCCGGCGCGTGTCCGAGCGGCTGTTGCGGACCCCGGCCAGTCGTCTGAGCGCGTCGTTGGCCGGAACCAGGCGCAGAAATTCGAGTTCTTTCCTACGAGTCTAGGTAGCGATGACAGAGGCTCGGATGGGTCGGGTGCGTGAGCAAGACGCGTGCGGTGGCGGGCCAGTGGTCGGCGGTCGCGTTGGATGCGTGGTTTGGTGGTGAGGGCGTTTGCAAGTTTGCGACGCGGTGTGGGCTGCTGTCGAGGATGCTAGGACAGCTTGGCCGAGCGGTTAAGGCGATAGACTCGAAATCTATTGGGGTAACCCGCGTGAGTTCAAGTCTCACAGCTGTCGATGTCTTTATGTCTCGCTGCTCGTTCGCATCGCTTTTACATCTTGTGAAAGCCGGCGCGTGTCCGAGCGGCTGTTGCGGATCCCGGCCAGTCGTCTGAGCGCGTCGTTGGCCGGAACCAGGCGCAGAAATTCGAGTTCTTTCCTACGGGTCCAGGTAGCGATGGCAGAGGCTCGGATGGGTCGGGTGCGTGAGCAAGACGCGTGCGGTGGCGGGCCAGTGGTCGGCGGTCGCGTTGGATGCGTGGTTTGGTGGTGAGGGCGTTTGCAAGTTTGCGACGCGGTGTGGGCTGGTGTCGAGGATGCTAGGACAGCTTGGCCGAGCGGTTAAGGCGATAGACTCGAAATCTATTGGGGTAACCCGCGTGAGTTCAAGTCTCACAGATGTCGATGTCTTTATGTCTCGCTGCTCGTTCGCATCGCTTTTACATCTTGTGAAAGCCGGCGCGTGTCCGAGCGGCTGTTGCGGATCCCGGCCAGTCGTCTGAGCGCGTCGTTGGCCGGAACCAGGCGCAGAAATTCGAGTTCTTTCCTACGGGTCCAGGTAGCGATGGCAGAGGCTCGGATGGGTCGGGTGCGTGAGCAAGACGCGTGCGGTGGCGGGCCAGTGGTCGGCGGTCGCGTTGGATGCGTGGTTTGGTGGTGAGGGCGTTTGCAAGTTTGCGACGCGGTGTGGGCTGGTTTCGAGGATGCTAGGACAGCTTGGCCGAGCGGTTAAGGCGATAGACTCGAAATCTATTGGGGTAACCCGCGTGAGTTCAAGTCTCACAGCTGTCGATCTCTTTATGTCTCGCTGCTCGTTCGCATCGCTTTTACGTCTTGTGAAAGCCGGCGCGTGTCCGAGCGGCTGTTGCGGATCCCGGCCAGTCGTCTGAGCGCGTCGTTGGCCGGAACCAGGCGCAGAAATTCGAGTTCTTTCCTACGAGTCCAGGTAGCGATGACAGAGGCTCGGATGGGTCGGGTGCGTGAGCAAGACGCGTGCGGTGGCGGGCCAGTGGTCGGCGGTCGCGTTGGATGCGTGGTTTGGTGGTGAGGGCGTTTGCAAGTTTGCGACGCGGTGTGGGCTGGTGTCGAGGATGCTAGGACAGCTTGGCCGAGCGGTTAAGGCGATAGACTCGAAATCTATTGGGGTAACCCGCGTGAGTTCAAGTCTCACAGCTGTCGATGTCTTTATGTCTCGCTGCTCGTTCGCATCGCTTTTACGTCTTGTGAAGGCCGGCGCGTGTCCGAGCGGCTGGTGCGGACCCCGGCCAGTCGTCTGGGCGCGTCGTTGGCCGGAACCAGGCGCAGAAATTCGAGTTCTTTCCTACGTGTCCAGGTAGCGATGACAGAGGCTCGGATGGGTCGGGTGCGTGAGCAAGACGCGTGCGGTTGCGGGCCAGTGGTCGGCGGTCGCGTTGGATGCGTGGTTTGGTGGTGAGGGCGTTTGCAAGTTTGCGACGCGGTGTGGGCTGGTGTCGAGGATGCTAGGACAGCTTGGCCGAGCGGTTAAGGCGATAGACTCGAAATCTATTGGGGTAACCCGCGTGAGTTCAAGTCTCACAGCTGTTGATCTCTTTATGTCTCGCTACTCGTTCGCATCGCTTTTACGCCGTGTGGAGGCCGGCGCGGTGTCCGGGTGGCTGGTGCGGACCCCGGCCAGTCGTCTGAGCGCGTCGTTGGCCGGAACCAGGTGCATAAATTCGAGGTCTTTCCTACGTGTCCAGGCAGCGTGGGCGAAGGCTCGGATGGGTCGGGTGCGTGAGCAAGACGCGTGCGGTGGCGGGCCAGTGGTCGGCGGTCGCGTTGGATGCGTGGTTTGGTGGTGAGGGCGTTTGCAAGTTTGCGACGCGGTGTGGGCTGGTTTCGAGGATGCTAGGACAGCTTGGCCGAGCGGTTAAGGCGATAGACTCGAAATCTATTGGGGTAACCCGCGTGAGTTCAAGTCTCACAGCTGTCGATGTCTTTATGTCTCGCTGCTCGTTCGCATCGCTTTTACGTCTTGTGAAGGCCGGCGCGTGTCCGAGCGGCTGTTGCGGACCCCGGCCAGTCGTCTGAGCGCGTCGTTGGCCGGAACCAGGCGCAGAAATTCGAGTTCTTTCCTACGAGTCTAGGTAGCGATGACAGAGGCTCGGATGGGTCGGGTGCGTGAGCAAGACGCGTGCGGTGGCGGGCCAGTGGTCGGCGGTCGCGTTGGATGCGTGGTTTGGTGGTGAGGGCGTTTGCAAGTTTACGACGCGGTGTGGGCTGGTGTCGAGGATGCTAGGACAGCTTGGCCGAGCGGTTAAGGCGATAGACTCGAAATCTATTGGGGTATCCCGCGTGAGTTCAAGTCGCACTAACGTAAGGTTAGCCGAATGCGTAGCCCCGCTATATGTATGAAACGCATGTGGCGTTCAATGAGGGTGTACAGAGCCAGAGATGTCCGTTTAGGAAAGTGGTTGAGATTTTACATTGAAACAATTATATATATACTTTATCTGACGATATTTTCTCCATGAAATCCCTGCTCGGCGGCCGGAGGTGATGTTCATTTCGCAATCGCCATGCGAGCCCTTAGCCACATCCGCCCGTCGTCAACAATACTTACAAAGACATCCGGTGTCTTCGCCAACAACTACGCGACGCAGAAAAAGAATCCGTCGCCAAGCGCGCGAGATCGACATGCTGACCACGTTGCTGCACCGGCTTAGACAGGGACGCGGCTGGTCTCCGAATCCGATTCGGACACGGAGGACGGATAAATGGTGGCATTTTTATCTCTGCGCTGACCAAAGACACCGTAATTCGTCGACAGCTACAATGGAACGTAAAAGCTCCATTTCGGAGGCAGGTCTCTCGTCTCCGTCGGAACATATGAAGTTCGATATTCTGCAACACACCAGTACCAGCAAAAGTTTTACCCGACTCTGTTCATGTTCGTTCGGACTGAGTCACATACATGTACGCCCGACTTTTTGCAGGCGTAAAAATCGTACCATGACATTTTTCGGAGGAATCGTGGACGTTCAGTTCGGATCATTCTTAGGAGATTGCAAATGCATTCCGCCTGGTGTGGCCCGACATTAAGTTGTCAAATTGTCGGCCACATTTGGATCGAAATGCTCGCCGAACGAAGAATTCCAACAAGTCTTTTTTGGAGAGGTGGTCCTTTTTTTCTAGTATTTCCAGTTTATTCCCCCCCTGGGTTTCTTGTGTTATGTCTTGGTTGATTCGGGGATCTGTGGCTCTACACATACAGCGACGAGCCATTCCGATTCATTTTGTAAAAAAATGTATTTTCAGTGTCGTGGAATTTCGCCAATTTGCTAAGGACGGTTCTGAACTTGTCAAAATACGCCCTTGGATTTGCAATTTTCCCAGCCGCTGAGAGACACTGGAGCCAGTCCCAGAACGCATTCAGGCACACTTCTACCCTCACAATTTCAAGGATATCCGCAGCGCGCTCATGCGAATCTTCCGCTCTATATTCAGATTTTTGCATCTGAAAGCTGTGACACATTTACCATGACAGCTTGTACATTTCAGTGAGATCCGAAACAATTTTAGTGTAATTGATAACAAACTTCGACCATCACGTAGCGAAACATCCATTTTAAACTCAGGGCGGGTAATTCACTGAAAGAGACATGTCAAATACTTGTCGGGGACTCCTTTCGCCGAAATAAAAAGTGATCCGTGCTCAAAACTTCGTGAACCCACCAAGTAGCGATGAATAACAGAAAATCGTCGTAGTAACCAGGAGGCAGAAGCACTGGTACTGACGTTGAGTCTTGTGTTTTTCTACCTTACTCACAGTAAATTTCTGCTTGAGTTTCGATATTCTCCAAGAAAATCTTCACCAAAAATTGCTTCCGCTGATGCGGCACGCCAAATATGAGAACCATGAGAAAATAATCTCGGCACGTTTCATAAGCTTTCCACGACAGTCACAATTTTCCCGCACTTCATCTACCTTTGTCTTTAGCTTGCGTGTCATTATTGTTTGTGAACCGGTGACTAGTTTCCATGACTGCGAGTTATATTGTATTTTGCTATTGTTAGTACTGATTTCGTAGCTGTATGAAATGCATGTATCGTTAAATGAGGATGCACAGAGCCAGAGATGTCCGTTTAGGAAAGTGGTTGAGATTTTACATAGAAACAACTTTATCTGACGATATTTTCTCCATGAAATCCCTGCTCGGCGGCCGGAGGTGATGTTCATTTCGCATTCGCCATGCGAGCCCTTAGGCACATCCGCCCGTCGTCAACAATACTTACAAAGACATCCGGTGTCTTCGCCAACAACTACGCGACGCAGAAAAAGAATCCGTCGCCAAGCGCGCGAGATCGACATGCTGACCACGTTGCTGCGCCGGCTAAGACAGGGACGCGGCTGATCTCCGAATCCGATTCGGACACGGAGGACGGATAAATGGTGGTATTTTTATCTCTGCGCTGACCAAAGACACCGTAATTCGTCGACAGCTACAATGGAACGTAAAAGCTCCATTTCGGAGGCAGGTCTCTCGTCTCCGTCGGAACATATGAAGTTCGATATTCTGCAACACACCAGTACCAGCAAAAGTTTTACCCGACTCTGTTCATGTTCATTCGGACTGAGTCACGTACATGTACGCCCGACTTTTTGCAGGCGTAAAAATCGTACCATGACATTTTTCGGAGGAATCGTGGACGTTCAGTTCGGATCATTCTTAGGAGATTGCAAATGCATTCCGCCTGGTGTGGCCCGACATTAAGTTGTCAAATTGTCGGCCACATTTGGATCGAAATGCTCGCCGAACGAAGAATTCCAACAAGTCTTTTTTGGAGAGGTGGTCCTTTTTTCTAGTATTTCCAGTTTATCCCCCCTGAGTTTCTTGTTAAACATCCATTTTAAACTCAGGGCAGGTAATTCACTGAAAGAGACATGTCAAATACTTGTCGGGGACTCCTTTCGCCGAAATAAAAAGTGATCCGTGCTCAAAACTTCGTGAACCCACCAAATAGCGATGAATAACAGAAAATCGTCGTAGTAACCAGGAGGCAGAAGCACTGGTACTGACGTTGAGTCTTGTGTTTTTCTACCTTACTCACAGTAAATTTCTGCTTGAGTTTCGATATTCTCCAAGAAAATCTTCACCAAAAATTGCTTCCGCTGATGCGGCACGCCAAATATGAGAACCATGAGAAAATAATCTCGGCACGTTTCATAAGCTTTCCACGAACAGTCACAATTTTCCCGCACTTCATCTACCTTTGTCTTTAGCTTGCGTGTCATTATCGTTTGTGAACCGGTGACTAGTTTCCATGACTGCGAGTTATATTGTATTTTGCTATTGTTAGTACTGATTTCGTAGCTGTATGAAATGCATGTATCGTTAAATGAGGATGCACAGAGCCAGAGATGTCCGTTTAGGAAAGTGGTTGAGATTTTACATAGAAACAACTTTATCTGACGATATTTTCTCCATGAAATCCCTGCTCGGCGGCCGGAGGTGATGTTCATTTCGCATTCGCCATGCGAGCCCTTAGGCACATCCGCCCGTCGTCAACAATACTTACAAAGACATCCGGTGTCTTCGCCAACAACTACGCGACGCAGAAAAAGAATCCGTCGCCAAGCGCGCGAGATCGACATGCTGACCACGTTGCTGCGCCGGCTAAGACAGGGACGCGGCTGATCTCCGAATCCGATTCGGACACGGAGGACGGATAAATGGTGGTATTTTTATCTCTGCGCTGACCAAAGACACCGTAATTCGTCGACAGCTACAATGGAACGTAAAAGCTCCATTTCGGAGGCAGGTCTCTCGTCTCCGTCGGAACATATGAAGTTCGATATTCTGCAACACACCAGTACCAGCAAAAGTTTTACCCGACTCTGTTCATGTTCATTCGGACTGAGTCACGTACATGTACGCCCGACTTTTTGCAGGCGTAAAAATCGTACCATGACATTTTTCGGAGGAATCGTGGACGTTCAGTTCGGATCATTCTTAGGAGATTGCAAATGCATTCCGCCTGGTGTGGCCCGACATTAAGTTGTCAAATTGTCGGCCACATTTGGATCGCCGAACGAAGAATTCCAACAAGTCTTTTTTGGAGAGGTGGTCCTTTTTTCTAGTATTTCCAGTTTATCCCCCCTGAGTTTCTTGTTAAACATCCATTTTAAACTCAGGGCAGGTAATTCACTGAAAGAGACATGTCAAATACTTGTCGGGGACTCCTTTCGCCGAAATAAAAAGTGATCCGTGCTCAAAACTTCGTGAACCCACCAAATAGCGATGAATAACAGAAAATCGTCGTAGTAACCAGGAGGCAGAAGCACTGGTACTGACGTTGAGTCTTGTGTTTTTCTACCTTACTCACAGTAAATTTCTGCTTGAGTTTCGATATTCTCCAAGAAAATCTTCACCAAAAATTGCTTCCGCTGATGCGGCACGCCAAATATGAGAACCATGAGAAAATAATCTCGGCACGTTTCATAAGCTTTCCACGAACAGTCACAATTTTCCCGCACTTCATCTACCTTTGTCTTTAGCTTGCGTGTCATTATCGTTTGTGAACCGGTGACTAGTTTCCATGACTGCGAGTTATATTGTATTTTGCTATTGTTAGTACTGATTTCGTAGCTGTATGAAATGCATGTATCGTTAAATGAGGATGCACAGAGCCAGATATGTCCGTTTAGGAAAGTGGTTGAGATTTTACATAGAAACAACTTTATCTGACGATATTTTCTCCATGAAATCCCTGCTCGGCGGCCGGAGGTGATGTTCATTTCGCATTCGCCATGCGAGCCCTTAGGCACATCCGCCCGTCGTCAACAATACTTACAAAGACATCCGGTGTCTTCGCCAACAACTACGCGACGCAGAAAAAGAATCCGTCGCCAAGCGCGCGAGATCGACATGCTGACCACGTTGCTGCGCCGGCTAAGACAGGGACGCGGCTGATCTCCGAATCCGATTCGGACACGGAGGACGGATAAATGGTGGTATTTTTATCTCTGCGCTGACCAAAGACACCGTAATTCGTCGACAGCTACAATGGAACGTAAAAGCTCCATTTCGGAGGCAGGTCTCTCGTCTCCGTCGGAACATATGAAGTTCGATATTCTGCAACACACCAGTACCAGCAAAAGTTTTACCCGACTCTGTTCATGTTCGTTCGGACCGAGTCACATACATGTACGCCCGACTTTTTGCAGGCGTAAAAATCGTACCATGACATTTTTCGGAGGAATCGTGGACGTTCAGTTCGGATCATTCTTAGGAGATTGCAAATGCATTCCGCCTGGTGTGGCCCGACATTAAGTTGTCAAATTGTCGGCCACATTTGGATCGAAATGCTCGCCGAACGAAGAATTCCAACAAGTCTTTTTTGGAGAGGTGGTCCTTTTTTCTAGTATTTCCAGTTTATCCCCCCTGAGTTTCTTGTTAAACATCCATTTTAAACTCAGGGCGGGTAATTCACTGAAAGAGACATGTCAAATACTTGTCGGGGACTCCTTTCGCCGAAATAAAAAGTGATCCGTGCTCAAAACTTCGTGAACCCACCAAATAGCGATGAATAACAGAAAATCGTCGTAGTAACCAGGAGGCAGAAGCACTGGTACTGACGTTGAGTCTTGTGTTTTTCTACCTTACTCACAGTAAATTTCTGCTTGAGTTTCGATATTCTCCAAGAAAATCTTCACCAAAAATTGCTTCCGCTGATGCGGCACGCCAAATATGAGAACCATGAGAAAATAATCTCGGCACGTTTCATAAGCTTTCCACGAACAGTCACAATTTTCCCGCACTTCATCTACCTTTGTCTTTAGCTTGCGTGTCATTATTGTTTGTGAACCGGTGACTAGTTTCCATGACTGCGAGTTATATTGTATTTTGCTATTGTTAGTACTGATTTCGTAGCTGTATGAAATGCATGTATCGTTAAATGAGGATGCACAGAGCCAGATATGTCCGTTTAGGAAAGTGGTTGAGATTTTACATAGAAACAATTATATATATACTTTATCTGACGATATTTTCTCCATGAAATCCCTGCTCGGCGGCCGGAGGTGATGTTCATTTCGCATTCGCCATGCGAGCCCTTAGGCACATCCGCCCGTCGTCAACAATACTTACAAAGACATCCGGTGTCTTCGCCAACAACTACGCGACGCAGAAAAAGAATCCGTCGCCAAGCGCGCGAGATCGACATGCTGACCACGTTGCTGCGCCGGCTAAGACAGGGACGCGGCTGATCTCCGAATCCGATTCGGACACGGAGGACGGATAAATGGTGGTATTTTTATCTCTGCGCTGACCAAAGACACCGTAATTCGTCGACAGCTACAATGGAACGTAAAAGCTCCATTTCGGAGGCAGGTCTCTCGTCTCCGTCGGAACATATGAAGTTCGATATTCTGCAACACACCAGTACCAGCAAAAGTTTTACCCGACTCTGTTCATGTTCGTTCGGACTGAGTCACGTACATGTACGCCCGACTTTTTGCAGGCGTAAAAATCGTACCATGACATTTTTCGGAGGAATCGTGGACGTTCAGTTCGGATCATTCTTAGGAGATTGCAAATGCATTCCGCCTGGTGTGGCCCGACAATAAGTCGTCAAATTGTCGGCCACATTTGGATCGAAATGCTCGCCGAACGAAGAATTCCAACTAGTCTTTTTTGGAGAGGTGGTCCTTTTTTCTAGTATTTCCAGTTTATCCCCCCTGAGTTTCTTGTTAAACATCCATTTTAAACTCAGGGCGGGTAATTCACTGAAAGAGACATGTCAAATACTTGTCGGGGACTCCTATCGCCGAAATAAAAAGTGATCCGTGCTCAAAACTTCGTGAACCCACCAAATAGCGATGAATAACAGAAAATCGTCGTAGTAACCAGGAGGCAGAAGCACTGGTACTGACGTTGAGTCTTGTGTTTTTCTACCTTACTCACAGTAAATTTCTGCTTGAGTTTCGATATTCTCCAAGAAAATCTTCACCAAAAATTGCTTCCGCTGATGCGGCACGCCAAATATGAGAACCATGAGAAAATAATCTCGGCACGTTTCATAAGCTTTCCACGAACAGTCACAATTTTCCCGCACTTCATCTACCTTTGTCTTTAGCTTGCGTGTCATTATTGTTTGTGAACCGGTGACTAGTTTCCATGACTGCGAGTTATATTGTATTTTGCTATTGTTAGTACTGATTTCGTAGCTGTATGAAATGCATGTATCGTTAAATGAGGATGCACAGAGCCAGATATGTCCGTTTAGGAAAGTGGTTGAGATTTTACATAGAAACAACTTTATCTGACGATATTTTCTCCATGAAATCCCTGCTCGGCGGAACGGAGGTGATGTTCATTTCGCATTCGCCATGCGAGCCCTTAGCCACATCTGCCCGTCGTCAACAATACTTACAAAGACATCCGGTGTCTTCGCCAACAACTACGCGACGCAGAAAAAGAATCCGTCGCCAAGCGCGCGAGATCGACATGCTGACCACGTTGCTGCGCCGGCTTAGACAGGGACGCGGCTGGTCTCCGAATCCGATTCGGACACGGAGGACGGATAAATGGTGGTATTTTTATCTCTGCGCTGACCAAAGACACCGTAATTCGTCGACAGCTACAATGGAACGTAAAAGCTCCATTTCGGAGGCAGGTCTCTCGTCTCCGTCGGAACATATGAAGTTCGATATTCTGCAACACACCAGTACCAGCAAAAGTTTTACCCGACTCTGTTCATGTTCGTTCGGACTGAGTCACGTACATGTACGTGTGGAGAAGCAGGATCCGAGAATTCTGAGATCGAAGCTGACCAGCAAAGTGAGAGACTGGGACCTGGCCTGTCACTGATGCGGAACAATGACCGGGTGGATCTGGAATCAGGAATCAGGACCGGGATCAGATCTGATGCCCCGGATCCGGATTCAGCATTGCGGATCCGGCGATGACGACGCGCGAGAGGCCCGGATGACACCATAACAGGGGTAAAGGGAAGCTGCATAGCCAGTAAGTATCGATGGGATGATAGCTGGATAGAAGGATAGGTAGGTAGGCTGGGATCGGACTTAAGCATAAATCAGTATCGAATTTGCCTTGGACATCGCAACCGCCTTCGCCTTCGCCTGGAAACGGGAACTACATTGGCCCTAGAAGAAGAAGAAGAGGTAGCGGTAAGAGATCTAGCGTTGGTTAAGACTGGAATATATATTGGCCAGATCTAGACCCTCCTAGTAATCTACCCTCAAGTGCGGATCCCAGATCCACCGGAGTTCACAGCTTGGCCGGTCGGGTCTTCGACGCTCAACAACCACAGATCCCGCTATAGGAAGCGGCAAGCATCGCAAGGAAAGGAACCCGAAAGGGAACGTAAAGGACAAGACCCCGCAAAGGCAACCCCACGGCCCGGATCCAGATCCAGGCCGCCAGATCCAAGTCTCAGACCACTTGATCTGGAAGTGCAACCGCGAGCTGCGTGAAGATTTCCGCGCCGCTCCACCCCATCCCCGCGTCTCGCCAAGACTGTCTCGACTTCAAGGCGTTGACACTTCGGAAGACACCAAAAGAGCAAGATCCAGCCCTACCGACGGGTACACAAGGTGACCCAGTTCAGCACACGTCACGGCAGATCGGAGTACCCCCTCCGTTAGTCGGTGTTCGGGCGCATTTGGTAAGCCGGACTAGCGATCTCGCAGATTTTGCTGATAATGGTGCGCGTGCCCGGATCTTCTGGTGACTCGGGATTTCACCGTGAGTCCCAAGAAGAAGTCAAAGTGAAGATAGAGCAAGGGGACCAGGCGTCATCGGACCTCGGATCGACGACGACGCCGCTGAATGAAGCAAGAACCGCAGATCGACAGAGTGCTGGGAGGTACTCTATCGACGGAAAGGAGGCAGATCCAGATCCGGATCTGGAAGATAAACCTCAACCTCCCCCCCAGGTCCCTTCGGGGACCCCCGTGAGTCTCGATTCACATCGAGACTCACTAACAAAACAAACTAAAGCCGGACAGAACCGGTATGCGTTCGCGGACTCGCCAGTCAAGCTGCCGACAGGGGATCCCATATTGAAGCCCAGCTGGGAGTGGGAAGGCAAGGTGCCTGCCAAACGGACGGTGCTCAAGGCCCCAGATCTGGTGGACGAGCCCAAGGACAGACTAGCTCCAGCCAGGATCAAGACGGAGACGTCAGACCCAACATGGAACGAGGCAGATCTGGAGTCCAGATACCACAGGAAGGAACTCCAGGACACAACCCGATTATGCAGATCTTACGACTGACACAGATCGGAGATCATACCGGACCAGTGACGGCACCAGCTTCGACAGACAATAAGCTGGAGGCGATCAAGATCCTCATGAACCTACTATGGGAAGCGGGCCTGGTAGCTGGAACGTACGACGCAGACGACTTGTTCCGTCCAGGTCTACGGATGTACCAGACGTCGGCGAAGGAACTCTTCGACAAGCTGAAAGTGATAGTCGGAGAGAAGGCTGCGAACCCCAGCACGACCTCAAGCCCGGACTCACCGACCCAGATCGGCTCCACAGGTGACCGAACTTCCTCACCTTTCGTGTCGGCAGCTGAGGCGGATTCGGACGCGTCGTCGGAGCCACGACGGATGTCGCTAGGCCCCACTGGTGCCGCGATGTTGCAGGCCAAATCCAAGGCGTCACGACCGAAACCTACCCGAACCAAGGCGAAGAAGACCTCCGGGACGGTGAACAAGCCGACGGCTTCCCCTCCCCATATCGTGGTCGTGGGCGAAGACGCTACAACCTCGACGGATAAGATGGAGTCCTACTTCCAAGCAGCCATGAGTCGTTTCCTTCGAGAGCAACAGGTCGCCATGCCAAACTTGGCCGCCAGGACCCTCCCGAATCCAGGAACCAGGGACGTGGAAATGGAATCCGCCGGATCGGAAGATTTGGAGAGATTACAGTGGGAATATGACCCAGACGACTTAGATCTCCCCACAGCAACACCGGCAGCAGTAGCAACGGCAGCGGTCGGATCCTCGGACTCGACACTGATTCAGCGAGTCCGGGTCTCCGCCATCTCAGACTTGAAGGAGTTTACGGGAAAGGACCAAGACGAAGATCGAGCGAGGGCCTGGATCAGCAAGGTGAAGTCTTCCTTCATGCGCGACCAAGCCTCCGACGAAGAGAAGTGCCTGACCCTCGCAGACCTGCTGTCAGGGCCGGCGAAGAACTGGTACCGGCAGCTGCCGAGGTCCACCCGCAACAAGTGGACCGAACTAATCAGGAGCTTTCAGATCCAATATTGCGGATTCGGAATCTCAGTCGCCCGCCAATACTACCAAGCTCGGAAACGCTCAGATGAGTCTGCGCTAGAATACCTGCACAGGCTCAATGTGGCGGGCTTACGAGCGCGACTGAAGGTCAAGGACGGCGGCACCAAGGAACGGAAGGAACATGTGGACCATTTCATCGAGACACTGGGAGATCCTGAACTGGCCGACAAATTAACGATGCTACGACTGTCGGACGCGGATGATTTGGAGGAAGTGTTGCGGGCCCTAGACAGGGCGAAGAGTCGCCAGAAGAGGACGACCGCTGGATCCAGTCGGTACCGGCAGAAAGCAGCTCCATCGCCAGCGCCGGCCGCCTCAGCCAAACAAGTGCGTGCGATACAGATCCAGACGCCAAACTCGGAGTCAGACTCCAACTCGGATGGATCGGACTCGGACCGAGATGAACATCGCCGGACTTACCTTGCCGCAAGCGACGAAACCCCGCCGCCCGGAGAAGAGCAGAAGAGTTTGGACCGCGAGCCATCGGATCGCCACATTCCGGACCCTCAACCCGGGGATCCGAGACCGCGATATCAAGCGGACAACACGGACCGGGGGCGATGCTCTCACTGTGGCTCCAAGAAGCACACCGACCTGGGTTGTTGGAGACGTCTGACGTGCAAGAAGTGCGGGAAGAGAGGCCACCCGGCGGATCATTGCCTGTTCGTATGTCGAGGATGTGGAGAACTGCACGACATGGGGAAATGCCCGATGGAGGAGTTCTACAACCAGATCCGTCAGTGGTTTGATCCGGTTAAACATGCTGGGATGCTGCCAGAGATGGCGGAGAAGATGTTAAACTAGGACGCTCGCCGGGATGGAATCCGGTACGAGCCAAGCGCTCTAGGTATTGCATTTATGCATACGTGAACAAGCCATCAATAGATCAAGCTAGCAGAAGGCCAGATCTATGTGATAATACATTTGATCTACATGGGAAACGCACTGCCGCCATATCCAGTCTTTGCCCAGCGGGTGACTTTGACCGAGCGGAGGCCGCCGAAGTGATCGATCTCAACCCTGGTACCTCGCGTGGGTACTGGAAGCAACAAGATCCAGATCTCTGGTTCTCGCCAACGGAAGGGGAATATATTTCCCTGAACCATCAGCCTAGTCTCGTGGCTGAATGTAAGCGAACCGGGGATCCGAATCCAGATCTGTTGCCCGGAGAATCGAGAGGGTACTGGAAGCATCATGCACCCGGGAAATGGTTCCGGCAGGCTAAGATCACGGGGAAGATAAACAATGAGAAAGCGGTCCTGCTCCTCGATACTGGCGCCGAGGTGTCTATCGTGGACACTACGTTCGCCCAGCGGATGGGGTGCTATGTAGATAGGAGCCAGAGTCAAGACTGTGTAGGCATCGGAGATACGGTGTACTCGACTGCCGGAAGGACGCGGATCAAGATCACGCTGGCAGGGTATCTGGTGTACTTGTTCGGCATCTGGGTTGGTGATCTATCAGGCCAGGAAGCTATCTTGGGGATGGACTTCATGGTGCCTGCAGGGATCCGCTTGGATTTAGCCGATGGGTCACTGTGTCTCCCGGACGAGGTGCGGATCCAGCTCAGCGGCAGACGTCAGCTGTATAACGACAAAGCAAGAGTCGTCCGGCTGGATCAGCATTTGCAGATCGACGTAGGGGATTCAATGGAAGTGCCCATGCGGAGGCAAACCTCGGATCAAGATACGTTGTGGGTGACCAGGGGAAGTCGATGGGTACCGACAGTAAGTCGAGGACCGGGCAAAGCGTTATATTTGACGATTACGAACATCGGAGAAAAGAAGCTGATCCTACAAGGGGACGAACGGATAGCGATGTGGCTGGCCGGAGATCGGGTGCCTCGACTGCAGGGTTTCGTGACAGCCAGATCTCGCCGCTACTTAGAGTGGCAGAATCTAGCTCTACAGGCAACTACGGACGCTAAAGTATCGGAGAAGTACCAACGTCCAGAACAGCCAGATCTACCTGCAGTAAACGGCCAACCTATCCAACCCCGCGGGCGATATTGCGCAAGCCCAACCCAGGCAGCGATCAACAACTAAGATCGGGAGGGCAGAGATTTGTCCTACCCGTCCAAGTCGCGGGGGACCTTCCCGATCCGGAAGCAGAGGCACCCGTCCAAGTAGCGGTGGATTTGCCAGATCCGGACGCGGAAGCAGACGACTTGACACCAACCCCCCAGGATGGAGATCTCGAGTCAACAGCCGATCCAAGTTTGGATGTAGACGAAGCAGTGAACGAATCAGAGAGCCAGAGTACGATGGAGACGGCGAGCGTCTCGAAGGAAGGTCGGAAGGACTTGGAAGAGCCGACTCCAGAGGCAGCGCTGTCGGATCCGACCTCTGGAGGAATAACTGCTGAAGTCGATGTCCCGGTGGAAGATGAACAGGTGTGCTATCATGAAGGAGGTAATCTCAGAGCCGAAGAAGTGGAGTCAGAGATGGCTGTGCTGCCTGAAGTTACGCAATCGACCGAGGATGTGACGATAGAGGACATCCAAGTGGGAGATCCGACTGTCAACTCAGCTGAGGAGATAGATCGACTGCGACGGCTGATCTGGAGGCGCCGACACCTGCTCATCGGAAAAGGCAATGCGCTTCCCCCCGCAGCAAGAGGAATTGTCTGTGACATCGATGTGGGAGTCGCTAAGCCCATCGCGCAGCGGGTGCGCAAAGTAGCTCCTCAGTTTCGGGAGAAGCTCTCGGATCTGATCAAGGGGTTACTTGGGGCTCGGATCATAAACATGTCGACTTCACCCTGTGCCTCGCCGATTGTGGTGATCATCAAGAAGAATGGAGTGGATATCAGACTCTGTATTGACTACCGGTTGGTCAACAGCCTAACGAGGCTTATGATCTACCCGATGCCTCTGATCAATGACTTACTGGAAGATCTGGACAAGGTGCTGTGGTACTGCTCGCTGGACATGGCAAGCGGATTTTGGGTTGTGACTATGACGGACCGCGCACGCGCGATCTCGGCGTTCATCACCCCCTTCGGACTGTTTGAGTGGAACAGAATGCCCTTTGGCCTGAAGAATGCCCCGCAGATCTATCAGCGAATGCTCGATAACGCGCTGTATGGCTTCACGCGGATCCCACGATTGGAAGAGGGTCCCGTGGCGGGACGGCTGGATCCAAAGACAAGCCCGGATCTGATCCCCTCCGAACCTAAGGACGACGGAAAGAAGTCGGTGCTGGGGCGCAGATCCTACATTGATGACATTCTGATCACGGCCGAGTCCTGGGATCATCTTTGTAACAGGGTGGAATGCTTGCTCGACGTGTGCGACGAGTGGAACTTGTCGATTAGTGTGGTAAAGAGCTTCTGGGGTAAGGATCGAGTGGAGTATCTCGGGCATAAGGTGTCGAGCCATGGACTGGAGGCGAACCCGAAAGATCTGTCGGCATTGAAGGAACTACCGTTCCCCGGTTCGCTCCGGGTCATGCAATCCTTTTTGGGGAGCCTCAACTACTACAGTAAGTTTATTGAGGATTACGCGATCTACGCTGCAGTGCTATACGAACTACGGGAAGTTGACTTTGCAGCCATGGGTAAGCCGGAGAACCGATCTCGGATCCAAGATCTGGCAGCATCCACAGACGACAGTATAGGAGGAGTCGGCAGGCCGTTTGAGGCCGATCTACGTTGGATCCGGGCTCACAAGTCGTTCGCCAAGCTGAAAGAGAAGGTGGCGGCCACGCCAATCCTGCGCCACTTCCAACCAGAGCTACATCCAGTGGTGGTCGTCTATGCCAACGATTGGGCGATCTCTGCGGCCCTGATGCAAGAGCATGACGATGTGTTCCACCCGGTTATGTTCGCGAGCCGTACGTTGAAGTCAAACGAGCTGAACTACGGGATCGTGGAGAAGGAGGTGTTAGCCTTGCTCCGTGTCTTGGATTTGGGACACAATCTGTTGGTGGGACGGGAGATCAAGGTGCTGGCCCGCTACTCGACCCTGGCCTGGTTGTTCAGAGCCTCTGGGCTACAAGGTCGGCTCGGACAGTGGGCAGCTCTGCTATCCCCTTGGACCCTCGAAATCGTGAAGTGCACGAAAGGAGAGGACGAGATCCTGGGGGCGATTGCCGCTACCATCACGCCCCGGGCCGAAGTGGATCAAGCCTTGATTGCCATCGCGCCGCGAAAAGAACCTAGACGCAAGATACAGGCCCCGATCCCGACGGTGTACCCCGGGGAAAGCCTGTGGGTGGTAAGTTTTGACGGATCTGCCCGCGTCAAGCGCGGTGGAGGCGCTTATAGCGCGATCCTGTGGAAATTGCCCGAACGGGCAGTAGTGGGCAGTAGTGAAGGCCCGATCGGAGTATGTGGATGGCCTGACAGCCAACGAGGCTGAATACCGAGGCCTATTGCTATGCATGGACTTACTGGAGGGGGAAATCCAGCAGCGTCTGGTGGTGTGTGGCGACTCTAATATGGTGATTCGACAAGTTCGAGGAGAGATCGACTGCAGGGCCCCCGGCTTGACGCTACTGAGGTAGAGGGCACTGGACCGTTTACTGGCGTGGCCAGATCACGAGCTGCTCCATGTCAAACGAGATTGGAACGGGAGTGCCGAAAGCCTGGCGGGTGCTGCCCTACAGCGCCAAGCTGGAGTCGACGTGGAGGAAGAGTCCGACTTTGAGAATCTGGTGACGCTGAACCGCCTTGAGGAGATCCTGGCGGCGAAGGAAGCAGAAGAGCATCCCACAGCCAAGATCTGCCCAGTGGCTACGAGGGCGACCGGCGACGCCAGATCCCGCCCCGCAGTACTCCAGGAGGAAGTAGTAAGGGATCTGCGGATCGGACGGATCAAGCAAGCTCAAGACGAGGAAGTGTGGATCGCCGGGTTAAAGAAATACCTGGTGGGAGCCGTACACGACTTGTCCCCCGAAGATCTCAAGTCCTACAATGCCGTCGGATCCGATTACGACGTGGATTTGGACGGACTGCTGTTCTACTGCCCGCCCGCCAAACGGACGACGGAAGAACGTGATGGGTTGATGCGGTTGGTGGTCCCTGAAATGCTACAGCAGGATGTGCTGCATCACTACCACTCTAGTCTCGAAGGGGGACACCAAGGGACCGGACGAACATATCAGCGGATCCGAGATCACTTCCATTGGAGAGGGCTTTACCGCAGCGTGCAGCGCTATGTGGGAGAGTGTGTAGACTGCGAGACGAGGAAGGGGCGACCCACACTCCAAGGGGAGTCGCCAGGCAACATCCAAGCGACCTACCCTTTCCAAATCATCGCGATGGATCATATCCCCTCGCTGCCCAAGTCACACAAAGGTAATACTGAATTGTTGATTTGGGTGGATCTGTTCACGGGATATGTGGTTGCGAAGGCGAGCGCGTCGAGGACCGCACAAACGATAGCTGAGTCCTACGAAGAATGCGTGTTCAGAAGATTTGGGGCCAGCGAGGTGATCTGACACGATCGGGAGCCTGGGTTTATGGCTGACTTCTTCAGATCCTTCAACAAGATCCTGGGTCAGCGACAGCGGGCTACGATGGCTTACCGGCCCCAGGCGAACGGGACGGCTGAACGAATGGTGCAGACTACCACTCGCGCGCTCAAGATGTATGTGCAGGAGCTAGACCAACGAGACTGGGTCGAGTATGCAGAAAGACTTACATTCGCTATTAACACGGCCCAAGACCGGATCCGAGGGGAGACACCTTTCTATCTGGTGCATGGATGGGATGCCCGATCTACACTGGAGGCGACTTTGCCGGTAGGCAGCACCGCACGTCGGGATCGGGAGCCTCGGAGATGGAGATATCAGATCCAACGATACTACCAACAGGCGAGATCTCAAATCGGTGAGCGGATCAGAGAGGCAATCTCAGATCGGGCAACTCGCCACAATGAGGAAGTCCGACCACATGAGATCGAAATCGGGTCTCAGGTGTGGCTATACCTGGATCGAGTGAAGGAAGGCTACGCTAGGAAGCTGGCACACTTGTGGCATGGTCCTTTCCGGGTGATGGAAAAGATCGGAGAACATGCCGTCAAGATCGAGACCGCTGGAACAGAATACCGGCTATTTCCTGTAGTGCATATCTCCAAACTCAAGTTGGTGAGAACGTTCCCTGACAGACCCACGGCTCGTTTGCTCGGCGAGGGATCCGGGCGTGTAGATCTGGATGAAGCCCTCCTCCCCGAAGATAGCTGGATCAGCGATTTGGACGAAGATGAATATGAAGTGGAAAGGATAGTAGATATGAAGACGGGGAAACGGACCCGGTACGGCCGGATCTATCGCGAGTTCCTAGTGTATTGGCGAGGATACGAAGATCCAACATGGGTCGACGAGGCAGACCTCAATTGTGGGGCGCTGCTACATGAGTTCCTCCGGAATCACACCAGCCGAAACCGGTTCGGAGTGATGCAATCTCACGAGGAGTAGTGAGGAGGGAACCTCGGAGACGAGTTGGTCGTGTCCGAGTGAGAAGAAGAAGATGGATCTGCAGGAAGGGTGCAGATTGGTGGAAGGTGGAGTGAGTGTTTACATGTAGAAGAAGGAGGAGGCACGACGATTAGAGCGGAAGGTCTGGATCGTGACCCAGTTCGACGAGATGCAAGCCAAGACTACGAGTCGCAGAAGAATGAATGAAGAACACACAGATGGGATTAAAAGATTACGAGAACTGGCGAACGAAAAGAAGAAAGAAGTGCAGACGGAAGGCCAAGGATGCGGATCCGGAGATTACTCTGCGTCTTGAGCCTGAACTCCGAAGAACTTGTCGGTCAGCCGCGAGAGCGAATTGGCGGGATGTTGCTGCGGAAGATCCCGATAGTGGTTGCGACAAGGATCCACGGAATTGTCCTCGTCCAGTGCCGCGAGGAGGTCCACTGGCTCGCGTCGATGCAGATCCGGATCGGCGAGGTTAGCTTGGCGAGCAGTCAGACCAGGAAACCAGGTGACGGTCTCGGATCGCTTCGGGAAGTGAAGGAAGAATGGGTCCAGCAGCAGATCCAGATCGCACCAACCCTCACGCATGGCCAGGATGAGAAGCTCGAGGAAGGCCTTCCAACGATTCCCCGCGTGAGAACGTCGATTGTTACGCTCCTTGCGGTAGACAGCCAGCCATGGGTATTTCTTCACCTTTGCATGAGTAATTGGGAACGAGTGCGTGGACTCCCAGTAGGACTGCAGACTCTCGCCCTCATGGGAGCTGTAACGTTGGATCGCCACTCCGAGTCGCCCTCCAACATCCGTCTCAAAGGAGATGGCATTTCCCGATCCCTCGAGGACTTTCCACGGCGCCGCCTCCAACAATGCCCGCACGTTAGCCTCAGTAATCAGGTCGGCGCAGTAGTCCGAAGCTGTATACTGTTGCCGTCTACCAGAGTCCACCCGAGGAAACAACCAACCGGGCTTGGTAGGCAGGACGGGGAAGAGATGGTTGATCAACATCGTGACCATGGCCAAATCCGAGATCTGGCTAGCCAACCACGGATCCACGTCCTTGTCGATCAGCTTACGGGCTTGCGCCCGGCCCGGAATACATAGCTTCTCTGATCCAAAGGGAGCCACCGGAGACATCGGGCCAGACGGCTCGGAAGTCCGACGACGAGAAGTAGCCGGTGTCTTGCCTGACGAGACGGTACGCGACGCAGTGCCGGAAGTTGAATCATGATTGGCGTCCGAATCATCAGAGCCATCCGGGGACGCCCCAGATCCAGATACCTTGGGACCTTGACGAGGGGAAGCCTGCTGTCGCCGACGCTCTGCAGATCGAGATTGGGCGAGAGCTTGTAGCGTCTGAGCTTCCAGGAGCTCGTCAGCAACCTCAGCGTTTTCCTCATCGTCGTTGTCACTTTCGTCATCTCCGTCATCCGCGTTGTCGTCGCTGCCAGAGTCGGTAGCCGCGTTTTTCTTCGCAGATGACTGATGAGACGCGTCCGATCCAGAGTCGCCAGCGTGGCCCCCGTCGTCCGAAATTGCCCCACCGTCGGCGTGAGGCTCGTCATCCTGAGTCAGATCCATCGGGTTGGAAGGATCACCTTCAGCGGATCCAGACTCACCGCTAGCGTCGGGAGACAGAGGGGTCACCCGACGTTTGGCTGGGGGCGCCGGACTTGATTCAGGCGAAGCGGGAGAGCCGCGAGGCCGCTTGGAAGGTGTGGGATGGGCAGCATTTTGTGGGACTGCCGTCGGATCCGACCCTCCAGTACTCATGGCCGGCTGAATTCCAACAGTAGACGCGACGGTAGCCAGTTTCTGGCGAGCAACCTCGAACTCCCGCTGCAAGGCGTCGTGCGAGCGTCGGATCAGGTCCCGTGCTTCGCGAGCGGCGTCCCTCTCCCGTAGGAGTACCCGGTTAGAATGCTGGAGATCGCCCAGTTGACGATTCGCATCCGCGAGTTGTTTGGTGGGATCAGCACGGGCTTGGACGGCCGCAGCCAGTTGTTGCTCTGGTAATACAACGAGACAAGAAAAGGAGGTTAGCAGGGGTAAACAAGGAGATCACGCGAGGCGGGAAACGCATACTTACGAAGATCGGAGGCATCTCCACGATAGCGGGCAGCGTCAGCTCTCGCAGCATCGCGATCTTTCACCGTCTGGATCAGATCCGAATTGAGGGCCGCGTGAACAGACCGGAGATTATTGAGCTCGGTTTGAGCGCTCCGGTGCATGTCTTGAAAGGCCCTTAGCTCGCTGCGCAAAGGGGCGTTTTCGCCCTCCACGTTGGTGGCGGCAGTCCGTGCCTCATCTCGTTCTCGAGTGAGCCGATCCACGTCAGTACCCACGGCATCAGCCGGAGGAATTGCAGGGGGCGGGATCTGGGTCTCCGCTTGCGCCAGGGAGGCTTGAACGCGCGCCAAGCTGGCCTCGGACAGCTGCAGCTCGTGCTCTGCGTCCGCACGAGCGCGGTCCAGATCGTTGTGATCTTCCTGGAGCTGTTCGATCTCCGCGCCAGCCAAGCGTACCTCCTCCGCTAAGTGGTTATTCTGATCTTGGAGGGTGGTACGCTCCGAGATGGCTTGATCCAGCCGGAGTTCCAAGTCACAGATCTCGTCGGCCGGCTGACGGAGTTGAGACTCCAAGTTGACGACAGTCGGGCTCGGTGGGAGGTCGGAGTCTTCGGCAGTCTGGAACGCCGCGATTTCGCGACGTAAGCGAACCACCTCCGCTTGCCGGGCGTCGTATAATTTCTCCATGGCCCGAAGTTCGCGGGTCTACCTCAACGACGTGAGCGAGAATTGGTGCTGGTGGTCGACTGCCGCATCTCGGGAGACGATCGCCGCTTGGAGATCTGCCACCGAGCGCGCCAGTCGGCTGTGCAGGGTGGAGTTGAGTCGTTGGAGCTCTTCGACCGTCGCCGTAGGGAGAGGAGACCGGCTGGGGGAGCGGGAAGTAATTGATTCGGCCACCATCGGAGATCCGCGCAATGTGGCGTAGTTTTGAGGCGAGAAGCGCAATGAGCGCATCGTACGAGTGGGCGGAGTCACGGTTGACAAGTGATGGAATGTGCCCGCAGTGATGTCAGTTGGGAGACAACAACTACGAACAGGAGGCGATTGTGGAGAAGCAGGATCCGAGAATTCTGAGATCGAAGCTGACCAGCAAAGTGAGAGACTGGGACCTGGCCTGTCACTGATGCGGAACAATGACCAGGTGGATCTGGAATCAGGAATCAGGATCGGGATCAGATCTGATGCCCCGGATCCGGATTCAGCATTGCGGATCCGGCGATGACGACGCGCGAGAGGCCCGGATGACACCATAACAGGGGTAAAGGGAAGCTGCAGATCCAGTAAGTATCGATGGGATGATAGCTGGATAGAAGGATAGGTAGGTAGGCTGGGATCGGACTTAAGCATAAATCAGTATCGAATTTGCCTTGGACATCGCAACCGCCTTCGCCTTCGCCTGGAAACGGGAACTACATTGGCCCTAGAAGAAGAAGAAGAGGTAGCGGTAAGAGATCTAGCGTTGGTTAAGACTGGAATATATATTGGCCAGATCTAGACCCTCCTAGTAATCTACCCTCAAGTGCGGATCCCAGATCCACCGGAGTTCACAGCTTGGCCGGTCGGGTCTTCGACGCTCAACAACCACAGATCCCGCTATAGGAAGCGGCAAGCATCGCAAGGAAAGGAACCCGAAAGGGAACGTAAAGGACAAGACCCCGCAAAGGCAACCCCACGGCCCGGATCCAGATCCAGGCCGCCAGATCCAAGTCTCAGACCACTTGATCTGGAAGTGCAACCGCGAGCTGCGTGAAGATTTCCGCGCCGCTCCACCCCATCCCCGCGTCTCGCCAAGACTGTCTCGACTTCAAGGCGTTGACACTTCGGAAGACACCAAAAGAGCAAGATCCAGCCCTACCGACGGGTACACAAGGTGACCCAGTTCAGCAGCACACGTCACGGCAGATCGGAGTACCCCCTCCGTTAGTCGGTGTTCGGGCGCAGTTGGTAAGCCGGACTAGCGATCTCGCAGATTTTGCTGATCCCGCAACACCACATACGCCCGACTTTTTGCAGGCGTAAAAATCGTACCATGACATTTTTCGGAGGAATCGTGGACGTTCAGTTCGGATCATTCTTAGGAGATTGCAAATGCATTCCGCCTGGTGTGGCCCGACATTAAGTTGTCAAATTGTCGGCCACATTTGGATCGAAATGCTCGCCGAACGAAGAATTCCAACAAGTCTTTTTTGGAGAGGTGGTCCTTTTTTCTAGTATTTCCAGTTTATTCCCCCCCCTGAGTTTCTTGTTTTATGTCTTGGTTGATTCGGGGATCTGTGGCTCTACACATACAGCGACGAGCCATTCCGATTCATTTTGTAAAGAAATGTATTTTCAGTGTCGTGGAATTTCGCCAATTTGCTAAGGACGGTTCTGAACTTGTCAAAATACGCCCTTGGATTTGCAATTTTCCCAGCCGCTGAGAGACACTGGAGCCAGTCCCAGAACGCATTCAGGCACACTTCTACCCTCACAATTTCAAGGATATCCGCAGCGCGCTCATGCGAATCTTCCGCTCTATATTCAGATTTTTGCATCTGAAAGCTGTGGCACATTTACCATGACAGCTTGTACATTTCAGTGAGATCCGAAACAATTTTAGTGTAATTGATAACAAACTTCAACCATCACGTAGCGAAACATCCATTTTAACTCAGGGCGGGTAATTCACTGAAAGAGACATGTCAAATACTTGTCGGGGACTCCTTTCGCCGAAATAAAAAGTGATCCGTGCTCAAAACTTCGTGAACCCACAAATAGCGATGAATAACAGAAAATCGTCGTAGTAACCAGGAGGCAGAAGAACTGGTACTGACGTTGAGTCTTGTGTTTTTCTACCTTAATCACAATAAATTTCTGCTTGAGTTTCGATATTCTCCGAGAAAATCTTCACCAAAAATTGCTTCCGCTGATGCGGCACGCCAAATATGAGAACCATGAGAAAATAATCTCGGCACATTTCATAAGCTTTCCACGAACAGTCACAATTTTCCCGCACTTCATCTACCTTTGTCTTTAGCTTGCGTGTCATTATTGTTTGTGAATCAGGCATTTTAGGCAAATGCGCGAGTCTTGTGGCCTTTTTTGAAATGACCTGACCGCTCAAATCTTCTTGAAGGCTCAAGTTCGGGAAAAGCTTCTTTTTATTTCGTCACCGGCTACTTTCTATTACCGGTGACTAGTTTCCATGAGTGCGAGTTATATTGTATTTTGCTATTGTTAGTACTGATTTCGTAGCTGTATGAAATGCATGTATCGTTAAATGAGGATGCACAAAGCCAGAGATGTCCGTTTAGGAAAGTGGTTGAGATTTTACATAGAAACAATTATATATATACTTTATCTGACGATATTTTCTCCATGAAATCCCTGCTCGGCGGAACGGAGGTGATGTTCATTTCGCATTCGCCATGCGAGCCCTTAGCCACATCCGCCCGTCGTCAACAATACTTACAAAGACATCCGGTGTCTTCGCCAACAACTACGCGACGCAGAAAAAGAATCCGTCGCCAAGCGCGCGAGATCGACATGCTGACCACGTTGCTGCGCCGTCTTAGACAGCGACGCGGCTGGTCTCCGAATCCGATTCGGACACGGAGGACGGATAAATGGTGGTATTTTTATCTCTGCGCTGACCAAAGACACCGTAATTCGTCGACAGCTACAATGGAACGTAAAAGCTCCATTTCGGAGGCAGGTCTCTCGTCTCCGTCGGAACATATGAAGTTCGATATTCTGCAACACACCAGTACCAGCAAAAGTTTTACCCGACTCTGTTCATGTTCGTTCGGACCGAGTCACATACATGTACGCCCGACTTTTTGCAGGCGTAAAAATCGTACCATGACATTTTTCGGAGGAATCGTGGACGTTCAGTTCGGATCATTCTTAGGAGATTGCAAATGCATTCCGCCTGGTGTGGCCCGACATTAAGTTGTCAAATTGTCGGCCACATTTGGATCGAAATGCTCGCCGAACGAAGAATTCCAACAAGTCTTTTTTGGAGAGGTGGTCCTTTTTTTCTAGTATTTCCAGTTTATTCCCCCCCTGAGTTTCTTGTTTTATGTCTTGGTTGATTCGGGGATCTGTGGCTCTACACATACAGCGACGAGCCATTCCGATTCATTTTGTAAAAAAATGTATTTTCAGTGTCGTGGAATTTCGCCAATTTGCTAAGGACGGTTCTGAACTTGTCAAAATACGCCCTTGGATTTGCAATTTTCCCAGCCGCTGAGAGACACTGGAGCCAGTCCCAGAACGCATTCAGGCACACTTCTACCCTCACAATTTCAAGGATATCCGCAGCGCGCTCATGCGAATCTTCCGCTCTATATTCAGATTTTTGCATCTGAAAGCTGTGGCACATTTACCATGACAGCTTGTACATTTCAGTGAGATCCGAAACAATTTTAGTGTAATTGATAACAAACTTCGACCATCACGTAGCGAAACATCCATTTTAACTCAGGGCGGGTAATTCACTGAAAGAGACATGTCAAATACTTGTCGGGGACTCCTTTCGCCGAAATAAAAAGTGATCCGTGCTCAAAACTTCGTGAACCCACCAAATAGCGATGAATAACAGAAAATCGTCGTAGTAACCAGGAGGCAGAAGCACTGGTACTGACGTTGAGTCTTGTGTTTTTCTACCTTACTCACAGTAAATTTCTGCTTGAGTTTCGATATTCTCCAAGAAAATCTTCACCAAAAATTGCTTCCGCTGATGCGGCACGCCAAATATGAGAACCATGAGAAAATAATCTCGGCACGTTTCATAAGCTTTCCACGAACAGTCACAATTTTCCCGCACTTCATCTACCTTTGTCTTTAGCTTGCGTGTCATTATTGTTTGTGAATCAGGCATTTTAGGCAAATGCGCGAGTCTTGTGGCCTTTTTTGAAATGACCTGACCGCTCAAATCTTCTTGAAGGCTCAAGTTCGGGAAAAGCTTCTTTTTATTTCGTCACCGGCTACTTTCTATTACCGGTGACTAGTTTCCATGAGTGCGAGTTATATTGTATTTTGCTATTGTTAGTACTGATTTCGTAGCTGTATGAAATGCATGTATCGTTAAATGAGGATGCACAAAGCCAGAGATGTCCGTTTAGGAAAGTGGTTGAGATTTTACATAGAAACAATTATATATATACTTTATCTGACGATATTTTCTCCATGAAATCCCTGCTCGGCGGAACGGAGGTGATGTTCATTTCGCATTCGCCATGCGAGCCCTTAGCCACATCCGCCCGTCGTCAACAATACTTACAAAGACATCCGGTGTCTTCGCCAACAACTACGCGACGCAGAAAAAGAATCCGTCGCCAAGCGCGCGAGATCGACATGCTGACCACGTTGCTGCACCGGCTTAGACAGGGACGCGGCTGGTCTCCGAATCCGATTCGGACACGGAGGACGGATAAATGGTGGTATTTTTATCTCTGCGCTGACCAAAGACACCGTAATTCGTCGACAGCTACAATGGAACGTAAAAGCTCCATTTCGGAGGCAGGTCTCTCGTCTCCGTCGGAACATATGAAGTTCGATATTCTGCAACACACCAGTACCAGCAAAAGTTTTACCCGACTCTGTTCATGTTCGTTCGGACCGAGTCACATACATGTACGCCCGACTTTTTGCAGGCGTAAAAATCGTACCATGACATTTTTCGGAGGAATCGTGGACGTTCAGTTCGGATCATTCTTAGGAGATTGCAAATGCATTCCGCCTGGTGTGGCCCGACATTAAGTTGTCAAATTGTCGGCCACATTTGGATCGAAATGCTCGCCGAACGAAGAATTCCAACAAGTCTTTTTTGGAGAGGTGGTCCTTTTTTTCTAGTATTTCCAGTTTATTCCCCCCCTGAGTTTCTTGTTTTATGTCTTGGTTGATTCGGGGATCTGTGGCTCTACACATACAGCGACGAGCCATTCCGATTCATTTTGTAAAGAAATGTATTTTCAGTGTCGTGGAATTTCGCCAATTTGCTAAGGACGGTTCTGAACTTGTCAAAATACGCCCTTGGATTTGCAATTTTCCCAGCCGCTGAGAGACACTGGAGCCAGTCCCAGAACGCATTCAGGCACACTTCTACCCTCACAATTTCAAGGATATCCGCAGCGCGCTCATGCGAATCTTCCGCTCTATATTCAGATTTTTGCATCTGAAAGCTGTGGCACATTTACCATGACAGCTTGTACATTTCAGTGAGATCCGAAACAATTTTAGTGTAATTGATAACAAACTTCAACCATCACGTAGCGAAACATCCATTTTAACTCAGGGCGGGTAATTCACTGAAAGAGACATGTCAAATACTTGTCGGGGACTCCTTTCGCCGAAATAAAAAGTGATCCGTGCTCAAAACTTCGTGAACCCACAAATAGCGATGAATAACAGAAAATTGTCGTAGTAACCAGGAGGCAGAAGAACTGGTACTGACGTTGAGTCTTGTGTTTTTCTACCTTAATCACAATAAATTTCTGCTTGAGTTTCGATATTCTCCGAGAAAATCTTCACCAAAAATTGCTTCCGCTGATGCGGCACGCCAAATATGAGAACCATGAGAAAATAATATCGGCACATTTCATAAGCTTTCCACGAACAGTCACAATTTTCCCGCACTTCATCTACCTTTGTCTTTAGCTTGCGTGTCATTATTGTTTGTGAATCAGGCATTTTAGGCAAATGCGCGAGTCTTGTGGCCTTTTTTGAAATGACCTGACCGCTCAAATCTTCTTGAAGGCTCAAGTTCGGGAAAAGCTTCTTTTTATTTCGTCACCGGCTACTTTCTATTACCGGTGACTAGTTTCCATGAGTGCGAGTTATATTGTATTTTGCTATTGTTAGTACTGATTTCGTAGCTGTATGAAATGCATGTATCGTTAAATGAGGATGCACAAAGCCAGAGATGTCCGTTTAGGAAAGTGGTTGAGATTTTACATAGAAACAATTATATATATACTTTATCTGACGATATTTTCTCCATGAAATCCCTGCTCGGCGGAACGGAGGTGATGTTCATTTCGCATTCGCCATGCGAGCCCTTAGCCACATCCGCCCGTCGTCAACAATACTTACAAAGACATCCGGTGTCTTCGCCAACAACTACGCGACGCAGAAAAAGAATCCGTCGCCAAGCGCGCGAGATCGACATGCTGACCACGTTGCTGCGCCGGCTTAGACAGGGACGCGGCTGGTCTCCGAATCCGATTCGGACACGGAGGACGGATAAATGGTGGTATTTTTATCTCTGCGCTGACCAAAGACACCGTAATTCGTCGACAGCTACAATGGAACGTAAAAGCTCCATTTCGGAGGCAGGTCTCTCGTCTCCGTCGGAACATATGAAGTTCGATATTCTGCAACACACCAGTACCAGCAAAAGTTTTACCCGACTCTGTTCATGTTCGTTCGGACCGAGTCACATACATGTACGCCCGACTTTTTGCAGGCGTAAAAATCGTACCATGACATTTTTCGGAGGAATCGTGGACGTTCAGTTCGGATCATTCTTAGGAGATTGCAAATGCATTCCGCCTGGTGTGGCCCGACATTAAGTTGTCAAATTGTCGGCCACATTTGGATCGAAATGCTCGCCGAACGAAGAATTCCAACAAGTCTTTTTTGGAGAGGTGGTCCTTTTTTTCTAGTATTTCCAGTTTATTCCCCCCCTGAGTTTCTTGTTTTATGTCTTGGTTGATTCGGGGATCTGTGGCTCTACACATACAGCGACGAGCCATTCCGATTCATTTTGTAAAGAAATGTATTTTCAGTGTCGTGGAATTTCGCCAATTTGCTAAGGACGGTTCTGAACTTGTCAAAATACGCCCTTGGATTTGCAATTTTCCCAGCCGCTGAGAGACACTGGAGCCAGTCCCAGAACGCATTCAGGCACACTTCTACCCTCACAATTTCAAGGATATCCGCAGCGCGCTCATGCGAATCTTCCGCTCTATATTCAGATTTTTGCATCTGAAAGCTGTGGCACATTTACCATGACAGCTTGTACATTTCAGTGAGATCCGAAACAATTTTAGTGTAATTGATAACAAACTTCGACCATCACGTAGCGAAACATCCATTTTAAACTCAGGGCGGGTAATTCACTGAAAGAGACATGTCAAATACTTGTCGGGGACTCCTTTCGCCGAAATAAAAAGTGATCCGTGCTCAAAACTTCGTGAACCCACCAAATAGCGATGAATAACAGAAAATCGTCGTAGTAACCAGGAGGCAGAAGAACTGGTACTGACGTTGAGTCTTGTGTTTTTCTACCTTAATCACAATAAATTTCTGCTTGAGTTTCGATATTCTCCGAGAAAATCTTCACCAAAAATTGCTTCCGCTGATGCGGCACGCCAAATATGAGAACCATGAGAAAATAATATCGGCACATTTCATAAGCTTTCCACGAACAGTCACAATTTTCCCGCACTTCATCTACCTTTGTCTTTAGCTTGCGTGTCATTATTGTTTGTGAATCAGGCATTTTAGGCAAATGCGCGAGTCTTGTGGCCTTTTTTGAAATGACCTGACCGCTCAAATCTTCTTGAAGGCTCAAGTTCGGGAAAAGCTTCTTTTTATTTCGTCACCGGCTACTTTCTATTACCGGTGACTAGTTTCCATGAGTGCGAGTTATATTGTATTTTGCTATTGTTAGTACTGATTTCGTAGCTGTATGAAATGCATGTATCGTTAAATGAGGATGCACAAAGCCAGAGATGTCCGTTTAGGAAAGTGGTTGAGATTTTACATAGAAACAATTATATATATACTTTATCTGACGATATTTTCTCCATGAAATCCCTGCTCGGCGGAACGGAGGTGATGTTCATTTCGCATTCGCCATGCGAGCCCTTAGCCACATCCGCCCGTCGTCAACAATACTTACAAAGACATCCGGTGTCTTCGCCAACAACTACGCGACGCAGAAAAAGAATCCGTCGCCAAGCGCGCGAGATCGACATGCTGACCACGTTGCTGCGCCGGCTTAGACAGGGACGCGGCTGGTCTCCGAATCCGATTCGGACACGGAGGACGGATAAATGGTGGTATTTTTATCTCTGCGCTGACCAAAGACACCGTAATTCGTCGACAGCTACAATGGAACGTAAAAGCTCCATTTCGGAGGCAGGTCTCTCGTCTCCGTCGGAACATACGAAGTTCGATATTCTGCAACACACCAGTACCAGCAAAAGTTTTACCCGACTCTGTTCATGTTCGTTCGGACCGAGTCACATACATGTACGCCCGACTTTTTGCAGGCGTAAAAATCGTACCATGACATTTTTCGGAGGAATCGTGGACGTTCAGTTCGGATCATTCTTAGGAGATTGCAAATGCATTCCGCCTGGTGTGGCCCGACATTAAGTTGTCAAATTGTCGGCCACATTTGGATCGAAATGCTCGCCGAACGAAGAATTCCAACAAGTCTTTTTTGGAGAGGTGGTCCTTTTTTTCTAGTATTTCCAGTTTATTCCCCCCCTGAGTTTCTTGTTTTATGTCTTGGTTGATTCGGGGATCTGTGGCTCTACACATACAGCGACGAGCCATTCCGATTCATTTTGTAAAGAAATGTATTTTCAGTGTCGTGGAATTTCGCCAATTTGCTAAGGACGGTTCTGAACTTGTCAAAATACGCCCTTGGATTTGCAATTTTCCCAGCCGCTGAGAGACACTGGAGCCAGTCCCAGAACGCATTCAGGCACACTTCTACCCTCACAATTTCAAGGATATCCGCAGCGCGCTCATGCGAATCTTCCGCTCTATATTCAGATTTTTGCATCTGAAAGCTGTGGCACATTTACCATGACAGCTTGTACATTTCAGTGAGATCCGAAACAATTTTAGTGTAATTGATAACAAACTTCAACCATCACGTAGCGAAACATCCATTTTAACTCAGGGCGGGTAATTCACTGAAAGAGACATGTCAAATACTTGTCGGGGACTCCTTTCGCCGAAATAAAAAGTGATCCGTGCTCAAAACTTCGTGAACCCACAAATAGCGATGAATAACAGAAAATCGTCGTAGTAACCAGGAGGCAGAAGAACTGGTACTGACGTTGAGTCTTGTGTTTTTCTACCTTAATCACAATAAATTTCTGCTTGAGTTTCGATATTCTCCGAGAAAATCTTCACCAAAAATTGCTTCCGCTGATGCGGCACGCCAAATATGAGAACCATGAGAAAATAATATCGGCACATTTCATAAGCTTTCCACGAACAGTCACAATTTTCCCGCACTTCATCTACCTTTGTCTTTAGCTTGCGTGTCATTATTGTTTGTGAATCAGGCATTTTAGGCAAATGCGCGAGTCTTGTGGCCTTTTTTGAAATGACCTGACCGCTCAAATCTTCTTGAAGGCTCAAGTTCGGGAAAAGCTTCTTTTTATTTCGTCACCGGCTACTTTCTATTACCGGTGACTAGTTTCCATGAGTGCGAGTTATATTGTATTTTGCTATTGTTAGTACTGATTTCGTAGCTGTATGAAATGCATGTATCGTTAAATGAGGATGCACAAAGCCAGAGATGTCCGTTTAGGAAAGTGGTTGAGATTTTACATAGAAACAATTATATATATACTTTATCTGACGATATTTTCTCCATGAAATCCCTGCTCGGCGGAACGGAGGTGATGTTCATTTCGCATTCGCCATGCGAGCCCTTAGCCACATCCGCCCGTCGTCAACAATACTTACAAAGACATCCGGTGTCTTCGCCAACAACTACGCGACGCAGAAAAAGAATCCGTCGCCAAGCGCGCGAGATCGACATGCTGACCACGTTGCTGCGCCGGCTTAGACAGGGACGCGGCTGGTCTCCGAATCCGATTCGGACACGGAGGACGGATAAATGGTGGTATTTTTATCTCTGCGCTGACCAAAGACACCGTAATTCGTCGACAGCTACAATGGAACGTAAAAGCTCCATTTCGGAGGCAGGTCTCTCGTCTCCGTCGGAACATATGAAGTTCGATATTCTGCAACACACCAGTACCAGCAAAAGTTTTACCCGACTCTGTTCATGTTCGTTCGGACCGAGTCACATACATGTACGCCCGACTTTTTGCAGGCGTAAAAATCGTACCATGACATTTTTCGGAGGAATCGTGGACGTTCAGTTCGGATCATTCTTAGGAGATTGCAAATGCATTCCGCCTGGTGTGGCCCGACATTAAGTTGTCAAATTGTCGGCCACATTTGGATCGAAATGCTCGCCGAACGAAGAATTCCAACAAGTCTTTTTTGGAGAGGTGGTCCTTTTTTTCTAGTATTTCCAGTTTATTCCCCCCCTGAGTTTCTTGTTTTATGTCTTGGTTGATTCGGGGATCTGTGGCTCTACACATACAGCGACGAGCCATTCCGATTCATTTTGTAAAGAAATGTATTTTCAGTGTCGTGGAATTTCGCCAATTTGCTAAGGACGGTTCTGAACTTGTCAAAATACGCCCTTGGATTTGCAATTTTCCCAGCCGCTGAGAGACACTGGAGCCAGTCCCAGAACGCATTCAGGCACACTTCTACCCTCACAATTTCAAGGATATCCGCAGCGCGCTCATGCGAATCTTCCGCTCTATATTCAGATTTTTGCATCTGAAAGCTGTGGCACATTTACCATGACAGCTTGTACATTTCAGTGAGATCCGAAACAATTTTAGTGTAATTGATAACAAACTTCGACCATCACGTAGCGAAACATCCATTTTAAACTCAGGGCGGGTAATTCACTGAAAGAGACATGTCAAATACTTGTCGGGGACTCCTTTCGCCGAAATAAAAAGTGATCCGTGCTCAAAACTTCGTGAACCCACCAAATAGCGATGAATAACAGAAAATCGTCGTAGTAACCAGGAGGCAGAAGAACTGGTACTGACGTTGAGTCTTGTGTTTTTCTACCTTAATCACAATAAATTTCTGCTTGAGTTTCGATATTCTCCGAGAAAATCTTCACCAAAAATTGCTTCCGCTGATGCGGCACGCCAAATATGAGAACCATGAGAAAATAATATCGGCACATTTCATAAGCTTTCCACGAACAGTCACAATTTTCCCGCACTTCATCTACCTTTGTCTTTAGCTTGCGTGTCATTATTGTTTGTGAATCAGGCATTTTAGGCAAATGCGCGAGTCTTGTGGCCTTTTTTGAAATGACCTGACCGCTCAAATCTTCTTGAAGGCTCAAGTTCGGGAAAAGCTTCTTTTTATTTCGTCACCGGCTACTTTCTATTACCGGTGACTAGTTTCCATGAGTGCGAGTTATATTGTATTTTGCTATTGTTAGTACTGATTTCGTAGCTGTATGAAATGCATGTATCGTTAAATGAGGATGCACAAAGCCAGAGATGTCCGTTTAGGAAAGTGGTTGAGATTTTACATAGAAACAATTATATATATACTTTATCTGACGATATTTTCTCCATGAAATCCCTGCTCGGCGGAACGGAGGTGATGTTCATTTCGCATTCGCCATGCGAACCTTAGCCACATCCGCCCGTCGTCAACAATACTTACAAAGACATCCGGTGTCTTCGCCAACAACTACGCGACGCAGAAAAAGAATCCGTCGCCAAGCGCGCGAGATCGACATGCTGACCACGTTGCTGCGCCGGCTTAGACAGGGACGCGGCTGGTCTCCGAATCCGATTCGGACACGGAGGACGGATAAATGGTGGTATTTTTATCTCTGCGCTGACCAAAGACACCGTAATTCGTCGACAGCTACAATGGAACGTAAAAGCTCCATTTCGGAGGCAGGTCTCTCGTCTCCGTCGGAACATATGAAGTTCGATATTCTGCAACACACCAGTACCAGCAAAAGTTTTACCCGACTCTGTTCATGTTCGTTCGGACCGAGTCACATACATGTACGCCCGACTTTTTGCAGGCGTAAAAATCGTACCATGACATTTTTCGGAGGAATCGTGGACGTTCAGTTCGGATCATTCTTAGGAGATTGCAAATGCATTCCGCCTGGTGTGGCCCGACATTAAGTTGTCAAATTGTCGGCCACATTTGGATCGAAATGCTCGCCGAACGAAGAATTCCAACAAGTCTTTTTTGGAGAGGTGGTCCTTTTTTTCTAGTATTTCCAGTTTATTCCCCCCCTGAGTTTCTTGTTTTATGTCTTGGTTGATTCGGGGATCTGTGGCTCTACACATACAGCGACGAGCCATTCCGATTCATTTTGTAAAGAAATGTATTTTCAGTGTCGTGGAATTTCGCCAATTTGCTAAGGACGGTTCTGAACTTGTCAAAATACGCCCTTGGATTTGCAATTTTCCCAGCCGCTGAGAGACACTGGAGCCAGTCCCAGAACGCATTCAGGCACACTTCTATCCTCACAATTTCAAGGATATCCGCAGCGCGCTCATGCGAATCTTCCGCTCTATATTCAGATTTTTGCATCTGAAAGCTGTGGCACATTTACCATGACAGCTTGTACATTTCAGTGAGATCCGAAACAATTTTAGTGTAATTGATAACAAACTTCGACCATCACGTAGCGAAACATCTATTTTAAACTCAGGGCGGGTAATTCACTGAAAGAGACATGTCAAATACTTGTCGGGGACTCCTTTCGCCGAAATAAAAAGTGATCCGTGCTCAAAACTTCGTGAACCCACCAAATAGCGATGAATAACAGAAAATCGTCGTAGTAACCAGGAGGCAGAAGAACTGGTACTGACGTTGAGTCTTGTGTTTTTCTACCTTAATCACAATAAATTTCTGCTTGAGTTTCGATATTCTCCGAGAAAATCTTCACCAAAAATTGCTTCCGCTGATGCGGCACGCCAAATATGAGAACCATGAGAAAATAATATCGGCACGTTTCATAAGCTTTCCACGAACAGTCACAATTTTCCCGCACTTCATCTACCTTTGTCTTTAGCTTGCGTGTCATTATTGTTTGTGAATCAGGCATTTTAGGCAAATGCGCGAGTCTTGTGGCCTTTTTTGAAATGACCTGACCGCTCAAATCTTCTTGAAGGCTCAAGTTCGGGAAAAGCTTCTTTTTATTTCGTCACCGGCTACTTTCTATTACCGGTGACTAGTTTCCATGAGTGCGAGTTATATTGTATTTTGCTATTGTTAGTACTGATTTCGTAGCTGTATGAAATGCATGTATCGTTAAATGAGGATGCACAAAGCCAGAGATGTCCGTTTAGGAAAGTGGTTGAGATTTTACATAGAAACAATTATATATATACTTTATCTGACGATATTTTCTCCATGAAATCCCTGCTCGGCGGAACGGAGGTGATGTTCATTTCGCATTCGCCATGCGAGCCCTTAGCCACATCCGCCCGTCGTCAACAATACTTACAAAGACATCCGGTGTCTTCGCCAACAACTACGCGACGCAGAAAAAGAATCCGTCGCCAAGCGCGCGAGATCGACATGCTGACCACGTTGCTGCGCCGGCTTAGACAGGGACGCGGCTGGTCTCCGAATCCGATTCGGACACGGAGGACGGATAAATGGTGGTATTTTTATCTCTGCGCTGACCAAAGACACCGTAATTCGTCGACAGCTACAATGGAACGTAAACGCTCCATTTCGGAGGCAGGTCTCTCGTCTCCGTCGGAACATATGAAGTTCGATATTCTGCAACACACCAGTACCAGCAAAAGTTTTACCCGACTCTGTTCATGTTCGTTCGGACTGAGTCACACACATGTACGCCCGACTTTTTGCAGGCGTAAAAATCGTACCAAGACATTTTTCGGAGGAATCGTGGACGTTCAGTTCGGATCATTCTTAGGAGATTGCAAATGCATTCCGCCTGGTGTGGCCCGACATTAAGTTGTCAAATTGTCGGCCACATTTGGATCGAAATGCTCGCCGAACGAAGAATTCCAACAAGTCTTTTTTGGAGAGGTGGTCCTTTTTTTCTAGTATTTCCAGTTTATTCCCCCCCTGAGTTTCTTGTTTTATGTCTTGGTTGATTCGGGGATCTGTGGCTCTACACATACAGCGACGAGCCATTCCGATTCATTTTGTAAAAAAATGTATTTTCAGTGTCGTGGAATTTCGCCAATTTGCTAAGGACGGTTCTGAACTTGTCAAAATACGCCCTTGGATTTGCAATTTTCCCAGCCGCTGAGAGACACTGGAGCCAGTCCCAGAACGCATTCAGGCACACTTCTACCCTCACAATTTCAAGGATATCCGCAGCGCGCTCATGCGAATCTTCCGCTCTATATTCAGATTTTTGCATCTGAAAGCTGTGGCACATTTACCATGACAGCTTGTACATTTCAGTGAGATCCGAAACAATTTTAGTGTAATTGATAACAAACTTCGACCATCACGTAGCGAAACATCTATTTTAAACTCAGGGCGGGTAATTCACTGAAAGAGACATGTCAAATACTTGTCGGGGACTCCTTTCGCCGAAATAAAAAGTGATCCGTGCTCAAAACTTCGTGAACCCACCAAATAGCGATGAATAACAGAAAATCGTCGTAGTAACCAGGAGGCAGAAGAACTGGTACTGACGTTGAGTCTTGTGTTTTTCTACCTTAATCACAATAAATTTCTGCTTGAGTTTCGATATTCTCCGAGAAAATCTTCACCAAAAATTGCTTCCGCTGATGCGGCACGCCAAATATGAGAACCATGAGAAAATAATATCGGCACGTTTCATAAGCTTTCCACGAACAGTCACAATTTTCCCGCACTTCATCTACCTTTGTCTTTAGCTTGCGTGTCATTATTGTTTGTGAATCAGGCATTTTAGGCAAATGCGCGAGTCTTGTGGCCTTTTTTGAAATGACCTGACCGCTCAAATCTTCTTGAAGGCTCAAGTTCGGGAAAAAGCTTCTTTTTATTTCGTCACCGGCTACTTTCTATTACCGGTGACTAGTTTCCATGAGTGCGAGTTATATTGTATTTTGCTATTGTTAGTACTGATTTCGTAGCTGTATGAAATGCATGTATCGTTAAATGAGGATGCACAAAGCCAGAGATGTCCGTTTAGGAAAGTGGTTGAGATTTTACATAGAAACAATTATATATATACTTTATCTGACGATATTTTCTCCATGAAATCCCTGCTCGGCGGAACGGAGGTGATGTTCATTTCGCATTCGCCATGCGAGCCCTTAGCCACATCCGCCCGTCGTCAACAATACTTACAAAGACATCCGGTGTCTTCGCCAACAACTACGCGACGCAGAAAAAGAATCCGTCGCCAAGCGCGCGAGATCGACATGCTGACCACGTTGCTGCGCCGGCTTAGACAGGGACGCGGCTGGTCTCCGAATCCGATTCGGACACGGAGGACGGATAAATGGTGGTATTTTTATCTCTGCGCTGACCAAAGACACCGTAATTCGTCGACAGCTACAATGGAACGTAAAAGCTCCATTTCGGAGGCAGGTCTCTCGTCTCCGTCGGAACATATGAAGTTCGATATTCTGCAACACACCAGTACCAGCAAAAGTTTTACCCGACTCTGTTCATGTTCGTTCGGACTGAGTCACACACATGTACGCCCGACTTTTTGCAGGCGTAAAAATCGTACCAAGACATTTTTCGGAGGAATCGTGGACGTTCAGTTCGGATCATTCTTAGGAGATTGCAAATGCATTCCGCCTGGTGTGGCCCGACATTAAGTTGTCAAATTGTCGGCCACATTTGGATCGAAATGCTCGCCGAACGAAGAATTCCAACAAGTCTTTTTTGGAGAGGTGGTCCTTTTTTTCTAGTATTTCCAGTTTATTCCCCCCCTGAGTTTCTTGTTTTATGTCTTGGTTGATTCGGGGATCTGTGGCTCTACACATACAGCGACGAGCCATTCCGATTCATTTTGTAAAGAAATGTATTTTCAGTGTCGTGGAATTTCGCCAATTTGCTAAGGACGGTTCTGAACTTGTCAAAATACGCCCTTGGATTTGCAATTTTCCCAGCCGCTGAGAGACACTGGAGCCAGTCCCAGAACGCATTCAGGCACACCTCTTTCGAAAGCCGTTCGCGATTGTTTCAGCTGGCAGCTCGTCCTAGGCTTGACGTACCCATTCGCAGATCTTGGTACGGTTCGGCCGCTTTAGCTTGAACTTCTTCCCGGAGCCTCTCAGTGCCTTGATTTGAGCCTGCATGTCCTTGTGCCAGCGCTGGCGTAGCTGGACCTCTAGCGGGAAGTTCCATGCCACGTCCGCCGGCTGCGAGACCGGCGTGGCATGGGGTGGGACCTTCAACAGCACTACGTTGATCGATGCTGCATACAGCAGAACGCTTGCCTTCCAATGTCCATTGAAATCGTCCCACAAGCGGAGGATGGGTTCTCGGGAGACTCGTGCAGCGAAATGGTGCTTTAGAAACGCGATGGACAGCTCTGCATTCCACTACCCTGTCACATAATTATTCATTTAGTAAGCGATGAGTAACAACGTAGGCTAAACAGGTGACGGCGCTTGAACCCAGCGACCCACTTGTCGGACGCCTTGAGGTCCTTGACCTCTGCCTCCTCCGCGACGACCAGCGCCTTGTCTGTTAGCATTTGCGTGGAGACAGGGATACCGTCTCCACGCAGCTCATCGACCCACTGGGCAATCTCTGCCTCATTTTCCGCGGACAGGATCGTAGCCACCCCCCTGTTGCGTACCCTCTTGTGCTCTCCTTTTCCTGCAGCGGCCGCGGCTTCCAGCTTGTTGCGATTGCGCGCCCAGCGTAGAATTGTCGTGCGTTTAGAGTTGTAGGTAGTAGCGGTGAGGTTGGGGTAGAAATGCTCGATGGTAGCGCGCATTTTGCGCACGACAGCTAGGTAGTTTATGACGGCGAGCTTCTTGACCACGGGCTCCGAGTTGACCTTGTACTGCTATACATGTCTGCCGACGCCTCCGCGGCTTGATCTTCCTTTTGGGCGCGCGCGCGCCATATCGAAACTGCGGCTAGCTTTCCGTTTGGCGCGCGCGCCATATCAAAAGTGCAGCTAGCCTTTCGTTTGGCGCGCGCGCCAAAACGGGTGGCAGCAACGAAATTTTGGGTCGCAATTATCGGTATACCGGTATTGTGGGGTGTGTCCGTCAACATGCGATTTCGAGTCCTATCATGTGATTGGTTCAAATCCAAGTGTATCCCTTAAGCTGCTGCAGCCCTCTACATGCGAAATGCGGTAGGCAAATGCGCGAGTCTTGTGGCCTTTTTTGAAATGACCTGACCGCTCAAATCTTCTTGAAGGCTCAAGTTCGGGAAAAGCTTCTTTTTATTTCGTCACCGGCTACTTTCTATTACCGGTGACTAGTTTCCATGAGTGCGAGTTATATTGTATTTTGCTATTGTTAGTACTGATTTCGTAGCTGTATGAAATGCATGTATCGTTAAATGAGGATGCACAGAGCCAGAGATGTCCGTTTAGGAAAGTGGTTGAGATTTTACATAGAAACAATTATATATATACTTTATCTGACGATATTTTCTCCATGAAATCCCTGCTCGGCGGAACGGAGGTGATGTTCATTTCGCATTCGCCATGCGAGCCCTTAGGTACATCCGCCCGTCGTCAACAATACTTACAAAGACATCCGGTGTCTTCGCCAACAACTACGCGACGCAGAAAAAGAATCCGTCGCCAAGCGCGCGAGATCGACATGCTGACCACGTTGCTGCGCCGTCTTAGACAGCGACGCGGCTGGTCTCCGAATCCGATTCGGACACGGAGGACGGATAAATGGTGGTATTTTATCTCTGCGCTGACCAAAGACACCGTAATTCGTCGACAGCTACAATGGAACGTAAAAGCTCCATTTCGGAGGCAGGTCTCTCGTCTCCGTCGGAACATATGAAGTTCGATATTCTGCAACACACCAGTACCAGCAAAAGTTTTACCCGACTCTGTTCATGTTCGTTCGGACTAAGTCACATACATGTACGCCCGACTTTTTGCAGGCGTAAAAATCGTACCAAGACATTTTTCGGAGGAATCGTGGACGTTCAGTTCGGATCATTCTTAGGAGATTGCAAATGCATTCCGCCTGGTGTGGCCCGACATTAAGTTGTCAAATTGTCGGCCACATTTGGATCGAAATGCTCGCCGAACGAAGAATTCCAACAAGTCTTTTTTGGAGAGGTGGTCCTTTTTTCTAGTATTTGCAGTTATCCCCCCCCTGAGTTTCTTGTTTTATGTCTTTGTTGATCCGGTGGGTCTGTGGCTCTACACATACAGCGACGAGCCATTCCGATTCATTTTGTAAAGAAATGTATTTTCAGTGTCGTGGAATTTCGCCAATTTGCTAAGGACGGTTCTGAACTTGTCAAAATACGCCCTTGGATTTGCAATTTTCCCAGCCGCTGAGAGACACTTGAGCCAGTCCCAGAACGCATTCAGGCACACTTCTACCCTCACAATTTCAAGGATATCCGCAGCGCGCTCATGCGAATCTTCCGCTCTATATTCAGATTATTGCATCTGAAAGCTGTGGCACATTTACCATGACAGCTTGTACATTTCAGTGAGATCCAATTTTTTTTTAGTGTAATTGATAACAAACCTCGACCATCACGTAGCGAAACATCCATTTTAACTCTACACATACAGCGACGAGCCATTCCGATTCATTTTGTAAAAAAATGTATTTTCAGTATCGTGGAATTTCGCCAATTTGCTAAGGACGGTTCTGAACTTGTCAAAATACGCCCTTGGATTTGCAATTTTCCCATCCACTGATTTTTTCTTCCGAGGACGACGAACTTTGGTGCTCTAATTTTCAACATGTTCATCAGAGGGCGAATACGCGCAGCGGGGTCACGGCTCAGAGCTTCACTCGAAACAGCGTGACGGAATGAGAGGCTCTATCGGATGAACTTAAAACGAGCCAATGTCATTATCGGGTCTAGACGAACACTTTCCGAGTCGACTATATTGTCTTTCACTTAACCAAATAGTTGGTGTACTCGCCCTTGTCAACGAGAGCTATAATGAACAACACCCCCAAGAACTTCATCATCTCGTCCAAAGTCACCTGGGGTCGCTTCTGGTTCGCTGCCTACGCGTTTGTATTATACACTCCTTTCTTCCAAAAGGCTAGTGGTAGATACGCAAGAACGCTCGATGATGCCGAGTGCTTAAATATGGCTTCAACCTCGGGTTTGACGTGCGGCGACGTGCTCCCTCCTCCGTGCTGAAACAATCCGTCAGGCGCATTCATCGTGGCGCGAGGCTCAAACTCCATAGCCGATACGCGCTCAACTCCTACACATCCTCTGGAATCGTGTCACAGTAGTCATACCGAGCCAGATCGTCACCAACCTTCTCAAATTCATCCCACAAATTACCACTCGCAACTTCCTCATGGTGGGCAAATCATTACTGCCCTGGTTCATGGCACGACGGGGAGATGAGCGTCGCCCTGCAAGGTAAATTCGCTGAACCCAGCATAACTGTTCCGGGGACTGGTATTGCGGCTCATATAGCATTTCCAGTGTAGAAGGGGATGCGAGGGCGTATTGTTACGCCCCTCAAGGGCGGTGGTGACCTGGAGCGCGCCCCCGCGAAGTGCCAACTGGGCATGCTTGCTATGAGCAATGCGATAACATCGCTGCGACAGGCACCAGAGTGGGGCATGGACAGCGCCCCTCAATGGTACAGACAACTGCAATTACCGATACATGTTAATCCTGTCAAGCGTGGCAGGGGCATCAATAACATATATCACCTCTACAATTTTCGGGTTCGTCAAACGGGGATGTCAGATCAGGTCAGTCTTTATGTAAAACAACTATCCTTCACTTGTGCATGGTGCTAGTCTTGGTTCTCAGCTATCTCTGCAATGAGAGCCAAATCACGTTCCTCACGACTTCTCTTGCGCTCTTCGCGCTGTTCCTCGAGGCGCTGCTCGCGCTCCTCACGCCTCTCCTCGTCTAGTATCGCGGTCTTGGAGATACTTTATCTCACGCTTAGCGTGCTCGGAGAAGGCGCAGCGCTAATGCTTGTGCTGTTACTTGGACTTAGCGGGGAAGGCGAGGCTGCAGACGCGATCACTGACCGCGATACGGCGACTTCAGAAGCTTGTGCAGCCTGGGGTGCAGCGACCGCACCGTCAGACGAGACTGGCAATAATGGCAGACTGGGCGCACCAGTATCGTCCAGTACCAACACGCCGCAGTGCCCCTCAATCAGGTGATAGACGCGCTTAGCTTGAGCGACATCGACAGGGGCAGTTAGGATCTCCTGTAGGCTTGCGCGAGTTCTTGAGCGCGTAGAACTTCCTCTTGATCGCGTACGCATCGCGCGCAGCAAAACCGTTAGGTAAACCAGTGTTGTAATGTAACTGGACGCCGTTCCACTGGTTTGTTCCGAAGGGCAGAATTTGCTCGACAAGACCCAGCATGCACAGTGTTCCTGGGAGCGGACCACCCTCATCCACTTGCCATGATGTAGAACCCGATAATGAAGCTACAGCTAGAAGGCAAAACATGAAGCACGCAGTCCAGTCAACTTTGGTTGCTTGTCGCTATTTGAGGTTCAGTCGTCATATTTTGCAGAGACTGCAAAATAGCTCCAGCAAAAAAACGAGAAGCTTTGCGCCTCCTACTCCTCAGTTTGCTACATAAATTGCGTTTGTCGCGTTTGCGATTCGCGTGATTTTCTGAAGCCCCCCATTATTAAATAAACCTCCTACTCCACACTCGAGATCACCTAAGCACATTCCGACCATAGATCTCCGCTCCTCTCCTGTAATAAGTTTACTTAGCCCAATACTTTAGCTTACACGTGTGCACACGTGTATGATGAAGCCTAGGTGTATTTAAATGAGATTGAGGATACTTGTGTCCAAAAGTATAGTTTAACCCAAATAAAGGTATAATTAGTAGCTTATGCGGTAAAATGAGAACTGAATTGAATGTTAACTGTGGTTTTCCCCCTGAAACTGATATGCCAACGAATGGTTGGCAGAAACCCTGAGCTAATGCATGATTCTTATTCGTAGAAAGGTACTGCTTTCTCGCCAATAGGAATGGTTCCTAATATGAATGGTGACCACACTGCAATGTGGTCCACCGGAATGTATCCATTACTGCATGTTGCACTAACGTAGAGGTTGGCCGAATGTGTAGCCCCGCTACACCTTCAGCGCGCACATGATACGAAGACGTCTCCAAATGGCTGATGCGATTTGTACGGCTACCGCTGCGTGCGGTGTACTTGGGCTTTATGTCTAATGCGTCACGTTTCGTGGTTGTAGGTATGGCTCGACCTAAACGCACGAGGACTCGCGTGGAAATTGAGCAAGCGTGGGAGGATTATCAGCTCGCAAATAGCGCCCCAGATGGACCGGAAGAACCAGCAGCCAAAGTACGGTGGATCAATCACATTAGGGATTTTTATCAAAACTTCCCTCACAATAACGGCTAATTTCCAAAACTGCCCTCACAATAATATTAACCAATCATCGCACTGACGGTGGGCCCATTAAGCATCGGCCACACACGCACCTCGACACACAGCACGCAGTCTCGACCAAGTGTACTGCGAAGCGGCCACTACTACGCCGCGAGGCTTGGCTCAGTCGCGTTACCATGCGCGTTCACAGAGCCTTTTTCGTGTGGGTATCGCGGCTGCCGCGGCCTGGTGTTTCCATACAAGCCAAGATGTTCGCGCAAGAAGAGCTGGCTGGCGAGCACGATGCGGTCACAACTGAGTCATGGCTGATGGAACGTGCGGGTAAAGCTTGCGCCGATGCTGGGAAGCGCTAGAGGAGACGAACCATGGGGAACTCATTCGCAACAACCCTGACGAGAAATTCCCAGTTGGCGGAGCTCCTAGCGGCGTGCTAGACGGCAGAAAGGACCCGAGGAACAACACTAAGTGCGGATGTGGTGTAGAAACGCCTGCCGAGTTGAGTGAAGAGTCAGCGCCAGCGGATAACACGACCTATTTACCGGTAGCTGCATCGAATAGGATTGCACCGGGAGGTGAATGCGACAAAATTGCAGGGGAGTTGTTGTCGAAGCGTGCTACCTTGTGTAAGGATGTAATCAGCGCAGCATTATTTGCAGAGGTTACATCAATGGCTACGCGAGCACAATAACAACTATTTAAACGCCGCTTTGACAAACAAACAACGGGGTTCGTGCATTTGCGTTTCTAGGCTTATGAATATTTATCAAATGCTCCTTTGTCGTATATCTATATCGACGGAACTTACTACCTAACACATTTACGTTGAGGATTGTAAAATATGCCGGTTTCGTCCAGTTCAGGCTGCATTAGAGCATTTCCACCGGTCAAAGCTAAAAAAAAGGTTAAAAGTGGACATAGTCAATCCACGCTGATTTCCGATCAATTTATACAGTTCGACAAAAGCCCGACCAAATCAAATTTGATCGCCATACAAAGATCAAGTGATGCTGACTATCCACCAGCTATATTTCACTGGCGGATAGCCCAAATTTGACCTTTCGCTAGCACCGATAATCAGCCTCCTGCACGATTTTATCGAGTCCTGGACTTTGTCCGGTTTAGCCCAAATTTAGTCGGACCGGTGGAAATGCTCTTAGTAGATGACACCAGTAACTAAAGACGCAAGCATTGTTTTTGTTTAATTGTTGGCGTCACTATGTCCAGTTTGCATGACGTGCTCATCGTCGCCTTATTCGGCCGAGGAAGTATCGCGCGCTCTAGCGCGGTGAAATAAAGTGCGTAAAGTTCTGCAATTTATATGGGACCATGGCTATTAAATTGTTTAGTGGTTTTGTTAGATGCAATGATCAATGTCGTCAGAGTGGAAGTAGCTTGAGCTGAGCTCTGGACCCGTAGCATCACCAAGTTGGCTTACGAAGTATCTTCTTGGATGAACAGCATTATCCACCCAGAGGGAACTCCACATGCACTGTACATGCAAGGACACCCATTCACCACGTAGCACCCGGGTTTATCGACTCCTCTGCACGCTTGGCCTCACCTGTTTCGTTTACACACCGACGTTTATTGTGACCTGTTTCCTGACACGTACTGCATTTGTACTTGCTGCGTTTCTTCTTTATCGCCCCAGATATGGCATCGCTCATGACTGCAATTAAATTGATCGTTGCAGATTCGTACATAGTGGTGGAGGAAATGCTACCCAGACCTGTAGGTAGCCCACCTCGACTTTTGATCCTTTTTTCGACTCTCAAGCGATCCTTGCTAAGACGTGCCACTGAGCCTAAAGTGCCTCCGGCTTGTCGATAGCGTGGAGGGGGGCGAATGAGAGATTCACAGGTGGCTCAGCGTCAGTTGGAATGCTCATGCCAACATCACTAAACGCGGCATTGTAGCTCGGGGTAGTATACGCCTGATGAAAAGCATCCTTCAGTGCGGAATGAATGCTAAAGTTGCTATCTTGCTTGTTTCGAGTGTAAACTGCAGAAATCAGGTGCGAGCACGGAATAAGTTTCTGGTCGCGGGTACTGCACCTCTCGCACTCCAGTAAATCGGTGTTAACTCTAAATCTTTTCGAGATTCGCGATGCTGGCGAAGGTTCAATACCACACTAAATAAAACTCTGAGACACAGAATATTTTGCGGGGGTCGATTCGCATACTTCATGCGTCGCAGCAAGGTGTAGTTGTTCTCGGAACGCACAGACCGCCCTTGTGGTCACGGCATGGTTAGCGGATAGCATTCGCGGCGTTAGATGCGACAACAGACATGACTCTCAAGCAAAACCGGTAGAATCCTTCAGGGACCAGACTGTTGCGAAGATTGTTCCACAACAACGCGTTGTTTTCTCCCTCAATAGAACTAGTAGTCCGAACTACTAATAACGGCTTTGGAGATCCGTACGCTGGAATCTCACCCCATCCGCGCTCGATGTACGCCTTGTCATTGTCGTCAAGCGTTCCATTTCCAAATATCGACCAGCTAGTCGGGTGAACCAGCCGCAAATAATCAGCGACGCGTGTTCAGCTTTAGTTCCCGCGTTGATTGGTGTGGGAAATGCTTCGTTGATTTTAGCCAAAACGGCATCGTAGCCAGTCCTAGATTTACATGCCTGCAGTTTGTAAATGTAGGGCTTTACGCGCTTAATGTCCGGATCCACGGACTTAAAGCGGTGGCATACGTTGTACTCGATGTGCAGGGTGCAAAATTTCACGTGGATGTGAATATCTAGCCTTGCCAATATCTGCTGAGCGCCGAGTTGTTTTCCGCGATCTGAAAACAACGGAACCTCTGTTAAATGTACACCCGCCGCGACACAATTGGCGAAAAACCAGGCGAAGTTCCACTTTGTCTCCTTATGAACAAATGTAATTGCTAAAGGAATGTTGCAATTGTCGCCATCTCGGCCTAGCAAAGTTAAACAAATCGCATTGTAGAGCCGGCATTTCATGTGGGTACCATCAACTTCACATACGGGGAGAAGATGAATTTGGTTTTTAACCAGGTTGCCCATAGAAAGAAACGCCCGATAAAATCTACCCTCACTGTCCAACTGGCAACACGCTCGAGACCCAGGGTTTAATGACTCAAAAATTTCTAAGAAAGCTCGCCAGCTGATCATAGTTGTACTACGTCGTAGCTTGAGGGTCTCGATCGGCTACTTCAGCTGCGATGGCTCGGTACAGTGTGGCGGATTGGTGGCCAAGATTCACCGAGTGTATCTCTTTTATCGAGGATACTACGCGCACCAACGACACCTCCTTTCCTTTGACGAAAGCTGCCTTAAATCCACTTAAACTCCGGATTTGTTCGACATTGAACGATATCATTGTGGTACACAAGTCTCCATGCCCCAACTCCGTAGTGCAAATATACCAAGCCCCAGTTGGGATAGCTTTGAGCCTAGAAACCTTGACATTTTTCTCACGGCGCTGAGCTAGCGACACAAACCGTGGGCAGTTTTCTCCCATACAGTGCCATGTCCGATAGAATCCAGAGGGATCGATTTTGATTGTTTTGCCATGGTTTGCTGCGAAATCCTTCAAAAACTTAGTGGACTGCTTTAAATTAATAAAGCAGTCGTCTTGCAAAATCTCGCTTCGGCCATACCGGCCTTGGAGATGTGGTGAGGTGCCTTTCCAGAATCCCAGAATTAGATTCCCAGATCCCAGTATATCACCAGAATCCCAGTACCCAGTTCCTTGATCCCAGAATCACTCGACTCTCGGATGAGCCGAGTGGGCGTGTGCGCCTCGCCTTGCAAATCCCTTGACCGGTTCTTGACTACGGATACGCTGTGGGCCCAGACGCGGGTCGGCCACACCAGCTGCTGCTTGATCCCAGAACTTCCCAGAAACTACCCGGGCGAAGGTGGCCCTCGCTCGGTAGGTCCCAGTCTGCACGCGTTGATCCGAACTCGAAATGCCCCCCGAGTTTTCTTGTTATATATCACACGCGACTTCTCACACACACTCTTGTCCACTTCTCTCCTTAGGCCTTGGACACAGGCCGTACCAGCCTCCACCTTCCGCGACTCCGGCTTCGAGTCGACTCCAGTCACTTCACTTCCGCCGCGGTTCAGACTGAGAACCGCTTACCGGGATCTTCACTCGCTCCTCGATCCAGAGGGGCCAAGAGTATTGACTCGGGTTCGAGTCTGTCCTTGATCGGGGTTCTTCTTCTGCACCCCGGGACTCCACTTGCTGGGACCTTCACTCGCTCCTCGGTCCAGAGGGGCCAAGAGTTTTGACTCGGGTTAGAGCCTGTCCTTGCTCGGGGTTCTTCTTCTGCACCCCGGGACTCCCGCGCACCACGCCGACTTGGGCGGCGAAACAGCAGGTCTGGGAACCACTATCCCAGTTGCCTGCACCACACGAACCACCAAAGCAGTACTGGGAACCACTATCCCAGTAACCACTTCCACGAAACCTCAGCGCCGGTCACCTCCGACGCGAAAATATGAAGTACCACCGGAGACCAGACCGAAGACCGACGACCAGTGAGTAGAAACACGAAATAACAAAGCCAGAACAACAGGAGCCGAAATAACTTGGTTAACGGGCTTGAATTTTATTGGATGGACGAATTACACTGTCGGACACTTGATCACGGTGCTGCTTGAGCACTTTGCGAATCCGCGGCACTCACTTGCGTCTTTGGGGGCAAATCGAACTCTGATTGAATCTTTACACATGCAAACGGAGGCCTACCGCGCCAGGGCGCCCCTCCGCACTAATAGCTACAAACTTACTGAACTGAATGACGAGCGGCCAGCATTCCCATCCCAGGGTTGGCTGAGATCGTGGGTTCAACTTGGCGTCTGGCACGTAATCAGTGACTTGAGCAAATCCGGGTCGCTCATTGGCTCGAAGAAGTGAGGTCATCGACTCTCACCTGGGTGCATAATCTGGTTTGCACCCATCGCGACCGGTCCCAAACGACATTCCACGCGAAGAGTCGCTTTCACCGAAGATCTCAAATGCGGCCCAAATGACATCTCTGACACACCGACGTCACCCGTACACCATGGTCACATCACACACTGGGATCCGAGTGAGCACACTGCGACCCTCCAAGTGACTCTGGAATCTGCGATAGCCGGTACATCGGTGTCATGCACACACCACACACTGGGAATCCGGGCGGACACACCGGGACTCTCCGAGTGACTCTGGAATCTACGGCAAACAGTTCGCCCATGTCGCACTGCTCGGATCATCCTGGGATCTGTCGACGTGGTCCGGGGTTATCTTCGGCCGCCCGAATCCCAGAAGCAATACTGGAATCCGAGAAACGAAACTGGGATCGGGTGTCGAAACTGGGACCGGCCATTACATACTCAGATGCTTTCGTGTACCGCGCATCCCAGACCATCCATGACTTCCACCGAAATGCCCAACATGAGCGACAAACGACACGCCCAACGGGTCTCGGAACTGGGATCCAGGAGTGATAGGTAGTGACTACCACACTTGCACCTTGCTAGGACAACCAGTTCCGGAAACAGCTCGCCATCGCGGTATTGCTCACATCCGGGGGTGGGCGACAGGTCGCAGACATCCGAGTGATGGGTTGCAGCGGAGAATTTTAGTCAACCTTATCACAACCGTCCCTTATTTCCACTTGAGCCAAAGAGATCTTTCTCGAGTTGGTTCCAAGCGTAAATAACTGAAGGATGTGGGTGACCGTCTCGTCCCAGCCCCGTCAGCTTTTGTCTCAACTTTCGGCTCTGGTTTCCAATCACTTCCCAAACCGCGAGGAACCCCGCAGCAGTCATGTGCAGCTCACAAGATCCCTGCCTCACCACGTCAAGCTCACGCGCATGTCAAGCGCCACAATCACCCCTTCATCGCGTCCAGCACCTCCGCAAGGAACTTGCGGTGGTCAAGCGGTGCCTTCGAACCGCGACCAGGCTTCTGGAGACACTGTGCATCTCGCTGTGGGGAAGGGGGCGACCAACCACCAGCAAGACCCAGCGGCGACGACAAGGAAAGCGAGCGCTGACACCTCGCGAGGCACTTCTTCAGCAATTGGAGCGCGCGTGACGACTCGTGCGATCAACTCAAGCGCATCCGACACCTCGACCAGCGTTGCGTCAGGCGAGAACACAAGCACATCGCCCACTTCTACGACATCCATGCTGGCAACTTTGACGGCGTTTCCAGCGGTGCGAGCTGCAGCGAGCTTGGTGCCGCATTCAACTCGCGCAGACGTCAAGCGCTCCGGGCACCACCTCATCATCTACAGCACTCCTGTGAGGGACCGGTGATGACGAAGCGGCTCCTTCGGGCGATGCACATGCTTTTGGAGACACTGCGCACTCTCTTACAGGAGGCAACAAGGCTTCGGTGGCGGCAACATGGGTAGCGCGGGCTCCGACACGCGCAAGATGCTTCTTCTGCGATTGGAGGTGATTTGTCGACCCCTACGGACGGCTCCAGCATATCAAGCAGATCGGTCACTCAAGACAAGCGATACAACAAGCCCATTGTCCATCCCTACGATCACTTCGTCGCCCATTGAATCAGGATACTGGTAGTGCAATGGGTTTGGTCTCGATCTCAGTTTTGACTCGGAAATCTCCATCGTAATTCATCCACACAAATAATACTCACAAAACACAAACACAGTTCAATTCCGAAGACACCCTACTGAGCGCTAGGCTCAGCGGGGTCATCTCCAGACTGCATAGCTCGGAACCGTGACTGTGCTCTGGCACTCTTGTTGAAGTCATACAATAGAGCTCCACAGTTCAACTGGGACACAGGCAGCCACTCGGAATCCGAGTAGCCCTTCCACTTGACCAAGTATTCTCGGACTCGTTTCGAAGTTCGAGTCCGCTTGACCCAGCGAATGTCCTGGATTGCCTCCACCTCGTACACGTCCCGGTCTTCATCGGGCTCAAAGACGTCTTCGGGTAACAAAAACGCATCCTTGGCTGTCACACAGTCGACGCATTCCTTCACGAAACGCTCCACATCGGCATACATTCCGAGCCAGTAATACTCCCGGCGCAAATGCTCGAAGGTCCGGGTAATTCCTTGGTGGCCTCCTTGGAAGTCCTCGTGACACAGACGTAACAGGTCTTCTCGGAGCCCAGCAGGAACCACCAATCTCAGATTCTCAGCAGCGTCCCGGGGTCGGCCAGGTGTTGGACGACTCAGATAACACAGTGCACCACGTGAGTCAAGAACGAACTGATTCGCTAGCTTCGCCACATCCTCAGCTTCCGTGGACGACAGCTCTTCCAGATCACATTTCAGGAAATCCCGGAGTCTCTTCGTCCAAGGCTCAGCTTGTTGCTGGGCTAAGATGCGTCGCCACCTCTCAGTGATAAGCTCAACTGGGGTCGCAGCATCAGGTGAATAGTTCCCAGTTTGCTGTTTTGGGAACCCAGATATTCCTCCTCCGACGTCCCTGTCGTCGGTTTCATTGGCGTTCCCAGAGACGTTTACAACGTCTTGGGTCCGAGTTTGACTTCGAGTAACCATGAAAATCCGAGCTTCGGGTGTAAAAGGTACTGCCGCTTCCGATATGGATACTGGCTCGGGCACTGTATCCACTTTGACACCGAATTTAGGATCCGAGTTCGGCTCAGGAGAAGCTAACTGGGATGCTTCCGCATCACCCGAGAAATCAACCCCCAGTCGCATACGCCGTGCTAATTCTTCTTGCAACTGAGACATTGGTTCAGGAGGCAACGTTACAGGCGAATTTGGATCACCTCGTCCCAGTTCCTTCTGAGCAGGTTCACCACCACCAATGACCGACCGGGAAACAACTTCAGGTTCCGAGTTCTCATTCTCTGGGACTGGCTGGGTTGGTTCACGCTCGGACTGGGATTCTTTCCTGTCTTCAGACATCTCAGGGGATCTGGGTTCATCATTCGCGCTCCAATTATCACCCGTTGAGAGCGGAGCCATCACGAAAGGCTTCGGTTCCAGGATCTCTGGGTAAGTCTCAAAGCGCTTCTCCGAGCGAGGATTAGTAAATACCATGTAGGCACTGGCCTCGCCCAGACTGATCCCAGTTTCACCTGGTTGAGTTGGTTCCTGGTTCGACGATTTCTTTCTCAGAAGCAGCTTCTTAGGCCATTGGTAATTCGGGCGTTCCACAGCAGGTGGACCATTCAATTCTTCTAGTCGGGCAACTTCCTCTTCACGCCTCAGGAATTCCGGAGAAGGTTCAGCTTCGTAGACGAGCTTCCCCCATTCCCGGTACTTCTGGGATCTGGGTCTCGCAAATCCTTCACCGACTGGGAGGTGACAGTTCTCCACCAAACACGCAACCACAGTGTTATGGGGAATCCGAGTCACTTGATCCGAGATGTTGACAACCTTCACAGCTTTTGGCTTCCTCCCAGTTCCATATAAAAACTGGGATACCCAGTGATTACCATGGCCAGCCCACTCATCGACCTTCTCAGGATCAGCTTGGGCATATTTCACCGGGACCACTACCGAACGCCCAGGTTGAAGGTAAGTCGCTTCTGGGATTCGAACTGAGATCTCCAACCCAACATGGTCTATCTCTGGGCCTCCGACCATCAGGAGAGATTCCTCATCTGGGAGCATCACCACCCCTTCACGGGCACACAGTCGAACGCCTGCGGCAATCATGAAGTCCATTCCGAGAAGGCATTCCACATCACCGCCGATGTTGCCGACCCAGACATCCATCACATACACTACGCGTACTCCCAGGGTCAACTTGATCCGGGTTCGGTGAGACGCATACGTAGGAACATCTCCAACACCAGTTACTCGGAGTTGAAAGCCACGTCTGAGTTTAAGCTTGAGTCTGCGTGCAAGATCCAAACTTATCATACTCGTCGTAGCTCCCGTATCCATCAATATCTGCAATCGGTTGTTGAATATTGCTCCATGTACCATTGCCATCGCTCGTTTGTTCCCAGTGAGAATGTGATTACTCCACCAGCCATATCGTTCTCCGGACACCAGGGCGAACTCGAGTAAATTCTCGGATTCGGGGTCCGGGTTCGGATCATCAATCTCGGCAATGAACGAATAAACACGTTCGTCCTCACTTGGAAACATACATTCGGAGTTATTACTGCGCCAACATGGAAGGGCTGGGCCCACATATGCAAAGGCGCAGAGTGCTTGGGACTTCGGCTCGTCACGCACTGGTTCCCGGACCAGCGAGCCTAGTGGTTTAACGGCATTCCGGGATCCGGGTTATCCATCAATGTCTGGACTACCTCTGGATCCAAGCCGTCTATCGAGCCTCGGGCGCGGATCAGATCCCGAACCGCCTTCAGCGCCGACCACATATCGCACAACCCCCGACGATGAAATTCACCACACTTCGAGCACGCTTGACGCCGGCAAAACTGGGTCGGATGTCCTTCTTCATGACAGCGCCCACATATCAGACCACCCCAGCACTTCTCAGTCGCATGACGGGGACTCCCACATTGCTCACATGTTGCTTGATTCTGGGATACACCACCATAATGCTGGATTCCGGATCTGGGTTTCCAAGCTAGCTGCTCTGCAACACGAAAGATGGTCTCTTCCGTCACAGCGTCGAGTCGACTGGGATCCGCGAGGACTTCGGTCGACCCACTGATAGTCGGGGAGTTGTTCATGATCCCAGAACCTCCGCTCTGCATCTGCAGGATCCCAGATTTATACTCCGTATCCGGGTTTTGTTCATCCTCGAAGTGAACATAGCGTCCCTGACTCGAACTGGACGAGGCACCATCGGCCACGAAAGCGCGCGCCTCAGCTCGGCGTTGTGGAGGCTTGAATCTCCCAAACTGCAGGTTCTGAGTCGAACGTCGTTTCTGTTGGTGATCCGGGTTGTCTCGATTCTCGTCTTGTTGTAAGGCCTCAATACGCTTCAAGGTTTCTTCGAGTTCACTGAGTGTGTCGAAACGCTGGCCTTGCAAAGTAGTCCTTAGCCGAGAGTTTCCCAGTGCCTTGATGAAACGCCGGATATGCGCCTCACGATCAGCTGTTGGCTTCTCATATGCGATGCTTGCTCTCTTGGCAGCCCGGTTGATTCGGTACAGGAACATCCTGGGAGTCTCGGCTTCTCGGATCTCAGCGTTGTAATAACGCTCGGCTCGGGAGCCTACGGATCGGCACCACTCCTTCTTAAAGACATGGGAAAATCTTTTCCAGTCCGAGCGAGTGGTGTCAGGCAGTTGAGCACACCAGTCCTTTAACGCCCCGGTCAATCTCATCCTTAGTTGGACAATCCGGGTCGTCTCGTCCCACGGAGCCATGGTGGCGTAATACATAAAGCACTCCCACCAATTTACTCGGTCCTCCAACGCAGCACGCTCATCAAACTTTTCCAGTGCATCGTGAGGTATCATTGCTTGAACCACCACGCGCGTCCCCGTCCCAGTATCTGCTTGTTTGGGCTGGGATGCGGTACTGAATTGACCTTCCAGTTCATCCTGTGACGAGTCACTCGAGCTGGAACTATCCGAGTCGTAACCGTCATCCCCTTTCCCACCCGACTTAACAGTTCGTTTCTTACGACCATCAATCTTAGTCGGGGTTGTCGATCTGGGTTTGACTGGGGTACGACCATCCTGAGCGATCTTCTGTGACTTGTCAGTCCGGTGTACAGTCTCGGTCGAAGCGATGTGCGCTTGATTATTCTGCAACTGTTGGACGATCTGAACCAGCTGTGCGACCTGAGCAGCCAATGGATCACTGGCATCTCGGACTTGGGGTATAATCCGTGGAGTCTCAACTGGGACAGGAGGCGTGACAGGCTGGGAACGGGAGTGTGCCAGGTGACGGAGTTGGTCTTGAGCCACTTGAAAGCGACGTATCTTTTCTTCTTGTTCCTTCACCGCTTGCACACTCGCAGCTTGTTCACGATCACATTTTTCCTGGAGTTGTTTCAGCTCGGCCTCATACTCAGCTCGGATTCGAGCAGCATCGACTTCATGTGTCTTTCGTAATTCTGCCTGCCGAGCTTGAGCCTCGGACTCCTGGAGTTGTCGTTGTACTTGTAGCAGATACTGGGCTTTGGCTTCGTCAGCTTTGCGCATATCGGTCTCTTTCGCGACGCGCTGTTGGGCAAGCTTCTCGAGCATCCTCAACTGCTCCATGGATGTGTCCGAACCGTTGTTAGCACCAACGACACTCGGAACTGGGTCCCGAGTTCTGAACTGGGTTCTCCCGGAGGTGTCACTGGAACCATGCCAAGTTGGAATCAAGTTCCCGGCTTCCGATCGAATTAACTGGGGTCGCTTCCGGGATGGCTCATCTTCGTTACTGGATACTGGGCTCCGAGGTCTCAACCCGGTAAGCTGGAGTCGCATCACCACTTCAGGCCCAAGGAACAACTGAGTATCCTCGTCCATCAGGGCGTCACCATCTCCATCAACCGAGAAACCACTCGGAGTCGTAGAAGCCATCAACACCGGATCTGTGACTTGGCGCACGAAATACGATGTAGATCCGATTGCGGCATTCCAGGCTGCAAGCTCAGTGCTAATGAAATATCCAATAAGCTCAATCTCCATCCGCACCTGAGATTCTGGGACCCAGGCCACCTCAGACAGAGTCGGCCACACCGGAACTCGGTTCATGAACTCATATCCTGCTTCCCAAAGCATCGTCTGTAGCACAGCCACACACACGATTGGGGGCATCAGCTTCAGAGACATCGTGACAGCTCGGAGATCAGACACTACTGGGATTCGGCGACGCTCAGCTCGGAACACATTAAGCCATCTTCCGGAAGGGGACCGGGTCACAGACATCAAATGTCTAGCGGTCAACCCAGCCGCTCGGACGAATCCCCACAAATCGTAACCATTATGACTCGGATGGTAGGCGACATCAACAGGTTGGACGATTTCAGGAGGAACACTCATCCATCGTTCAAGCTGAGTTCGACCATATGAAAACATCTCAGCATCCGTCATCTCTGGGAACTGAGCCAGTGTCATCCCGGAATCACCACTCTCAGGAACCCCTTCCAAACGCTGGGTTCGGCGCTGCTCGGGCCACAACGTGCTCGACCAGGGACCACTGTCCACATGCCCAGAAGGCAAAACACCAGGCGCGAAACCCAGACGGACCGGGTCCGTCCCAGTCTCAGCTACCCGATGTGTCTTCACCTGCAACTCACGTTTGCCCAGAAGGCTGAGCACACCACCCTCGACTTGGCTACCATGGATATCCACAGCAGTTGGCTCCGGGTGGACACTCGGTCTCTGGGCACTTGCAGTCGCAGCAGCATCCTGGTCAGTCTTCACTGTCAACGCTCGGTGCACAGACGAGAAACTCGGACCGCTGCTTGACTCTCCTTCAACATTCTTCATCGGAGATTCGGGTGGCGGGTCGATATCTTCCGTCGGTGGCGCCTCCGGCTCAACACTGGGACTCTGCTCACTTGCACGAGTCGCACTCGGACCAGCACTCGGTTCTGGGACACTTGGAGTCGATCTCGTCGCCCCTGGCGTCCCAGCCACTTCAGCCACATCCCTCGCTGGGACGTTGGCCACTCTCAGACCTCGCCGTAGCGACGTCTCACTCATCTCCACACTTGTTTTGGAAACTTCAGCGTCAGCAGTAGTCGACATAGTCGATTAGCGTCCGTCCAAAGTCGTTTCCCGATCCGGGCACGCGCACCAGTTGTGGTGAGGTGCCTTTCCAGAATCCCAGAATTAGATTCCCAGATCCCAGTATATCACCAGAATCCCAGTACCCAGTTCCTTGATCCCAGAATCACTCGACTCTCGGATGAGCCGAGTGGGCGTGTGCGCCTCGCCTTGCAAATCCCTTGACCGGTTCTTGACTACGGATACGCTGTGGGCCCAGACGCGGGTCGGCCACACCAGCTGCTGCTTGATCCCAGAAGTTCCCAGAAACTACCCGGGCGAAGGTGGCCCTCGCTCGGTAGGTCCCAGTCTGCACGCGTTGATCCGAACTCGAAATGCCCCCCGAGTTTTCTTGTTATATATCACACGCGACTTCTCACACACACTCTTGTCCACTTCTCTCCTTAGGCCTTGGACACAGGCCGTACCAGCCTCCACCTTCCGCGACTCCGGCTTCGAGTCGACTCCAGTCACTTCACTTCCGCCGCGGTTCAGACTGAGAACCGCTTACCGGGATCTTCACTCGCTCCTCGATCCAGAGGGGCCAAGAGTATTGACTCGGGTTCGAGTCTGTCCTTGATCGGGGTTCTTCTTCTGCACCCCGGGACTCCACTTGCTGGGACCTTCACTCGCTCCTCGGTCCAGAGGGGCCAAGAGTTTTGACTCGGGTTAGAGCCTGTCCTTGCTCGGGGTTCTTCTTCTGCACCCCGGGACTCCCGCGCACCACGCCGACTTGGGCGGCGAAACAGCAGGTCTGGGAACCACTATCCCAGTTGCCTGCACCACACGAACCACCAAAGCAGTACTGGGAACCACTATCCCAGTAACCACTTCCACGAAACCTCAGCGCCGGTCACCTCCGACGCGAAAATATGAAGTACCACCGGAGACCAGACCGAAGACCGACGACCAGTGAGTAGAAACACGAAATAACAAAGCCAGAACAACAGGAGCCGAAATAACTTGGTTAACGGGCTTGAATTTTATTGGATGGACGAATTACACTGTCGGACACTTGATCACGGTGCTGCTTGAGCACTTTGCGAATCCGCGGCACTCACTTGCGTCTTTGGGGGCAAATCGAACTCTGATTGAATCTTTACACATGCAAACGGAGGCCTACCGCGCCAGGGCGCCCCTCCGCACTAATAGCTACAAACTTACTGAACTGAATGACGAGCGGCCAGCATTCCCATCCCAGGGTTGGCTGAGATCGTGGGTTCAACTTGGCGTCTGGCACGTAATCAGTGACTTGAGCAAATCCGGGTCGCTCATTGGCTCGAAGAAGTGAGGTCATCGACTCTCACCTGGGTGCATAATCTGGTTTGCACCCATCGCGACCGGTCCCAAACGACATTCCACGCGAAGAGTCGCTTTCACCGAAGATCTCAAATGCGGCCCAAATGACATCTCTGACACACCGACGTCACCCGTACACCATGGTCACATCACACACTGGGATCCGAGTGAGCACACTGCGACCCTCCAAGTGACTCTGGAATCTGCGATAGCCGGTACATCGGTGTCATGCACACACCACACACTGGGAATCCGGGCGGAAACACTGGGACTCTCCGAGTGACTCTGGAATCTACGGCAAACAGTTCGCCCATGTCGCACTGCTCGGATCATCCTGGGATCTGTCGACGTGGTCCGGGGTTATCTTCGGCCGCCCGAATCCCAGAAGCAATACTGGAATCCGAGAAACGAAACTGGGATCGGGTGTCGAAACTGGGACCGGCCATTACATACTCAGATGCTTTCGTGTACCGCGCATCCCAGACCATCCATGACTTCCACCGAAATGCCCAACATGAGCGACAAACGACACGCCCAACGGGTCTCGGAACTGGGATCCAGGAGTGATAGGTAGTGACTACCACACTTGCACCTTGCTAGGACAACCAGTTCCGGAAACAGCTCGCCATCGCGGTATTGCTCACATCCGGGGGTGGGCGACAGGTCGCAGACATCCGAGTGATGGGTTGCAGCGGAGAATTTTAGTCAACCTTATCACAGAGATCTAGGAGAGGCATGCACTACATAAATAACGTCAGATTGGAACGATAGGCACTGGACGTGCGGGAGGGAATTTTGCAACACATTACTGTCCTCGTTACACATTAACTAGGGCTTATGCCAACTACCCACCTGTGATTCTCCACTGCCAAACAGGGGAGCGCGCAGATGGTGTTGCTTGAGTTCAGGTGCACGCACAAACAGTCTCGCAAGCTTAGAGGCTTTCCGGCCTTTGTTCGCGTTCAGAAGAAACTTGTGAATCTTCCTTAGTCAGAAATAGTCTCAAGAGACGGGAAAGCTGTCTTACTTTTTTTATACACCCGACCTAGATGTAGCAACACCCACATAACCGTAGATAAATCCACTAACCGCCGGCGATACATTATCCAAACCATCTATATTTCTGTAATGATACAGCTCCTGCTCCATGTATATATGATCTTACAATACACCTATGTAATCTGCATATATATCAGTATCTAGATAAGGTACAAATCTGATTGTATATTACACGTCTGCAATATGCCGATTTATACACCTCCGCACTATGGAGATTTGTTACACCTATGCAGATATGCCATACTTCTGCAATGTGCCGATATGTTACACGTCTGCACTATGCTAATTTGTTAGATTTCTATAAGGCCCGGATAAATAATGGGGAAGTACTCGTGCCGTTGCTGAGTGCGTCGGCCCACAAAACCGCGATCGCAATCGCAGCATGGGTAGTGTGTTCTATACGTTAGTTACTGAACGATGATTCGTTAATACTATTCTGAGGGTAGTTTTGGAAATTGGCCGTGATTATGAGGGAAGTTCTGATAAATATCCCCACATTAGGGCTTACAAAAGCGATTAAACAAAAATCTGAAAGCTGTAGAGAAATAATGGAGGTCGCCTGGGAGATCTTTTGGTTGATACTACGGCTCCGCAGAGTGTGCCAATCAACAATAGGGAACAACAGCGCACACGGTGCGCAGGGCTTTCACAAGAAGAGCAAGACACTGAGCGCGAACAGAACACAGAGCGGTACAGTGGTTACAGTAATGAGTCTGGCTTCAAAATTAGTATGTGCCAGACTAATTCATGTTCGTCTGAATTCAAGACATTCGAAATTAGTCTGAAGGAAAATATTCATAATTAGTCTGGACTGGGCACGACTGGGTGAAGTGGTCTGGTTTCCGCCCATCCATTCCCACGGCCTGAGTTTGTGGCCCCACGTGTGATGATTAGTTGGCACATATGTCGAGGGGCAAAGCGCCGAGGACTGAGGTTCATTCTTTGCGGAGGGGGTGGATAGGTACCGCTAAATGAACAGATGGTTTTGCATATTTGTCAATTGTGCACCTTTTTCTTTATCTCCCAATTGAGTTACCCATTTATTTATTTGGAGCCTTTTGATTTCTTTTTTACCCAATATGAATTATCCATTTCTTTATTTCGGCTTTGATTCTGCTCCAGTGATAAATATCTCCGGTTTTAAGAAGCACAGGGTATCGAGAATGGAGACAACGGCGAATACTTCACAGTGTGGGGGTTGTTGGAAAACGTTGGCAGCGTTCATCCATGTCCAGACTGCAATAGTTCAGCATTATCCTTATCGTCATAGCGGTGGTATTGCTAGTAACACGATGCATAAGCACATGAAGATAGATGAATAAGCTAACCAGAACACTGAGTGTTAAAGCGGTAGGAATCATCTACAGTATGCAAGCGCAGTGAAGAGGAATTGGAACTAACACACAATAACTAATTAGTAGAAAAAATTAAGTCACATCGTGTGTTGTCTGCCTTTGACTTTGTCCACGAATACGAGTGAGCATCGGCCTTTTATTGGACCTTCGACACGGACTAGGGCACAGCAACCGGCGCAGACTTGGTCTTAACCTTCGACGAAGCCTTGGGCTTGAGCAGTGGTGCAGAGTTGGGCTTGCCGACCGGCGCGGACTTGGGCACGGCTTTCGGAACAGACGCCGGCGTGGTCTTGAGCACGGCCTAGGACGAAACAGGTCTGTTCACAGCCGTCAACGCGGTCATTTGGCCATGCGAGTTTTCTCTGACATGGTATCTGTAAGGCAACATGGACAGAACAACGTTAGTGATGCGACATTAATTATGCAATGTTACTGTTGTAACGTTAGTAGGGCCACGTAATTGAATATCATGCAGCTTTTGATAAAAGAAGTACCCCTGCTAAATACGGTGTGATCGTTTTAAAAAGGGACATAGATATCATAACAACAATGTCAGCTGAATAGAATACCCCGCCGAAAATGATAAATTACCTGCGTGCCGTGTCCACCTCAGCTAAGTCCGAAATCTTTTAGCCAATTAGCTCTGATCGATGAAATGTATAAGCCAATTAGAGCACATGGATGTTGCGCAAATGTTGGCCCGTTGCGTGAAGGTTATGGGATGCGGACGATCGACGAGCCTGAAGGTCCACAGCTATACAGATGAATATGACAGGAGTCTATTCTTCCGTGGTAGGAATTGAGAATGAACGGAAAACTATTGTCGACGGTGAGCTGTCGTGCGAAAGTGTCGTCCAGACACATTCGCACGACAGCTTACTGGGCCGTGGGTACTGTATTGCGGGGCAACAAAATGGCAAAGTACTCGATCATCCAGGCGAAAGTAATGTTTGGCCGGGAGGACGCGCTGCAGGAGGTTCTAGGGCACGTGCAGACGTGCTAGTGTCGAGACTCGTTTCAGTGGCTCGCGACGCTCAATTGCGGTTGAGATGGCGTGGCAGTGAGCGGAGCTTGCTTTGAGGGGGGCTAGTAATTGTGTGTAACGGATATTGTGCAGCGTTGATGTTGGTGTTCAATTGCGTGGGGGTTTCCGACGTTATTGACAGTTTGCTGTGATGCAGTAGGGGGGCTTGTAGATTACTTAGTATAACGCTAATAGAACTGTGTCGTTGAGTTTGTTCGGGGACCGCAGCAAAAACACATAAATCAAACATCAATGCTCATAAAGCACACGTAAAATTGTATAAACTAGTTATGTTCTCTGAAAAAAAAATTCAGAAACGATGGTAGAGATATCGAGGACAGCAAACAATACAACTTTCTCAATTTCCCGGCAAGCTCTCTCGTAGCACTGCTGGTGACAATCTGAATCATGAACCGCTAGCACGGGTTGGGCATTCTGTGGACTCCAGTGGAAAGGAAATACCCATGAAATTTAATTTTAGAGACTGGCGATGGTAGAGAGAAAATGTAGTATCATGGTCAGCAAACAATACAGCTTTCTAAATTCCAGAGCTTCTTCGTGCGGCGACTTTGTGATAGGCTGGGAAGATCCGATTAATTACAAAATTAGTTTCTATGGATTTTATATCCAGAGTCCATCCCAGGAAGCGAATGGGGTCCTAATCCTAGCATAATACATACCATTCGTAATCCGATAATGGTTGGGCGTGAAATATAATAGTTACAGCCTCCGTTATTTGTATAACATTTATCGTGAAAATATTATGATTGTATGTTGACCCATCCGCTGAAGATTAGGACAAACTACCCATGATAAATAGTATTTTATAAAAAGAGTTAATCACTGTCGCATTCAATATTATCTAACTATGAAACCAGCATCACCGTGATAAATGATTGATCTGGACTCCACTCGGGCAACATTGCTCTCACGGATTATTCCGCAATATCAGGAGCACGAACCATGGCGAACCCAGCTCGACGACCTTGCATGTCTTCGCACTGCTGCTCTCATCTAGCTGGCGCGCTGGGACTAAAGCCCGAGTGTTGCTTTCACCTGCAACCTCTTGATTGAGGTCGTGATCGCGAATTGCGATGCGCTAAATGGACCCAATGCGATGGATGCTACCAAGCAATCGCTCACTGCCTCAGATCCGATCACCCAGTCGTTCTGGGAGACGAAAGCGCTGCCTTTGCGGGGGCGTTTTAGCGCGTAGGTGCTGCACCGACAGGTAAACAAACACTCTCCAAAGTAGTGGAAACAGTAGAACAGTTTTACTATATTAGAGAATAATTAACAGATACTATCGACAATGAGATCGGCGGGGGTTAATAGTAGCCCGAAAAACTGGGTAGTAGTTACCGGAACTACCGGGGCTTCGAAAACGGAGACATACTACTACTCGGAGAGATACCAACAATTGGGTAGTAGTAGTAGTAATATTAGTAGTACTACTCCACTACTACTCGAGCTACAATGGTCACTGTCATGTACTGTAAAGCTCCCACCGTACTTAAACTCTGTGGGAAAAGAACCTTACTGTACACGTTAAAAGATCTCAGCGCGTGTCGTATACTACGTAAGAAATTAGTGGATGTTCGAACGAACTCCAGAAATTGAAAAATAATATAACTAGAAATGAGCTTCATTATCGGGATTACTACGTAGTATTCACAACCGGAGAATATACTGGTGTCCCGTACACTCTATAAGAATCCCTATTGTCTTCTTGACAATCCTTCATGGCACAACCCAGGCTTCGTTTGTTATGCTTTAAAGCGGTTTTGAAAACGGTGGTCTTCCCCGAGGCCTAAGTACAGGCCTAATTGAGAGCGACTCAATCTAGAGTTGCAAAATGAGAACCGAGTTTGCTCGTTCAAAAGTATTACTTGCAGAGTACTATAGTAGTGGAGCTGATGATAGCATAGTAGCACTCATATTGAATACCGCACTATACGGTAGTAGTAGCACTACTACCCCAAAATATCGGGTAGTAGTATTACCAGGGTGTACTATTTCAGCAAGTACTACTAATCCCTGGAGATCGGTATCAAACAATATATAGCTGTGGCGCACCTCACCCCCTCGTCGTTACTGTAGTTTCTTTGATCGTCAAAGTTGCTTGTGCGATTTTCCACCGACGCGGGCGGAATGAATAGTAAAAGTGTCCACTGCCGAATCCGGAATATCGTGCTCGGGCGACGCTACTGGGATTGATCTCGCGCAAGCTGAGGGTGAGGAAGAATAAGGAACCCCAAGCGGTATTCCAAATCAAATTGTCCATAGTCGCGAAGCATGCACACGCCGGGCTAGGCTGGGGCTGTGGGGCTGTTCGACTGCGTTCCAAGAGCGCGTGTTCTCGATAGGATCCTTCGTGATGAGTCTGCTATAGACAATGACAAGGGCCGAGCTCATGCTGCGCCATAATCGCCAGTAACTAAGACGCATGGATGAAACAAGCGGATGTTATATTAGACACAGACATGGGTACATTAGTTGTAGTAATAATAGTAGTAGTTATATTAGTAGTGATACTATTATCGCCAAAGACGAACTACTACAGTAGTATTGATATTGGTTAAGAATCCAATAGTAGGCTGTCAACGTTTTGTTCCTGAACCGACATAAAACTACACAACCCACAACTTTGTGATAAAGCTAGCACAACTTGCACAACTCCCTAAACTGAACAAAAACTATCTGCATGGGTAAGTCATAGTATAACCCATATACTTTCTTGCCCAGCACGAAGTTCCGATCGCAGAATTCCGCTCCAATTTAATTGTACCTTCCCAATCAATTTTTGATACTGGCCGATAAACTCAATTAAAGTGGAACACTGACAACTTGGCGCCACCAATGAAGAGCGCCTCGTACGAGCGCACCCAGCGAGTATGGAGTGTATGGAGGCTATCATGACGGCAACCTCCAGTGACGATGAACATGCCCCGGTGCCTCGGAACAAAGTTGCAGCTTTGGAGAACCAGCAGCCGATCGGATCGGTACCGCAATGCCGACAGCAAGCTACCTGCCACGCAACTCATTTGTCGGCATCACAAGTTCAGGAGCATCAACAGCAGCACGCACATCGCTTCGAGGGCTTGCCATCAGTAAATGTACCGAGGCGGCATCCGTCGACGCCGCACTTCCAGCAACGGCAGCAGCAGCACCCTTCAACGCCGCACTTCCAGCAGCAGCAGCAGCAGTAGCATATAACGATGCCCCACTACCACCAGCAGCAGCAACTACTGGTGCATCAGTCGACGCGGGTGCGGATTGTATTCGCGTGCACAAAGGTGTGTTCCCGAGTGCAGTCAAATCTTGCGGAAAACGGATGATGGATCGGGTGCAGTGCATAGTCGCTGCGATGATAATAAATGTACTGGGGGTTGCACCCCCAGACCCCCGCTAAAGAAAAACTAACTACTGGACAGGGCAACGGGTCCGTTCGCTGGTGAGCTCGTCGCTGGGCCCGCCTTCGCAAATACCGAGCGGCCCTGCTTCGCGGGCACCCCGCTCGGGTTTGCCAAGGCTACGCTCCGCACACCCCCTCACTACCGAATACATGTTCATAAACGGAATGCACTCGATCCATCATCCGATTTTGGCCAAAAGCACGTTGAGCTCCACCCTTTTCGCATGTTTATGGATTGCACTCGAAGGCCTGAGATTTGCACGCGAAAAGGTGTATTTCCGAGCGTAGCGGGGAAATTGTGTTTTCCTTTTGAAGGATAAAGACACGTTCAAGATGGACGCATCCGCCGAGGACTTCCAGGCCGTGTACTGCCTGTACATGTAGAGCAGAGCAGATCAGCATTCAAGCCGGCGGTTTTCCTGGACCGGACAACCGGTACAGGTTTTGCCCCCAGCCGAATGTGGCAGTAGCGTAGTTGACAGCAGTTCGTTCTGGACCAGTCAGTCAAGAGTCTGCGCCGTCGGGTACGGATCCCTCCAGCAGCCACAGCAGCCAGCACGAGGCTCTCCACCGCAACGCCCGTGGCTCCAACGGACTCTTCGACACCCACCACAACCACTTCCTAAGTTAAGGGGCAGCCCCGTCTCAAATCACTCGATGGGGCTCGCCTTCAATAATCCAGAACGACTGCAACCCCCAACGTGATTTAGTATGATCAAGGAAACAATCTCGTTCCTCAGTCGACGCCGCACTTACAGCAGCACCCACCGCCGCTATGATCTCCACAGCAGCAGAAACCACCACCACCGTTGACTGCACCCATCCGTCACTTCCAAGACGTGTCGATGCCTAACTACACGCAACTGCAGCATCCCCAGCAGCGCGCGCAGTATCAGCATTTTGGATTCGAAGGCTGGGCTTCGCAACTTCAAATCCTAAGTTCTGCGCTATCGCAAGTACAGCATCAACTGCAGAGTGCTACATTACCCCTGCAGCCGACTGCTGCAGGCCCGTTCGTCGGTGACGTGTCTGCACACGGTCAGCACCAATACACGGTCAGTGTACGCAGCAGTGGTGAGCTGGGACGCCACCTCAGGGTCCGACGCACAGTTCCAGCACCACCGCTAGTCTGCGAACGGACGACGGAGCATTGCAGGATGCGCGTCCACCGCAGCAGGTTGATGAATATGTCAGCCGCGAGTCCGGCGAACCTGATACGCCTCCTACCCCGCCAAACATGTACAAAATCAAGAAGCAGCATCGCAAGGAAATGTGAGGATTTATTCGGCTGGTTCGTGACGATCGCTTTGCGGAAATACCAAAGAAGGAGCTTCACTCAGATCATGCGAGGTGCGCCTATTGCATGGTTTGCGAGGAGGAAATCACCTACAAGACAGGGAATCCGACAAGGCACAAGAACAAGTTTCACGAAAAGGTGCTTGTGAACTTTCAAAAGCGGTTAGCTGCCAAACGGAGCAGTAATGGAGTTGCCTTATCGAGTGGTTGTGCGTGCAGTACGACGGGGTCTTCGACAGAGCTAGTTGTCGACATAACGCCAGAGCAACAGGGTCATGTCGATAAACTACTGGCGGTTTGGGTAGCGAAGAGCTTACGGTCTTTTAACATTGGTGGAAGCCGCTGGCTTGGTGGCAAAACAGTATTCTATATTCGACTATAGCCCCGGAATCCGGGGCTATGTACTCCACTAACATGTTAGTTGGATTTACTAGACACTAACTAACAGTTAGTTCAACACTATGCATGTTAGTTCTGTATAGTAGAAGAATGTATGGATTAAACTACTATATACTCAGTTTTGAGCCTCTACGTCAATTTCCACGCCATTGAGTCCATCCCAATACTTCCACGATTCGAGCTAAGGGCCGTTCTTAGCCATGGACGAATAAGTGGACGCCTCCTTGGTGGATAACACATGTTTTGGTGTGGTCAAGAACAAAACAAAAATATGGTGGACGGCTTCGTGGATCAGTGGCAGGGCAGGATGGGCGACATATATGCGTCTAATTTCACGATGAGCGCCAGTACAGGCGCCGTCGCCGTGCTGCGGAGTAGTCGCGATAGAAAAAGCGTTAGAGCAACACTAGCGCTGCTGCTGCTTGGTCTTCGTCGCCATTTTTAGCGAGTGTGTGGGTTACGGCGGAGCTCAAAGAGTGTCAAAGGTCTTTGGCTGCGAAGCCTACTATGCCGGCGTGTTTCTCGTAGAAGGAATGCTTTCCGGGTGGTCTTCCCACGTCCACCTCCCGTCCGCGTCCACCACCCCTAATTTCCGTCGGCGGACGCGGATCTGATTCCTTTAAGTGGCCACAGATGGTGTCCACTAGCATAGGCATTCTTGCTCTGTGATTGGGCCACTTGAGCAAAATCCGCTACTTTCGTTCGGCTAAGACCGGCCCTAAGTGTGTTTGTGAAGACTCTATTCGTTTCATCGGAGCCGACGAGAAATTCACTGGAATGCATTCTCGCAAAATAACGGGTTGATTGCTAAAAAAACTTTGTACAGGTGATTTCTAGCAGGTTATGGCTGTTACAAGTCCAACACACTTGAATTGATTGGTATAAGACCCGAGCATTAAAAAGGTTTCGGTGCCTTTAAAAATCCATATTTTTACTCTATGAGCTACTGACATGTTAGCTCGAAAAAGTAGGCACTAACTAACAGTTAGCTAACATGTATAGTAACTAACATGTTAGTGTTAGGGAGTACTCTACCCCGGATACTCACATATTGCCCCCACAGCTGCATCAACCTGCTCTGGGCCCATAACGGCGGCAGCCCGCCAATCCCGTACCAGGCCTATGATATCTACAAAATATCGCCAGCAGCCTGGGACTGCGTGTGTGCAAGAGGAAGAACAGCCCCAACCTGTGCCGTGGACGCTTGCGAGAGAAACGTGAGGCACACGGAAAATTAACTTGACGGTACACCGTGCCCCCTTCGATCGTACTGCAGCGCTGCAGCAAGATGCAGTACATGTATCTTCAAGTACACCGGTCAAAACTTGCTAATAGCGATGGCCCATCTTGTTTTGTTTTAAAGGGATATGAGCGCACAACTCGAGTAAATGGATTCGCAACATTGATCTACCGGTACATAAAGAGGGAACTGGAAACAGATGCCAAATCCCTAAAAGTTTGCAGTCAGTTGTCCGGAGGTTTGGACAGTTTTGTCCACTTTATGTGAACGTTTTGGTGATTTGTGGGTATAGGCAAAACGTTGACAGGTCTATCCAATAGTGGTAGTAGAATCACTACACCTTTTCCCACCCAAAATGGCACATTTCCCGACCAAAGTGGTGCTGTGATCAGTCGCGCAACTTTATTCCGGGCGGAAAAGGTGCGTTTTTCAAGCAAAGTGGTTTGCCGGTGAAACTTTCCCAAGCAAATCGGTTTACCTATCCCTGTGCACCTAAAACGGGCTTGAGAGGCAGGAGGCAAGGCACGGAACGATGTGGGGTGGATGAAAAAGGTTGTTTGACGCTTCTAAAACCTGTCTAAGAGCGCTGTCCGTTTAGAAAAATGATCGATTTTTTTCGCCTATTTTTTTCTCTGAAGTAGTACTAAGAAAAACGAGGTGTCCAAAACGCCTCATTATAATACGGCAAAAAGAAACTGGTGCGGCACCTCTTTCTTTTGAGCGGCACCGCATTATTTTGCGGAAGGCGAAATCGCGCGCAAGCCACCAACATGGAGGCCAGCGCGCCGGCCTCCCCAGGCGACCACGCGGATGCGCTTGGGCTTCCACCTGTCGCACATGGTGCAGCTTCCGAGCTTCTCCGAGTCGCACGGCGTCGAGCGCGGCAACCGGTCGATCTGCTCGCTACAGCACCAGTGCTCTCACGCGCATATTAACAACATGCGCGGGTCCATCTCCTCTCCACGGATGGTCACGCGTCCTTGCAGCGCGTCTGGAGCTGAAGCGTCACCTTCACTTGCCGCTGGATCGGTGCTGTGTGCTGTGGACATGGCGACGCGCGTGTCTCGAAGCTTAGAACAACAACCACCATGGCCTCCGCTACGAAGTCCAGCCGCATGACCTACCGCTTCCTGGGGAACTCCGGTCTGCTGGTCTCCAAGCTCTCGCTCGGCAGCTGGATGGAGGTCAGTGACAAGTACACGGCCGAGGCCTGGTACGAGATGATGAAGCTCGCGTTCGAGAACGGCGTCAACTTCTTCGACAACGCCGAGGCGTACGGCGGAGGTCTCGCCGAGAAGAACATGGGTTATGCCATCCGCAAGGGCGTTGCCGAGGGCACGTGGAGCCGCGAGGACCGGGTGATCAACACCAAGATCTTCTTCGGGGCGCTGGATTTCACGAGCAAGGCTGACCCGAACGCCCAGGTCCTGAGTCGCAAGCACATCATTGAAGGCACGAAGGCCGCACTCAAGAGACTCGACCAGGAGTACGTGGACGTGCTTTTGTACCACCGCCCGGAGCCTTACACGCCCATCGAGGAGACTGTCCGAGCCATGAACTACGTCATCCACCAGGGCTGGGCCTTCTACTGGGGCACCAGCATGAGGACTGCGGCCCAGATCTCCGAGGCGTGCGAGATCACCGACTGTCTTGGCGTCCGCCCCGTCGTGGAGCAGCCCATCTACAGCGTCCTGGACCGCAACAAAGTCGAGTTCGAGTACGTCGACTTGTACAAGAAGTACAATCTCGGCCTCACGACTTGGTCACCGCTGGCGTACGGAGCCCTCACGGGCAAGTACAGTGGCGGCACTCCCGAGGGCTCGCACATGGAGAACCCGATGTTCAAGGCGATCTCCCCGGAGTTCGCGGCGCGCGTCGAGAAGGCGGACAAGCTCAAGGCTTGAGTCAAGCCGGATCTCGCTGGCAGAGCTGGCTCTGGCCTGGTGTGTCAGCAACGAAAGCATGTCGACCGCCATGATCGGCGCCAAGACGCCGGCGCAGCTCGAGCAGAACTTAAAGGCGTTGGAGGCTGTGGAGAAGATCACTCCGGAGGTGAAGGCGGAGATCGACGCTCTGGTTCCGTTCGTGCCGGAACTGTCGCGTCGGTGGCCTTCTTCCGCATATTGCGCATGCGCGCGCTGAGTTGAAGTGCAACAGATACAACCTACATAAATGACTAATATGAAAGAAGATAGGTTTTAGCGGAATAAATTGGCGGGCCGCTTTTTCTACTTGGACTTGGGGACAATTTTTTGGACCCTCAGTTTTTCTGAGCGGAAATAAATTAGCGGGGGAAAATCGATCATTTTTCTAAACGGACAGTCTGTGGTCCCCAGGGAGCACAGCAGGATCACAATCGTCGTCAAGCCCGGAGGCTCAGGCTCCGCCAGCAAAGAAAGCAAGACTCTTGAACGCTCGACCGAAGTCAAGGACGCAGAAAACGAAGACGGCGACCAAGAAGAGCAAGAAGAAAGCGCCCAAGAAGACACCAGACCCCAAGAAGAAGACCTCCACCAAGAAGAAAGCTGCTGCCCAGTCATCGTCAAAGCAAGCCAAGCCCAACCTACCCCCAATGCGCTGGATAGTTGCCTTGACAGCTCTTGCGATCGAGACTCGCTTCAAGAACCCACGCATTTTGAAGAAGTTTGCGGTCACAACAGCGGACACAAAGCTAATGCGCGCAAAGTGGGAAGCCACGGTCCACACGTTCCTGGAGAAGGCGCTGATTGAGAAGGCCTGGAGTGATGGAGAAACCCCACGTGAGGTGACGATAGAGCAGTTCAAAAACAAGATCAATACTATGCGCAGCGCATATCGTGCTAGACGTACGCGTCTACTCGCAACCGGAAACCAAGCTGTTGACGCTGCTGCTGGATCGGAAGACGAGGAAGCAGAGCGCAGATACGCGGAGATGCCCAACAATTTATTTATCGAGGATTCGGAAGACAGCTGCTACTACATTGACGACAACCTGACGTGTGACCCGATGGCGGTAAACCCCAAGTATCGCGCCGCTCTTGGAAAGGAGCTCACAGCCTTATGGTCGCTTCTTTGTGATGTCTTCTCGGGAAATCCCGGATGTACCGGAGAGCCGATTCTCGAGTCCGGCGCGCCACGTGAACTCATCGAGTGTGCGAGTGATAGTGATGAAAGCACGGATGCACGTAGTGCTGGCTCTGACGGCGAGTGCTCCGATTCATCCAGTCAGGCCCGTTCCGAAGCTAAATCTAACGCTAAGGCTCACACACAACAAAACCGCCCAGTATCGAGTCGACCTGTTGACGTGGTAGCGGATACGTTTCAAGCTGGGTTCGGTTCACTTGAACGCATTTTGGCAAGTCGCCAAGCTACGGTGCCGACCACTCAACTTGCCGGGGACATGAGCCAATTAGTCACTAAACTGACATCATCAATTGACGCCGCCACTGCCAGCCAAGCTGCATTTATGGATATGCAGCGTGACGTGCACCAGTCGCTACGTCAAAGCGCCGAAAATCTTCAGCTGATGTCCGCCTCTGCGTTGGAAGTTTTCGCAAAAATGAAAGAGCAGGTATGTGGGTTTAGCGTTTGAAGCAAGACACATCACGTGTTTTGCAGCCATAAGGCCACAGACTCTCTTTTTAGCTGCACTCGTTGTCATGGCGGTAAAAGCGTTCCATGTATGCGTTCCGCTTCGCCTCTCCTAAGTTAATCTCATCTTCAGTTCGATCCCAGTGGTGGTCAAAGGCATTCATTGCTTTTCTTGCTTTTTCGCGCGATTCCTTGTCGCTATTCCAATTGAACACCTCTTCGTCACCAATGTCGACAAGCAAATTGTGCAGCACAGCTGAAGCACATATCATCCGAGCATTGGTTGTGTGCGCGTGTCTGTCTGTCACACCACGCAGCACTTTGAAGCGCCCTTGTATTTACTGAACACGCCCTCAACGAGTATGCGGGTCGATGAGAGATGAAAGTTGTAGCTGCTCAACATTAAAATTAAATGTTAGTTATGTATCAAGGAAAATTCAAACAAGTAAAGCACTTACCAGCGCTGTTTCCTTGACAAGCGTTTTCCGCGTCGTTCATCAAATGGAACCATGAGGAACGGCCATATCTTGAACCCAGCGTTAGCTAACCAGTTAATTCCAGGAGGACACAGGTACCGCGCGCGGGGCCCCAGCACTTCCGATTGGTTCCACATGGATTGATCGGAGTTGCTACCGGAGAAAACCCCAAAGTAGCGAAATTTACCGCGGAAGTCAATAGCAGCCAAACAATTATAGGAAGGATTCCCACTTTTGTCGTAGAAGCCCTTTAAGCAGCATACGCCGTTAGTATGCGTCGATCAGTACCCAAACCAAGCATTACTGACCATGTGATCCCGGGGGCGACGCGTGTGAATAATAGTGCCATCAAAAACACATGCAACATCAAGAAAATCACTTCCACCTTGCACGAAACCCTCCACTAAGTCATCCCACTTATCTACAGCACTAGGAGCTGGAAAGTAAATTACATCGGGCATCATGTCATACAGCAAGTCTTCTAGCCTCTTGATTTAAATACCAGCGACCGTCCGTGGCATTCCAAGTTGTGCAGCAGCACCACCAATCCCATCACCATCGATTCCACTACCGTTGCCGTAATACGTTAACAAGACAGCGAGGCCGATATCAAACGCGTACTGTGTGTTCTGCGCAGGGAAACCATATTTTTTGTAGTAAAATGGTTCCAGCAAACGCACCAGTGCGTCAAATGAATTAGGACTGCAACGCAACGTCTTCTTGTACGCTGTCCGGGACCGTTGGGCCTTCAGCGTCGCAAAGAAGTCGGTACGGACCACAACTTTTTTCCTGGATGGGCCCTCGAATTGACCAACCATCACGTTGCCCCAGAGCGACAGCTAGCAAGATGTACAGCAGCCCCAGCAGCACGATTTCTTCCACTGTCACATCACCTCTCTGTCCTTCATCGATAGACATGGCAACGGCGCTCTCATCGCCATCCTGTAGTTGCGCGACTACATCGAGGTGGGTGGCACCAATGGCGTCCTCCGATCTGGTCCTGACTGCATCCAGCGTCACATGTCCACTCGCGGAAGCATTGGGGCTGACCTCCATGCACATCGCGCGTAGTCCACGGTCGTCAGCACTCTCTCCACCGTACATAAGCCTTGTTTGGCTGGTAGAGCCATGGCTGCAGTCTTCAATTGTGCACACCACACCAAAACCAGTATTATATTAGTAGCCGCAGCGTCAATACAGCCCAGAAGATCACGTTCCGAAGTCGACGTCCATCGATACTGCATCCGAGTGGACGCCTGGGGGCCCCGGCGCGCTGCCCTCCATGTTGGTGTCTTCCTTCATCTTTGCGCGCGATTTCTCCTTCCGCAAAATAATCCGGTGCCGCTCAAAAGAAAGAGGTGCCGCACCAGTTTCTTTTTGCCGTATTATAATGAGGCGTTTTCGACACCTCGTTTTTCTTAGTACTACTTCAGAGAAAAAAATAGGCGAAAAAAATCGATCAATTTTCTAAGGAAGTGGTTAGAGTCACCAACGAGATTGCATAAAACCAACGCATTTACCCTAACCATCAAAGTCGCCGGCCTTCGGCCGGCGAGATCAAGCGCAGCGCGTAGCGCTGCAAGATTAGGGTGAGCCTACCGGACTCGGCCAGAGAGGTTTAGCATCGACGTGCGAAGCGAAGTCTTCGCGCGGCGTGCTAAACCTCGACATTAACCCGTTTTCCAGCAGGGTCCCGCATGGTTTTTGGGGTTAGGGCAGGGTGATAAGGTACATAGTGTTGCTAGAAAGTCGCAGGAAAGTTACAGGAAGGTTGCAGCAACGACGTTTTATGCAATCTCGTTGGTGACTCTAACAAGGTCCATTTTCTAAACAGACAGCGCTCTTAGAGCATCTCCACCGGTCAGTCGTCATAGCTATAGACAACTCGCGTGTTGATTGGCTGGAATTTATATAGCTATAGACATCCAGAGCCGCCACTCACCAATTTATCGCTATGCGGCGAAGTCGACGATGAAGAGGAGACTTACTTAGCTCTTTGCATCTCGCTCCTCGGTCCAAGAAGAAATTAAAGCAAGGCGGCTCGGAGCCTTGTAAAGTACCCAATATTGAGAGAGACTTTACATCACCAACGGGCAGCTTTTTCGATGATATTTCGCTGAGTCTCCACTGGATGACACAAAATATGAAAACCACCACGAAAGCCTGAAAAACACCATGCCTAAGGGTTAGGAGCACATTATTAGAAGGCGGTAGTGAGCGGTTGCGAGGAGCGTAGCCAAAGCAAACCCGCGCGGGGTGCCCGCGAAGCAGGGCCGCGCGGTATTTGCGGAGGCGGGCCCAGCGACGAGCATTCCAGCGAGCGGACCCATTGCCGCAACTCGGAGTTAGTTTTTCTACCGCGGGGGTCTGGGGGTGCAACCCCCAGAATGCTTTTATTAGAAGGTCGGTGATTTGCATGGTGTTTTTCAGCCTTTGTTACGGGAGATACTAAAGCCCCGTGACAAAAATACTAGAGACCCGTGACAGTACCAATAATGTGGTACAGAGGTCGGTACCGCATAACAGAACTCATAATTCGCACCCCAGAAACATTGACTTGTGCATTCTTTGTATAAGCAATAGCTACACGGAAAGACCAAAAATACTATTTCACTTAGAATTTGTATTGAATTGTACTTTTTACTGTGTGATTTGTACTGTCAGCCCAAGTGCGAACTATGAGATATCTGCGAACTATGAGTTCTGTTATGCGGTAGCTGTAGATGATCGAAACTACATGTAAGCTTACTCACAGGTCAAGCTTACTACCCGTGAAAAGTACGCTACAGTGGTCACCGTAATTAATCTCATTGAAATTATTTTGTGTGAGGTGCTTTTTGAGAAGCTCACGCTAATTAATCTGAGTGAGATTAATTACGAATTGAGACTAATTAGGGTGTAAACAAATAGTCTCACTAAAGCTAAAGGCCCGAGTAAAGGGCACCGTCAGGAAAAGTCTGGATAGTTGGGCTGGTGTTTGAGCCGCCAGTGCGGTCGTTAGCACTATCGTCGCCATGTGCGACATCTTTGTTAAAGTGCCCAGGGTACTTGCGGATGATTTCTTGCAAGTGGGGAAATAGCTGGCTCGTTCTCCACGATCGGTCAATACCTAAAGACAGTCAGTCACACACACCACAGACCTACTCTACCCGATCTACAGTACTTCCCACCGCGGGACTCGAACCCTGGCGTATTGTACAGCGCTGTGGTGATTATAAGGGCTATAATCTATTGTGAAAACCGGTCAGAATGTCTAATCCGAATCTAAATCAGCCGTTTTGGAGTCTTATTTAGACTAGTGTGCTCTTATTTATTTCGGGTTCAGTCGTATTTAGTTGTGATTATCCTCGGTTGGACTCCAAATTGAAACAGTCTTAAGATAGGCGCCAATCGCATTCACAGCCGATTTAACTATTAATAGGCCGAAATGCCGACTTGCAAGTCGGCATTCCAGGCTCCTGTTCACATATAATTCTGCTGCCCGACATACAAGGAAACCCTCACCCGCGTCATAGGGAACACTCCGCTTGGAGCTCTTCCACATATATACACGGATGACCCTTGACGTAGCCCTCGATGAACCGTAGGACGGGAACAGGTAGCATGGCCACATTAATGTGGCAAAACAATTTTGCGCCCTGGGCATTAAGTGACCAGACTACTTGAATTGAACATACCATCGGAGAACAGTACGCGCGCTGATGCCAAAAATCCGGCCTACTCGCACACACGGTATGCCGTTCGCATAGTGCAAATTACCGCACGCCAACGGAACTCTGCTGCGGACATGACGTCGAAACTAGAAATAATTGTGCATTTATTCTCTTCCTGTCTTCCGCCGCGCTAATAGCTGGCTTAATAGGAGTCGATCGCTTGATACGACGCCACTCCGGTTTAGGCCTCTGAACCCCTTTTAATAACCCTATTTAGATAATACTGAGTCTGATTTAGCTATCATCTGATGCGTGCAAATCCCTGATTTACAGGCGATTCCTCGAGGACATTCTGGCCGGTTTTCACAATAACCACTGCACCAATGTCAAACCCAGTTTCAACAGAGATTAAATTTGAACTTCGCGGTGTGAGATTAATTTTGAATATCCAAAATTCTTGTTCACGGTAATTAGTCTCATCAAAATGGAGTGAGATTATTTTGGGTATGAGATTATTTTGGAACTGAGACTAATTATGGTGACCACTGTAGTATGAACAGCAAGGTGCAAGGTGCGGATGGGGACAGCGCAGGCAGCTCTATTTAAGTTGTCACAGGTCTTTAGTACTTTTCGTGGTTGCGGCCGAAAATACGACCAGTATCAAAAAGATGAAGTTACAGCCTTTGTCTGTGAACGAGGGGCCTGAATTGATTTTGCCTCTCGCCATCGTTAAGCAGGGATACTGTTTGTTTTGTAAATCCAGAGCTGTTCCTGCGAAGTCGCGGCTTTGTTCGTGTAGGTACGATATTTAAAATGAGTTCTCTGGATTTTATATCCAGAGTCCTACCAGAGGTATGAATTCTACGTACATCATATACCCTTAAAAATTCGATAACGGTTAGACCACAAATACGTTTAAATAACCTTGCTAATTTGATATCCGGCTAGGAAATAATATTATTTGGTGAATGTTGACCCATCCGGAGAAGATTAAGATCCATATCCTGTTAGAAGGGATGCATTCTTTGATTTAATTGTATATGCAACATTTGATTAATCTGTTACACTCGCGCAACATAAATGGATAAAATTTGCAAGGCGCAGTATCAACAAGGACAACCCCAAGCGCGTGCAGGCGGACGGCACCACATGGACGAAGAGTGAAACCTCTATGAAGCTCGATCTCAACGAGCGAGAATTCTTCAACGAGGACGAGATCAAGCAGATGAAGCTGCGCAAGCTGATCGAGAGGAACAACGTTGGGCTCGAAGGCCACTGTTGGCAGCAGGCCTTACGCGCTAGTACACTCCCGAATTCCCTCCGGCACACGGACGAGGATTTGAAGAGAGGAACCACCAGCCAAGGAGCTGGAACACCAGGCAGAACTCCGACGCAGCCACCCGGAGCGTCAGGCGAGACACCGCGACAGCATGACGAGCACGTCGTCCCCAGCAGCGGGGGGACACGTTCGTCGACCCCCGGATCCCGCAGGGGGAAGGAGCAGGCCCATGGCACATGCCCTGCGGCCGGACTCCGAGGTTGCTCAGCGACCAACCGAGGGCTCGGGTGGACCACATAACACGGAGCCCAACCAACAGGAACAGCCATCCCGGCGCCCGACGCTTGTGACGACACCATCGGACGCACAAGGAGGGCGCCGGCCGACGACGACCAACCTGGATGTGGAAGGTGCCATTCAAGTGACGGAGCTCATGGCATCGACAGGGCAAGAGCCGGCCAGGTCGACAACAGTGAGCTATGCCACGGCAGTTCGCCGAGGGACGGACAACAGGGTGGCGGAGGCCACGCCGACGCCGACGACGGTGGCTGGATCGTGGAGTCCCAGGCAGCGTCACATTATCCTCCAAACCCTTGCAGGTGACTGGGACAAGTCGACGGCACCGATGGACACAGCCGACCAGGCGCACATGAGAGCGGTGGCATTGGCGGAGTCCGCGGTCCACGTCGATGCAGCGCTGCGGCAACGCACACCAGTGGAAACGGAGACGATGCTGGCCTACATGAATCAAACGCTAGAGCTTCCGCACCCTCCTAATTTCGTCAAGGCGACAATGCCGGTACTACAGCGTGCGATGGTTGAGCAATACCATGAAACCCATTTGGAGGCGACGCTCACTGCGGACGTGGAACCACGAGCGCGCTTACGTAAGAGCATGACGCACAACACGCTTATCGGGATGATGTACTCGGCGAACGGGGACACCGCTCGCGGGCGGCTGATGGTTAGCAAATTGATGGAAGACGTGAAAAGACTCAAGTTCGATGGGGTCCACACATTGTCCTTTACCTTTAACTCAAGGAGACTAGCGCAGCTCTACCAGGGACTCGCTTTCCGCATTAACGGAGCGTGCGTCGAGCTCGAGGACACGGTGGCAGGCCAAGAGACGGGAACGTACAGACCAGCACGACTTCGCCGCCAATATGCTGTGCGGGCATACGGAGTGGAAGATTTAGGGCTGGTTGCTTTCCTAGCCGCGCTGAGCAAGCTGCCTGGGGTGCGCATCGCAGACGCGGAACGGCCGCGGCTGGATGCAACAGACATTGTAGACAGCAGCTACTTCATCCTACGCTTTCAGGACGAGCAATGCCCGGCAGCACTGCGTGGCGTAACAAAGGTATCCATTAATGGCAAGGTGTTGACCATACACCATCATGTGGTGCATCAGCGGATGCCTTGCGCAAGATGCTATGCACCCTTTCACACCACCGGTTACTGCAAAGTAAGCGCACCTCAATTGGAAAGGAACCGGGCGAAGTTCCAGCGCACGTACGCCGGAACGGTACCGAGCTTCGATGTTGGAGAAGCGATCCAATATCACCACACCGACGGTGACAGTTTGTCGAACTTCCTCGACAACCTGACCAGAGAATTGACAGCGGGGATGGCCACAGCCACGACGACTGCGGCGGGGACAGAAACGGCCTCGCTAGTGACAGCCGCCCAGGCTCCAGACCCGGCGGATCCGACACAGGGGCCTACAGGCCGGTTGAACTACGCACAAGGAACCTCATCTACCAGGCCACCGCATCCGGAGACAACATCGGTCACGGATACGGATGGCTTCAGGACGGTGGTCAATCGGTCGTTGCACACACGACCCAGTGAGCCGGATAGCACCCCGGAACAGAGTCAGCAGCCAACGGCCGAGAACCCACACGCCCACCCCGCAGAGGTACGACGTTCCACTGGGGTCACGAGCACAGACCGGGGTGACCACTCGGACGTAGCGGGCAGGACGACCCTGGATGCACACCCAGCGGCGGGTTCAAGGAAGAGAGGGCAAAAGTCCAAGGCAAAGGCGACGCGGCAGACAAAGCCTCCCGCCTTTGCCAAATTCAAAAAAGCTCTGGCGATGGGCAAATATGCGCTCTTGCAAACCGACACCAGCGACGAGGAGGGGGATGACAGTGATGACGGGCAGGATGAGGCTCCTTACGCGTACGAGCACGCCCCGCTCACAACGACTGACGCGGTGCATGGACGCAGCCCTGACACGGTCCACACGGGGACCAGCATGAGCGCAGAGAAGACGGGCACCGAGGCCGGTGTCGACGGGAACGAGATGATGGATACCACGCAGGCCGACGACGATAGCACCACCATCGCTGGAACTGATGGAGACAGGAATGCAAGGACTATGCCAGACATGGTGGAGGCAGCGGACATGGACATCGACGGAGGGTCGCACTCGACCAGCTACGTGGGATCATCGCCACCGTCGTCTCCCCGCTCGCCGGCGACGACACCGGGGTCGGAATTCCCGTACTCTTTGGCGTCGGACGTTGAAACGGAGTGGTCGCAGGGGGTACCGGAGGTCAACCTTGAGATGACGGCAACGGCAGTCGGCAACCACGACCAAACGACGCAGAATGGCACAACGTCCGGATCCCCCGGACATGACCTAAGTCAAGATGGATTCATCATTGAAAAGGTGGAGCCGGCCCCTGGCATGCCGCAACAACTCCCCGTGTTTTTAATGCCGTTCAGCGGAGCATTAACCGCAGTACCAGCCAATGGGCAATGCGCCTATACGGCGCTATACGCGACGACCACTTCGACGGACGAAACAGACCTACAATTCACGCAGGAGGTCACCAGGGGCGCTAATATCATCAAGCGGAGCGTGTACACACTAATGCTGACAAACCTAGCAAATGATGTGGCGTGTAAGGTCGTGGACCCGTGCCGGGAACTGCGCAGGCTGTACCCGACACAGCCGGCTCCACCTGATACGGCAGTGGCGACTGCCGCCTTGTTTGACCATTACACGCGCGAAAGAGCGCGCTCAGTGCACACTCACATACCGTCGGAATTCTGGGCAGGGCCTGAGGTCCTACGAGCAATGGCTCAGTATCTGAGAGAGCCATTGTTTGTGTTGGAAGTGAACACCCACAACGATGCGCACGTCCAAAGATATTCGTACCAAGACTACACATTGCCGAACGGGGATACTCATGAAACCGGGTGCGGCGGCTCACTGGACGACGCTTCAGCAAAAAAAATGCTGGCTCATTACGCCAGTTTACACGTCCTACCGACGATGATGGTGTTGAAGCGCCACGAGGGACATTTCTATGGGGTGCATCACGGGGAGCTCGCAACCAGATGGCAGGCGGAAGGGGATCTAGTTTTTGCCAAAGCAAACTGCAGTACGCATTCGTGGTTCGATGAAATCGTAGCGCACAACGCGTACAGCTCAGAGCACATGGGGCGGGTCGACATCCTGAACGATGAAGATGCAACCAACGCGGTGATCATCGGGGCCACGGAACGCCGGAACCGCCTAGACATCATCCACGACAGACTGCGGCTGCCCAGGTTAGACAGGGAACCGTACGACATCGCGATCCTGGACAGCGCCTGCAGGCTGAGGCGGATCGATTGCACAAGCAGGCCGGACCTGCACGACCAACACCGCCGGATACAGGAGAGGGGCGAGACCGGCAGGTTACTGCTGCGAGGACAAAAGGACGGGCACCGATCTCGCCGCAAGGGCGAGTAGCACTACAGACAATGCAGCGGATTCTGGACTCCATGGACATGGAACCGGAGTTCATTTCGGACAGGTCCAAGATGCGACAATTACAGGAGGAGAATGACCAAGCAGCTGCCACCTGGAGACGACGGCTCTCACGAACGGGAACTCCTGATAGGTCGCCGCCCGACGGGGCCAGAGATCTACTAGCGACGGTGCGGTGGCTCCTGCCCCACAGGGATATGCTGCATGACCTCCTCGGGTTTCTGCCTTACCCGGAAGTCGCGGTCAAGATGATGCCGACGGAACTGCTACAACGCTGGGGGGGAGCTGGAGGTCTACGACTCGCAGACCAGCATCTCGCGAGCCATGTTGAGCCAGGAATCTATTCCCGATGCAGTGAGGGTGTACTGCAGGACGTGGCTTGCCGCCTGCACTTCGCATGGAGGGTCCAAGAGAGATCGCATCATAGCGAAGGATGCCTCAAGATGGGTCAGGCTCGCGAACATGCATGCGTCGGCACCACCTGGGGCACGACCGGCAACGATGAGTGAAGCCTGCTGGCATACCCTCCACATACTACCCTACGTGATATGGGTGTGGGGGGGCGACCCCGTGGGGAGGAGCCTCCAGGTCGGCACTGAGTGAACTATACCGGGTTCACCCAGCACTCCAACAGCTTTGCGAGAAGGTGACAGGAAAGATGGAGTGGGGCGACGCGGTGGTCTTACCGTCCGGCATTACGTGGGCAGACCGGCTGACAGCGATGGAAGCTGGCCAGCCCGCCTCACCTCGATGTTAAGGGCTCTACAGCCCACACAGCGGTCTCACACGGCACCCCCAGCCAGAGACCGTTCTCACGCAAGCCGGCAGGAAGTGAAACCACGTCCGCGGCAAGCGAAACACCGGGGGAGGGACAACGGACCGTGATTGGGGCAGGAGAGACTGGCCTGAGACCAGAACGATCACGACGACCGGTAACGCCGTATCCGCAAGCGCCAGGTGGGCGAACGGACAACCACCGGCGGACAACGGACACTGGAGATGCAGAGACAGCGAGCAGACGTAGGAAGGGGCCGAGACAACGCACTTTGGGCGATTTCTTCGCCCCGGGGACGGCAGAACAACGTGAACGTCAAATCCGCCGAGACTTCAACAGCTTGAGAAAGAAGGCGGTGGCCCGCCGACGGGTAGAGGAACGTAAGGTGGAGACGACCTTGCGTTTGGACAAGGAGACCTTTCATAACAATGAACGAACGTTCAGCTGCGTGTCGCTCAATGTGAACGGGTTTGGAAGTAAGGCGGTACATCGAGAAGAAATCCTTCAGGCACTACGACAGTCTGACAAGCACGGCCGCCAGGATCTTGTATGCCTACAAGAAACACACGTGGAGGAAGCGGATGTGGCCCACTTCCGACAGATGCACGCACGCTCTTGGGGTTTCCGCACCAACCATGAAGGGGGCGACCTCTCATTTTGGGCGCCGTCGGATGGGCCGAAGGGGGGAGTCGCCATACTCACTAACCCCTACGGTCGGCTGAAGCTGGTGAAACCCAGCATGATTGAACATTGGTCGAGCCATTTCATGGCGGTGACGGGCAACTATGCAGGGGCCACCATCCTGTTTGTTTGCATCTACGCCCCGCATCGTCGCGCGCAGCGGGAAAACTTCTACCGTCACCTAAGCAAGCTTGAGCTACCGAGAGTGGACAAAATAGTCGCCGGCGGCGACTACAACTGCACGATGGACTCACGACTTGATCGGAGCTGGTACCGCAAGGTATCGGATCACGAGTCGCCGGCGTTAGCGCACTTGCTCGCACAATGGGGCTTGATAGATGCGCAGGCTCCTCCGGACGACATCGCCCACGTGGACATGCAACAATACTACGAAACCACCCACACGTATCAGTATTCGTATGGAGGAGGCGTAGACGCCACGGCCCGGTTGGACCGCTGGTATGTATCTGCACCGCTTGTGGAATGGGTCGCTGCGGTCGAAGCATGGCGGACTGGCACACAAGCAGACCACAAAGCCGTAAGGCTCCATCTCAGGAGCCCGACGGACCCGATCAGGGTCAGGAAACCAGCGAGGGTGTACCCCCCGCCACAGATAGCGCAGGCCGCAGTGTCAGCCGCAATCACACAGAGATTGCAGGCATTTTTGGATACATTACCGGATACAGGTGCCAACATGGACGCGGGCGACTGGGCTACCGCCTGGGATCAACTCAAAATCGATACCAGGAAAGAAACCTTATTGATCATTAGGCAGAGGCGGAAAATGGCGCGGGCAACCTACAAGCAACGACTCCGGAGGCTACGACGGCAGGAGAGTCGCATACTGGAAGAAACAAAAGGCTGCCCACCATCTGTGGAGATGATCACTGACGCTCTGGATGCCCTGAGTCTGCAGGACGGTTTCGGGGGCACACCCCTGAAACGGGTGCGCCACGCGATCGACACCTGCACACGTCAACGGGCAGCGACGCACCGACAACGACTCTTCCGAGAAGGAGGTTATCACTCCGGCAAAACCTCGAAGACCTTCTTTAGCCGCATTAGCCACAAATACGCGGATAATGAGGTCCACCGATTAGATGCGGCAGCAGGGCACGCGGCTCGGGGGGTTCACGAGAAGGCTGACACGCTAGCCGACGCGTGGACGCCGATCTTCCAACAACGTGGGTCTACAACGGAGGCCCGGGCTGAGGTCCTGAAATGGTTGGGGCCTAGAAGTGCATACACGGAGGTGCTAGAGGACCTTACGGACTTGGTCACGGAGGCGGAGGTAGCGGGGGCTATTGGTGCTTTGAAGCGTGGGAAGGCGTGCGGCCCAGACCGCCTCAGTAACGATTGGTACCGAGACCATGCTGATCTACTGGTACCAATCCTGACGCGAATGTATAATTGCTGGATTGCCGCTGGAGTCTTCCCAAAGACCTTCCTAGAGGCTGACATTTTCTGCCTGAAGAAAGGGGGGGGATCCCAAGACCCCCTGAACTTCAGGCCGCTTGCCTTACTCGACTCCGACTACAAAATTCTGACACGGATTCTGGCTACCAGGACATGCCGCACGTTGCATTTGATGATCCACCCGAACCAAAACGGGTTTGTCCCGTTTAGGACAATCCATGCGACGGTGGACTTGTTCGCAGCGGCACAAGCCGCAGCGAATTCAGACCCGGACATGGCGGAGGCTCTAGCGCTTCTACTTGATTTTCGGAAGGCGTATGACTCCGTGGACAGGGAGTTCTTATACGCGGTTTTGGAATGGCTGGGTTTCCCGCCAGAGTACGTAGCAGCAATACGTGGCCTGCACACTGGAACGAAAGTCCGGTTTCTAGCTAATGGGTATCGGTCCAGATGGATAACGGTTACCTGCGGGATCCGACAGGGGTGCCCATTGGCCCCCCTCCTATTCCTCCTAGTATTAGAAGCCCTCTATCGACGAATCGACAGAGATCGCAACATCGGCGGGGTAATGCTACGGAGCAAGGCGGGCGTGGTTCAACTCAAAGTCGGCGGCTATGCGGACGACACCGCCAGCTATGTGCGTCGGGTAGCTGAAGTAATCATCATCCTCGCAATCACGAGAGTTTTCGCGCGGGCATCCGGCCTCACCTTGAACGAGAAGAAGACTTTAGTGGTCGCACTCAACCCGGTGGAGGCTGCGAAGGTGAGGGACCTGCCGGCGCCCCTGAAAGTCCAGGGCCCACTGGTTCTCTCACGGTATCTCGGCATCCCGGTCGGCAGCGTACCGGACGAAGAATACACGTGGCAGCTGGCACGTACGCAATTGGCAACGAGGCTGGCACTCGCCGCCCGGAAAACAACCACGGCTGATCAACGCAGTCTAGTGGTCATGGCAGTGGTCATCCCCAAGCTGTTGTACATCGGGCGGCATCAATGGCCGTCCAGGGATACGATCCTAGCCTTTCAGCGAATGATCAAAAACTTCGTGTGGCATGCACGATTCACAGACGAAAAAGTAGCGGGTCGAGCATGGCTGAATGGGCATGTTGCTGCCCTACCACGGAGTAGCGGGGGTCTGGCGGTGCCGGATCTCAAAACGGAGCTAATGGCGTTGGCTGCTGTGACCGTGAACGTGTGGGCAATTGAGGCGGACACAGGAGCAAAAATTGTGGGGGACGTTGTTGGCAACTCGGTTGCCAAACCGGTTGCGGACTCAATCTATATTACGCCTCGGCATACTGCAGCGCAGAATCAAGGCAAGCTCATGCATGACACACTATGGGCGACCGGGATTAAGATTTGCGCCATTCACAGTGGACCAGATCCACTGCCGGGGAAACGAGACATGGTACGGGCGTTGGGACGTATGGAGTACTTCAAGGGAAAGGTCGAGCTGCAATGGCGGGGACGGAGACTGCTGGTGGACATGGGGCCAATTATGGGCCCGCTCTGCGACCAGTACATATCGACTGAAATCACAGCACACGGACCTTTCATCACGGAATGGCTACCGTACGTGGACCTGGGAACTACGAGACTGTACACGGCGACGGGGCGGGTCGTCACACCTACCTCGCAGTTCAAAAGCATCTGTACCCCTGGGCAACAACTCAGGGATGTCATTCACTGGAAATGGAGGGACAATGGGGGGCTGGTGGTGACGGCGCTAGCTCGCAAGGTGTCCAAACCGGTACAGCGGCAGATTGGGGGCCTCATCCGCCTACTACTGCTGAACTTCCCGCAGCTCACGAGACGCGGAGAACATACCGGTGCAGTGACGTACTTCACGAAGGACGACACGCATGTACCGGCAACATGCAAGGTCACGCCAGACCGACACTTCCTGTCTGGCGTACAGGGAGCAGCGGAGACGGATCTGGTGACACTGGAGTCTCATCGCGATTTGGTGGCCGTCATGCAGTCGGAGGTGGGTCCCACTACCACTATAACGGAGGTGCTCCCGCACCCGAGGCTGGCCAGACTGGTCTGCCTATGGGCCGGCAAGCGCAGGTGGAAGACACCCCGACGAATCTTCAAAGCAAAACTCCGCATTAGAGCGGAAGCCAAAGGTACTGCCATCGCCGCTACTCGCCAAGACCGGTGGGAGGAACTGAGCAAGGTTGCGGCAGCGGGCATCTCGGCATTGGCGTGGAAACGCATACGTCGGGTGGTGGGCTTAAACCCCTGGGGCGAACAAATACTACTGAGGATCAAGCACCAAGCGGTGTCATTATTCAACCCGGTGAAGGCTGGGTTAGGATGCCCCCACGCTGATTGCGTCCGTTTGGATCGCATTGACCTGCATCATGTATTTTGGGGTTGTCCTGCAGCCGTCGAGCTCCGCGCCTCGCTGATCAACCGGTGGAAATCCGCCGGGGTGAAACACACCGACTTCGAGGAAGCTATCTTCTCCCTGACACTAAAGGGGACGCCCACGGGCATTGCACGGGCCACCGGGCGCATCGTGGCGGAGCTACCAGCGGATCAAATCGAAGCGCTGGGGGGCGCGATAGAGAAGGCGACGGCGAGCTGCTGGAGCATCGGGGCTGCCCAATACCTACTTGCAGTGTGGCGATGGCGGGTAGCGTATTTCGACGATCACAACGACGTGTCGCCGGCGTGTCATGTAGCGGGGCTGGCCAATCGGCTCAGAACTGGACATCGGGATGTCACGCAGGACTGCCTAGCTCATTTACCACCCCAGCTGAGCGACCGCATCAGCTCGGTCATCTGCACGGTGCTCGGGGCGGAATGGGCGGGCCACGATCACGCAGTACCGAGAAGCGGTTATTGCTATCTGGTCGCCTTCGCTGGGCGATCAACAACGCCTGGAATGAGAGGGAGCAGCGGCACGGTGGTCGTCAAGGTGCATCGAGGCACCGGTGATTTCTTTCTCCTATTTGCGAGCAGCGCATGCTACACAGGGCAGGCACTGGCGCAGCAACGCGCAAGTCAGCTGGGATTACTACAGGGGTTACGGAGATGCAGAACGCACTTTTGGAGTGAAGTGCATGTTATGGGGGATCATGCAGACGTGATCAGACAACACACCACCCGAACCCCACCGAAGGCGCAGACGCTCAAGGGCGCGTTCTGGCGGGCGCGACGAGCGGCGGATGCAGTGGCGGTGACCAGCTGGACCACTCAACCACGAGAATACAATAGGACGGCGACGGAATTGGCGCGCGTGGCACAAGAAAATCGACAATCCACACAGTGGATTGACACTGGACAGCAGGCCGAAGGGCGGAAGTGGAGTGGTGTGATGTCATCACTCACGCAGGATGTGCAACAATGGCTACAGGCGCAGGAGACGTCGACCACCTCGGAGGTCGCAGCTGCCCAAGTGTAACCATGTAAGGTCGGCCGACACCTGCGCTATGCAAAAGTCGGCCAAAACCCACTGATAGCAGCTCTGGCGTCGGATGGGCATGGGCATTAGGTGGCGTTAGTCTAGACTAATTGACATTAATGTACCTCACTTCAAATTCAATTCAAAATTCCTTACGCGCTAGTAAGAGATAGTAAAATAGTACTACCGGTACTACTATTACTATAGTAGCTATTAATTCAGCCGATTTTGATTCTACTACTACTATAGTAACTAGTAACTCAACAAGCGATCTAATAGTACTAGCGAGCTACTAGCGAGCTACCAGAACTAGATTCACGACTTGCTGCAAGCTTTGTATCCATTTTTATCATCGAGCGGACATGCAGGTGCTAATAAAGCACAACGAGAACGTGGAAATGGAACGAACGCGTCCCGATGTGGACCACACATAAGCTGTTTAGATGGTCGGTAGGTAGTAGTTCGATAGTACTATAGTACTACGACTATAGTACTATCGAACTACTACCTACCGAGCCCTTTTCAAGGCATCTGAGTTACTATAGTACTACTACTATAGTAACTCAGATGTCTTGAAAAGTGCTACTAGTACAGCTAGTAACCTTCATCATCGTACTACATGTAGCGAGTTACTAATAGTAGTTCAGAAGAAAAGCTGTTACATGCACTACCAAGCCCTGCTTGCGCCAGAATAGCCGATCGAATTGAACCGAAAAACTCAATACCTGTCGATAACCTGTGGTCCCTGGCATTCCGTTCACTTTGCACTTCACGTGCTCTTGGGTACTTGAAGTATCACTCTTACATAAAATCCAGAGCTGTTCCGGGCATAGCACGGCTTTGTAATTTGTTTTGTTTGAGGTGACAATTTCTAGTAGATTGAGGATCGGTATTTTATTTTATTTTACGTGCCTACTTGGAAGCAACGTTGCAATAAAACGTTTAAACGTATGACACACTATTTTTTATTACTATTTTTTATTCTTGCGAAAAACCAATCGAGTTTTTATTTGGACATCGCTCTGAGTGCCATTTTAGCTGTGGAAACCGTACAACGCTCCTTAGTGCCGCTTTCGACGATCACCGCTGAAAAAGTCCCGCTCCCTCTTCTCGTAGGCCGCCTGCTTGGCGAGGCGCTGTTGCAGCATACGCAGGCGGAAGTCGTCGTACCGTGCAGAGAGTGGCGGGGGGCCGCCGGCCTCGGTGCTCCACATAGACGATGTTACCACCACGAGCACCATAAGCAGTATCACACGCTGGGAGAAGTTCATCTCGGAGGATCGGTCGATGCTTGAAAGGCGGGCTTCTGTGTAAGGCTGGGACTTGAATGCTTCGGAGCTTGTTGCGATGTGGTCGGCAAAAGGGCCGTGTCTCCATCAAGTCTCCCACTCAAGCCCCTCGTCCTCGAAGCCGCACACCAAAGCGTCTGATAAGAACGTGTGCTCAATTTGTACTATCCATAGCAGTTAAATTTATCCGGCATCTACGAGCCCAGAGAGCTGCTGCTGCTACCCTGGCTACCACGGTTCCGGTTGCGGCGGTTGTTGTTGCCACCAACGGATGGCAGGCTTGGCGTGTCGGTCGCCTCCGGTGGCACGTACGCCATCATGCGGATCCAACGACGGCGGCGCACAGAAGCACCGAGGCGTTTCATGCTCGACTTGCCGCGAGCCAAGTGAAATTTGAAACGTGGGAAGTCGGTAGCATAACTCCACCCTTCGTCGTCGCAATCCGTGTAGTTCTTGTCAATTCGCCAAGGCGTCGTCCAGCTCCAATGAGGAGGCAGGGAAACCTGCTCGAAACTCATTGCTTTGTCACCCTCTCGATTCGAAAAGCGAGGTCGGTCTGTCGGTAACAAGTGGTTTGGCGCCCACTTTCCAAACATGCTCACACGTTGGTTCTCAAAGATCTCTTCCAGTGCCACGCTTCCATCCAAAGTGCTGTTGTAACGAGTGACACTCGGCCGGCGACGAGAGACGACTCCAGTCGATGAACTTCTTCGCGGGCGGACCGTAGCTCCACCAGCACTGCCAAAGGGACGAGCGGCATCGGATGCACTGGAAGTCCCCTCTGCATCCAACGCCTTTTTGAGCCCCTCAAAAACCATTTTCGTACTCTTCACGACTCCCTCTTTGGTTGCAGACATAATCTTCGACTTGAACATCGTGCTCTTCGAAAATGGGATCCCGATATAAACCTTCGCAACAAGTGGCGATCCGATGGCATCTGTGCGCGGCTCGATAACATACACTGTCTCGACGTGGAAGCAGTCGCCGTAGGGAATATCGAGCAACGTCAGCTTATGCTCGATAACAAGACGATCAGCATCCATGCTGTCGCGGTCCTGCGACGAGAATGACACGTGCACGAGCTGCTCTGCCATCGTCGAAGACGGCCCAAGAGCCGATGTGCTTTTAGCGCGGTATTTCATCTCGCGCACCTGCCCACCATACTCCGACGAATCCTCCCACTTTCCAACGACATGCTCCGTGTCCCCCGCCTCGTTATGGATACTCTGCCACCGCGTTAGTGTATTGTCAGCGTAGAACAAATCGAAGAAGTGAAGTCCGTCCTTGATGGCAGGGTGCAAGTCGTACTCGCCAACAACCTGTCGCTCCTCCTCAGAAGATATTAAAAACGGTTTAGCAGGAGCTGCAGACGTGGACGCACTTGGATTTTCCATCGATCGGTTCACCATGTGGAAATACAACCGCGAAGAGCTAACCATTGCCTCACGCGTAGCCGAAATGATCTTCGACTTGAACATGCAACCCTTGGAGAATGGCACACCCAGGTAAACCTTAGCGACTAGCTGACCAGGACTGCCATCGTTGGAGGGGACGCGCTCCAAAACAGTCACCTTTTCAACTGAAAAGCAGTCGCCATAGGGGATGTCGTGCATAACTACCTTCGACTGCATCACAAGCTTGCCATTGCCATCAATACCGCCTTCGTCGAAAGGCACGTGGTCGGTCGTGGTTGTCATAGTGTGCGACGGCCCAATTGAAGCGTTTGTAGGTGAGCGGCAGCTCATCGTTCGCACCTGACCGCCGAACTCCTTCGACGGAGTCCATTCTCCGACCTCAATCTCCGAGTCACCACGCTCCTTGTAGTATTCACTCAGGCGGTCCGAAGTGCCGTTCGCCAAAAAGTTCTGGAAAAAGTCGAAGGCGCTCGCTAAGGACGCGTGAAGCGGATATTCGCCAACAAGTTCGCGCTCGTCGGCAGATGTCACGAGGAACTGCATTAGCTCTGCACCACCAGCATTGTCCACCGAGTATTTCAGCGAGAGCATCAATTGTCCAAGGATAGCGTCACGGGTTGACGTGACAGGCCATGCACACGTGAACTGCGCCGTGCGCATACCCGTAAAGCCCAGCAGCTCGCGCAGAGAGAGGGACACCTCGCCGATTTTCGTGGTGAGATAGCGCAAATGAATTTCGTACACGTGCAGCACCATAATGTCGGGCAGGCCACAAAAGGCGCCGGACGTCGCACCAAGCGAGCGACACTCCTGGCACTCCGAGCACAAGTGGTCCTGGAAATGCCACGCCAGCTTCTCGTTCCATTTCACCACAGCTCCTTTCTCGCCCTTCTCGCCTCTCGGCTTGGGGGACGTCTGCCCCACGGGCACGCTCGAGTAGTCGTGCAGCTCGGACTTGAACTTGGCGACCACGTAGAACTGCCGCAGCGACGCATCCTTGTCGTAACTCATGTCCTGCACCAGCAGCTCCAGCGCGTGAGATTTCAGTCGCACCGGGGGAACTTCAACGTCTTCGCCCGAGCTGGCCAGTAGGTTGAGTGCACTCGCTGTGACGCCGCTCAACGCATTGAAACCATTTTCGTTCGAGTCGTGCAACTTCAGCGCCGACGCCGACGACAAGAGCGGGGGAACGCTACTGTTCGACGCCAGCGCTGCCTGCGACGGCACGGGCGCTACGGCAGCACTGAGCACGCTGTCGATCCGGCCCGGCACGTGGCCCTGGATAGCGCGCATCGTCAGCACACACAGCCACGAGCGCGCGGCCATGTCGTCCTCTGCTCTGAAAAAGTACGTGCCGCCCAGCGTGCCTCGGATCTCGAGTGTGTTGGCTCCGAACTCGAACGGGTCGGCAGGTTTCACGGCGTGCACGGCCAGCGACCCCTTGACGTTCGTGTTGCGCCTCGCCGCGTCTGCGTTCGGGTAGTACTTGATCCGCGCGTGGGCGTCCAGCACCACGAAGCGCTTCTTCCAGTGCTTGCCGCGCTGCAGCCCCTTCTTGACCAGCAGCCAGCCGTCCAGCGGCGCGTCGCCCAGTTCCACGATGCCCTCCACGAACTCCTGCTTGTTGGCTACGGTATCAGCAAAGAAGGGCATCGAGTAGTACGTGGAGCGACGCGGCAGGCGCGCGCGGGTCTCGCGCTCCAGTCGGTCGCGCACGCTGGCCGCGCGCTTCACGGGGTGTTTGTCCGCGGCCTTGAGGCTGCGCGGAGCCTCGGGGCTCGCGCTGTTGTTGCTGCCGCTGCCGCTGGAGCCCTGCGCCGGCACGGGGAACACGGTGAACAGCACGCGCAAGAGCACGACGCAGAGCGCGAGCCCCACGGTCACCACCATGAACAGATCCAGGAACGCGTGCGCATTGCCGCCCAGCGGGTCGCTCGGGGGGACGCACGTCTCCATGCACTGCAGGGATCAGCTGGTCTTCACCTTCGTCGTCACGAGCGAGCGAATGCCTTCTTGGCGACGGATTCGGCAGTGCGCCTAGGCTTATGCTCCGTGGGGCGCGCAGAGATTACCCGTGCTGACGCCGCTCAACGACGCCTACGACACGTACGTTATTCACTTGAAGTTTGTATGCCAACGGGATTCTGGGCGAGATCAGGCAGTGTATCTGGACGGGTTCATGGCCCTTTTGTGCCGAGACCGTCAAATAGCATGCCAAGCAATTAGGGAGGGATGTAATCGGGCTGATCCCGAGGACAAAACTCTGCAGCTTCGACTGTAGCCGCCTGCATCGATCAATCGATTCGCTAGCCTCGTCGCATCCTGACGTCCTGCCTTCCAAGGTAGGTGGAGGCGAGTGGGAGAGCAAAATAAAGGTAGTGTAGCTGAGACCATATCCGTCGCCATGTTGCCATGAAAACACTGTTGACGACCACTACGAACAGGTGTTGGGTCGTCCACAGTGGGCTCCACAAATTGTGGCACAATGGAGTCCACTGTTGCCTTGCCGTGTTGACTCCACCAAAATGGAGTCATCACATCAAAACACAGCAGCAGTGGCTGCAACTGTAGACAGAAGAGTGCTGGCGGTGAACCAAAACAAATCAGCCTCGATCTTCTCAAATGCTGAGCTTTTTCGCCATGTGAGCACAGCAAGCCCCAGAATCATCATCTTGACCTCGAAGATGGCACCAACCAAAGGTGTGCAGGACACGGTTGAAGGGATCCTCGGCGGTTTCCCTGCGGCACTAAAACTGGCCGGCACCGTCACTGCCTGCGCGGCGTGGCGGGGCGGATTGAGCGCGGTTGAAGGCCGAGAATTTGAAAACTGGTCGACCCGTACAAAAGCCACAGCGAGAGCCGGCGTCGAAGCAGCAGCGGGCTATGCCAAACCTTTCCGGCAGCTGCAGTCTGTGTACATGTAGTCGGCAGATGGACGCCTTTGGACATCGCCTTTAGCTTGCATTGCATTGACGTTGCAGATAGAGGTTTTGGGACTTGACTGGGCGCGCGCAAAGCAGTCCTCGGTATACAAACTCCAAGTGGTTTCCGCCCTCTGGGGAAGAGACGAGGGGTCGTTCCGTCCCCATTCTAAGACTTCCTTTGAGAACCAGAATGCGTCGCGATTTGTCCCGAGAGCGCGTGTTCTTCCTGCTGGTGCTGGCCGCCGGACTGCTGGTGCTATCGGGCCTCATGCTTCGCCACGAGAGCGCCGTGCTGCCCGCACGCACCTTCCGCGATGGCTTCACGGTGGCCGAGGGCGTCGTGCGACGCGCGGAGATCGTCACAGCTGCCAGCGCGTCGGACGGGAATGCGACGAAGGCGCCGCCCGAGGCGGAGGGCCACACGACGACCATCAAGACGGAGGACGGCGACGAGATCACCATCAAGCGGTCGGCCACGTCCAAGGGCAACAAGATCACGACCATCTCGCGGGACGACAAGGGAAAACTCACGATCGAGGACGCGACGGCCGAGGAGCGGCGAACTGAGGCAGAGACCAAGGCCGAGGAGGCTCCGAGGGCAGAGAAGCAGGATACATTCGAAGATATTCCCACTGGGTCCCCCAGTGCCATCCTCAAGCAGGATACAGGTACAGCCAGACGCGACACGGAGGAGATAGCGGCTGACGCAGCTGAGGAAGCGGTGGTCGTGAGCGGCGGCAAGAAGGTGACTGTAGTGCAGGTGAACCGATCGCTGACCAAAGTGAGTCTGTCAGACATAGAGGAGGAGGATCACAAAGACACCACGAGGTAGCGCAACGGGGGACTCGTCATCGTCGCCCAGCGCCGATATTTATGTGGGAGTTTTTCATCTTGCTAGGATTTTCTGACTAATGCACACATGGTAATTATATATTTTCAGTGTTCGAACGTTCCATAGGGATCCCAACGGTGGGTTCACTGCGTTGCATATATCGAGCATGCGCGTCTGCAATGCTTTGGCTCTGCATATCGACGGCTAGGACGCTTACTGCGGTTAACAGGCTTTCGGGTGCCGCTGAAGACGGAGCAGTTTTGCGGCTAGTGTTATGCCGTCCGGGCGATAGCGTGATACAACGCCGACGGGTTGATATGGCGCGATGACGATGAAAAGCAAGCTTCGTGCCGCTGCAAAAAGAGATTAACAAGCTGACGATGCAAAATGCCCACGTTCTCCGCTCAAGTTACCACGGTGACAACGCCTTGTAATATGCAATCGAGTATTTTCGAGTAGGATTCGTTGCAACGCTCTTGTCACTCCATAGGGCAAGTTTGTGGCTCGCGAACGCCAACCGAAGCTTACCATCGTTAGGTGTGCACGAACTGCTACAGTCAATTGATTTATTTGTTTGTTGTTACCACACAACCAGGCACACGCAGTTCTTTTGTGTGCTCAACAATGAATCGTGCGATGGTCTGCCTTACACAACATTAGTGTTTGTCATCTTCCTTTAGGCAGTGCCACAGCTTCTGCACCCGCGACCCAGTTATCGGCTCCTACGGCATGAAGTTAGTAAAACACAGTTTACGCGAGTAGATGGCGGATAGAAACCGACCTGTTTGAGCTGCACCGTGTTACGCATCTCCAGCACCTTGAACAGCTCTGACTGGTCCAAAGTCCCATTGGCTGCTCGATATTCAGTCCATGTAGCATACCGGTATTAGCCAACAAAACGTCTACCCGAATATTTGCCATTGCTCACCGTCGTCGTCAAAGATGCGAAACGCGAGCTGTACTACTGGAGATGATAGCTCCACACCACTCACAACATGTGCCGCGCGAATAAAATCGGCTGCAAGGAAGTACAGGCCACAAGATCTGTAAAACACACCCGAAGACGGTAGTTTCTCTTTGCATAGGAGTCTTACCTTCGGTGATTTCGTCAGCTCCAGTAAGCTCAAACGCCAGCTTAATATCTGGCAAGTGGCTCTGCACGTTAAAGTGAAACGCGAAGAATTCTTCCCATGTTACCATTCCCTGCGATGACATCAGACACAATACGTTATATCGTAAAATACCGACGCTTTGCCCAATCAGTTCAAATAACTACGTACATCGCTGGCATTCAATGCCTGCACGCGATCCAGATACGGAGGCAACTTATCCGGGTCAAAGCACGATACAAGAGTGAGAGCAAAGTCGTGAATCGACATGGTCGGCTCCTTCGTCAGCGGGTTCACGGTAGCATACAAATCAAACTCGGCCCTCAAGATTTGCTTGCGGAGTTCATCCAAGGCCGCTCCAAGGTCTTTGGCCGTGATGGTTTTGCTGAAGTGACCAAAGAGAAATTTGGTCAGGCGGGGCAGTGTGTCCTCCGCTGATATGGGCACTTCTTCCCCGCCCTCTCGAGTTGTGATAGCTCGCAGCAGGTTTTCAATCACTGCGCAGAACTCGGTCTTGTCCACAGACCCGTCCCCATCCAGATCAAGCATGCAGAACGCCACGTCGAAGTGCTCCTTCGGGACTGCGGTGCAACCAGCGATTAGTTCAAATCCATCAGCAGCTTCAAGTATTGTTCAATTACAGCAACACTCACTCTGCAGCAGGTGAATAAGCAGGTAGCACTCCTCATACGGGATGAGCCCATTGGCGTCCCCCACGAAGTCGCAACTGTACGTCACGTCCGGCCGCTATGAAGTCACAACCACCCAATGAGTTAGCCACACAACCAATCCCATGTCAACATTAAGCTGTCTGTAAGTTCTTACGGGAGAGTGGAGATGGAACTGTGGGAGCACGAACGAGTGCAAGAAGTCGGTGAACGTCATGGCCTTGACGCGTCTGCCGTCCGCCACCTCCACGCTCTTGCTCGCGTACATGTCGAATCTTTTTCGGAGCGAGTCGATGGCCAGTCGGCGCTGCTTGTACTGGTCCAGGTGGGTCTTCATCTGATCCACCTCCTGCAGCTTGGCCTGGTGCTTGCTGCGCTGCTTGAGCAGCAGTCGGCGGCCCCTGAGCCTCGCGCTCGTCTCCTCGCCCTCTGCACCGGCCACCACGGCCCCAAGTCCCCCGACCAGCTGTTTGGCCTCTGCGTGGGTCGCGGCCTCTTCGGCGTTCGCAGCGGCCGCCACAGCGAGCGCCATCGCCGCCATCCCCAGCGTCGCACCAACGCTCCTCGTCTGGCGTCCGTACTGCCGCTTCCCCAGCCTCTGCACCGCGTCGGCGCCCGCCGCACGAGATGTGATCGACCCTGTGGCCGCGGAGAGGTCTGGGCGGCTCGCACAGCGCGCCCCCACCGCCCGCAACACCCGCAACACCTGCACCATCCTCGTCAGGGTTCAAGCGATTCCTCGGATCGCAAATCGCAAATATTCGTACTTAGCAAAAGTCAACTTTACTTCGCACCTGCACAAGATCACTCAGGGCCCAAAGCCCGCGGCTTCTTATGACGCGCATTTGACGTCGCAACGACAGATGACGGCGAGTGCATCGACGCTGCTAACCGACCGTGGAAGGCTGGCAATATGGATGCATGCATTATGGTATCATTGGTGTCTTCGTCAAAGCTGCGTTGTTGGGGGCGATGCGGCGGGAGAAGAGCTGCTAGAGCTGCTAGAGCTGCTTGATATTGCTGTAGCAGTTGGCCTGCCGATGGTCGGGCGGTTCGTGTCGAGCTGCTGCATAGGTTTCAGCTGTTCAGTTCAACGTTACTATCTTGTAGGGGCGGACTGATTATTGGTTCCGCCACCCGGCTGCTGGATGTCTCCGGACGCTACTGGCGGCTATTATCGTCCAGCGTCATGCCCCGGAGCTCCATTTCCCAACTCGTTGACTGCGCGTGACTGGCTGACTGACCGATGCTGCAGACGTCTCGTCGGTCGCTGTCGCTATCGTCCGCGTCGATGCCGACGCCCGTATGCTCGGCCCGCCGCGCCTCATGGCGGTCGAGCGCTCGCAGTGCTGTCAGCAGCGAGAGCACCAGCTCTATCAATGCAGGGGCTGCACCAGTCAGCAATTCGAGCACGTTCACACTCGCCAGCAGCTCCAGTGGCGGCTTCGACCATGTAAAATGTGGTGAAGCAGAGACGACACCTCTGCGAAGATCCGACAGCACACGCAACTCGGCAGTCAAGCCCGCTTCTCCTGTCAAGTCGGTAGACCTTGCGGCGTACTACACATTTTCCAGGAGGAACAGCAAAATTGTGCACGACGACACCCAGGGGCTGTCGGGCTTCCTCGAGTACAGGAAGCTCAACGGCACGTGGCGACCATTCCTGTTCCAGACCATGGGCCACCAACTGGTACTCTACCGAGTTCATGTGCGTGCTACACTCCTACGTACTTTAAAAGATCTTTTCGGGTACCTCGTGCTGACTGCTCGCACTTCTCGCCGATTTAACAGTCTACGCATCAAGTGCTGGTCATGTCCACAGACATTCGCAGTGCTTCCGAGATCGCACTCGAGTATGAAGGGACCAAGGGTTCGTCTTCTTCCCTGCTAAACGGTTGACACAGTGTGCTTACATGGTTTGTTCTGCATATGAAGATCAAGAGGATACTCGACTGCTGCGACTTGGAATCAATGGCACGACGATTACCTTACGTGCAGTGACACATAAGGCAGCAGTGTACTGGGTTGAGGTACATTCAAGCATTCCGCTCTTGCGTATTTCAGTATGCGTCTAATCATCGTATTTGCTAACAGGGCCTTCAACGCCTCAAAGAGGGCAAACCATTGCAAATTATTCGTGATCCTCCTTGCTCAGGTATGTGTTGCCGTCATGTATTATAATTCATGCAGGGCTTACCACTTTTCTTGATTGTCAGAATCTGAAGATGAGATCTTTGATGAGATCGACAAGCTGCTATCGCAGCGTGAATGGACACCTCCCCCGCCTACCACCCCGCTGTGCGGGCTGTGCATCTCGGTCCGGAAGCCCGAGCAACCTACAACTGGGATGTTGCTGAACGCTAAGGTACGAAGGATTCGTGTTCTGTGACTTTCTCCCGCCCATACAGAGACTCATTGCAACTGCCAATCTCAGAAAAAATCACTGGACGAAGGAGCTTCTTCTGGCTGCAGAATCTGTTGATCGGTGCTCAATACTCGGGAAGTATCGGTCTACGACCACCGTTTATAATGAATTGCTCCGATAATAACGGAGACCTTGTGTTTGGAACCCACCGGCACATTGGGATTAGTTTGGTGCACTTCATCAATTGGCCTTATATGCTTGCGCACGCCAGCGCTGCAGCGAGCTACTGTGACACAGAACAACACTGGTTCACAGAATCAGGGGCGGCGATGAGGCAGTAGCAGCAAAGTCCCGGAAAGACGGGCGTTCAAACGGAGGTACATGTAGCAGTCGGCACGACTCAGCAAAGTGGTCACCGTCTCCATGCTCAGAACTTAGTGGCTGTGGCAAGATGCTTGCCGTCACGGCGTATATGGGTGGCGTATATATTGCACGTCGCCGGTAGCCAAGAACTCAGTCACGCAGAACGGGTCGCTTAGATGCTCCCACGCAAACAACGCCACACCGTGGTGTGTGGGCATCCCGCAATTCAGACAGGAACGCCTGGATGCCAAGTAAGTCCTTACACTATTCCACCAGCGTACCCTACCTCGCTACCACGAATCCAGGCATTGATTGAATGACTGCAGCAATATACTTCAAAGTCCACTTATATAGTGCAATTCTGGAATTCTGCTGGCAGAATTGCACAAAGCTCGGCCCACCAATGCTGAGAGAGAGAGGCAGACTATTCTATTTGGCCGAATTATCGACGACTAGATGCCTGGTTGATCCTAAGCCTGGCTAGCAACGCCGATTCCGTGTGGTCCGGTGGTTGTACGGGGCTTGTCTCCTTCGGAGACTTCTCTTTGGGTTGACTTTCCAACTGGTGTTGACACAACAGGAGTCGAGTCCCATTTTCTACTTTTTCCGGCCTTCTTCTCTCTCGCTGCGCGATTGCCTGTAGCTGCCGCTGTCCTGTCGTCCAGAACTCTTGCACACTCCCTTCAATTGCCAACTCTTCCTGTTGGATGATCGTTCTGTTCCTCTGAATCCATAAGCTTGTGAGACAGACGCTGCAGAGGATCCTCCACATGCGTTGCCAGTGGCAACTTGCCACTGCTTCACATAACTACTTTCATCATCTGGATGATTCGCCCGCAGGTGTTTCGTGATTGCCTGTGAGATCGCTGGCGCTCTCCTGCTAGCACAGTGTTGCTGGAATCTGTCTATCTGACGAGCCTCAAACTGAAATCGAGAACGTTAATCCAGTCGAAAAGACCCATCCAGCGCGGGTGTCCTTTTTTGTGTTCTCCGTGTTCACCAAAGTGTATTATTATTACCGGTAGCTTGTTCAGATGAGATAATCATAAGCTGTAGTGAGCAATGTAATGTATTTTCAGTTCACTGAAAATGCTACGCTCTCTATCTGCACGACAAGAAGAGAGCATTGAATTGGTCCTTAGAGGGCCCTATGTAAGTGGATGGGCGTCTTGCCACAGCCACTTAGTTCTGAGCGCGAAGACGGCGGCCACTCTGCTGAGCCGCTTCGTTTGAGGACTGCTGAGTCGTCTGGTCCTCGGGGGTCTCCGTCTGAACGCCCGTCTTGCCGGGGTTCTGCTGCTGCTGCTCATCGCTACCCTGTGTGTGCGAACCATTGTTGCTGTCAACGGGAGCGGGGGTCTCGCCCTGGTTCTGCGAGCCATTCTGCGAGTCGTTGTTGCTGCAAGGAGTCGGAGCTGGCGTCTCGTCGCCACCCTGGTTCTGCGAGCCGCTGTTGTTCTGCGAGTCGTTGTTGCTGTCAACGGGAGCGGGAGTCTCGCCCTGGTTCTGCGAGCCATTGTTGCTGTCAACGGGAGCGGGGGTCTCGCCCTGGTTCTGCGAGCCGTTGTTGCTGTCAACGGGAGCGGGAGTCTCAACTTGGGTCTGCGAGCCATTCTGCGAGCCGTTGTTGCTGCAAGGAGTCGGAGCTGGCGTCTCGTCACCATCCTGGTTCTGCGATCTGTTGCTGTTCTGCGACCCATTGTCAGGAGCCGGGGTCTCCTCCTGGTTCTGCGAACCACTCTGCGAGTTTGGGCACGGAGTCTCCACGTTCTGGTCGCCACCGCCAAGGCCCAAATCGACACCAGCGCCCACGTCAGCGCCAACACCAGCTCCGACGCCCGCGCCAGCTCCGACGCCCACACCAGCTCCGACACCAACGCCACCATTGCCGTGACCGCCGATACCAACACCAGCTCCGACGCCCACACCAGCTCCGACACCGACGCCACCGTTACCGTGACCGCCGACACCAACACCAGCTCCGACGCCCACACCAGCTCCGATACCGACGCCACCGTTGCCGTGACCGCCGATACCAACACCAGCTCCGACGCCCACACCAGCTCCGACACCGACGCCACCGTTGCCGTGACCGCCGATACCACCACCAGCTCCGACGCCCACGCCGGCACCAACACCAACGCCACCATTGCCGTGACCGCCGATACCAACACCAGCTCCGACACCGACGCCACCGTTACCGTGACCGCCGATACCAACACCAGCTCCGACGCCCACACCAGCTCCGACACCGACGCCACCGTTACCGTGACCGCCGATACCAACACCAGCTCCGACGCCCACACCAGCTCCGACACCGACGCCACCGTTACCGTGACCGCCGACACCAACACCAGCTCCGACGCCCACACCAGCTCCGACACCGACGCCACCGTTGCCGTGACCGCCGATACCAACACCAGCTCCGACGCCCACGCCGGCACCAACACCAACGCCACCATTGCCGTGACCGCCGATACCAACACCAGCTCCGACGCCCACACCAGCTCCGACACCAACGCCACCATTGCCGTGACCGCCGATACCACCACCAGCTCCGACGCCCACGCCGGCACCAACACCAACGCCACCATTGCCGTGACCGCCGATACCAACACCAGCTCCGACGCCCACACCAGCTCCGACACCGACGCTACCGTTACCGTGACCGCCGATACCAACACCAGCTCCGACGCCCACACCAGCTCCGACACCAACGCCACCGTTACCGTGACCGCCGACACCAACACCAGCTCCGACGCCCACACCAGCTCCGACGCCCACACCAGCTCCGACACCGACGCCACCGTTACCGTGACCGCCGATACCAACACCAGCTCCGACGCCCACACCAGCTCCGACACCGACGCCACCGTTGCCGTGACCGCCGATACCAACACCAGCTCCGACGCCCACGCCGGCACCAACACCAACGCCACCATTGCCGTGACCGCCGATACCAACACCAGCTCCGACGCCCACACCGGCTCCGACACCGACGCCACCGTTACCGTGACCGCCGATACCAACACCAGCTCCGACGCCCACACCGGCTCCGACACCGACGCCACCGTTACCGTGACCGCCGATACCAACACCAGCTCCGACGCCCACACCAGCTCCGACACCGACGCCACCGTTACCGTGACCGCCGACACCAACACCAGCTCCGACGCCCACACCAGCTCCGACACCGACGCCACCGTTGCCGTGACCGCCGATACCAACACCAGCTCCGACGCCCACGCCGGCACCAACACCAACGCCACCATTGCCGTGACCGCCGATACCAACACCAGCTCCGACACCGACGCCACCGTTACCGTGACCGCCGATACCAACACCAGCTCCGACGCCCACGCCGGCACCAACACCAACGCCACCATTGCCGTGACCGCCGATACCAACACCAGCTCCGACACCGACGCCACCGTTACCGTGACCGCCGACACCAACACCAGCTCCGACGCCCACACCAGCTCCGACACCGACGCCACCGTTACCGTGACCGCCGATACCAACACCAGCTCCGACGCCCACGCCGGCACCAACACCAACGCCACCATTGCCGTGACCGCCGATACCAACACCAGCTCCGACACCGACGCCACCGTTACCGTGACCGCCGACACCAACACCAGCTCCGACGCCCACACCAGCTCCGACACCAACGCCACCGTTACCGTGACCGCCGACACCAACACCAGCTCCGACGCCCACACCAGCTCCGACGCCCACACCAGCTCCGACACCGACGCCACCGTTACCGTGACTGCCGACACCAACACCAGCTCCGACGCCCACACCAGCTCCGACAACGACGCCACCGTTGCCGTGACCGCCGATACCAACACCAGCTCCGACACCGACGCCACCGTTGCCGTGACCGCCGATACCAACACCAGCTCCGACGCCCACACCAGCTCCGACACCAACGCCACCGTTGCCGTGACCGCCGATACCAACATCGGCTCCGACACCGACGTTCTTTTGGGAAGTTGTCTGAGAGTTGTCATCAGACTGAGGGCAGGGAGTCTCCACGCTCTGGTGGCCGCCGCCGATGCCGATGCCAAGACCCAGGTTTCCACCAGCGTCCACACCAATACCTCCAAGGCCGACGCCGACGCCCGCACCCAATTGCACGCCGTGTTTGTAGTCCGGGACCTGGTCGCCGGTCGTCTGGGGGGCCGCCTCCGCGAGACTGGAGACGATCAGAGCTGCAGTTGCGCACATGGCGAGCATTTTCTTGCAGGCCAGCATGGTGAAATTGAAGAGGGGGTGCTTGAAGGTTTCCGACGGAACAGCTCGAACTGTTGAGAGAGGACTTGGGCCGAAGCGGGCAAGTTGTAGAATGAAGAGATGGAAGCGGGTTGAGAGGATCGATAGCCGCGCTACGCTGCCCTTAGGGCCCTAGTCCTGTCCTGCCAGGACAATCCTGGTGCCATCCGACAGGCAGTCCAACTTGCAATGCAATTAGCACCGGCCCATCCAAAGCTTTGGATCCCAGATATCGAAGGCACGGATCGCGCATGGGGCGCGCTATTCAATACACCGGTACATGTATTAATACATGTAAAGCTCAGCCTGCCGACATGTCGGCCCCATCTGAGGCTGCTGAAGTATCCAGCTTACCTTTCTTCAGAGATAGCGGAGCCTGCCTACGTGTACTGTACCGGTAGTAAACCCAACAACCGGAACGCTGTGCAACGTTGGATACATGCCGTTTCGGTGATCGATTTCTGACGTGACGACAGCCCTAATCCACGAATACGGACCACTTTTCACGACAGTTCAACAGCATGAAATCTTTTACAATGCTCAAAAGTGGCCCTGCTTGATAATATAGCTTGCTAACTGTGATCGGGACGTGCTGTAGGTGGGACGGTTGCTTGTTGAGCTGCGATCGGCTCGTGAGCTAATCAGTGAATTGTGGTACTGTATAACGTTATGTACCTTTCGGTGTGGATAGCCTCGCTGGCGTCAGGTCGAAAGGCTCCTTTTCGGTGATTGCGCCGCAGCGAAGACTTCTGCGCTGGCCCACCGAATACTGTACAGTACAATGTACGTTTGGCAGTGGTCACCGTTCGTTACACATGGTGTTTGCCCACGAGCGCATATAAGATACCCATGAGGTTATGTGGGGCCCGCACAGTGGGGGCGTGGTTGAAACGGTATCGACATTGTTGCTGTCCGAGCGCTTCAATTTACACTGTGCAACCCCTTCCGGTGGGAAAATGCTTGCTGATTGACTTCACTGTGGTCCTTTTCTGGCAGAAAGTTGCCTCTGCATTGATATCTTCATGTGCGCGTCCGCCACTCTGAACTTGGCGCCACACACATGGCCGCCTCGCCGCGCCTTTGCCGTGGCTTGCCCGCCTGTGGCCTACCTCGCCGTTTGTCGCGCAAGCGTGCGGTCAGAAAAAGCTTTGCGATGCTGTCCGAAATGCGTGTCTATGCGAAACAGTCATTTTGCAGGGTTACCTTTACGGGCCGCGGAAAATGCTTGCATCGTTGGAACCCAGCCGTGTTGGTGCCAAGGTTCAAGCACTCCCCGTTCACCTATTTTCATAATATTACAATACATGCATGGACCAACTCGCAGCACATAACTTCGTTCGCTCGTAGAGCTTGACCACCTGCGTTTCTCGTCACGCGGGTGACTGTAAAAAGACAATCGAACCACTGGTGGCCACACCAAGGCAGTCTCGCCTACATACATACAGTTGAAAGACGTTTAGGCATTGCTCCCACACGAACAGTGAATTTGGATTCCCGACCGACACACGGTTGCCGTCGAATAATCGGCAAATACTCTCTCATATGGACGGGTCGATGTGGCGAGTTGGACACACGGGAGACAAACATCCGTGCGGCTCGGAAGAAATCTGCATCAGGTCAGTCCATGTCTGGCGCAGACTTCTTGCAGCTTCGTCGGAGGTCGTTGTCAATACTGGGGATGGCGGTGGTGCATCTGGAGATGAAGCCTGACCCCCAGTGCCGTGTCTGCCACACCGCCACGTTGATTGAGCGCCATGACATGCGCCACCAGCGATGTAGGCTTTCCACTTCAGTTTCTGACCAGCTCGAGCCCGCCGTCAACGAGAATCTGAATGTGCTGTACTGTTGATGGATATCGGGTGCAGGGCCTTTCCAACTCGACGGTCAAAGCGTCCAACGCTATCCGTCCTCCGACGCTGGAAAGTTTCCAGTGGAAACCGACTTCATCTATACTATTCGAATGCATAAAAAATCGAATGGACACTTCCGGAAAAGACGACATTCGTCAGATTCATGTGGACGACGCGTCTCGAGATACTCGAGAAACGCAAGGACCTACGCTAAACTGCAAAAATAGCGTTAGCCGTACCAAAGTACAGGCCAAATTTCCGACACTCTGTTGGTGTGCTGCAATCAGTAGTTGTCGTGTCCGAACGAGGCAAAACGTTAGCAGAATAATATTCTGCTTGGCATATTATGTCGTGCCCAGGTCAATAACCCCAACAAACGGTCGTTTAGGACAAATTAAAGGACGAAACCCGACTTCACTTGCCTTGAGTACGTCCTGTCAAGACAAACTACCGTGAAGATTCGAAACTCAAGTGAACTTGGTTTGTGTCCTGATATTTGCTCGAGGTTTTGGTCTAGTTATTCTCTGAATTTTAATCCATAGTCCCTTGCAACGAGGGTAAGATCGTTTGTACCCTTCCGAATTCGGTTCCATCGCTTTCTGGAAACTACATGTGCCACAGGAACTCTCAATACAACATTGCCTTACAGAGATGAATTCTGTACCAGGATGTTGACCCATCCACAAAAGAAAAATATCAAAAACCTGTATATTATGATACCGGCTGACATCCTATGTTTCCTGCGAGAAACGATTCGGTCGCGCAACAATTTGGGGATTATCCGCGTTCGCGCAACATTTTAGATTTTATTCGCATTCGACCAACATCCAACGCCTTCCACGGGTGAACCGGCGCCATTCTGCTGTATTCCTTCTTCCATTTTCCTTAGACAATGGATCATCCGATTTTCACAGATTTATACTGGGAATACCGAAGAATGAGGGATGGACAGCCCTCAAGGGATTAATTCCACGGTACTGCGTGCGCGTAAGCGTAACCTCAGTCAACTTTCAAGCAACTTTCATTAACATTCGTGCAACCTGGTAATCGGCAGTACCACTCCGTCTCAGAATTGATGTCCCTTCGAGTGTTTTCACGTGCGCAATTTGTCAGTTTTCCTTCTTGTAGGGCGCGGTTTGTCACAAACGACGCGGTTTGGGCTCACGGTTCGAACCGTGCCCTTATTTACACGGCACGGTTAATTTTGCCGACAGGGTAACAAAATGAATGGCTTTGCGGCTGGTGAGCGAGGAGCGCACATTGTTGATGTCGCCCATCCGCGCCTAAACACAGCGCCCACACAGGCTCACTATCTTTTTTCCCATTAGATGCCGTCCCCAAGTTCGCCGCGAAGGCGGGAGCTCACAGACATCGAGCGCGAGCAAGTTGTCGTCGCGCTGCTCCAGCGATCCGTTGAAGGCGTACCGCGCCGGGGGGCGGTAAAGGAGGTGGCTGCCAAGTTTGGGGTCGTGAGTCGCACGATTTCACGACTTTGGAAGAGAGCGAAGTCAGAAGAAGCCAAGACCGGTCGTTTGCGGGCCGACTCCCGCCGCCACGATCGCGGCCGCCCGATGGCGGACTTATCGGCGAAGCTGGAGCAGCTGCGCGTCACCCCGATGGACCAAAGGAGCACGTTGCGCTCCGCAGCAACGGCGTGCGGCGTGCCAAGAGCGACTCTGCAGCGCCGTGTCAAGGAAGGCCAACTTGTGGCACACGTCAGCAACGTCAAGCCGCTACTGACGGAGGCGAACAAGGCGGCAAGATTGGCCTGGTGCATTTTGCACGTGCAGCCGTCGTCTCTGCTTTTTCATGACATGAAAAACACCATTCACGTCGATGAAAAACTGTTTTATCTGACAGCAGTGCGCCGCCGTTTCTATCTCCTACCAGGTGAAGAAGCGCCTCACCGCCAAGTCCGATCCAAGCGCTACATCACCAAGGTGATGATGCTCGCCGCTGTTGGGAGACCAAGGTGGGACGAAGCGTCGGGCACGTACTTTGACGGAAAGTTGGGTGTCTGGCCCTTCATCGTCCGCGAGCCCGCCTTGCGCAGCAGTTCGAGGCGCCCGGCGGGGACTATTGTGACCAAGGAAGGGCGCGTTAATCAAGGCACCTACCGCGCGATGCTTATGGAGAAGCTTCTACCGGCCGTTCGCGAGCGCTGGCCTTCTTCCGGAGACGGTGTGCACGTGCGGGTGCAGCAAGACAACGCGCCCGCACATATCAGCCCCGACGACGCGCAGTTTACAGCCGAGGCAGCACAGCAAGGACTCAACATCGAGCTGTGCTGCCAGCCGCCAAACTCGCCGGACCTCAACTGCTTGGATCTCGGCCTCTTCTCGGCCATTCAAGCGCGCCAGCGTCTCCGCTCTCCTCGCAGCCTCGACGAACTGATCGATGCGGTTACGGGGGCCTACTGGGAGTTGCCTCCGTCAACTATCAATGCGGCCTTTTTGAGTCTGCAAAGTGCGATGGACTCCTGTATTTCGGATGCAGGAGGCAACACGTTCAAGCTTCGCCACATGGGCAAAGCGAAGCTTGAGCGGGAGGGGCGACTTCCTGTGAGCCTTCAATGCACACCCGAAACAGCCGCGATTGTGTCGCAGTATTACAATGCGCAAACGGCTCACTATAGTTAAATCTAATACAACTTGGGGACATCATTTTTGGGACTAAAAAAAGAGTGGGATGTGACATCAATTTTGAGACGGAGTGGTAGCACGGTAGCAGAGCAGCATGATACAGTAGCAATGGACGCCATCGGTGCAGTAGCACTGCTACCACCGGTAGCAGAGTAGCATGATAGCAATGGACGCATCGGTACAGTAGCACTGCTACTAGCACAGCAGCATGATAGCAATTGACGCCATCGGTACAGTAATACTGCTACTAGCAGCGCAGCATGATAGCAATGTACGCCATCGGTGCAGTAGCACTGCTACTAGCAGAGCAGCATCAATGCAATGGACGCATCGCTGCAGTAACACTGCTACTGGCATGTAGCAGAGCAGCATGATAGAAATGGACGGCATTGGTGCAGTAGCACTGCTACTACCGGTAGCAGAGCAGCATCATAGCAATGGACGCATCGCTGCAGTAACACTGCTACTGGCATGTAGCAGAGCAGCATGATAGAAATGGACGGCATTGGTGCAGTAGCACTGCTACTACTGGTAGCAGAGCAGCATCATAGCAATGGACGCATCGCTGCAGTAATACTGCTACTGGCATGTAGCAGAGCAGCATGATAGAAATGGACGCATCCAGACTAGCAGAGCCCGACACCATAACGCAGGTCGCATGCAAAAGCGCTGCTTATACTAGGCAAATTGGTATTCCCAGTCTAAGTCGCAGACGCCCTAGTTGCTCACAACTACGATGTTGTGTGCCATTATCTCATTTTTAAATAACCCATTTGTTTTTTTAAAACAAATGGGTTATTTAAAGAAATTGAATGGGTTATTTGGTAGAACCCGTTAATCGCAAATGTACCAAACTATGGGTACTGCATGGGCTCTCTTATAGTTCACGATCTTCGCCATGATGCGCGAGGTGTTCGAAGCCTTTTTGACGGACCCGATCCGAGTGAATGAGGACGTCTTCGCGCTCTGGCTGGAGGGGCACAATGCAGGAGACGCGTTGGCAGCTCGCCTGCGCCTCCCGTCGGCTGTGCCCATGCCGTTCCTGGGCGGGGACGCAGCCGCCAAGCTGCGCGAGTTGCTCTGGCGCGACACCGTGGACCAGTATCGCCTCTACGACAAGCTGGAGCACTACCTGTCGCAGCCGAGTCTGTTCCGCTCCCAGCTGCTGTTCCAGATCCCTCCCGCGCAGCAGTACTACATGGTAGAGCGCTACTACTCGCGGGACGCCGACGTGGACCGCTGGCTGCTGGGCAAGAAGCTCTCCGGGCGACTGGAGAAGGACCTGGACGACGTCGCCGAGCGCTCTGGACGCACGCTCAAGAGCTGCCGCCGACAGCTGGAGAACCTCCGACGCGTGTACGCTGCGGTGGAGGACCGCAACTTCCACGGACTGCCGTGCAGAGCCGTCAGCGAGCTGTTTCTGCTGTCGGAGCCGCTCGCCAGCAAGTATGCGTGTCTGCTCTTCATCCTGCACACGAGGTTCCAGGTGCACCCGCAGCACCCAGTCACAGGCTTCCTCACGTGGCCGGATCTGCGCTTCTTCGCTGCGTTGCTCATGACGCACTGGCTGCCGCAGCGGAAGACACTGACGAAGCTCGTGTTCCCCAAAGGAGCTCCCAACAAAGAACCCGTGGAAGACGTCGTTGAGAATGGAGCTCAGATCGCTCTACGATCACCGAGCACTGGGGATTGGCCAGCGATTGGCTTTTTGCAGGAAAAGTTGCAGGCGACGAGCGTGCGGGAAACGGTGGGGCTGGATCTGAGTCATCCGTTGACAAACTGCCTGCGCGACCTGAAAGCGCACCTTATCAATGACAACGATGTTCTCCGAGTGTATCGTGAGAAAATCATGGCTCGTTTGAGGTCGTGGGCTGCTGCTGAGGGGACACTCAGTGATAGCGCTCGCAGCCTGGGCGAGCTCGAGAGCAAGCTGTATTTAGTGGTGCATGGCTTCTTGACTATCGGAGCTGGATTATCTCAACCGAAGGAGCTGCAGCACCTGCTGGAGCATTTGCTGACTCGAGTTGTGCGCGTTTTGCACGACTGTGAGATAAGCAAGCTGCAGCTTAATGGCCTCTTCAGCGCTCTAGTTGACGCGTTAGCCGAGCTGGACGTGTGGTACCTGAACGGCCAGGAAACCCGCGGACTATTACTTGTTAGTTGGGACCGGTTCATCAGCGTCTGTCGAGCTGTAGTGTTTACTGTCTACGATCGCTGCCACCCTTCGGCGATCATGGCGTACCAGCAAGCGATGACGGGTGATACAGCGAACGAGTTAGCCTCTTTATCGGCGCATGCCGCCAATCGTGTGGCAATCGCATTCGAGTCGCAAGGTGATTGAAATGATAGCTATAAATCAAATGTATTCCCTTCTCAAGAGTCTTGATAAGACGTCACAAACGTAAGCCATGGTACTGTGGTGATGTTACCAAATGATCCATGCATCATAGACAGGAGGTAGCACGAACGACATGGTCGTCGATCCAAACGCCTTCAACTCGCTCTGCATCAGCATCTTCAATACTCCATCACCGTGCTGGCCAGCGTGTCATTTTCATTCGTGATCTCCGTATTGTTCGGGTGACGGCAGAGCACAAACCTATATTATGCGTTGCCCCACGTTCAACGCGTTATTGCACAAATTGCACGAGATGACGACTTCGGTACGTGATCGGCTCGAGTTCACGTTCAATGATATTTTCATGATGATGATAAGCTAAACGTTAACGATTTCCGAATGGCGTGGTGGAGCTTGGATGCGGAATATGGATGCCTTTCCGTGCTGGCGAAAGAGCAAACCTCGGTTGCTGCTCCTCGATGCGTTGGTGATATCGCTCCTGATGACGTTGCAGGGTCCGTACTCGTCGTTCCTGGGCCAGAGTGTAGATATCCTGCCGCGGTCTAGCTTGAACTTCATAATGCTCCATTTGGACGCGCAAACGCTGCAGCCGTTTGGTGTTCGCAGCATCTCGTTGTTGTTTCTCTTCTTGACCAAGTGTCAAAGTTGCTGTAGCTGTTGCAGCCGGCCGAGAGCAGGACCCACTCCCATACACTTGTGCTTCCGTCGTGAGCCTGGCCAGATCGGATTTTCCATCTTGGTTACCGCTACAGGAAACGATATGTGGTTAGCACTGTGCATTGAAAACCCGCAAACAGCCACATGCCTCCTACCTGATGACCCCCTTAGTACTAGCGAATGGTGTCCGCCCACACCGTGTCGGAATTTTCGTGCGTCTATAGTGATAAAGCAGATCATAAGTCTGTATGTAGTACTAAGTACCAACTATAAAATGATAAGCGAGTACCTTGTCAAGTGGGAGAAGTTAAAAGTCCCTGCTGCGCGTCGTCGCTGGCTATTGTCCTTCACTTGTGGCTTCGACTCGCGCATTTGTTTCACTTCGATACGCTCGTCTACTTGACCGCCATCAGGGGTTGTACGGCGGCTTCGTCTTCGGTTGGAAGCATCACCACCTCCGAAGACGTCACAAAATTCCTTGAAACTAATCTCCCCATTTCCATCCGTGTCCACACGCGTGGCTAGGTGGAGAAACTCTCGTTCTGTCAGATTTATCCCCAATTGTTGCAACTGCAAAGCGTAAAATACAATCGTTTGGTGAGTCGTGCATTTTCGATGAATATCCGGCACGATAGCGTCGCACCCCGTGGCAAAGCTCTCTGTATGATAAGTTTCCGCTGTGATCGTTGTCGAAGGCTGCGTACGCATCATTTAGTCGCGAGGAAAATGTCTCGAGCTTTCGCTGGAGCGTAGCTCGGAAGCCTGGATCCTATTTGTGAGCAGAGCGTCAGTAGGCCCATTTCGATAACGATATCCCATGGATGCTTACATCTGTGCTGTGAGTGGCTGGCTGAGACGCTGCTGCTAAGCTGCGGAGGAAGTCTAACGGGTCCCCTTCATCCATTTGCCGCTCTTGCTGTTTCTTCCGTCGCTGTGCCGCTAGATAGCTATAACGTTGTTCGTGCACAGGGCCGTACACGAGCCGCATGAACTCGTCGTAGAGCAGTCGGCCATCATGGTTAAGGTCGTACGCATCGAAGAGCTTCGTCAACTGAGGTTTTGCGATTCGCAAGCCTTGCCTACGCAGATTACTCTCAATTTCCGCCAGCGTGACACCTCCACTTTTATCGATATCCCAGTTGCGGAAGACCTGGTGGACCCTACGCGTCTCGTACTTGGCACGCAACAAGGAAAGCACACAGTTCGGATCAGACGCTGGTACTCCGTCTTCTTCGGCCTGTTGATTGTCCGGTCCTCGTCTCTTAGACGTAGAGGTACAAGACTCGCTTAGCTCTTGAGACCCGTAAACGAACCCACAAAAGTCATCGTAGTTCAGGGACCTGAAGGGCACACAACCAAGATACAGTTAGTTTGGTGCTAATACGTTGTAGTTGCAGGTATCGCTCGCGACTTACGCTGCGGGCATCTTCAACACGTGCTTGAGAATGGCGTCTACTTTCTCTCCACCAAGAGATTGAGCGAAGCCCAGTCGTGCCAGCATATCTCGCAGTTCGTCAACACACAAGCGACCATCCTTGTTCGTATCCCACGTTAAAAATGCTTGACGAACGCTGCGTTTTTCGCCATATCGATCTCGTAACAAGCTCCGCAAATCCTTCAGTTCAGGAGGCTCTGGGGTCTTAACAGCATGACTAGCTGGGGCTGCTGACGCCACCTTGACTGCCCATTGAACCTGGGAAGCCGCATCCGTCCCTGACGATGATGGAGGAGGCGTGGGCTTCCGATATGAACCAGTAGCTCTACTGTTGCCTTTACTACCAGCAGGAGCAACAATGCCAACAACTTGAGGCTGAAGCTTCGGGAGGCTACACAAAAAAATTTAAAGCAGGTGTTAGAATTCAAAAAGGCAGCAGGCAGATCATACCCGTCAGGATCTTCACCTGTTGTGACTGTGCGACTGCGTATCCGACTCGTGTGCCGCTTTGCCTTTAACCTCAGTGAGCTGAATGGAGCTCTCACATGCACCTCGTGCACTCTTTTCCAGCAACGGACAGTTGTGAGTTCAACGCGGCGGACACAGATACCCGGTCTTGGTCTCTTTTACCTGAACGCGTCGCTTGGTCCGACACCCTGCGAGCGGGTCTCGGAGGCTGCTGGATTGCGGGCGCCTGGCCGTAGCAGCCCCGCTCCTCTTTTCGTGCTTGACTGCTGGGTTCAATGCAATTGGTTCGGACGGAACACTGTCAATTGCACTCCCGGGTGACGAGCGCTTCGACGTTGAAGTGATGGTGGCGGGGACGCTACGGCCGGAGCCCCATCCCGATGCATCCACTGCGGCAGCTGGAGCCCCCGCGTTGCTATTGCCATTCACATGCCGTCGCTGCCTCATCGCGCCATGCACCAGTCAGTCAGTCAGTCAGTCAGTCAGCACTTGATATCGATCTATCGCTGCAAGATGCAAATGCATACAATTATAAACCACACGAACAGCGCTCCCATGGGCAAATATAGAGATTTCTCCTCCTCTCCTCCTCTTCTATTACGTGGCAACTGACTGACTGACTACCTGGTCTCCGTGACTCCCTCGCTCTCGCTTTCCTCGGCCGGGATGAGGTAGTGCAGCCCCATGGCCACCGTGCCGCACATTAGCGCCGACAACAGCAGCGTGCGAGGCTTGCGCGTCTCCTTCGGCACAAGGACCAGCCCGGCCGTGAAGCCGCCCACGAACGGGTTCAGTAGGTCGTCCACGCCGCGCAGATGCTCCAGACTGCAGCTCACGCCGCCGAAGAGGCCCATGAAGCCCGCGAATCCGGCCATGTTGAGCACGCTGAGGCGTCCGAGGTATCTCGCTGTCTCCCACGCGACGCTGGAGCCTGGACGCGCCACCACGAGCTGCCGCCACTCGGCATCTGGCAGACTGGCCAGGAAGTAGCCGTCCGCGCCGATGGTCCAGGCGAGTCCGGTACCAATGCCTCGGTACACCATCTGAACGGTGGTGGACACACAGTCGGAGGGCGTCTTGGAGCTCTTGGGCGGGGCGTTGAGCGCCTCTCGTCGGTCTACAAAACAAGACGCGCCCGCTGCAGTCAGCAAGGGCAGCAGGCCGCCCACGGAGCCTATGCGCAGCGCTCGGGCCGCGCTCCTTCGCGTCGACATGTCCGATATTGAAATGGCAACGTATTGTACCATTAACAGGGTACGTTACGTTTAGCGCGCACAGAGTGATGGTCATTTCGCATTTCAATTTCAATTCCTTGCGGCGTACGCGAGGAAGCGTGGAGGGGCTTGACGCGGCGGTAGCGCAGGAGATATCGGAGTTATGGTGGAGCAAGTTGCAGGAGGAGAAGCGGTAGATCATCTGCTTTCTACTGATGTGTTAATAGAGGCTGATGACCGAGTGGAAGGCGCAGAAGCAGCTGTTCAAGTGCAGGAAGAAGGTGTCGGGTCGACGTCTCTGGGTGACGACGTGCAGCTAGAGCGCACTATTAAGAGCGCAGATGATGCAAACGCAGCCACCAATGACGCTGAAGACGACGAGTTCGCTCTGCGGTTCTCGGCGGCGCAGCTGAAGGCGAAGATCGCGCAGACCAAGTACGAGGCCAAGCTGGCGGCGGACGCGGAGCTGCTACAAGCGAAGAAGGAGCTGGTGGAGCGTCGCTACGAGGTGGCAGACCGCGAGCGCGAGCGGGACAAGGTGCAGGCCCAGTGTGAAGCTCTGCAGAAGCGGCTGGATGCGGTGCTGCAGATGCACAAGCAGACGCTGAGCGGCACGCGCGAGGATCTGGAGCTGGAGAAGCTGCTGGCGACGCTGGACATGGAGAAAGCCACGCGCCAGAAGCTGCAGCAAGTCTTGGAGAAGCAGCAGCAGGCGCTCTCCCTGGCGCAGGAGCGAGTGGAGAAGCTGGACGGGCAAGTGGCCAACTACCAGAAGACCGAGACGGTGCTGGCCCAGTCCGTCGCGCACTTGCAGCACCGCTTCGCCAGCAAGGACCAACAACGAGCAGCGTCGGTGGAAAACGTTCAACGCGAACTGGTAGAGCAACATGAACAGGAAGTAGCAGCATTACGTGAAGAACTGACTATTGCGCGGGGTACGGAGAAGATGGCACAAGAACAGCTCCAAGCTCTGCAGAAGGAATTGAAGGTCATACGCGACAGCGAACAGCAAGCGCTGGCTTCGAAAGAATCAGTAGCGACCCATGAACATGAACTACAGGCTACGATTACTCAATTGGAGACGGAAAAGGCTGTACTCCAGAGCAAGGCGGAGCAGGTGCAGAAGGCAGATGCACAGCTTCGTAGCCAGCTCCGCTCTCAGAGCGAGGAGATCGCGACACTGCGGCAAGAGAAGGAAGCGCTGCAGCGAGACAATAAAGAGCTCGGTGAGATTGCCAGCGACCTTATGCAGATGGCGGAGAAGCAGCACGCAGAGAACGTGAGGCACGGTATCAGTCCAGCACGATCGACAGGTGACGCCGCCATTGGCACACCTGGCAGTACCCACGAAGAAGACGGCATCTTCCTGCAGAAGCGCAAGAAGCGCCTACGCATGTCTCTCGGCTAAATGTGCTCTTTGTTTCGTTAGCAAGAGCAGCTGGACAGACGAGCGAGACCCCCAGCTTTCTTCTCGCTCGACCCTCAAGCTTTGGACAACCAAACTACTGCCTCCCAGGGTCTGCGTCGCGACTAAAGAGCGCCGCAAACCCGGCTGGCTGATAACTGAAGTAGCGATGGCGTCTACTTCCTTCCTTTCTGCAATACCGAGCACAATCAATGTCGTGAGATGGAGTTCATACTTCGGCAACAAGTTCCGCAATCAACAGCTAACGTCGTACCTTTCGTTTCTTCTTCGACTTCTTCGTGGGGGTCGTCTTCTTCGCTGGTTTGGGCTCCTTGGGCTTGTCCTCGCCGTCGTTGTCTGCATTGTCGTTGTCGTCCCCATCGTTGTCGTTATCGTTATCGTCGTCGTTGTCGTTGTCATCTTCATTGTCGGCATCTTCTGCCTTGACTGACACGGAAGTGAACGCCGACGCCATCACGCTGTTGTCCTCGGCATCGGACGGCTTCTTGGGCGACGTCTTGGGCGACTTCTTGGGCGGTGACGTCTGTGCCGGTTTGGGCGGCGACGTCTGCGCCGGCTTCGGGGGCGACTCAGGCTTCACCACCGGAACTGCCGGCTTGGCTGGCGAGGGGGCCTTGACCACGGGTGCGGCCAGGGGCGTGGGCGGCTTCTCGTTCAGCCCCAACAGGTCGACGGTCTCCACCGGCTTCTTCTTGGACGGCTGTGGCTTGGCCGGCACCTTCGAGTTGGCGTCTCCGGCGGCGACGACGGCCGACGGCGACTTGTAGCTGCCATTGGCGCCGTCTTTCTTGGCTAGATCCACCTCCACCGACTTCTCTCTGTATGGGGCACACAAAGGGCATCATCCAGTCAGTCGGAGCGGACTAAGGCCTGTGTAAACTAACTAACTGTGTGTTGAAGCACGCACACGCGCTTGTTGGCGCCGTTCCTGCCCTTGGGCAGCAGCGCCTCGCTGCCGTCGAAGCGGTCGTCCTCTTTGGAATAGCAGCAGCCCATGGCCCTATAGGCGGCGGTCTCCTAGGTGATGCGTTTACTGCAGCTGGGCTCGAGTCCTACGCGCTCTTGGTCCTGAGCCTCGCGCGTCTGTTCCGCTTGTGCGTCGTTGGATCCGGTTTTGGCCTTCACTGGACTAGCAAGCGACTGCCCAGGATTCTTTTCTTCGTATCTTTCCTCTCGGTCTGATTCGCGACCCGGAATCAGGTCGGTGGTTGAAGTTGTCGCTCACCCACATTGCAAGTGATATGCATCGCCTGCAGCATTGCTGCCGTATCGGAACGGAATAGCTGTAGTGATAGCGCTCATGTTTATCTAGGACCAGCTTGCCTTTGTGTTTCCTCAGTATCCCAGGCTCGCTAGCCAGGACTGACTGTCCACTGGACAGTGTCCAGTATGGTCATGGCATGACTCATGCTGGACGATCGCAAATAGACGGCTGTCGATCAACTTTAACCCTTAACTACCTAGAGATGCCATGCGTGCTTCAGTTTGAACAAAAAATACGAGAGGGCGACGTTGCTCAGCCAAGTGGGTTACGTAGTGTACGAGACTATGACCAACGACCGGCTCGAGTTGACTTCGCAACATCAGTCTGGACGGACAAACGTGTATCGGTCGACGACATTTGCGCTAGTAAACCGGTTTGAAGCAGAACGAGCGTGGTCCTCATCTCGCGGCGACTTTCACAGTGAGTGCAGTGCGATACAACAATTTCTCTTGTATGAACAGAACCGGCAGGCTGCACTTTGTGGAATGGCTTCATAAAGATCGCAGTGAATTTATCGGATGCAGTCGAGATCTTGCTGGTGCATCGACGGTGTCGGTTGTTAACGTGCTGAAAGCGCTGGAGATTTTAGCGCCATGGACCAAGGTCCGTTACTACTTTGATAAACCAAAATCTGTCCGTTTTTACTTTACCTTTGAGCGTCCCCTTCGAATAGCACTCGTACATGTTCATGGCAGGGTGAAACTCCAGCAGGGAAGACAACAGTGAAAACACCACTTCTCGATTCTCGCTCCGAACGGCAAGCAACTCCTTCCCAGTGGTACAACTTACTGCACCATGCGGCATGCACCAAGCTCTCGTAGCCTGGTCGGCTATCTCCTCACCTTGCTCGCATTTTTCAACTGGGCGTCACCTGTGGTGGGCATCGATGGATCCTGTTACGAAGGCTACAATATCAGCTTGTCAACTTGCTCCGACGCACAAACACAATTCAATAGCGCCGGATGCTCATGCTACACCTGCAACGAAGTCAACGGCAAAGTCGAGGCTAGTTGCACTTCCCCATTTTCATGCTCCTTGACGTCGAGTCCAGACACACAAGACGCGGCAGCTCCTAAAATGGGCAACAAAGAGTACGCCATCATATGCGCGGTGTATGTGGCTACTGCAGCCGTTCTTGCCGGTGCTGCAACGCTCATTGCGAAACTTTGCTTCCCTCAAATATCAAAGGAGCCGTCCGTAGCGGATCTTGTCAAGAAAAGGATGCCGACCATCACACGCTACGCTTTCCAGGGGTCTCTTGAGTCGTTTGTGCAAGACGATGGATCGCCGACGGGTTTCGTCGATTACTTTTGCGACAAGAAGGAGCTTTTCGGTGTTCTCGACTGCCGCAAGAAGACGGCGGCTGTGCGACCGCGATGGATGCGGATCTGTGCGATTGTTACAACGCTGATGGTCACGATTTCACTCGCGTTAAGGCTTATTGCTTGGCACGGTTGTCTACAACAATGAGAGCTGCACCTCCACAACAACAGTGGCCTATTGCCACGTCTGTAGCTGCGAAACCTTATGCAACGGAATTGATATTGGCTGCACGGCCGGTTGCCAGTGCAAATCGAGCAGTGAATGCCCAGCGAGCACCTCGAGCAGCTACGCATGCAACGGTGCGAACTCTGTGGTCTCGTCCAGCGGTGTCACGAAAACGTCTACAATTAACTGCGAATCTGCTAGCGTCGCAACCTCGGATAAGGCCAACTGGGTAACGATGATACTCACTTTGCTCATGGGGAAAGCTGGTTCAATGGCGATCAGTACGGCTGAAGTCGGCTCATCGCGACAAAAGCTTCTTCACGTAGCAACAGCGAGCGCGTCCATCGCCCTTATCATCTTCGGCGTTCTCTACTCCCAGCAATTAACCAAGGCGAGCGTCGATGGTGATACAGGCGCCAACGAACGCCGGATGAAAGCCGTCGGGACAACGCTGGTAACGGGGTTCTTGTACGATCAGGCCGTTGGCTTTGGAACGGTGTTCAGCCAATTCGTGCTGTACTCGGGCTGCTACTATTGGTGGTACCGTCCCCAACTCGAGACGGTGAAGAGTGCGGGAGCGGCCGCTGTTCACCCTCATGGCTTGGACGACAGCATCATGAAGACCGATGGCGTTAAAGCTGCCATGAGCAAGCCTGTGGCTGTTGATGAAGTCACGCTGCAGCCACCAACGCAGTAGGTCTCTCTCTACTCATCAGGCTGCTTCCTACATAGCTCATCGATTTCATTACACCCACATTGATAAACTCTGCATACTCGACTGCTTTATACACATAATGTGCAACTTCAAAAGTGCAAACAAAATACCCGTCCCAGAACAGTGAAAAATCGTGAAGAGAAAAAAAAACACCACAAAGTTCTCTCCAAACTGCACGGGGAGGAATGAACGACCGAGCGATGGTCGCAACCTGCTTACTGGTGCTGCTTGCACTGCTTTCGCTGCCGGCGAGAGTGTACGTTAATGTGACTTCATGCGGACGACAGATGACCCAGCTGCCGAACCATTTGCAGAATGCCGATGCCGTCGTTGTGCTCCGTCCACTTGTCGGAGAGGAATGGAGCCTTTTCCCGAGCGATAAGCGGCTTCCACAAGCGCTGCAGATCGTTCAGCCTGGTGCAGATTTCATGGCTGTAAACTTTAAGCAGCTCAACTTGCTGTCCGGAGACAAGGTCGTGGTGCGCGATCCCAACGGCTCAATGTCTATCACTGTCACCCCCGCAAATGCCAGCGCCATCGTCAAGAACACTACGGACAACCGAAGCTCGCCGCATTTACTGTTGCTACGCACTCACCCCTTCTTGCTGAAAGGTGACACCGTCGTGGTTGAGTACGTTCCGAGTATTACGACGCTTATGCTTCCAACGGTCCGAAGTCTGCACGACAAACCCGTCGTAGTGATGGACTCGTACGCGTATATCAAGTACAGTCCTAGGATTGCCTTCACTGCTGGAGTCGATACGGAAAGCACGATCGGAGCTACTGATGAAGCCAAGGAAGCCATTTGTTATCGCAAAACTCAGCCGAAAATGTACGCGAAGGCTCGTGCCGTAGCGCGATTGATGATCCGCACCGAGCCAGAACAGACTTCGGCCACCTCTGGGCAAGTAACCAGTTGGGGGTTTTGCACGGGCTGGCTCATAGGACGAGGAAACCACTTGATCACGAACCACCACTGCGTGAAAAACGCTGCTGCTGTCGAACGCAGTGTCCAGCCTTCACTCTACAGGAAGGAGATCAGCACAGATCTCCTGCCTCGTGTCATCAGCCGAATTTGGCCCCAAGCTACTTCTCCACCGAACAAAACTGGTCGTGTCGTGGAGGCAGTGGTCAGCTTCATGGCCGAAACCAAGACGTGTCGGGAGACGGGGTACATGGGCGAACAAGTTGGCGTTGTAGAGGCCACCCGAGTCGCAGTGGTGACGGAAAATCCGGATCTGGACTATGCTCTGCTGCGTGTGCTTTCGAACAACTCGGCTGCTGACTTGGGGCGACGTTATGGATACTTGCGCCTACGTGCTGCAGGTCCCGTCGACGGGGAGACCATTTACATTCCACAACACCCGCGTGGTGAGCCCAAGGAGATTGCAGCAACGAAAGATGGGAAGCCCGCGATAATAGAGGTGTCGACCGCGACTTCGGGGGACTCCTCTCAGTATCTTCGTCGTGATAGCGACATAAGCAGCGTTCAATCAACGGTGTGGTACAATGCCGACACGGAGCCCGGATCGTCAGGTTCGCCCGTGCTGAGTCGTAAGGACAACACCGTCGTGGCGCTGCACCGCGCTGGAAATTCCGAGACCGCACAGTCAGCGTCCACAGAGCTTTTCAACATGGGAGTGCGTATCGACTTGATTGCCCGTGACCTCCAGCAACGCGATGTGCTGCCCCGAAATGCGCTGGTGCGTCGTGAATCTAAGTGAGAATCTCGACTACAGCAACGGCACGAAAGCGAGTCAGCTGAAAGCATTTTACTGAAGTTCCCTTTTTGGCACTAAACCTCATTTTTGCAGTAGTGACGGGATGAAGGCAACCCCCACAGCTGCGTCTGCTGTGCTCTGGATCGATAGTTGAGACGGATGTGCTAATTTCTGCCTAAGAAAGTGCTGCAGAAGACCATTGCGCACTAACGCTTGTCCTGTTCCGATCATTCTGGGCATGAACTCAACGTCAGATATGGGAAGAACTACATGTACGATAAATAAACGTACGGTTGCTGAAGAAGGTCAGCACGCAGGTCCTCCGGCACCATCGAGAAAATATTGTCCACTAGACCGCGACAAATGGCAGCGCTGATATCGCCCAACGACCAGTTGCTGATTCGGAGTTGGTCAATGCTGCCTCGCACGTCAGGAGATGCCCACTCACCGTAGAGCGTTGGGGAAAACTTGAGATCGGTGTCTAGCTTGGTGCCGCCCAGAGAAATCAAACGTGCATATAATGCATCATCGGACAAGTGCTCGGCTGTCGGGTCAAGTGCCAGTTGCTGGCTCCACGCCTGACATTGCTTCACAAACCACGCAAATATGTTGCCACTAGACCCTTTCGTTAGTGATGCGACGAAAGGAACTTACAACACGGATGCATAACGTACCCAGACAAGGAGCCTGCGACTCCAAGGAACCAGTTCTCCGACAGAAAAGGTCTAACTTCGAAGCTGAGCGAGCAGCTACCACTCAGTTGCGCTGCGTCCTCCTCTGTCAGAACCATAGCCAGTTGTGAAGCTGAACCAACGCTCAAGACTACCGACAAGTATGACGTCACGGGCATGTTAGAGTTCAGGAAGTCTTCATTCATTTCTTGAGCCTGTACGTACCGGAAGTACGCGAGAGGTTGAGATCAGCTGGGCTCCGAGTTTGTGCCATGGTGGTCATGACCGCACATGGGTGATCACCCATAGCAAGATATACTGGCTTTCCCTGCGGAACGCCTAGCACTGCCGCGACGTCAGAGCTCTGTCCGATAATCGCACCTGGAGCCTTCACTGTCGGTAGCATGTGAGCCGGAAGACCGAGTGCGTGCACACTGGTGCATACAAACAAGACGCAGGTTCAGATGATATCACACAGGAAAACAAACACGCACATTGAGAGCACCAACGCACGTGCGAGGATTCCACGTCTTGGTATTCATGTCAAAGCCACCCCAACTGAAGGCATCGGTGACGTCCATGCAGTTTTGGCTGGGAGCAGAATGTCCGCAGAGCGCGAACGCAATGAAATCTTGAATCGTCCCGCACGTGTCGAATCCCTCGATATCGCACGGTTGTCTCTCCATCATATACGCGAAGGTGGCGAGCCCGTAGCCAGATGCAATCGGTGATGACGATGCACAGCCGCCAGCAGCCTCCAATGTAAACGAAGTCACATCGGGTGCTGCGTTGGCAAGTTGAATCTTTGCTCTCCACTCGGCCAATAGCGACGGCGTGCAGCGCTGATCCAAGAACGTGATGTACGTACTCCACGGCCAGTTCTTCGCTGATGCGGCGCCAGAGCCTTCTCTTGCAGACAGGAACTCACACATCGCCTGACGCACCGACTTGCAGCGCCACCACACGATCCCATGCATCTACCCACAGAATACCATGCATGTCATCAGTACTAACTACTACAACGCCGACACCCCCAACCTCACTCACCACGCCACATATTCCGATCGAGCGGATGCTCTGTCTCAACGGCGTGGGCAGAGCTTGCACGGCCGCTAGCACCGCCAGCAGAATGTTCGGCACGCTCTGCTCGCTCTCCAGCAAGCTCGCGTCGTGCTGGATGGGTACACTGGACGTGGCCAATATGCTGCCAGTGGTGCCGCACACCAGCGCGCACTTGACGTTCTTGAGTCCGATGTCGATGCCGAACATGCAGTCTCTCCTGGCCTCCTGACTCACTTGCACCGTGACCGTCTCCGTCCCCACCTTGTGTCTCTTATTAACACCACCATCACCAGCGCTGGACGGCGGTGCAGTCAGCAGCTTGTTGCGGCCCTTGAAGCTGTAGATGTAGCCGTTCGACGCGTGGAAGTCCGCCAGCCCCTGCTCCTGCGCGATAGCCCGCGCCTGCTCCTTCATGAGGCGGTCCGTGACGCTCTGACCGCTCTCCCGCCGCGCGTGCACCCACTGCAGCAGCGCCGTGTCCACCGCCACGTTGGGTCTGCGGCCGCTGCCGAGTTTCCGCTGGAGGCCCGAGCGATGCGCGTCCAGCGCCACCGCCGCCTCCAGCTCCGCCCTGCTGCCCAGCCACTTGCGCACCATGGACGGTGTCACGCCATGTCGCTGCGCCAGCGAACGCACCGAGGGAGGGGACGGGCCTTCGGTTAACTCGCGCACCACCGACAGCTTAAACGCCGCCGGGTAGCTCTTCCGCGTCGCCATCGAGAGGACAGTCAGGAGGACACCCGAGGAGGACAATAAACTAGAGAATTGGGCTGGTAGTGCGTGGCCGAGGTTGAAAGTATTTGCGGTGGTGTGGATGGAAAAATTATGGTTGTTGAAGTTAGAACCGGATATTGTTGGGAATGTCGAATAGTCGAAGGAGTCCGGGATTGAACATATAATAAAGATTTTAATTTGGAGCGAAACAATAAAATATAATAAATAATGCCGCAATTTCTATTGTATTGGTACCGCCGACCTGTACAAACTCCAAGCGACCCGCACATTGCATCTGGGCTTTATATGTACACGCAATTTGTTGCCTACTCTGTTGAGGGCTTGCGCAGTGAGACTGGTCACTGCGCAAGCTCTCAATAGACCAGACACCATATTGCGTGTAGCGTCAAAAAGGCCAGACACCAGAACGCTTGATCACGAGCTTGTTGGCCAGGAGAAAAACTCACTAGGTGACAACCCCATGGCTAGACAATACTATATTAGTTTCAGTATGATCGAGATCCAATCCTCCCAAGGATAACACGTTGTGGTAGATCAGCCGCAGGCTGCCAAGTTGGACGAGGACATCCAACCTAACAAAATGTTGCATAAGCTTAGTAGTCGCTGTCTTTGCATATACCGGTAATATAATATACCATCCCAATCTCTAATTATTGCCAATAATTGGGTCAATAATATATTGTACCGGTATTGGTATCGGTACTTCTCAATAATAAATACTTATTTTGGAAACCCCAATATTGTTTTGAGTTGCAATATTTTATTCTGGCCTCTTTTTTTGTGCTGAGGGGTTTTGACCACGTGCTTTCGTGGAATTTTCGTTCTCGAATGCCACTGGCCAGTCAGAGATTTTCTTCGCCGCGCACACTACACCGACGGACAGAATGCAACAGCCACCCCAATTTGTTGAAACAGCTGTAAAGTAGCAAGATCCTTTTTATTTTAACGATTTGCAACCGCTACACAGTATGTACGAATTACGAAGAGGCAAATGTAGATTTAATACATGTAGCTGGTTTTAAGCGCCTTGTTGAACGCCTTCCCGAAATGAAGCCTTCCATCCACTCTGAGTGCTCGTCGCGAACGTAGGAAGCCATAGTGGCTGCAGTGAGGTGTTGACTCTCACGACGAACGTCCTTCATGAACGTAATGAGGTCCTCGGAAAAGAGGATGCTTCGGGACGTCCTGGCGCTCGAAAAAGCGTCTTCTCGCTACCATTGAATGCAAAAATGTCCTCCTTCGCTTTTCGCCACCCGGATAGTGTCCCCCGCGGTATTTTTTGCGCGCTTCACGTTGACTGAGGCCTTAGGTTGCTGCGAGAAGTGTATGTCGTTTTTGCTTCATACTGTAGTGCATTCGGCGTTGCTTGGGGTGCGTGTATACCTCGTCTATAAGGCTCGCGATTGCAGCCTCCTCTGCGTGCTGCTGCGCCGCGTCAACCGGAGGGGGCTCGAAGAAGGGCGGGCGCACCAACTCGAGCGGCGGAGGCTGGAACTGCGGCGGCAGTAGAGGCTGGAGCTGCGGCGGCAGCGCCGCCTCGACTGGCGGAGGCTCTGATGGCGTCTCTGCGGGTTCCCGCATTTTACGGAGTGTGCGGCTCCGAATTAGCGACTATTTTAACGAAATATGATTGGTTCAAAATTTTGGATATGCAGATCTCCGTTTATCATGCTCGTCCATTTTACGTAGAGTTGCAGTCACTTTGGTGGCTGTTGCATTCTGTCCGTCGGTGTACGCGAGCTGGGGCGCTGCAGGCTGCAGAGATTTTCTTCGCCGCGCACACTACGCGAGCTTGGGCGCTGCAGGCTGCTGCTGAGCAGCCTCCACCCTCTTCGAACGCGGTACGCATCTACTCAAGGCGCGCGGGCTTTGGCGCTGCAGCAGCCCTCACCCTTCGTGGGCTATACTCGCTGCTGCGGCGTCAAAGCAAGCTGCTAATCCGCAAGATCGCTGCGAATCCACTCATCTACGGATCTACGCTGCAATATCATCTACCCTTCTACTAATCAAGCGCGCGAGCTTTGGCGCTGCAGCAGCCCTCACCCTTCGTGGGCATACCTCGCTGCTGCGGCGTCAAAGCAAGCTGCTAAACCACAAGATTGCTGCGAATCTACTCATCTACGCTGTAATATCATCTACCATTCTACTAATTAAGCGCGCGAGCTTTGGCGTCGCAGCAGCCATCACGCTTTGTGGACTATACTATCTCGCTGCTATGGCGTCAGAGCAAGCTGCTGAACTACATGAGCCACGCATCTACTAACGCATGTGCTATGAGATCTACACGGAGGGCGACAAGCCGGTTACCCTGAGGATGCCTCCTCACTGTGGGTCGGCGCTGACTGCCGCGAATGCTCTCAGTCAATTTCGCGGCAGTCAGCGCCGGCGCTATCAAGGCCGATGCAGTGGCGTGCTCATGTGTGGATGTACCAGCATTTGAAGTAATGCTGGAAACAGATTCGCATGCGTGCTTTCAATACTTGCAATCTGCAGGCTGCAAATATAACGATACAGCAAAGTGCTGCAATCTCTGCTGATGGCTCCACCTGTCTAAACCGATTACAGATATCATCTTTCGATCTCTCTTTCCCTGTGTAATTTTATTTGATTATGTACAAAGCCGCTAGATGCCTGCAATAATAAATAAATCTGCGATGTCTATGCGAAAAAAAAGTTTTATAAGGGCGTTGTACTTGAAATTTGTATTGAAGCGATACCTACTTTTTCTGTGGACCACATTTCATCATCCCTCGAATTAATCCCTGTTGGGCTGTCCGTTCACAACGTACCGTTGTTGCACTACCAGGATTATTATCATGTCTTGCCCTCGATTATTAGACTCCGATTACGATGATAGGTCGAAAATCAGCGACAATTTCCACCAATCATAGAAGCGGTACTTGCCCCATCGCACCAGCACTGCTGGGCACTCCCACTTGAAGCGAGCATGGAGGCGGCGTCTGCGGCGGCCACTAGCGCGGGCATCTCTGCGTCTCCGGTGTCGAACTCAAGTGCACGAGGCAGCGGGAGTGCCGCTCTTTCTGTTGGCGCAGACACGACGCCAATCGCCGCGCCAGAAGCCGCAGGATCCGCGTCCGAAGCCAGCGCTGACTCGGCGGGACGCCGCCACCAGCAGCGCGCCAACTACTCGGTCCGCAAGAAGCGCGAGCTCATCGCGTTGGCGCAGGTCGCGGGCGTGCGCGAGGTCTGCAGGATGGAGGGCGTGCCGCGCCGCACGCTGCGCCACTGGCTGGACGACGCCGACAAGATCAACAGCTTCGACGGGCCCGACTCGCGCAAGTCCATCGGCCGCTCGGGCCGCCGCGAGATCCTCCCGTTCGCGCGGGAGCTGACCGCGTTCCTGGAGGAGGGACGTCAGGAGGGAAGGGAGATGACGTCATCGCACATGATCGACTACATCCGACAGAACCACGCGCAGTGGCTCGAGAGCTACTTGGCAGACAAGAAGAGCGCCGAGAGCGGACAAGCGGCACTGGTCAGACTCTGCCAGCGGTTCGTGGAGCGACGCGGCTTCGTGCAAATCAGTTCAAGTGCAGCACGCCCAGTTACGACTACGCCTTTGGCTACGACTGCGGCCATGACGAACTCCGCAGTTGGCTCCAGTGAGTCCGTGACGCACTCCAGTACGTCGACAGTGCAGGCTGACGCACCCATGACACACACTACTACCGATAGCGTGCCTGAGACCCACCCCACTGCAACCGAAACGCAATCCGATGTGTATGAATTTGAACCGGAAATCGAAGAAGACACCCCTCTGTTGTTTGGACTGGACATTGGGACCACAGCAATCAAGGCTGTCGTCGTGAAAGCCGAGGGTGGCCAGACCGTTGCCGTGGCCAACGTGTCCCTCAGCGACGTGGCCGTCCCAAGAAGACCTCACCAGGACTTTGTAGAGAATAAAATCGGAGTGCAGAATGTGGACCAGGTGCTGCTGGCAGTACAGCGCGCAGTGCATTTGCTGCCGGAGACGGCAAGGCGGCGCGTTACGTCGGTTGGTATCTGCGGGCAAATGCACGGAATCGTGTGGTGGTGCAGTCGAGCTGTACACGAAGCAGCGGAGTGTTTGCTGACAACGGGTGGAGACTGGATCCGTGAAGATGACGACGACTCGTACGAGCCGGTATGGAGCGAGCTTATTACGTGGCAGGACCAGCGCTGTAAGCCTGCGTTCCTGGACAACTGCCGACAAAAGATTGTGCGTACCAAATCTGCGTCTAATGGTTCGCCACCCACCCGTATTGCTGCTGGATATGGTCTAGCTTCATTCGCTCACACACTGGAAAACTCTCCGCGCACTCTGGTGGGCATGGACGCTTGCGGAACGATTCATGATTTCGTGGCTTTTGTGCTGTGTGGTCACACGCTTCCTAGCGAGACCTCTATGGACACAACAGACGCTCACAGTTGGGGCGGCCTGAATTTGCAAACGCAGACCTGGGATCCGAGGGTGTTGCGCGCCCTTCGGATTCCGTCTTCGATGCTTCCTGCTGTGAAGAAGCCGGGCTCGTGCATCGGCCACAGCTCTACCGGGTATTCTGGTTTCGGACTACCCGAAAACACGCCCGTGTACGTGCCGATGGGTGATCATCCGTGCTCCGTACTGGCCGCTTTGGCGCAGTGCCAAACGAACCCGAGTAGCGACTCCAACTTAACGTGTACGTTGCGAAGAGCATTGGTATTGCAGGTGCAGATTATATTGACATCGTGATATCTGTTTGCAGTGGTAAACATAGGCACATCGGCGCAGATGGCCATGGTGCTAACGGGAGGAGACATTGAAAAACTATCCAGCTCGGAGGACGTCGACGACCAGGACAGCTCAAGCTTTGAAGTGCGGCCATTCCTGTTCGAAAACCGCTTCTTAGGCGTTGCAGCGTCGCTCTCCGGGTTCGTTTTCGCAAGAATTGCTGCGATTTGACTTCTCGAGTAGCTAACCGTATTCGTTTGGTGTGGTAGCGGTAACACGTTCGCATGGTTAGTGCATCAGTGGCAGCAATGGGCCGACGAAATGGGGCTCATTCCCGCTTGTACCGATGCCAACGAAGAGCAGGCGGCGCAGCGTGAAGCCGAAGTCTACGCGCGGCTAATCGCGCTGGGTTTGCAGCGCCAAGACACCGAGCTGACGTTTGTGCCAACACTGAACGGCGAGCGCGCGGACCCCAATGCAACTGGCAGCGTTTTAAATCTGCGAATGAACAACTGGAGCATGGGCGACATCAGCGCCGCGCTGTCCCGCGGCCTCGTGGATAACCTCTTCGCCATGATCCCCGCAGAGCTGCAGCCGCTGGTATCCGTCCAACCGCACGTCTCACCCCCCACACTCCACTTGGTTCAGGAAAGCATACTCACAGTTTCTTGCTGTACTGCTGCAGGTTGATCGGCACAGGCAACGCGCTGGTCCGCAATGAGCTGCTGCAGCACTTCCTCTTACGGCGCCTGGCTCAGCCCTCGCAGCTGCAACTGCAGACCGCCGCAGACGCCGCCGTTGGCGCAGCGCTCACTCCGTCGATTCTAGGCGGACGACCCGTCGTCCTTAACGTGTAGTGCGTTAGCTTTCTGGTGAGGTCTGCAGGCCGCCATTCAGGACAACGGCAACTTGACCATGTTGAAGCGGTTTCATGTTGAAGTGAGCCGTTTGTCCTTCACGCGACCTTCGAGCTACATTGTCGATATGACGACGCGATCATCCAATCAACCTCTGACACGTGCCTGGAAAATTCCCGTGGACCCGGCCGGCTCTATGCGCGCTGAACCCTACTCGCGAAGGGTAGGTCAAAATGAATTGCACATTGAATTGGGACCAAAACGAGATATTTGGTCACTTCAACATGCCGTTGCTTGGAGATCGCTGCAAAAGTGGCTCGATGACTTGAAGGAAGATGAAGTGACATACTAGTAGGACGTTATCACCGATAAGAGAGCATTCAACTTTTTTGCATTGACCATCGACGGCACCTGCTGCAGGCATAGCGGATCTCGCCGTTTTTCTAGCTAGTCGCGGCGAAGATAAGGTACCCAACCAGAAGTCCGCCACCTTTCCGATATTCCCCGCGCGGAATTTTATAGCTCCGGATCTAGAGCCGGTACGACGACAAGTAGGGTATCGTTGTAAAGCTGAGGATTTCCTCTATCTCGCTGATTTTTTACGCCTAAAGCTGAGCTCTCCTAGCAATCAAAACCTTCAATTGAATGCGGCGACTGTTCAGAGCGACCCAACCAGTTGCCCGCCACTCTCTGTTTGTTTGTATCGGAATTGTCGGCTCAGCATTGCTGCCGCGACCTTCGCGACCCTTCACGCCAGTCTGCCTAAGTGAGCCAATGAGATCGCAGTATCGCTATGATTGGACAAAATCCAGACAGTGGTCATGTAGGGGCGCCCCCTGCATAAGTCTATATCCGTGCCAAACGCTGGACAGTATTTTGGTGCTTCCATAAGCTTCTGAAACAGTAGTCACTGTCGGTAAAGACACGAATGCAGCTAAGATAACAATAACTACAGCCCAAGCCGCCACAGACCACAACAAAGTCGAAACAAGGGAACGCCCGGCAACTCACTCCAACGAGTCCGTCCCAGCAAAGAGCCTGTGGAAGAGGCGCTCCCCGCTCGATTGCCAGGAACGGACCGACTCCCCCGAACAGTCGCAAACCTTTTTCTTTTAATACACTGTGCGTTTTGTTCTTCCAAAGCAAATTAGCCTATTGGAGGTAACGTTTGGCATCCCCGAAGACCTAACCCTCGTACTTTTAAGGATAACAACCGTAAATCCTGCTCCATACAAATTGCTAGATAAGCCCAGGTGGCGGACAACTGGTTGGGTCGCTCTGAACAGTCGCCGCATTCAATTGAAGGTTTTGATTGCTAGGAGAGCTCAGCTTTAGGCGTAAAAAAACAGCGAGATAGAGGAAATCCTCAGCTTTACAACGATACCCTACTTGTCGTCGTACCGGCTCTAGATCCGGAGCTATAAAATTCCGCGCGGGGAATATCGGAAAGGTGGCGGACTTCTGGTTGGGTACCTTAGGTACCTTATGGGGTACGCTGGACAATTGGCTCTGATGCCGACCGTGCTTCAGCTTTGCTGCCCTTTTGTTCGTCAAAATGGTGCATGCAAATGTATGTATGGTGCGCTGCTACCACTCTTGGCGCAACCATGGTGAGCCTGGTATCCGTAGACGTGCGGCCAGCCGACCTATTTTACTAGTCGTGTGAATGGGTTCGTGGTCCGCCCTCGGATTGTATCTGTTTTGGCTTTGATACATGTAGATGCAGCCGAACCGGCTAACGGACCACGATAGTATCGTCGATACCGGACCTTATCGTAGCTTAGACTCGTTTATCATGAGCACGCGGTGCCCATCGCCGTAAAAGCGTGTCATGGTAGAGCTTCTGCCATGAGCTTGATGCAGATGCATGATCTTTTGGAGGAGGGGAAGCTTCCACAACGGAGCCAAGCCTCGGTTCACTAACAAACTGATTTTCTATCAACGTTAAATTTCAACTGCACCGATTTCTTCTCAGCTCACAGAGCTGCTGCTGCTGCACTGCGAGCGATGGCGGACGCCGAACGCCGGCTGATTGCTCGAAGCTGGTGTAAGTTACTTACCAGAAGCGTTTCGCTTTTTGCTCCAGAACAATTCAAGGGGGACCTCTTTTTTGGTCCGGTCCAATTTGAGCGCGCTTTGAATTGCACGTTGGAGCCAGAAAATAGCCTGGCGTGCGTTTCCCGCGCACAGAAATCTAGAACGTTCTCTGCCACGCAGGGCGGGTGAAACGAGGAGGTTGTATACAGGGAACCATGCCGACCCATCGCAGACCTCCCCGACCTCCGTCCCGAAAGCCGTTAAAATCGTCGCATACAAACACCAAGACGCCGGCCTGCGAAGGCGTTCTGGCCACTCGTTTTGCAATTCATTTGCAATTCTTTTGCAATTCTTTCCGGCAAGACGCGAAGAAAAGCCGCGTGGCAGCAGGGAGGGAGAACTCAAGAATCGCGCGCTACGAGAAGAGCGTGCACGCCGTCGAGCAGGAGAGCGACTTGAGGGACCAGCAGCCTCGCAAGCAGCACCCGCAGAGGCACTCGAGGCACAGGAGGGAAGTCAGGACAGGACAGGACAGGCCAGAGCAGAGCGAAGCACTCGGCTGCCCCACGGAACCACTCGCAGCGCCCTCGTCGCCACCGGACGAGCGCTTTCCAGGCCCATTCCCAGCGGCTGCTTGCTCCTGGTGGAGATCAATTCTAGCAGGTAACGAAAGCCACAGGCCCTTCAGCTGTGTCAGTGCAAGCGGAGGCGGTGTCTGACGTTGTGAAAGTGTGTTGTGCGCCTTCAGTTTCACTGCCTGAACACCCAACAACCCACACCCACCCACTGCATATACATCCACCCACCCACCCACCCCAGTCCCCACTACACACAGCCATGGCCATGACGGGTGATTGGACCTTCACGGAACAGGAGCTGCGGTCCACTCCGTCCCAGCGGGACGGCATGAAATACGCGGACGAGCTGGTGCTCCGTCGCCAGGCGTGCGACTTCATTGAGAAGATGGCCAAGGCCCTGGACCTGCCCAAGCTCGCTCAGATCAGCGCAGACAACTACCTCCACCGCTTCTACATGCGCCAGTCCATTGTACGATACGACAAGTTCTTGGTCGCTGCGGCGTGCGTGTTGCTCGGCTCAAAGGCCGAAGAGAGCCCCAAGAAGATCGGATACGTTGCCAGGGAGTACATTGCCGTCCGCAAGGTCGTGGAGAAGGAGCAGGTGTTCGCCATTCAGAAGCACGACCCGCAGGTCATTGCTGGCAAAATCATCTCGATGGAGGGCGTGGTACTGCACAATTTGGCCTACGAGCTGACGCTCTCGCACCCGTACAAGTACATCAATGAGAAGGTGGACAAGGTGGTGCGTCTGCAGCATCTGACAGAGCAGCAGGCCAAGACCCAGAGCAGTAAAATCAAGCAGGTGGCGTGGTCGTTCTTGAACGACAGCGCGTACACGGTGGCGTGTTTGCGACTGGAGTCGGTGGACCTGGCGGCTGGTGCGGTGTATCTGGCGGGACTCTACGAGAGCTACGTGCCAGAGGACCTGTGCACAGCCAGCGGACTGCCGTGGTGGAGTGCGTTGGCGACGCCCCTCCATACCTTGCAAGGTATTGCCATGCTTGTGAACTCTGTTCTCTTGTCGTGGGTGCTGGCAATGTTTAAAGAAAGCTGTGTTCTCCCCCCATTTGTCTAGATGCGGCTCGCTACTTGCTCAAAGCTTACACGGCGCCGTACATCGAAACGAACGTGCTCGCTGCGGGACTGTCGAAGTTAGTCTATATGTTTCACCCGCCCAAGTCGGTCGAGAGCCCCGCGTCGTTCGTAGAGCAAGACGTTGTGGAGCAAGAGCACTCGTCACCCATGACGGTGTCGTCGCCGATGGACTCCGCCGCGTGCGTGACGTCTCCGGAATGCGGCAGCAGTCAAGGCCGGTCACCGTACGACCACGACTTCGACCACGATGTCAAGTCGCATGCCAAGGACAGTGAGGAGAGCCCCCGCGAGACGGCGCAGGTTCCGGCGACGCCCGCGTCGCTGCTGGACAGCTTCCCTATTGCCAACGATAGTTCAAGTGCTGACAAGTTGTTGGGAAGCACTGCAGCGACGCGAGCGGCGAGCACTGGAAGACTGTCGCGCAAACGCGGTAAGGACGCCGAAAACACGTTTTGTTCTGCAAAGAAGTTTAAGTACTGCTTGTAAGAGGCTGCGACGCGAGCGAGTGAGCGAGAGCGCTCCCCTCGACGGGCGCGCCACAAGCAGTCAAGCACCAACGAGCGAAGAGCCTGACACGGCGAGTTCACTGGGCGACATGGGCTTGCAGCGGCGCGCGCGCCCTCGTCGTCTTCCAGCAGCACTCTGCTCTCCGCCGGCAGCACCTCGCTCATTCGTTTAGAAAAAGTAGAAAAGCGCTAAAACTCCAACAATAAAAAACATATTTATACAAGCAACCACGCAGCACAAACCTCAATACTTATCACCGACAGGTTTCTCCATCTCCGCGGCAATGTCGAGAACCCGCAGCTTGCTGCGTGCCAACATCAACCCGCAATATCAGCCACTCGACCGCTGGCGACTCGACTGGATCTGCTCGAACGCGAATGAACCTCCAGCGACAAGCAGAGCAAGTGATCAACCGCACGCTCTGAGGCCAGGGAGGCTGAAGCTCTTCCCATTGCCCCATCAACGCAGCTATCATTCGCTCACTCGCGCGCTCTCACAGGGTCATCACGCCGACCAGAGACCCGATCCCCCAACCGACCAGCTCTTCCGCCTCATGGACCAAAGCGGAAGGCACCAGTCAGGCCAGCAACGAGTGCACCAGGTCGTCAAGCCGAACGCAGAAGACTTCGCTTCATGCTCGGCAGTAGCGCAGTAGCGGGCGCGGATGAAGACGGCGGCAATCTGCAGCAGAATCCAGCAGAGAGACACATGGACAAGCAGGTGAGAAATCCAAGCGGGAGAACAGTTTCCAGTCGACTGCAATGCAATGCACTGCGTGGCAATATCATCGCTCACCATACCTTAGTGGTCGCTGCCTATCACTTCTCGGAGCGACATCGGGATCTGCCCCGCAACCCCCAAGACACTCACTTGCCCCCCTCGAGGCAAACTGGAAACTGCGCCCTTCGTTCTGCACATATTTTTGGCGAAGTGCATTTGCCGGATAATCGGCGCTTATCCGGCGGGTCCCCCGTTTAACGCGATGGAAACCCAGTGTATCGACTTTGCGAGCGATTGAAGCGCCGGTGATTGGCCGAAACGCGGCTCGGAGGAACAGCGTCGTGCGACAAACGCGCAGTTTTGCGCAGCGCGAGAACCCAGGGCCGGAACTGGCCTCATCCCCGCAAAAGTCCTAGCACACTGCTACTATCTATACTGAAACTAGGTGTATCCACGACCGAGCAATACTTTCGCGGCGGTTCCAAGCGAAGCGGCACACTGTACCGCTTGCCGCATTGCGAGTGTAATCCGCTGCGGTTGCCCCAATCGATCAAGCCGATTGAGGTCGTGGCGTCGAGCTCCGGACCTGTCCGTTGCCGTCGTCTGACTGCTGTGGACGGACGGACTCCATGGCGCTCCTTTGAAGGCCGCGCACCGACGACGGGCTGATCCCAGTCACCAGTCCACACCCAGTTGAAGCGAATGTCGAGGCGCGTCGAGGATTGTGAACGCATCGATTGCAGTTGGCGATCCGGCGGCAGAGCTCGGAATGTCAAATATTCCAGGCTTGCTGCCACATTGGGACGTTTTCTATAGCTGCGCGCTGCAGGCTGAGAACGCCGTTACGGCCGGCAAACTTTTGCTTCGTGCGATACTCGCCCGGAAGAGGGCGCGCTGGATGCCGTCGTTCGCCTTTATGGTCATCTAGCTACAACCACAACTGTAATACTGTCCCGGTACATGTAGCCTACCTGGTGGAAGATGTAGTACATGTATATCATCTGGCCGTTAGTTCCTATGAAATTCAAACCACATGCACTCTCTTGCACTCTGCACTTACTCCAAAGCGTTGAATGTATTGCTCTGCACAGTTAAAATCTACTATGCTTTGATCTTTTCCCATGGCTTGGCGGCGGCCGCCTCGCCAGCTTCCGTCTGCTGGCTCAGCAGCGCGATTGAGTCTACGGACAGCTTGTCTTCGATGTCGCGGATGCCAGGCACCGTCTCGCCCTTCTGAATGAGATCCATCACCTCCTTGAATGACTCCGGGTATGACGGTCCGCCCGCCGTCACCGTCGGAGAGATCGACTTCGTTACCGGCACGGGCATTTTCTCCTCCTCTTCGTCCGCTACCACGTCATTCGAAAGTGCCTTTGCCACGCTGCTACCACCGTTAGAGATATTGCTGACACTGGTCTGCTGCTCCAGGCGTGCCATGAACGCATCGAGGCTTGTGGAGGCAGGCCCTGAAGGTGCACTGTTTGTCACTGCCGAACGCGTCTCCTCTGTGGTGGTGATCGTGGTCACAGTGGCGGTCGTTGACGATACACACTCTTGCTTCTTATCTTGCTGTGCAGAGAACTCCTCGAGGCTAGCATGCGCAATCTCCTCAAGCGACAGACTCGAGGACGACTTCGGGTTGGTAAGAGACTGAAGAGCTTTCAGGAGCGCGCGAAGGATGGCGATATTTTCATCGAATGCACCAGTCGCCTTGCTCGCAGTGCACCACTTCCACTCCATGTTAAGACCCATCGTCTCGAATCCAATTGACTTGAGCAGCTCTTCGTGGTGCTGCGAACATACAACGTGTGAGTTAATTTATTTGACTATACAGTGCGCGATGAGTAGGTGAGGTTTTACCTTGAGCGGCTCAATCTTTTGCTTGAAGTTCGCATTCCCCGGGGAAATACGGCGATAGCGAGGGACTTCCGGGTTCTGCAGTGATCATATGTGAATTTCAGGTGAGATGCTATCAATGACAAGATATGCACATTAGCATGGAATTGCCTTACCTCGACAAGATTCTTGACATACATACTGAGAATACCCGCTGCGAGTTTGAGTTGCTCCAGCGAGTTCTACAGGCACATGTCAGACAACCCTTTAGTCACTGCAGTCAAACACATGAAATAGTAGCGAGCGGTATGCCTACCTCAGTTCGGAGCATTTTCAATGCTTTCTCCATGCGCTCAGCCTTAGACACCACTTTCGCAACGGCCGCAGGTGGCTGCTGCGGGTCAACTGTCGCTGAAGACGACACCTTCGTCTTGCTTCCAGAGTCACCCTCTTTCTTCTCTTTATCAGCACTCTTCTTTACTGACTCATTCACGTCAGAATCACCAGCACTTTCCGCCTTCTTTGACAGCAAGAGCGCCTTCAGTGTGGAGATTTCAGCCTTCAACTCGGCGATAGACTGCGCGTTGCTCTGTTCAGCGAGCGAGCTGGAGATCTGCGCAGCCAGCAACGTCTTGCTGCGCATGTCGCGCTCTTTTTCATCCAACGAGGTGCTCAACTTGGCTAGCTCCTCCGTCTGTTTCTGAATAGCGGACGACACATTTGTAAGCTCGGCAAACAACGCCTCGTCCTTCTTGGCTTCCTGCTCCTTCTCCTCCTGCATCTTCGCGGCCTCCAGCAGAGGCGGCATCGGTCGCTACACGCACATTCACGCACCATCACAACAGTCAGCACTCCCTCCAGCATATCATACCCCTTTCATTCACCCAGCAGCCATCATACCAGCCACGGGATGTAACCCGATTGCACCGCGTAGTTCCACAGGAACGTGAGGATGGAGGCCGCGCCCACCAGCGACGACAACGTCCACAACACTCGGACGTAGGGCGGGTACATCGTCCGACGCTGCATCATCTGCATGGGCGCAGCTGCCGTCATCATCATCGGGGCCGCAGTCGCGAGCTGCTGCATCGGCTGCATCACAGGTTGAGGTGCAGCCGTCGACGCTGCAGAGGAGGACACTCCACCGTTCTGGTGGCGCTCGATGGCTTCCTGGATCTCCTCCTTGGTCATGCCTTTTCCCTCCAGGAATGACACGCGTTCCGACAGCGGCGTCGACTGCAACGAGGTGGAGGAATAGAACCGAGTGAGCAATCGTGAAGCGACCGCAGCGAATAAAGACGCGCTGGAAAACGCGATCTAAGCGCAAGACGGAGGAGACGGTGGTGACGCACCTGGACGCTCGGGTGCTGCAGGAACTTGAGCCCATTCTCCACCATTTCCTCACGCATGGCCATCGCTGTTACTCCGAGCCAACTTGAATCTGCTGACGTTGACGCAATGCACGATGCGGCTGTGCAGCTTGTGTACGCCACACCATATTTTCACATCTGATTCGCCCGGTTGCAGTTTCAGTATCAGAATCACAGTTCTGTGTTTCGTACACAAGTTGACTTGGCTGGCTGACAGTCTCCATTTCAATTGCTGAAGCCAAAGACTGTGCTGTAGCCGCTCTCCGAGGACATTTGCAAGCAACATGGCGCCCCCTAACAAGCGACCCAAGAAGGATGACGGCGCAGCCAATGCGGACAGCGGTGAGCCCGCGTTCGAGAGGCGCAACCCGTCGCACATCAAGAACAAGATGAAGCGCCAGCTCGTGATGCAGAAGTTCCGCAAGGAGAAGAAGGAGGCCAAGAAGGCGGCGCAGCTCAAGCGCCGACGCGAGGCGGAGGAGATGGGCGAGGAGGCGCCGCCCAAGATGGAGCCGCGCACCATCGACAACACGCGTGAGAAGGAGGTCACGATGGTCAGCAGCGAAGGCGACGAGGAGATCGAGGCCGACGAGCGCGACGACGAGTTCGCCAGCATCTTCGCCAACGAGGAGGCGCCCAAGCTCATGATCACCACGCGCCCGTTCCCGTCGGGAGAGTTGTACCACTTCATCAAGGACCTCATGGACTTGCTGCCCAACTCGTTCTACTACAAGCGCGGCACCTTCGACATCAAGGAGATTGTGCAGTTCGCCACCAACAAGAAGTTCACGCACCTCGTCGTGCTCTCGGAAAAGAGCAAGATCTGCAATGGGTACGTTGTGGATTGTTCATGCTCATTGTGCTTGACAGGTAGATTGACGTTTGCAATTGTCGATGTGTCCATTTTGCAGCATGCTGGTGAGCCGCCTGCCTGAGGGTCCGACGGCGTTCTTCAAGGTGTCAAATGTGAAGCTTACAGCCAGCATCAAGGAGCGCGGCCGACGCACGAACCACCAGCCGGAGTTGATTCTCAACAACTTCTCAACGCGTCTAGGCCACCGCGTGGGCCGTTTCCTTGGCTCGCTGTTCGAGCACCAGCCGGAGTTTGAGGGTCACCAGGTCGTGACGTTTCACAACCAGCGTGACTTTATCTTCGTACGACACCACCGCTACACGTTCGAGAACGAGAAGAAGGCGCGTCTGCAGGAGATCGGCCCCCGCTTCACAATGAAGCTGCGCTGGCTGCAGCAGGGCACGTTCGACACCAAGTTTGGCGAGTACGAGTGGGTCCACAAGCAGCACCAGCTTGACACGTCCCGCCGGAAATTCCACCTTTAAGCAGCATGCGCCATCCATTTACTCAATAGACAAAACATATCTGCCACCGTTAGGGTCCCCCTTACGCTTCACTCCACGTTGCATTGAAGCGATTCGGTGGTGCAGACAACTGTTTAAAACACCAGCGATTTGCAACATCGACGCGCGATTCCCGACCGTCCGTTTCGAGCAGAAGGGAGCTCGTACTTGACTTCCTTGCCTTTAGCTGTGCTTCCTGCGAGCAACTTGGTCAGCCTGACCGCTGTTCTTCTTGCAAAGTGACGCGGCACTGTTCCTACCGGTAGCTGGGACTGCGACGACAGCTTGTCCTACCTCATCTGAGTTGGCCGCGCGTCTACACTGCATATCGCATGTTGCTTCTCAGGCCTGTGGAAGTTAACTTGTCAGCATATCTAAGGGGATGCCTTGAGCCGAGCCTTTCTCAATGAAGACGCCATGCAAGAAGCCGGGAGTAAAGTGCAAAGAAGGTTTTTCTTTTCATCTGTTTAAAATATAATCTAGGGTGCCACATGCCTTGAGAGCCCGTCCTCAATCTCCCTCGCGCGCCCGTGCTGAGCACTCAACACGACAGAGCGTGTTCTTGCTCGGTGCACACGGTGACCATCGCGGCGCTGTCCCTGGCGAAATGGCCCACGCATCGACTCGACACGCTTACTCGTTGGTAGACTCCATCAGGTAAGCGATCAGGTCGCGACGCTCCTGCGGCTTCTTCAGGCCGGCGAACACCATCTTGGTGCCCTTGATGTACTTCTTGGGGGCCAGAAGGTACTCGAACAGGGTCGCGTCAGTCCAGACGACGCCCGAGTTCTTGTTGGCAGCCGAGTACGAGTAGCCGTCGGCCTGGCCGGACTGGCGGTTGATCATGCCCGAGAGGTTGGGGCCCTGCTTGTGGGCGCCGCCCGCGTTGGTGGTGTGGCACTGCGCGCACTTGGTCTTGAAGATCTTGGCGCCCTTGGCAGCGTCTCCCTTTCCGCCGGCAACGTCAACCATGTTTCTTGAGTAGGGTGGGGGTTCTGGTGGTGCTTGTGAAGCGGATGCGGCCTTTTTCAAAGTGCGTCGGCCAAAGCTGCGGTCACGGCGCGCCGCCCATAAAACCTCGGAATCGAGGTTATAAGCCAACGTGAGGACGCGAAACGACCGTAACCGTCTGAAGCGCAACAGCCAATCAGCGCTTGCAAATATGTTTTAAACACTGCATCTTTCAGCCACTTCGGCTCTGCGACGGCGCGCAGGCAGGCCGCCTTTGAAGCGCTTTGGCCCGCTGGACGCGCGCCGACCGGTTATTCTGAGGCGGATGCGCTTGTATCGCCCCAGCAAACAGCTCGACAGTCAACCTCATTGGTATTTTGGTCGCCGATCCCCGCTGAGGTAAGTTTAAGGTGAGCCGCCGGCCCGAGAATGATCCTGTCGATGACGCACGACGCACCGTTTTTAATGGGTCAGTCGCACGGCTCTGCACTTCAGAACTCTTCGGGTGTTTTATACGATTTTGGTGGTGAGGGCCAACCCGGGCCAAAGACATGCAGCCCCTTCAAGCGCTCCATGCTGTGGTGCGCAATGCCCGCCACGCGGGCGGCGGCATTAATTCGCTGAGGCCGAGTTAAACCACACACAGGTTTTAATATCGCGCTGGATTAACGCGCAAACTCGGGATCATGGCTGCAGGCTATGCGTCTGGCGACCGCAAACGCGAGGAGACGTGACTTCGACTGCTGTGATCCGACGCGTTCTCCGCTCTGTGAGCCCTGTTCCTGTAGTTCAAGCCTAAACGATGCAGAATGCGGTGCAGGTAATACCGACGACGTCACCCGCGGTGCTGACGGAGAGGAGGAATCGATTGCGAAGATGGCAATGCGAGCTGTCCGAACTGCTGGTGCGATGCGGACGTCTCGCAGAAGATTGGGTTGCGTTTGACCCCGCGTCTGTTAGAGGATATAGAAGGCGGCAGAGTGCGAGATTATTATGTTGCATTTGCCTCGCGCAGGATCGCTTTGCGTGATTGCCGCAGCGCTGTAGTTGCAGAGCACACATACTCACACTCCGCAGCGCAGCGCCGCTGCGGAGTGTGAGTATGTGAGGTCTACAACTAGCTAGGAGGGGCCCGCTTGCCTATCGCCAACTCGATTCCTAAAGCCACGATTGCTTGTAGCCCACGGGTTACACCAGGACGGTTCACCAACACGAAACAATACCATAGACATTTAAACGAAGCTGCAACGACGGTGGATGGAGCTACTTTTTGCTCATCTACCATCAGTTGCCATACCATAAGCACTTCGTACTTCAAAGTAGATATCTATCGCAATGGATCACACGTGTGAGAAGCGTTAGATAGCGGCATTGCGATGTCGTATTTCCACGAGTAACTAACATCATTGCCAACTTGACTGCTGCACTCGGGAGCATCAACAGATTTTGCACGTCGAAGTAGTCGAAAAAACGATCCAGGTATGGAATTAGGCCGGTTACAAGGTCTTCTGCATCTGCAATTGAAGCTACCAGAGCACATTGCTGTTAGCTGTACTCGGTTCCATAAGATCAATGAGGTCAGATGTACTCGACCATACTTCAAGCACCTTTACGATTATAACTTCGAGACGCCACCAGGGTTGCGCATCCTGTGCGTCATATTTTTTTACGACACATCAGAAAATCTTTAACTCAAAGTACTCGATCCTGTATTTTTAGGTTAGTAGTCCTCGTAATGACTTTACATGTTAGTTTTGGCGTAAGCTTACACTTGCGGAGTTATAACGCCGGTTCCATGAGTAAGTCGCACCGTTGTTTGAATAGGTCCGCTGCCGTTCATCGAATTTGGCTGCAGTGCTCGCGAGAATTTATTGTCGCTGAATCTCCGCGGCACGCCGGTCCGCATCCTGCCTTGCTTTCACGTCTCGGAATGACTGTTGTGAGCTTGACACCATTTTGCTTGTAACTAGGACGGGGCCGTCTGCTAGTCCCCACAGCGCTAGAATTGTCATCGCTATCACCTTCCAGATACGCGGGAGCTTCAGGTTGACCATCTTAAAGCTGGCAGCGCAGATAGCTGGATCCCTTGGACACTATCGTGTGTTAGTTCAGTCGGATTCTTCCAATTCTGCTGTGTCTTCACGTGCTGAATCGAAAGTGACTCTTGTCAGGTCACGAGGTCGCTCTCACTCTCTCTCTCACCGGCGGTGAAGCAGTTCGCATCTTCAGAGCACACGGTACGGTCCCTCAATACTATGTAGCAATACGTGACTGCAAGGCAGATAAGACCGTAGAGCCCTGCACTTGTCAACCAAGGATAGCGTGGCCGATGGCATGGACGGACAAGGAAAATTCTTGCACCCACTTCCACTTGCACATGCATCAATACCTGCATTGTGGCCGACTGCAACTGAAACGTCCTCGACTCCAAATACCTTCTTCGTTCAGCTCACCTCCACGTTTTATTTTAATCCAGCGCGTGGCGATGCATTCCCCGTTACTTCGAAGTACATCAATTGCCTACAAGCAAACATCTGCATTATTCCCCAGGTTCAGCTCTAATTTCGACCGCTGGCACAACAGAGTAAAAAACACAAATAAAAAACACAGCAACGTGCTCATTCAATTAGATCATTAGACGTGCTCCCGCAGCAGTTCGTACCCGTTGGGGGGGGCGTGAGCCAGTCAGTCAACCAGACATACAGCTACGTTAGTGATGTTCTGCTATAGTGTAGGTAGATACGGTAGGCTGAGTACCCTCTCTCTTTAGCTGGACTTGGGGGCGGCCTCGACGGCCTCCACGCTCTTGGACGGGTCGTACGTGAACTTGCGGTAGAACTGCACGAGGCCCGTGCCGGCCATGAAGACGTTGACGGCGAAGAGGTTCCAGTTCTTGGGCGTGATGATGAGGCTGTAGCGCGACCAGATGAGGCCCGTGGCCGTCACGGCCGTCTGCTGGGCCACCGAGATGGTCTCAGGCGAGCGCCGCATGTCGGCCACGTTGGCCAGGGAGATGGCCCACTTGATGGTGGGCGCCCAGAAGTGCACGGTGAAGGGGCCGGCCGGGTGCGCGAGCATGGCCGTGAGCTTGGGGCTGCTGGCCACGATCTGGTGCTCGAGCACCTTCTGCTGGATACGGGGCACGATGGACGGCAGCATGGCGGCGGCTTTGGGCTGCTTGGCTTCTGTTTTGGTCGACGTGGAGCGCTCGGAAGTGTGATGGATAATGCGGCGATTTGCGTCGACCAGAGCCGGCGGTCCGGAATTCGCTTTTTAGAACTGGGCTAGGGATTTATTCGGCGAATGGGATGGCTGGAAAGGGGATTCGACCAATGGGAAGCAGTTATGCGACACGTTGGGTATTGGATATTTACAAGCTGAAGTTGTCGAAAGCCGCACACCAAGCACCAGAGTCGTCAAATCACGCTGATTCGGTCATTGGAGTCGAGCCAATGCTGTAGCTGCCGCGCCCACACCGCGACCTAAATGTGGTGCTGTAGACAACGAGCTCGTTTCTTCAAACCAATGCGAGCAATTTAGATGACAACGACGAATGTAATCGATTAAATTAAAATATTTGAATGTCTGCATGCACAGTGTTTAGTCACGCCGAGAAGTAACATTAGTCAGTGTTTCACGCCGAACAGTGATGTCAAAAACGAGGACTCTGCTGCAGTATACTGCCGCCTTGACACTGAAACAGCTGCAAAATTTGCGCGATCTAGGATTCTCTCTGGCACTGCTGACGACGGCGACTGAAGATATGGGAAAAATATATTATACGGGGTACATGAAGAAAGACAAGGAAGGGCAGTTCGTTGTTTTCGCTCTCATGTTTCATGTAAGCTTACATGTATTTGATTAAAATACATGTGTACTTGTTGTAGCTGCCGATGGTGATACGTATCGTACATGTATTATTGCATGGACAGTAGTCCGAAGGGCCTTTGACAACCAGCATCCGTCCAGTTCTTGAGCAAACGGATTGAGCAACGCCCACTCTATAGGAGTTCGTCCAACCTGCTGGCATTCTACAACATGGACAGAAGCGCAAGCAGTGACTAGTCCTTCGACGACTACGAAACCGTAAAACCCGACGGCCTAAAGAGTGCAGCCTTCCCGAATTCCCCCACGGAGCTCGTTAGGGTAGCCAAGTGACTTCAATGTACCTCACTGAAAAACGAAAACGAAACGATGACAGAACATAGCAAAAACTCTTGTGAAAAACATGTTGCATGGGACAGACATTCATCCCAGTCCCGTATCGTACTCCCTATATCGATGTGGTCCACACATGACGCAACAACCACCTTGGTGCAACATTTCTATTGGTGCGACCTTCCAGCAAAGCGGCGGATACATTCATCAACGAGCTCCGAAGGACACCGCCGTCATGGTCAGCGCTGCTACTCTAGCGTCTCCGTCTCCACCAGCCTACTAACCTCCTTCCTCACCTGCTGCTACTGCTTTTCTTCTCGTTTGCAGCCAGGATACGAGGCCGAGGAGACCATCAAGCGCATCAAGAGCCACAAGGGCGTGCAGGCCGTGCTCATCGTGAACCAGGAGGGCGTGCCCATCTACTCGAGCACGAGCGACGAGGAGTTCGCCATGGACCACGCGGCGCTCATCTCGCAGCTAGCGGCCAAGGCCAAGTCCACCATCCGCACACTGGACCCGACGAACGACATGACGTTCCTGCGTATCCGCTCCAAGAAGCACGAGATCATGATCGCACCAGGTGCGGCCGCAGCGACAGAATTCTGGGGTACCAGATCTAACTTTCTCTGCTGTTTGTTGCTGCTGCAGACAAGGAGTATGCGCTCATCGTGATCCAGAACCCGAATCCAGGCGCCGAGCTAGACAACAACGACGCCAGCAACTAACGCCCTCTGGTTAGCTAGCGCCTGCAAACACGTTTAAATATCACCCGCACTCTAACGACCTTTTTTAGTCCGTTCTAATTCTACTATTTTGGTCGGACCAAACTTAGAGTAAGACCCATTTCGCAGTTTCTTTTTTTGCCGATCCAAAATGGCGCCCCGCACGCCGCGCAGCTCGCTCAAGAAGCACGACACGGCCGCCGAGTCACGCGCGCTTAAGGCGCGGCGCCAGCGCACCACCACGCAGGTGCGTAAGGACAAGCGCCGCGCCGCCGTGCAGACCAAGCGCCGCCGCCTCATGTCGGCCGACCAGCCGCCGCTCACGGGCCGCAGCATCGCGGAGCTGGTGCAGGTGCTGGGGGACACGACCAGCGCGTCGGCGGCCCAGAGCCAGGCGCGCTTCGAGACGCTCAAGGAGATCCGCGTGCTGCTGGCCACGCACGAGAACGACTACGAGGCCGTGGAGCAGATCATCGAGTCCGGGGTGCGTGTCCGGGCTGTAGCGTCCTGTTGAAGTGTCTCGCTGACCAAATTTTGTGTCAATGGGACACTTGGATCGGGACACAGTTGGGACTAAAATGCGGTTTTTGTGCTCTTATTTGTGGTGAATTGTGATTGTTATTTGTGGCAGATTGTGCCCGTCATGGTGTCGCTGCTCAACTCGGCCTCGCCGCTGGCCAGTGCCACCCGCACGGGCGGAGAAGTGTACCGCGAGATCTTGTGGTGTCTCACCAACATTGCAAGCGGCCAGTACGAACACACGAAGCTGGTGCTGCCGGCGGTGCCGCGCCTGCTGCAATTCCTGGAAGGATCCAACCACTCGCTGGCGGAACACGCCGCCTGGGTGCTGGGCAACATCGCGGCAGACTGTGAGGAGTTCCGCCAGCAGCTCATTGCCAACGGAGCAGTGGTGCCGCTGGTCAAGCTGCTGAGCAACCCAAGCGAGAAGGAGCTGGCCAAGACCAGCGCTTGGGCGTTGTCCAATCTGGCTCGAGGATTCGAGACCCCAGCCAAGCCGTTCGTCGACGCCGGTATCATTCCGGTGGTGATCAGGGGACTGTCTCAGCGTAGCTCGCCTGGTTCTTTCTCTGAGGATATCGTGGTCGAAGTCGCCTGGCTGCTGAGCTTCTTGACCGCACGCGAGGAGGAGTATCTGAAGCTCATGCTGGAGAACGGACTCGTGGATCTGCTGCTGCCCTACTTTTCCACAAACAACGAGCTGCTGCTGACCCCGATCCTGCGTGTGTTCGGCAACATTTGCTGCGGCTCGCCGGACCACCACACGGACGAGTGGCAGATGCCGTACGTTCGACGCTTGCTCAGCGCAGACTCGGTGGTGTTGCCGAAGCTGCACGAGTTCCTTCAACCCGCTGCGGCTGGAGCGCAGCAGAAAACTCTGGCTGCTGAGGCAGCGTGGGTGATCTCGAATTTGGCTGCAACTGAAGCTCCGGTTGTGGAGCTGCTGATGCAGGCGCAGTTGCTCCCTCTTCTGGGACAGCAGTTCAAGGACGGTAGCTACGAGGTGCGTCGCGAGGTGGCGTTTGCGCTGACTAATATCGCACTTACCAGTGCGGCGCACGTGGAGAAGGTGCTAGCGCTGGACGTCCTCAAGGGTTTCTTGCACCTCCTCACTGCGGCAGACGTGGCTATTGTCGGCAACTCGCTGCGGTTCATCGAGAACGTGTTGCGTGTGGCCCCTCGCGGAGTTTCGCTCGTTGAGGTGAACGAGGGCATCGATGCGCTGGAGACTGTGCAGTTCGAGTGCAGCGAAGAGCACTTGTCGAAGTGGGCTGCTGCGCTGGTCAACGAGTTCTACGGAGAGAACTACGGCATTAACTCGCCACCAAATGCTGCTGGGGTCCCCGCTGGATTCGGCTTCTCGTCTGAAGAACCGATGCAGTTGTCGTTCGGTGCCAATAACTCTGGTCCGCAACAAGTGGCCCCAGGTCCTGGAGGTCGAGGTCGCGGTGCGCACATGACCACCCCCGCGTGGAAGAAGTAACAGACGTCCCCACCGCATCGTTCGATACGAGAAGAAATTGGCGACAGGTGGTGCTGATACTTTCACTCGGTTGTGGCGGATCAACGCCAGTACCTGAACCTTGGGGCAGCACAATGTCTCACAAATCTCTACTAACGGCCACGCAATAGCAAAACCTTTTATTTTCACGTCTTGCAACACAAACATTTACATCGACATGCACACGGAGTCGGACTGGTGCGCTTGTAGGCGAGTAGACAGCCAACTCACGCTCAAAACAGAACGGAGATCTGAACACGAGACTTCAAATGCTTCACTCCGAGCGAAGCATGCGGTAGCCCTTCTGGGTCGTCGCATCCGTGCTGGAGGTGCCAGCAGCACCGACACCCGTTTTGGTGCCGCCGTTGCCAGTAGCAGTAGTCGTAGCTCCACCAGCACCAGTGTCAGCGGCTCCTCCCACACTGGTGCCCGCACCCGCCTTCACGCTAGCGCCAGCATTTCCGCTGGCACCAGCGCCGACACCCGCACCGCCAGCTCCTCCCACACTGGCACCGGCATTAGCACCTCCATTTCCACCAGCGCCCGCAGTTCCGCCAACGCCCGCAGTCCCGCTAGCAGTGCCACCCACATTGGCACCTGCATTAGCACCGCCGTTCCCACCGACACTCGCAGTGCCTCCGACACCAGTGGATCCGCTGACACCGCCGCTGAGACCGGCGCCGCCAGCACCTCCCACACTAGCACCAGCATTAGCGCCGCCATTCCCGCCGACACTCGCAGTTCCACCCACGCCACCAGTCCCGCTCACGCCGGCACTTGCGCTGGCGCCTGCATTTCCGCCGACACCGGCGGTTCCGCTCACGCCACCTCCCACACCGACACTACCCCCTACGCCGGCATTTCCTCCAACACCGACTCCAGCATTTGCTCCGGCACTTGCTCCGGCACTTGCTCCAGCGCCAGCTCCGGCGGCGCCTCCGAGTCCAGCGCCACCGTAGACGTTGCCGACACCTAGACCGTACAGACCGGCATTAGCGCCGCCGTAGCCGGTGGCGACACCGTTTCCGTACAGGCCAACACCGCCAGCTCCGTAGAGACCCACGCCGCCATGCAGACCAGCGGCCAGTAGTCCGAACGTCTGGGCGGCCTCTTGCTCGGCGTGTGCACCGCTCGAGAGGGCCACAGCGGCGAGGCACAACGCGGCGATCTTGCTGCTGCTGCTGAACATTGTCGAGTCTCTTGTTCTTGAAAGTCTTCGAATGCGCACGAGCTGTTGGTTGATGTGAGCTCGAGAGAGGGAGTTCGGAAATGAGTCCGAGGCAGCGCGACTCGGCCCCAGCCTGAAGTCTGAAGTCCGAAGCCTTCAGGGTCTCGCTCGAGGCGTAGCAAGTTAGCGTGGCTGGGATCAGCCGATTGGCAGTGAAGTTGCAAGATACGTGACGTCAAGGCAGCAGGTGTGCAAGTGCTTCCTGCCTCGACCTACACGATGACCAGCTTCCCCAGCGGGTATGCTGGCACCCAGCAGAGTGACTGCCTTAAATTAACCGTTCGCACAACCGTGCGAGACTCGCCATCCGACACGACTGATCCAATGTGCGCGACATCTGGACTGGTTCGCTTCCGATAGCTGTTCGCGGGCGCCCAAACCAAAATTCAGCCTGGACGAGTGCTACATGTAGTGAATTGACCGATTCGAACATGACCGAGCATTAAACGCTACTCCATTCAACCGGGTACAGCGAGGCGTAAGTTCATCAATTCGTCGAGGTGAAAGCCTCGCCCGTGTCTAGTTGGCGTGCTCAAACGGCCCGACATGAGTTTTGATATCCTTCAAAATGGATCGCTACTTCAACTTAGTCAATACAAACGCTGGTATATAGTGTGCAAGCCGGACGCCAACAAGCCCAGATGCCAAAAAGGCGGTGGCAAACATCGTAGTGGACAGTGACATCAATGATGTCGGACGATCACCCTTGAACGAGCTGCTGCCATTTTGTACCGGTATGCTGGATTCGCACACCTCGGTACAAAAGCAAAAGTGCCCAAAACGTGCGATTCCAATAAACCTGCTGCGGGCCCCAGCGCGAACCGGTCGAATAGTGGAGGCACGGTTTCGATTTTGCACTGTAAGCGGTTATGACGGTCACTAACACCCCCGCGCTCAGCTGTAGCACTGCATGCTGAGCACCGTCCAACTGCCTAAAAGAACAAGACTTCGATCCTATCGTCCTTCCGTATCGAAGATGGATACTGAGCCCAAGATGCTTGCTGTAAGTCATCGTAACGTTAGTCGCATACACCGCAAATGTCTCCCCCCAGTGGTCATGACCTTCTTGCACTTTCTCTATGTGATTGGCTTTCAGCTTGAGCTTCAGTTCGGACACCACGCACACGTGTATCCCCCATGCTTCCACTACATGTATTCGCTGCACGGTTTGGGCATTTTTGCTTTGTGGGGATCCAACAGGCACAATGGCAGCAGCTCGCTCAAGGGTGATCGTCCGACATCAATGATTTCACTGTCCACTACGATGTTTGCCACCGCCGTTTTGGCATCTGGGTTTGTTGGCGTCCGGCTTGCACACTATATACCAGCGTTTGTATTGACTAAGTTGAAGTTGCGATCCATTTTGAAGGATAGCAAAACTAATATCGGACCGTAGGGTTAAGTAGACGCGGGCGAGACTTTCACCTCGACAAAATGATGAACTTACGCCTCTGTGCCCGGGTGAGTGGAGCAGCGTTTGACGTCGGTCATGTGCGAATAGGTCAATTCGCTACACGTAGTTTTCGCCCAGGCTGAATTTTGGTCTGGGTGTCCGCGAACAGCTATCGGAAGCGAACAGTCCAGCTGTCGCGCACATTGGATCAATCGTGTCGGATGGCGAGTCTCGCACGGTTGTGCGAACGGTTAAGGCAGTCGTTCTGCTGGGTGCCAGCATACCTGCTGGGGAAGCTGGTCATCGTGCAGATCGAGGCAGGCAGCACTTGCACCTGCTGCCTTGACGTCACGTATCTTGCAACTTCACCACCGTCCATCCGCTGAGCCCAGCCACACTAACTTGCCACGCCTCGAGCGAGACCCTGAATGCTTCGGGCTTCAGACTTCAGGCTGAGGCCGAGTCGCGCTGCCTCGGACTCATTTCCGAACTCCCTCACTCGAGCTCACATCAACAAGCAGCTCGTGCGCATTTGAAGACTTTCGAAAACAAGCAACTCGACAATGTTCAGCAGCAGCAGCAAGATCGCCGCCTTGTGCCTCGCCGCTGTGGCCCTCTCGAGCGGTGCTCACGCAGAGCAAGAGGCCGCCCAGACGTTCGGACTACTGGCCGCTGGTCTGAATGGCGGCGTGGGTCTCTACGGAGCTGGCGGTGTTGGTCTGTACGGAGCTGGCGGTGTTGGTCTGTACGGAAACGGTGTCACCACCGGTTACGGCGGCGCTAGTGCCGGTCTGTACGGTCAAGGTGTCGGCAACGCCTACGGTGGCGCTGGAGTCGGAGGCGCGGCCGGAGCTGGCGCTGGAGCAAGCGCCGGAGCAACTGCTGGAGTCGGTGCTGGAGTCGGTGCTGGAGGAAATGCCGGTGTAGGGGGTAGTGTCGGTGTGGGAGGTGGCGTGAGCGGAACCGCCGGTCTCGGCGGAAATGCAGGCGCCAGCGCAAGTGCCGGCGTGAGCGGGACTGGCGGCGTGGGTGGAACTGCGAGTTTCGGCGGGAATGGCGGCGCTAATGCTGGTGCTAACGTGGGAGGAGCTGGCGGTGCTGGTCTCGGCGGCGGTGTCAGCAGATCCACTGGTGTCGGAGGAACTGCGAGTGTTGGTGGGAACGGCGGCGCTAATGCAGGTGCCAATGTGGGCGGGACTGCGGGCGTTGGTGGAACTGCGGGCGTTGGTGGAAATGGAGGCGCTAGTGCCGGTGCCAGTGTGGGAGGAGCTGGCGGTGCGGGTGTCGGCGCTGGTGCCAGCGGAAATGCTGGCGCTAGCGTGAAGGCGGGTGCGGGCACCAGTGTGGGAGGAGCCGCTGACACTGGTGCTGGTGGAACTACGACTACTGCAACTGGCAACGGCGGCACCAAAACGGGTGTCGGTGCTGCAGGCACCTCCAGCACGGATGCGACGACCCAGAAGAGCTACCGCATGCTTCGCTCGGAGTGAAGCATTTGAAGTCTCGAGTTCAGTTCTCCGTTTTGTTTTTAGCGTGCGCTTGCTGACTACTAACCTACACAGCGCACCCGTCCAACTCCGTGTTCATGTCGATGTAAATGTTTGTGTAGTATCATGGAAAAATAAAGGTTTTCTTTTTACTGGGATAGCAGTAACCCCGGAGGGAGTGCTGTGGCCAGCCCAACACACATTAATTAGGCGCCCGGTAACTGAAGCCGGTAAAACTGAAGCCGGTAAAACTGAAGCCGGTAAAACTGAAGCCGGTAGCCGGTATTGAAGTTTTATGACGACTAATGCGCGCTTAGACATCCCTGGATGCATGTATAATAGTGTTTGGGACTATAAGATACCTTACGCTCTACCTTCACTGTCTCGCCTAAATTGAATTAACGATGTTCTCTGGATTTTATATCCAGAGTCCTACCCGGGATTGGAATGAGGTTGGAATCCTTACTATTTTTATAACCTGCATAATCCGTAAGACTAAAACAATATTTATATTACAATTCTACCAGTATCTTTAGATAGCCTGTTTGATATTTATATTATGCTGTTATGTTGACCCATCCAGTTGAGATTAAGATTAAATACCTGTTGGATTTTGCATCGTGCATTCGAGCGACAACGGATTATATCTGATACACTCGAGCGACAGCGACGCCTGCTCTCTTCGGACGTTTGCTCCAAACGGGCAAAATATGCGTGAGGAACCAGCCCAGAGGTACGGCTAAAGATAATCGTACACTTGTATGGAGCCAACAGTCGAGTGAAAATACACCGAGCAAAACACCGCGAAGAACACCGTCGCTTCCCATGAGTACCGCTTTGATCTACACCGACCGGTACCAAGCAACAACAATCACCAAAATTATTGACTGACAAGCGAACTTCCGAAGACAGCAAGCAATCCGCTCAGAAACTTAAAAAGCCACGGAGTGAAACTCCCGAGCCAAAGGGGCATGCGAACTTCCGAAGACAGCAAGCAATCCGCTCAGAAACTTAAAAAGCCACGGAGTGAAACTCCCGAGCCAAAGGGGCAGTTACAGACTGTAACTTACAGTCTTCAATGTCAATGCTCATGAACGGGGATACCTGGCGTTCATAAGCTAGTTCATCCTTCTAACGTGTATACGGTACCAATACATAGCATAGTAAAAAGGAGAGGTGTATTGTGTTACTGAGCTTTTACGAGCTCGAACTCCAAGCACCATTCCTAGTTATATAAATGTTGTTTTTAGTCTTACGGATTATGCAGGTTACCGGGTATACAAATAGTGTTTTCAGTCTTACGGATTATGCAGGTTATACAAGTATCCCAACCTCATTCCAATCCCGGGTAGGAACTAAGAACTTAAAAAAGTAGATTTCTTACGAAGCCTTGCAGAACTGTACGAGTGCAATGCAATATGCAATGCAGATTCTGCTTGAGTCAAGGTATAATATCAAGGCTTGAGCCCCCAAAACAAAAAAATCCAGAGCTGTTCCGTGCTCGCGCGGCTTTGTATTATATTTCTGTTATTAATAGTATACTTGCTAGTTTGCAAGTTACCTGTGCACGGGGCAGATGGTGCGGCTGCGAAGCAGGCGCACCAGATGCCCCTCTCGGTCGAAGGCAAGTGAACCCGACTCACATGTACTCTGCATCTATGGTAGGCTCACTGCCTAAAAATGATTCTCATTTTTGAAAAGGCCACCGCTCCTTCAGTCATCACTAAATACAGTACGAATGCACCGTACCAGTGCCCCGCATTTCGCTTCAATCAAAGTTCTTTAGCTATCCCAGCCTACGCAAAGCTCTCGTTTCCCAGTGACTTTATGTGCTGCCCCAAGGTTCAGGTACTGGTAGTTGACGCCACAACCGACTGAAAAGCATCGAGTGTACCTGTCGCCAACTCCTTCTCGTATCGAACGATGCGGCGAGGACGTCCGTTACTTCTTCCAGGTGGGGGTGGTGACCACCGTAGTCATTTGTGCACCGCGACCGCGACCTCCAGGGCCTGATGCCACTAGCGTTGTTGCTACCGGTACATGTACCAACGCACCGCGTACAGGACGATAGCCACGCCTAGTCAGGAAAACTCTTGAGAGCTTCCAGCATACGTTCTCCACACTACTGTACATAATAAGCTGGCATCTAGTAGCGGATGAATTATCCGTCGTGATCATGCGGCACTGAGGTTAGTCCATGCCGTTCCTAACGCATTGGCATGCGAGGTTGTGCACGGTAATCTGGTTTGTGTGGACCGACTAGTACTGTACATGTAGTAACCCGTTGATAGCTACGGTCACCACTAAGTTCTGTAAGTACGTTGATCAAGCATGCACACAAGTTTGCGCGGCAGTAACCACGGGCTTCAAGTTGACTCCCGAACGTGAGATACCGGTGGCACATCGTGCTGCTATGCTGTCGACTGCTTGAAGATTCTACATGTTCATGTGTACTGGACCGATTCCCGTGGCTTTTTCCGTACAGATTTCGTGTCTAAAAAATCGTGTACAGATCTCGTACAGCCCGCAGGCCACTTGCTGTCTAAATGTATAGATTGGGTACAGATCCGCGGACCCACTTTAAAGTTGAAGTGACCCTCACCAACGCATGTCAATTGCACTCCCTGACAAGCCCAACCACTCAGCAGCGATCATGGCATCTTGAAGCAAGCGCGGCGGGCCCACAGGGGCCGGAAGGCTACATATATCCCGAAAATATAGCGCTGCTAACTATCAATGAACCCAGTGGCTCGAACGAATGGGATCGGGCCCGCCATTTGAACAATGAGTGTGTTGCAGCAGTCGAGGGTTACCACAGACTCGCTTAAGAGTCGGTATCGCCGCGTTCTCATGCCGGTACACCGAGTGGGAAGACTCGCTGCCCCCGCCACCCATGTTCTAGCGGTTGAAATTGGTCAAATAGTTCTTCAAAAAGCTCATGACATGACCGTGGAGGCTTAAACGCGGCGTCATTTCCTTGCAGGAGACAGAAGCAGGCTGACGACAGCGTATTAACAGGGAGCTCGAGCTCCGTGACAAATTCGCCCACATCAGACTGCTTCTGTCTCGCTGCCACCGCTTGCGGATGGCCTCGCCCTGCGCCGACATCGCAGCGGCAGCGCTCGTAGAATCATCGACGAACTCGTCTTCGCCGTCCGTGTGATCTATCATCCGCATTACGCAGCGTCATTCTGTGAGCAAGTGGGAGATCTTCCCCATTCTAGCCATGTAATCTACTGATCTAGAAATCTGTCGGGTCGACAGTGGACTCGAGTTGTCTAGAAGTAGCCGTTTTATGGAATTCTGTACGAAATCTGTACAAAATGGCCGCGACAGATCCTACGGGAATCGGTCCACTATAATAACAGCAATTGAGATGTCATGCTGTAACCACAAAGACGTAGACATGTCATGTGCATTCACTTTACCGGCACGGGAGGGGGAGCACATATTCCGACCACGTGGTCGGGATATCCATGACTACCTGGAAGTACTTTAAACGACCTGAAATGCTTTCAGTAAAAGAGTATTGGAGATGCACCCCCTTGGTGTGCTCTGTTTACTAAAATACTTTGAACGGGTGCTCGCTTCCACAGCTCGCCACGGCTTGGTGCGTACCCAATGAGCACGTGTCAACGCATCTCTTTGGCCCCGAGCAACTCGAAGAAAACCCGAAGGCGATCGAGTTCGTTGGCAAGATCACCCCGAAGTCAAGGACAAGATCGATGCGATCTATAGGCTATAGACTATAGCGTCGCTCCCAGTGTACCAGAGATATGATGCGTGCAATGCTTTCCTCGTTGTCGTAGCAGAATATCTAACCAATTGGAGTGACCAGGCACTGCTAGCGCACCTTGACTCGTACGAAGGATGCAGATTGGGGTTGTATCATGGTGAATTAAATTGCTTCTTGTTGCAATTTTGTTTCTAGTAATGATGGATAACTTGACCAGAAAGAGAGGGTGTGAACTCAGGACAGCTACCAATCAGTTCGAGCTTGCGAATGTCTAACTTTACCCGGGTTAAGCGATCAGTCCCCGAACGAGTTAGTCTTTTCATCACTGCTAATTTATCGGCGATAAACACAGTGTGCAGAATCAAAGGAGCAAGATTGATCTCTCACTGATCGCGGTGTTGCGGGTCTATTTTCGCTGGTACCATGGTGCCCCATTCCAAATGATTACTCTGAAGTTTGCTGAAGTTACATGGTCTCGGTATAGCTCACAAAAACATGTAAAAAAAACACTTGGAGCATTTTGGGTGCGGACGGTTTTCGAGTACATTTTGGACGATTTCCAAGTACAGGCTTAAGTTCGCACCTGCGACCATCCAAACGGCCGATGGCGTCGAGTACAGGATAAAATCGGACGATCTGTCGAGTACAGGTAGAGTCGAGCAGAAATCTAGACTCAATAGCGAAGTCCACTGAGAGAACCCAAGGGTAATACTTTGCTCCGCTGCGCTTCGCAAAGGCAGTCGCTGCGCTCCTGCGAGAAAACAATTCTCTCACCTGGCGAGCGCAGTGCTCGGCTCGCTGGAATGCTCGGCGCTGGGCCCGCCTACGCAAATACCGCGCGGCCCTGCTTCGCGGGCACCCCGCGCGGGTTTGCTACGGCTACGCGACCTCGCAACCGCTCGCCTCAGATGGTGTTGCATTCTGCTTCTTGCACCTACCTACTTTGGTATAGTTCAGCCCACGCGATAGCTGTATAATACATGTACTCGATCGATCTGCCGAAGCGAACTTAGCTGTACTCGAACCCCGTCCGTTTTGTTATAACCGGGCCTGTACTAGGAGATCGTCCGATTTGTACTCGAAAGTCGGCTCCTCCCGAGCATTTTTTCAATGCTATGCTGCACAAAATGCATCGATAGGAAGCTAAGTCTGGCCTCGTTACAAGTGACGACCACGGAGGAGTGCGAAGTTGTCCATCTTCGACACTCTCGGCTTCGTCGTCAATCTTGGCCTTGACCTCGAGGTGATTTTGTCCACATATACCAGGGCCTTGATGTTCTCCTCCATTGCGACGGGCGACTCGCTCCAATGAGTAGTTCTCGTTCACAATGGCCCACGCAATCAACGTCTGGGTGAGATAACCCCCGATGTCTTTGGCGATCGGCTCGAGTTTATCCACCGTCTCCCCACGTTCAGCAAAGTCCTCAGTAAGTAGACGGCCTTCCTTGAATATCGGCCCAGTGTACCTCGAGCCCTCGGCTTGGCATCGTTGTACTTGCCAGTCAACGTACCAAACGCCAACGGCGACCACGTCGTCAAGCCCAGCTTGTACTTCTCGTGCAGGTCTACAAACTCGTACTCCACTTTGTTGCGTACAAAGATGTTGTACTGAGCTTATATCCGCCTCCGGCGCGTGAGCATCGCTGCTTCCGTTATACACGGATTAACCAACGCAATACACGTTCTACATATTACCTACTGCTTATGTATTTTATCGGAGTACATGTGAAGGCACACGAAGGAGATGCACTTATCACTGCGCTTTCAGGTCGTTTAAAGTACTTCCAGGTAGTCATGGATATCCCGACCACGTGGTCGGAATATGTGCTCCCCACGGGAGGGCTCGACACTTACAGTTATTATGTAATAACGCATGTGTCGAGAACGACGTCGCGTGCCACACCGATTCAAATGTGCATATGGCGCCAAGCCGCTCAAGTGATCGACTCATGAAGCCTTCCGAATTCTTCACACCATCCCATTTGCCAAGCGCGTCTGGATAGCCGCCAGAGAGCTCTGCTTTCATGGCATTATGGTCCTCCATGTGGAAAGCTTGCACTGTTCCTCTACGCGCCACGATGCATTGGTGAGGATAGAAAACGTGATGAGATTCTCTATTGAGACACTGTATTTTACTGGTATACATGTATTAATATTAATATTATAAGATATAATAAGCCGGCAATTGTGGAGTTCCAGCTGTAGGCAAAGCATTCGGTAGCCGCTTTACCGCACACTTTCCAATTCTCCAAGTCGCGCTCACAACAATCCCAATCTTCAGTCCGTACCGACCGATATTTTTGACGACCAAAATGAAGCTCGCTGCTTTCTTCACCACCATTGCTCTCGCTGTCGCCGCCATCCAGGCTCAAGATGCCACTCAGCAGCAGGACCAGCAACAGCAACAGCAACAGCAACCTGAGTGGCACCCGAAGACAATTGGGCACGACGACGTGAAACCATTCCCTCAGCCTGAACCTGTGACGATCTCCGAGAAAGCTGCTGTCAAGTTCAAGCCGCAGATCGACATCGTCACTGGATGCGTCCCTTACCCGGCTGTGAACGATATCGGCGAGACCAGCGGCGGTCTTCAAACTTCGGGCAGCCCCAGGGGCGGTTGCCGAGGCTCTGGCCACGGCTCGCAAATCTACGGACGCTCCACGTGGTTCAACGGTGTTTGGGCCATAATGTACTCGTGGTACTTCCCGAAAGACGCGCCGTCGTCCCGAATGGGCCACCGCCACGACTGGGAGCACCTCGTGGTGTTTATTGACAACCCAGACGTACCGGAGCCCAAAATCTTGGGCTGCTCGCCGTCTTGGCACAGCGGCTACAACAAGTACGCTCCGTGTCCAGCTAACGTGATTGACGGAACCAGTGTCAAAGTCAAATACGAGCACTCGTGGCCGCTTAACCACGCGCTGGATATTACTTCGAAAGCTGGCACGACCCAGGATCTCATCATGTGGAACCAGATGACGGACTTCGCACGCAGGGCCTTGAACGACACGAGGTTTGGCAAAGCGAACACCCCGATGAATGATTGGAACTTCCTAGGAAAGGTTGAGAAGGCCTGGCCGTTCAAGTAATTTGAAGCGAAACAACATGTAGTTAGCGGCTAAGCTGTTATTTGTGTATACGTTTGTATTAATACATGTACCGGTATAATAATCGTGATTTTCTCATAATGTGATCACGTGGGAATCCCCTTTCTTTTTAGTAACACGAGACAAACTGGTTGAATGTCGACGCACTCACTTTTAGTAAGTGAATCATTGCGGCGACAATGCGCAATTCGCCAACATGGATTATTGGTGTCAGCGCCCCGCGCAAGACGCCCGCCATCATGCTTGCGATTACAAGTTATTGCTACATGTACACCGATACTCGATTGGGAGAAAGTGAGTCACTTAGCTTTTCCACTAATAACGTTAAAATAGTTATACATCACGTAGATGATCACTTCCAAGCTGTTTGTCGATCGGGTTTTCGACGTGCTAAGACAAAATGGTGCTGACAGTGAAGGTCTAGCACACGAAACCTGCGTTAGATATGTACCGGTACTGTGCTAAGCTTAGTACAGTACAAAATTCCACAAGCTTAGGCTGGCCTATGGAATTTGCTTGCGATCAGACACAGCGCGGCACTTTTAAGTACTGTACACGCATTCCCGCTAAGAGGAGGGAGCGATCGAGGGAAACCCAGAAAAACACACAATGCGGAAACAGTCGTATGGACTTGGGATTTTCATACAATGAGGGTTTTGTGTCATATTTAACAGTACGCCTGTTACATTGCAGCAGGTTGTGGTGCATGAAGCACTGTGATGAATATTGGCAGATAGAATCGCATTCGTAGTGAAATGAAATCTTCAATTTTAGACATTTGGCAGTGATACCATGAGCTAAGTTAGGTCCATTCCAGTGGAATCACTTCGAGATTCATGTGAGATCAAGCGGCTTTTGCCGGGTGTGAAGGGGGGCTCCTTACGATAACGTACAAGTTTAAGCGTTTGCGCTGTGCCTGAACAGCTTCATCGCTTATTCGAGACGCTGGAGCTCCAACCGGGGCCCGTGAAGGCCAAGGCGGCGGTGCACAGGATGTGCACGAGGTCTACAGACAACGACGATAAAACCCGCCACACTTGCTAAATTATTACAGTGGTATGGAAAGGCACCATGTACAATGCGCAGTTTTGATTGGCTAAACGGCACCAAAAGTACTCTGTTTGATTAGACTCAGTACATAAAGTGGGTAAATGTGCATAGGCGACACATGACGCGGATTTTTTCGTTACGGGGCTTTTTCCGTCGTTGTCTGTACATTTATGTACTTGAAGTATAATACCACTCTAACACTTTTCCAAAAAGCCGAAAACGCTTTCAGTGAAAGTTTCACAGCCTATCAAGTTGCCTCGTTGACGTCGATGCAATGGGCGGTGAGGAGCGTTTGCTTCGCAACGAATACCGCAGCATTTAATTTAAGATAAACGGCTATCTAGTGGTAGCATTATCTTCCTACAAAGACAATTACCGCAATTAGTTATTTTTCCAGTTTTCCCCTTTTTGGGCCGTTTTCTCCCTCTTCTTAGCGGGATTGCCTGTAAATTAAGCAAAGCATTGGGGTGATTGTTCTGTAACGTACGGTATGGTATTAATATCCCTTTTGCTTGGCAAGTTGTTCAGCGTGAACTTCAGGGTACCAAGCAGCTTACCGGTACCGGTACGCCAATGCGTGGAGGCTTCTGCTTCGTGTTCTTGCAACGGGGTCGGGGGTAGCTTGCGCCAAGCAGACCTCAGACACATGATTTCTTTAGGCGGCCTGCGTGGGTGGCCCCCATACGTTCGCCAGCCGAGTGCAGTGTCTCGGCAACCGTGCGCATTAGGTTGGTGAATCGCTCACGCGGGACAACGTCCGGCTTAAATTACTGTGCTGTCTCGTACTAAACGCACATTGAGGCATCGCCAATCGTTGCCAAACGGGAGTGCCAAGCGAGCGCAAATGAGACCGCGCAAAACATTTCCGGTCTTAATGCCTAAGTACGGATTCCTTTTTATTAGCTAGCCAGATAGCCCTGTGTCTTACCTTCATTTTGAGCTATCAAACGACCTCAGATGAGCAGTGTGTCGGGTGGGATGCCGTTTGGCGCGAAGCGACCCCGTTCAAATTTCAAAAAACGTTTTTTTGCTTTAATGTCGATGTAGGGGTAATTTAACGCGTAGATTCCGAATCTGCAATCCGTTTAGCCGAAATCGACCTAGAACCCTTTGAAAAAGTGACATCAATCAATAAAAAACATTCTCTTGTTTACGTAAGTTATATATGGGGTATCCTGTCAAAACGTCGGCGAATCGGCTTATGCTTTCCGGAATCGGCGTATTCCCCGCCGTCTGTGACACACGTAGTTACTTAACTTGGCTATAGAGCATTCAGGAATCGAACCCTTCCGAGAAGGCGCAAGTGTCGGCAGCCGACGAAAAGTCACCACTCCGATTGGCTGGAAAAACTGAAGAAGTATATCTCGTGCAAACATGGCTGATGGAAGATCGCAGGATGCAGCGAAAGTGAAGGCAATACGCGTCGCGTGTATCTCTAGCGAGACTAGAAATAAGTATTCTAGCAGCATTAAGAGCATCAAAAAGTGGATAAGAGACGTATATGCGCTGACTCTTGATGGCCACGACAACAAAATAATGCACGAAGATGATGGGGTTAATCTGAACGAGTTCACCCCAGGGATATTTGTGGAGTCAACTTTAAAATTAAAGCGAGTACATGTAAACGTAGGCGCAGAGCGAGCCAGCTAAAACTTAGCACACCTCTGAGACTGATTCGCCATGGTGAAGGCTCCGGCGGAAGGCGCTCGTTTCCATTCAAGCGGCGAAAGTATCACGCCTCCGTAGATGATGGTGTCGACCAGCCCCCGCCGACTGTAGTAGCAGCGACAATGCACTCTTCGTCGACAGCAGCGTCAACGCGCTATTCGACGACAGCATCAGCAGCAACACAGCCACCTTTGCTGACAGCAGCAGCGGTAATGCACTCTTCGTCGGCAGCGCGCCATTCGACGACGGAATCAGCAGCGATACAGCCGCCTTCATCGACGACAGCATCAACAACAGCAGCGACACAGCCACTTCGAAGTCGGCAGCAGCAATAACGCATTTTGTTTACGTCGGCGGCACCGGCGCAGCTACCTCTGAGCAACGCGAATTTCGTATGAAGCTTGCGCTCGAAGAGCTAAACGAAGTCAAAATAACTCATTTATACAATAGCACATATCAGTACACATTAAACACCACTGTAACAGCATCCACGCACGATCACCCTGCACTTATTCGCAGCATAAAGCCCACGGCAAACATGAGCGAGAAGTGTGTCAGCTAAGCTGACTCAGCTCCACTTCGGTGCCAGGCTGAAGCTATTTTTAACCAATAGCAGTGCTTCCTTGAATCGTCGGTCTGAGGGACTTACGTTTTCTCAAGTCAATACATTCTCAAAAATACCATTGTGTGCACCACATAATGTTATTTTGGTGGCGTTAAAACTGGTATTGTGCCTTTCTGATCAAATGGCCAATCGGACTGCAAAAAGTAGGTTCTAAGCAGGAGGGGTTAGGGCTCTTGGTAGGATTTGCGATGCAGATGGCTGGGATTTACCTTTGTGTCTGAGGTCCTACGTACATGTAAGGGCTCACCATTGGTCTAAAGGGTACCTTTAAGCAATTAAGGTCCGAATGGCCATTTTTCGCCGGCCATTTGCTCCTACGAAAGAGCTGCTGTTCAGCCACCTTCCATTATCGACTCTTGTAACATAGGACATGCTAAATTTAATTACCATCAAACTATCCTTTAGGAGGTCTTACGTAGGACCGCTACTCCTACGTAGGACCTTAAATCTGAGGGCAAAATGGCCGAAAGGCACAATACATACTGTACGCTTCGTGAGGCTCTCGAGCTGAGTCTCAGGTTGAGACTCTCAACCAGCATGACATGAAAGCATTGATGCTGCAGCCGGCGCGAAAGAATTTGCCTGCCCCCGCTCTGCGCGGTTGAGGTGCTGGCACTGCCAGTGGCAGCACCTGCGCCGCAGCCTGCGGGCCACAAATGAACGCAGCTGCGCGCTTGATTCCTGCCTGAGCGCCGACTACATGTATTTCTAACGTGTTTCTAACGTGCTCTGGGAACAAAAAGGCCTGGGCAGTTTCTAAATCCCCATATAGAAACGTTTCTAAGAGACGAATTAACAAACGTAGACAAGCGCTTGTTCACCTGCAAGCATTTGCCTGCGTCTGGCCGGCTCGAAGCCTTTGCACGCACGCATGCGGCCGATGTACATGTGCATGCACTGCACTTTACTATGTATGGAATTACAGCGTATATCGCCCCGGACGCGTATCGATCTCCGTCCCAAAGGTGTAGGTACACTTGCGGCGCAGATACAACCACAACCAATGATGCCACAACTTCCCTCACCGGGGGAGTAATCGACGCGGGCTCTCTCTGCCTGATTCGCTCTCTGTCCAACGCAGCGGCTCCGCTCGCTGCCGCCTGGGCGGACCGTGTGCCGGTGCCGCGCGCACCAATATTTGGCCAAGGAAACGGCCGCACGCCACGCGTGAAACGCTGCGGACTCGCATGAAGCCCGCACTGCACTGCACTGCACCACCACCCCAGACATGCCAATAAATAGCGTTTGCCGAGTGTATATCGTTTTTTATACACTGCCGATGTCCTATTATCCTGATGCCTACAATTTACTCATGGGGGCCGCAAAAATATACTACTTAATTCAGGCGCTGGCGCTTGATCTCCAGCAGCGCGTCCGAGTCGTCGGCCTTCCACTGCTGTGTGGAGCTCCACGAGCCCGTGGGCGCCTGCGAGTTGGCGTTGGAGGGCGTTGACTCGGCCATCTCCACGTTCTCGCGGTCCTCGCTGGGCGCCGGCAGTTGCTTCTTGTCCTCCGACTTCTTCTTGGAGAACACGAAGCGGCGGAGCACTTCCATGCCGGCCTCGTCCGTCTTGGGCTCGTTGCGCCGCTTGCCGTTGCCCGGGCCCTTGAGCACCGCACCAGGCAGGGAGCTCATTTCCTCCGCGAGCTCCCAGATCGCGTCGTCCTCGGGCATGTTGCGCAGCAGCTTGGCAAAGTAGCCGTACGCGTGGGTGCGCACCTGCACGGCCGTCTTGGTCTTTACGAACGTCTGGATCTTCTTCCACTTGCGCCCGTAACGGTTCAGACCCTCCATGAAGCGGGCGTGCTCGTCCTCCGTCCAGCGCTCGCGCCGCTTGTTGGTCTCGCTCGTCTGGCTCACGGGGGAGGCCGCGCCCATGGGGCTCTGCAGCTCGTCGCCCATGGTCGACGACGTGTCCATGCTCATGGTCGTGTCCACGTGGGGCGGCGCGTACACCGTGTAGCTGCCTTCCATGGGCTGCATCATCGGCTGCGGCTGCTGGTGGTACACGGGCGCCATCATCTGCTCCGGCTGCTGCATCTGCATCTCCTCCTCCATTGGCGCCTCCATGGCGGGAGCGGGGGCCTCCGTGGGCTCGCTCGACCTGCCCACGAGGTGCAGGAGGTTCGTTCGCGCCAGGATGTCAGCGAAACTGGGCAGACGGCGCGGCGCGGGGGCTTGCACGGGGGCGGGGGGCGACGGGGGCGTCAGCAGCTGCTGCGGCTGCGCGTTGCGACTCCGGAAGCTACCGGACAGCAGGTTGGACACGCTCATGCGCGGCGCGGGCTGCTCCTGCGGCAGCTTCCAGGCGGGCGTGGACTGCGGCGTGAGCGCGAAGGGCGGCACCTGAAGGCGCGGCAGCTCCTGGAAGCGCACGGGGTGCTGCGGCATCGGCACGGGCTGCGGCTGGTACACGGGGTAGCTCTCGTTCACGGCGCTGCCGGGCGCATTGGCCATGTGCTTGTGCGCCATCTCCGAGTACTCCGACATGGGGCTACGAGGTCTGATTCACGGGGTTCAACTGATTGATGATAACACACAACACACGCACGCGCCGACGCTTGCGATCTTTGCGGCGAATTGCAGAATAGCGAGCCAGAGGGAGAATCGTTGTCCATCGGGTTGCGCGCAGAGGGTGGGCGAGTTGCGCGAACGGGGGCCAGCGGCCCCTCTCGCTCGCGCCCCTAGCCCTAGTCTAAGGTTTTACAGTACGGAGCGTCAGCCGGTTTTGTATGTCTTGAGGCCAAGTCTGAAGCTACTGGTCGGCGCGGGCGCAAGTGCAGCGCTTCGCTGTGCGGGGCCGCGCGTGGCATGTGATTTCTGCTTGTTGCAGCTCGGCCGGCCAGCAGAGACTGCCAGAGAGCGCGTTGAAGTCTCCGCCGCTGCCAGCATACACCTCGCAAGTGTATGTATGTGGGTTTTCGAGCCTCGATTAGGGGAACCCTCATGTCCAGTTATAAAAGAGCCGCCACGTCTACGGCGTGTGCACAAATTGCATTTTGCTCGCCTCGAAACGGACGCCTAAGGTTGGTGCGCTAGCGGCGCCGGTAACAGCTTGTGCTGGATACTTTACTTTAGCCGTGCATATTGCGCGGTTTCTGAGGCGATTGATTACCGGAGATGGCGGCTGGGGCCACCACACGGCTCGGCGTCACCTCAGATGTGTCCCAAAGGGTATCGCGCGGCTTCAACTGTCCCACCAGCATGCGGCGGGGAGTGAGAAATTTAGGACCGGGCGCGCCGACCCGGAAGGTTCCAGGTCGTTACAGCGTGAGCTTATTCAGACGATCCAGTGGTGGGTGCCTTGGAGTTGTTGCGTGAAGTACTCGGCACTTCGGCCGACACACTCGCGCCGCAGCAGTCAAGCTAGCATACTGTACACAGCACATGACGGCAGGTGCAGTGTAAATTACACTGTGTAATACATGTACACGGCTCACTCTCGGCGCCGTAATCTCATCGATGCGTGCCGCCCACTGGATCCTAACGTCGATCAAATCCCAGCTTCGCGATTTGTTTCAGGCGACTTTAATGATAACATTTGCCCGTATAATCCGATTGCTTGGTCCGACCAACGGGTTTCGAGGGGGTTCGTGTGCCTTGTTGGCTGGTCTTTGTGGCGCAGTATCCACTAAGTACATACGGTTCACAGTGGCATCCAGCAGACTGAACCAAGAACTCCGTTTCGCCTCGAAACGGAGGCGCGCCGCTCAAGACCGCACCAACCTGTCAGGAGTTTGAGCATCTCGCGCAGCACGCGCAAATTGCCGACGGCTATCGGGGCATTGCACTGCAATTTGCAGAGCAAAGCGGGAACGCGCGCCGATCGTACACCCGCAGTCTGTTATGGCGGACTTGGCTCTGCACTGACAGAGCCCCCTCTTTAACTTAAAGTTTAAGCCTGCTTGAACATCTCGCGCTCGGCCCGGTCTCTTTCATGGTGCTTCGGATCCGGTGTGCATGTACAGTACAGGTGTACGTGGATCAGCGGCGGCGGCACCGCCTGCTGCTGCAGGCGCTCAGGCGCGTTCTTATTTAGAACCTGCAGGCAGGCCGACAAACCTGTATGGTATTTCATTGGTCATAAATCGTTGAGATTAGGGAACGCGTCAATCGCGGCCTGCAGGTGCGTGTCGCAGCACAGGACAGGCTGCTTGGCCTGTGAGGGGTGACATGCGGCACAGCGAGTCGCTGGCAGCGAGACAGCCAGTAGTGCTGGTCGTCTCGATATTGTTTAAAAACATTCACTGCCCCAGTAGCACCGCGCCAGGGGCTAGAGCTCGCTTCTCACCAGTAGACAGTTCGAGCGCCGCTCGCATACGCTGTGAGCTCGCCCGCTGAGGTCAGAGTCGGTTGTTCGCCGCCGCTCTGCTCGAGCGTTGCTCGCCATTAATCTAGTTCAGCGCTGCGTGCGTTGGGAGGGAGAGCCTACCGATTGACCGCAGCTCCATTCTCATTCTTACCGTGCCATCATGAGCGACGACAGCATGGCGAGAAGTGTCGGCTCCTGCCACGGCCCGACAAAGGTGCTAGCGTCATGAGTGGTGTTGGGCTTAGATGTCGCCCACCCTCCCATCGAGCTCCTGCGGAGCTCTTTGCTCCAGGCTGACCAAAAGAGGGTTAGGGCAGGTTTGTCGGCCTGCCTGCAGGTTCTAAATAAGAACGCGCCTCAGTCAGCTTCACGCGAACTGCTGCAGCAGGAAGCAGAGCCGCTGCGGCTGAATCTGACAGTGACGTACAAGTACGATAGTGTATGTACACTTGTCGAGCTCGACAGCCGGCGCTGGCCATCACGCGAGAGGTTTGCATCGCGTTTTGTGGCGCATGCATCGGCGCGATCCACTTTGACGCGCTCAAATCGCTCCTGCACCAACCATCAGGACATCGCGCGCGGTCCCTTCGACGAGAGACAAGAGAAGCGAGACGAAGCGGAGTTGTCCGTCGAAACATGCCGCTTGCTCATGGTCTTCAACCAGCCGACATACACTCGAGTCGAGAGTCTCCAGACGCTCACCGTGAGCGTCTGGAGATGCAGTTGCATGTGCAGTTGTCTGTGCGGCGTGTCGAGGCCGGACTGACTCGGGTGACGAGGCCTTCCCGTCGGGCTCCGATGCGATGCCCCTCCACTTTACTGTAAAGCCACCATCCCCCTTGGCTTGGCTGGCTGAGAACGTTCGCAGGCGATTGATTGCAGAGACCGCGGCGGGACGAAGGCAACAACATGGCTTGCAACAGGGCGCTGTCAACAACAACAGCATGACCGTGCCGGGCACGGTGCCCGTCTGGCCCGCGGTACAAGTGGTACGCGACATCCGCAATTGAGTTTCGTGAAGACCGCGAGCGCTTTGCTCGAGCGGCGGCGACTTGCACGCACGCAGCGCGCGTGCAAGTCCTTCTTGGCGTGTTGCATCCTTGCCGTGTCTTGAAGTGGGTCTTTCCAACGGCATGTGCAGTCTGTTTGAAAGGCTCCGCCACCTACCCGCAGGACGCCGCTGATTGGCCGACTGACTTGCGAGAGGGTGCCTCCCGGGACAAGCGACAGGGCGAAACGCGTCCGGTACCGTGTTTTTGGTACCCCTAGCCCACGACGTTCCTTATTTTTCAAACTCGGTATCTCAACCGTCCGCTTCGCTCTGAAGAGAGGAGACCATCGAGCCTCCCCTCGCTCCGCGACAGCCAGCTCACCCCCGCTCGCATCGACCCACCCACGATGACCACCGTCATTCTCTCCCCGCCTTCCGGTCCTTCCAGCTCGCCCGCCGCAGTGCCCAGCAGCAGTAAGAGCGTGCGGATGAGCGTGGCGGTAGACTCGCCCCCGTCCAAGGCAGCGAAGGAGGCCGCGGACGCGTCCCCCTCCGACTCCGACAGCCCCACGAGCACCGCCATCGATCTGGGCCTGACTCAGGTGGAGGATGACGACGAGGATGAGGAGGAGGGGGGCTCCAACGACGACGAGAACGTCGAGCGCAGGGCCAATGGCGTCTCGGACGAGATGCAGGAGCGGCCCAACAAGAAGCGGAGGCGCGTGTCCTTCGAGTGCGCAGACATCGTGGAGTTCGAGCCTACGGTCTACACGACCAGCGTGACGTCGGGTGGCGTGCCCGTGGGCTTGTCGCTGAACGAGCGATCGCGCTCTCGCCGGCGATTGGACTCGTACGAGATGGAGCGAGAGAGCGAGTACGTACCGGTAGCAATGCAGCGTTGATAGAGAGGCAGAGCAGCGCTGTACGGACGTCTTAGAGGCGCGTGCTGACGTTTGTTGATGTTTTCCAGGCGGGTGGGGCGACAGAACTACATGGAGGAGGGCTACCTGGACCCGCAGGAGCGGGAGGTTATCCTCAACAACGCAGGCTGCGAGGAGCCCGTGATCGCCTCGGTGGAGGCTGAAGTGAACTCTATCATCCAGAACAGACGCGAGTCGAATGAGATCGACTTTGACTTCATGTACGGCGCCGCCGAGATGGAGGACGACGAGGAGGAAGTCGAAGAGGAGGAAGAGGAAGTGGAGGAGCCCAACGCAATGGCATTCGAGCAGGATGGCGTCGAGGCAGAAGAAATGGAAGAGGACGGCGACCAGCAGGAGATCAGTGCCGAGGAGGAGGCCGCGCCGCCGTCGACGACCGACGAGGACTCGGTTGAGCAAGAGGACAAGGATCCGTCCCCAGAGACTTCGGTACATCCATGCAGCGACGACGAGGCGGAGGCCGCATCGATTTAGAGAGCGCACGGCCACGTCTGCGACGGCAGGCCGAACGAAGGCCGTTCACCAGCTCGTGCCCGAATCTGTGCTTGAAGCTCCTACTCCTACTGCGCGCGTGTACATATCCGCTACGTCGTCGTCGTCCCTAGTCGGTTGGGTTTTGTTCATTTGTATTCCTTTTTATTGGCTGTCGCTTCGACTAGCCGCAGTCTCAGTATCCCACATATACAGACGCCATCATTGTCTTCCGCTCTTGTTGCTTTTCATGATTGCAAGTTGCAGTGTTGAAGCGGACACCTTTTCACGTATCCCGCCAGGCAAATTGACCCAACGCTTGATTGGCTCGCAGTTTTGCCCAATGAGGCAGTCGCTGGCCGATCTTTCCTCGTTGGTTGCCAAGATGTCACAAGCTCATTGACGTTGGCAGAGCTCCGCCGCCTGCATCGCCGCTCCAGCCAAGACTCGCGCCATCTCTAGCGCCGCAGACGACTGCTCTCAGTATCCACACAGAGACGCAATGGCTGCTGCAAGCGAAGCGCCCCGAAAGCTCCGACGCGCCACCTGTACGCTTGTACATGTACTAGACCGGCGCTGCATTGCTGTTTCCTTGAAGTTGTGCTGACCCGCTGTGCGTTTGTGTGTCTGGAGTACAGACGTGAAGGTTGACGACCTGACGCCGGGTTCACAAGGCCACAACCTGGTGCTGCAGGTGATTTCCATCGCGCCGACGGTGGAGAAGAAGCGCTATGACGGCACCATCTCTCGCATTGCCGAGGCGGTGATGGCTGACGAGACGGGCTGCATCACGTTTACTGCGCGGAATGGTAGAACCTCGATTTACTGCTGTGTATTGAAGTGTGGAGGCTGATAGTTGTGTTGCTATTTACTGTGGATTGCAGACCAGATTGACATGCTGAAGGACGGACTTGTTGTGGTGGTGCGCAATAGCAACGCCGACATCTTCAATGGATTCATGCGGCTCAACGTGACGCAGTGGGGCAAGCTGTCGCTGCACCCGGATGGCGTGGCGTCCACGCCGCCGCCGCCGCCCAGTGTCAACACGGACAACAACATCTCCGCCGTTGAATATGAGCTCGTCACGGTAGACGATGCCGAGGAGTAAAATGACGTGCAAAATGTCAGCGTGCGTGCTCGCTTGCCGAGTCTGGCGCGGCACCTCGCAGGAATAGGGTCAGTGTAGTTGCGTACATCGACGTTAAAAGCTCGGACACACGGAGCTGCTCCATACAGCAGAGAACTTCACTCCACACAGCAGAGAACTTCACTTCATCTCACCTTGTTTTGGCATTTGACACCGCTTTTCCCAATGTTATGTGGTGCACTTAAACTACTCGCATGTACGCAAACTGTATACCCCACCTGCGTTGCGGGGCTCTTGACCAATAATTCTCCGAGCCAACGGTTGGTTGGCTCGCGCGCCTCTCTTTCCTGTGTGTGTGGACTCCACATGTCGGTCATTTCTGAAAGCAATTGCCCAAGAGAGAATTCCTAGTCTGCAGCCATGGGTGTCCGTACCAAGACCGTGAAGGGCTCTGCCGTCAAGATCATCGAGAAGTACTACTCGCGCCTCACCCTTGACTTCGACACGAACAAGCGCGTGTGCGATGAGGTTGCCATCATCCCGTCCAAGCGCATGCGCAACAAGATCGCCGGTTACATCACGCACCTCATGAAGCGCATCCAGCACGGCCAGGTGCGCGGCATCTCGCTCAAGCTGCAGGAGGAGGAGCGCGAGCGCCGCATGGACTTCGTGCCGGAGGTCTCGGCCATCGACACGGAGAACATCGAGATCGACAACGACACCAAGGACCTGCTGGCCCACCTGGACCTCAAGCTTGCCGGCGTGCACGTGCCCCAGGTACGATGAGCTCTTGTTTGTATATATATGGAGAGAGACAATGCTGGAGCCGATGATGACCATAGCGTGTGGTCGGAGCGGTGGACCCATTGCAGCCGGCAGTCAATACGTCGTGTTGACTGCGTCTGGCGTTAGTGCAAAGCGAAATTGTGAAGCGGATACTATCACCTGATAGTTGCAGTGAGCAGCACTGCATTGCAATTGGTCGCCACCCTCTGTCATCGGCTCCCTCAGCGTCGCTCCAATCGTTGGACGGTGCAGAGGTTGAGCGTTGCTAACTTACCCTTACTTTGTTATTTATTGCAGCCTAAGGGCCGTGAGCAGCACCACCACCACCGCAACTAAGCGTCTTTCTTCTGAAAGCCTAGGTTGCTATGTGCAGGTTGCTGTTGGAGGACTGTGTAGTCTCATGGTGAAAATGCTTTCGCTTTAGTCGTGAGATGAAGACAGTTTTGCTATCTCGATAATCCCATGGACAATTCTTTCTTGAGGACAAATCTTTCATGAGGTTGATCCGCTTAATAACTTCTCGTTCGTTCATTCCACACTGGTGCTGAAAGTTGTGCTCAGAACTCTGTGGACTGCTTCATGATCATGAAGAACTCGTCCATGTCGATCTCGCCATCTTGGTTCTGATCGAACTCGTCGATCATAGCCTGCGGGCGGTAGCAACAGTCAGAAAGAATGGCTGCTTCTGCATGTGCCTACACTACTGCAGCGTTGTGCACACACACCTGCAGCTCGTCATCGCCGAGGTTCTCACCCAGTTCCTTCGCCACCCTACGCATTTTCTGCTCAAGAGACAAAGCACGCGAGCCAACGCCAAGAGAGCGACTCCATTCAGCTTCACATAGTTTATCAACAGCGAGACAGCATTGATTGCCACACACCCGCAGTGTGATGGTGCCCGACCCGTCTTCGTCAAACAGCTCGAACGCCTAGAGGCAAGCGGCACAGTCAGTCCGACTCCAAGTCCGTGTCTGTGTCCGAGTTGGTGGCGTCGTGCGGCGAGCGGCCCACGCGTCCTACCCGCGCAATCTCCTCGTCCGGATCCCGCGCCAGCACTTTCCGCCGCACTTCAACAACCACCCACACAGCCACACACACACTCGTCAGCAATAGCATCCCCACCGACACCTTCTCTCTCTCTTTCTAGGGCCTTACTGATCTCCATATAGTCGTTGAAGTCCACGCGGCCGCTGCGCTGCACGTCCACGTCCTCCACCAGTTCCAGCACCTCGCGCTTGGTCACCTGGAAGCCCAGTGCGCGCATCAGCACCTTGAGCTCGTGGTAGTCGATGGAGCCCACTTTGTCCGTGTCGAAGAGCTCGAACGCCTCGCGCAGCTCCTTCTTCTGCTCGTCCGGCAGCTCCTGCTTGACTCTGCGTCCTGTGCGCGACGTGCGCGCGCTGCCTGCAGCTCTGGACGTGCGACTCAGCGGATACAGCGGCACGGCGCCGTCTCCGCGCTCCTGGTGGCTGCGCTGCACGCGCGTAGAGCTCATGGTCAGAGGCTGGTGCTCTTAGTGCCTCTTCGCAATACTGAGGCGAAGAGAATCGCTCTCGGTCGTTAGAAACGCCGCTGATTGGTGGAAAGTGACGCTTCAACTGCGGATTGGACGAAGACCCAGTCTCTTCAGTTATTAATTATCGCAATAGGCCAATGGAGGCGGCGGCCTTCTCCACGGGCGTGTCGATCCAGTACCCGCACGGCCGCCCGACTGCAGGCCGCTCGGTGGCCCATCGAGGCAGCTCCGTGGAGTACCCATTCCCGTTCCCCGCGGACTCGCGCGCAGCCTCCAAGCGCCAGGACAAGGCCGACACCGAGGCGTACAGCATGTGCCAAGAGATCGCCTACCACTTCGCCTGCGAGAAGACACGCCGAGCTGTACAGGAGCTTCTGCGCAAGAACAACGACACCAGCTACAACCAAGTGCTGCGGTTCTTCGAGAAGTACTGCGACTCGGCGGTCAATGGCTCGAGCCCCGTTGGTGTGTCACAGTCGCCGTCTGGACGACGGCCGCGCGACCCCAACGCCCCCGTGCTGCTGCCTCAGTTCCACGCGTTCCCGACCGCCGCAGTCATCGCTGGCACTGACGCCACGTCGAGTGATTTGTGGGTGGAGCCGCTGACGCACAAGCTGAGGCGGACGTTCCCGCTGTGTGTGCCGGTGCAGCGCGACGTGTCCACTGCTCGGCGGTTTGTGGAGTGGCTGGCTGCTAGGATGGCCAAGTTGTGTGAGGCCAAGAAACGAGAGGAGACGTGGCTGGAGAGTCTGGTGGACAATTTTGATCTGCTGCCATTGGATCGGCCGCCGGTGGGGGCGGGCAGTGTCGATCAAAGAGTGACGAGGCTACAGCAAGCGAGGGGGAATGCAAGTGCCGTGACTTGGATACTGCAGGATCATGTGGACAAGGGTGAACAGAGTGATGCAATCCTCTCATCGGATTCGAGTTCAGATGACAGCGATAGTGACGAAGAGGTAGCGAGGAGGGGGAAGCGAAAGCGACGGCTGGCGTCCGTGGCGTATGGACGATGGACGATGTCGAAGCTGCTGACGACAATTCAACGTGATATTGACGAGCTGGTCTCGCCTAACAGTGGAGATAGTGCACGTGAATGGGTCTCTATGCTTGACGAGCTGGTGCAAGCCCGGATTCAGGAAGCGTTGGTCGTAGTGAAGGAAGTTCAAGAGAGGGAAGACGGCGTGATTATTCAAACGATAGCGTGCTACCACGAAGCGGTTATGTGGTTGGAGCGTACGATATCTACATGCCGAACAACAGCAGCCAAACTGTTGAATGTAGCACCAGAGTCGGGACCAAATAGTCCCATCACTGCTCACATTGGCTGCACGGAGATGGCGTTGGCGCGGATGTTGCAGCGTGTGCTGTACCAGTACGCGGCATTTTTGGAGGACTGCGCGCTTGATCGGGAGGTAGTCCGGGAACGACGGAAAACTGTAAGACAGCGCATATTTAACCACGAGAGCGACTACACACTCAAGCGATATGACACACAAGCGGAATGTGAAGCTCCAGCGCCGTCTCCACGATCATTTCTGCTGCTTTATATCGAGCAACTTGAAGCGTTCTCGCAGCAAGTACTAGGCGAATTTCTGGAGATTTGGACAAACTTCATGCGACAGCAGCAGGAAAGTCGTGAGACGAAAGAGGAGGGCTGCACTTTGGGGCTCGTCATTGGAGTGGCCTCTGCAACGTCACCGGCGCTTCGACGTCTAGATCTAACGGTGACTAACCGCCTCGAGCTGCAGTTCTTCTCGCTGGTTGACTCGCGGAAGTGCTTCGACGATGTACTGGAGGCGTTAGTCGTGAAAGCAAGGTTGCCACTTGCACTTAGTGGAGATGTGCTTCGTGCTATTGCGAGCCGCCACCATCGCCTACCAAGCGTGCCGCGCCTCCTCTTAGCACTGCGCTTTTTGCTCTTCACGCATTTTCGGCGTTGCCCCTGGAGTTTTCTAGCGCTTGCTGTGGATGACATATCCGCTCCTGGTGTGCCCCCCATCTTAGTAGCAGCTAATGAGACTTCATTACCACATCGTGTCTACCGCTGGGTAAGTCATGAACGCCGGCGTGTGTCCCGTGAAGCGCAACGCAAGCCTGTTGAGTCCGAGTCTTCTCTGGCATCATGGCTTGCTCCATGCAGTGCTTTGGAATTGAAGGACTTAGCTGCACGAGTGTTGCCCTCGACAACGTCTGTGGATGGTGAGGCGAGCTGGATAACAGTGCTGGGGGAAGCTTTACTGCACGAACGCCATCGACACGCTCGCTGGCGCATGGGTTGGCAGTGCTTTCGGTCTGCTTGTACGTGGTTGGACGTGCGCATAGAGAGCAGCATGGAAGGCGCCCACTATACCGGGAAACAGGAGCAAATGGGAGTGTTACACTTGGCGTTAGCGCTCGAGGGTCGACTTGGCGAAGCACCACGCTTCATGGAAGTACTTCGGCGGCTCCAGAATTGCACTCGGTGGGCAGCGCTTTCAGTGATGATCGAGGACTGGCGTTCGTCATTTCGCGCATCCGGACTGAACGAGGATGATCTGGAAACGACGCTAAGCGAGCTAGCGATGCTGTGTGCTTACGCGAGAACTGAGAAACCCCCTGCGAAGATGTTGGAAGCATTGCGAGAAGAGCTTGTGACAGTGTTTACCACTCGCCTCATCACTGCATTATTGCATCCACCGACGCCCGGTACAAGATCCGCTGCCGATGCACTGGTGGAAAGTTGGTCGGTGCTGACGGACGCCAACGTACTGGAGGAGCGACTGCGGCTCGAGTACCATGACAACCTCCGCAATGTGCTGCAAGACGCTGGAATCGGCGAAGACGTCGACACCAGCAACAACGAAGACGTCAAGGCTTCGTGGGTGCACGACGTGGGGCTCGCCTTCCTGTTCTACCAGGAGAGCGCGAGCGCGAGCTTGAGTCTGCGCGAGTGGTACGAGAGTTTCTCGGCAGAGCTGCAGGAGGAGTCCAAGTCTGCATCCAAGAGCAAGAGCAAAAAGAGGAAGGCGTGGGACACCAGCGAGGACGCAGCCATCAAGGCGCGCTTCGTTCGTGCCGTTTGTACGCTGCGGCACTGGGGCTTTATCAAGCACGACGCCCCTCGCGACGCCGAGCAGGACCTCATCGAGAAACTCGTCTTCATCTAACTCACACAATAGACTGCACAAAGGGTTAGCTAGGCAGGGTCTCAAGACAGAGGCAAAGGGTAAAGATGAAAAAAATTGGTGCTGGGTGCGATTTAAAGTAGGGAAGGAAGACTATAATACTGTCACAAGAGCGGCCGTAGCTCTTCGGTCTCCATGCTCTCAACGCGTCGACGTCTGGTCTGCTCAGCACTCAGTCGTCGCCTCTCTCAATGGCTGCAGCAATAGCAAAAGAGAAATAAACAGTCAGTCAGCTATAGTACTGCCATGTACGCGGAGCAGCGGCTCGTACCGCCCGTGTTGTAGTGCAGCAGCTTCTCAATCAGGTCCACGTGCGTGAGCATCATGCGGCGGCAGCAGTAGCGCTTGAGCGACAGCTCGTCCAGCGCGTCGCGCTCCGTGTAGTCGGCGCGCAGCAGACCCAGGTACGTCTCCCACTTGTTGGCCAGCACCTTGCCGCACGTGAAGCAGCGCACAGGAACGATCATAGCGGCAGCGACGTAAGTAGCAGCTCCGGAGGCGAATTACCGAGTGACACCGGCCAGCCAGTGGTCACCCCCGAGGAATTTATTTCAGCCAATAGAGATGAGGAAGATATTTTCGACGAATCAGGGGAGTTGAGATTCGCTTAGGTACGTTCTGCAGGTTTGAGAGGCGAGTGGCTACAGAAAGAAAAAAGAAGCGGCGGATCCAACACAAGGGAAGCGACGGTGGCCTCGGGGAATGTGAGTATGGCGGCTGCGGAAGAGCACGATCAGCCTCCACAGGAGGCCTCACCGAAGGGCGAGAACGCGGCTCACGCAGCCAACCAAGTTTCGTCCAAATCGGCGCAGAACCCACTTGGTAATGGCGTCGAGAAGGGTCGAGAACAGGCTCCGAGTGATTTGGATATGGAGAAAAACAGTCAGAAGTCGATGAAGGAGGCTGGTACAGAGCTCACGTTGCACGCAGAAGATGCGCCTCCGAAGCAGCTACGTGATGAGGGCTTGGTGGGCTCCGTGGAGGTAGGTACGGCGACAGCAGACGTCGATAAAGATACTGACGGGAAGACGGCGGATCAAGTGGCTCTGGAGGTCGCGTCCGTGCCCATGGAAGTGGACAGTAGTAGACAGGAGCTGCAGGAGGATGCCGAGGTGGTTGTGCAGCCGGCGGAGCACGTTGGAGCAGGCGGGGAGGAGATGGACGAGCCCCAGCAGTCTACGAAGCAGTCGCTAGACGGTGGAATTGATGGGTTAGTGAAGGAAAGTGTTGATGATGACGCTGCGACTCTGAAGGAGAATGCGGTGACTGTGGACGTGGGTCAGAGTAAGAAGCATGAGGGCGCTGCAGTGGATGCAGGCGAGACTACTGCAGCCACGACACTGCAGAGCGATAAGACCAGTTCAGATATTGCTGCAGTTGTGGTGGATGGGGATGGCGATGAAACGAGAACGGAGGAGACGACGGTCGCCATGGAGGTCGACAGTGAGGAAATGGAGGTGAGGAGTGCTTCGATGGAAGATGGTGTGGAGGGGGGTGAGAAGGTTGAAGGGTCGGCTGTGCCACAGACGGCGGAGAAAAGCAGCGTGTCAAGTGAGGGGCACCAGTGTGCCACAGCTGCTGGAGTGGGTGAGGACGTTGACATGGCTCCGGAGGACTCGATGCCGACTCAAAAAGAAACTCAATCTGGCAACGAACAGCAGGAGGCAAGTGCTGAGGTGACAGAGGTGGTGGGGCAGATTGTCAACTCACTTGTGGAGAACGTGGTGGAGTTCGTGGATGAGACTATGTCTGTGGATGCAGAGTCTGTGAGGTTGCTCAGCAGCCCGAAGATGCTTAGCAGCCCGAACATGCCGCATCTTAGTGCTGATGAGGCTATGGAACTTCTCGAGGTGCACCAAGGTGACGACAATGAACTGCTTCCGGGGCATGATGATGGCGCAGACGCTGACGTGGAGGCTGAACCGATGAAGAATCTTGAATACCAATGGTTTGACGGGGATGCAGACGACGATGAGGGGGTCGCAATTGAAGCGCCCTCTGTGCTAGACGTATCAGAAACTACCGACGATGTGTTCGGATTTGGTGGTGCCATCGATTTGACAGGTGACACACAAACTCCTGGGAATAACGCTGATATACAAAGTGACGGAAGTGGAGACACAGTCGTCATTCATTCTAGCAAGGGCAGCAGCAGTGGAAGCAGCTCGAGCTCAGCGTCATCCAGGTCGTCTTCGTCGTCGTCTTCCTCTAGCAGCAGTGCAAGCTCAGCGTCGGAAGATGAGAATGTGCGTCATGTACCGAAGAAGCGGCATGCGCCAGTAAGTAGCGGTCCTCGCAAGCTTCTAAAGTACAAGAAGCAGAAGCGGTCGCGTCATGCAGAGCCCGAGCCTTCACGAAGACGTCAGAAGCGCAAGCGCAAAATTCTGCAACCAGACATTCCAGAGGCGTTCAAAGTTTTCGAGACTGAAGCGGCAGATCCGATTCTCAGAGGTTCGTACGCTGTACGCAACAACCGACGTGCGTGCTTTGTTGGACACTGGGGCTTTAGCGATGAGGCGTTTCACAATATTGAGAGCGTTAGCCCGTTTGAGTACACCTCGCGCATTCGCGTCCCTCAATCACGTCGCAAGGATGATAAGCGCCCAGTATCTGGCAAATACGGAGGTTTCTTCAAGCTGCGGCAGTTCAACGGGGCCCTGGTCAAGATCCGAGAAGAACAAGTGGAATTAAATTTTTTGCCCATGCCGCCGTCAGATGAAGAGGCCGAAGACGAAGATATGGAGGGCTACGAGAGCGACAGTGACGACGGCGAAGAACCGGCGGTTAGCCGCTACACTGTGCTTGGCAAGGGTAAGAACCGCTTCGGCCGATTCCTCATCCGAGGATATCTAAACTCAGAAAGCGGTCGCCTTACAGTGAAGCGCCGGTATTTGGAGTAGTGCTGTTCGTGTAGGCGATCTGTTGTGCAGTCCAGCTCCCTGGTTTGGTGAAAGAGGAGGAAGTATTGATGCAGAATGCAGTAATGGAGAGTGTATGAGAAAAAATGGTGGTGCGTTACCGAGTCTAATGTCTACGCAGGGTGGACGGCTGTATACGCATGTCGAGCACCGATGCTCAGCGTTGGTCAAAGTGCAGTACCATTTGCAGCGCGCTATAGCCCCCCCCCCCTGCGTGCGCCCACCGCCACAGTCGTTGCTGGAGATGAACGCTCAGTTCGGGCTAGTTTCTTTGGACAGCGTCGGTGTATGATCGACCCACAACGCGCTCTGACAGCAATCGGACGTCAACTTGCAGTCTTCAATTCAACCCCATTGGTTATGTTTCTCCAGTCACTGCCGTGGCGTTCGCTCGCTCCACATTGCCAACGATCTCTGAGCTGCTCGGCAACATTGCAGAGGAATGCTACGCCAAAATTGATGTCATGTGCGAATTCATGGAGCCCTGTGCGTGATCACCATAATCTTTAGTAATGACGAGAAGAGCGGACATCTGAATCATCGAGTCTACCAATGGCGCTTTCTGCTGACGATGCCCGAGTCCATATCGCTTGATCTCCTCAAGGCACTCGCCGCAATAACCTAGTCCTCGAGGAGAGGGGCTGCACGGAACCGGACACGCACTGATCATGCTAGGGTAGCTCTTCAACCCAGATCCACTACGACACGACGGGACTGCAGGACCATAACGTGCACGAGCCGCTGCTTGAAGCCGCCGCGGTCGTGGAGTCCGACGAGAGCGCTGTGCTATCCAGCGGAGAGCCAGGTCCGATGCCGGGCGAGAGCTCATCGCCGACATCTCCACGGAGGGCGCAGTCGCAACGGCCAAGCGGCTGGCGCTCGATGAGGGCATTATTGTCGGGGCTGCCATCCAAGCGCTTCGGTGAACGGTACCTGTCCGCAGCATCAGCTCGACGAGGAGCGCACATTCGCGGCCAATCTGCCCACGCCGGAGCTGACCTATACCGGTAGGTGCTGCGTAGTGTCTTCAAGACACTGTCTTGCTACAGTAGCGTTGCGCTTGTTGCCAGCAGTGCAGCTTCAAGGGCGATTGCTTGTCAAATGATTTGACTCAAATCAGCGGGGGGTCGACTAGCGGAGACCTTCGGCCAGCAGCCAATCACCGGCGCGAAGCGGGCCACTTCAACTTTGTGGGGTCACTCGTAGCCAGGATTCGTCAATAATTCACCTATTTTTAGCCAATGCTAGCATTTGGACTCACTTCGTGTAAATCTTGACACAGCCGAGTCACACTTGCACCCAACTGCGCAAATACATGTACACCCACCGAGCTCATTCTGCAATCCGCTCCGTGTCCGACACCCCTCCACCGCTCAAAATGGCTCCCAAGATCGCCAAGGACATGACCGCCCTCATCGGCAACACGCCGCTCGTGTACCTGAACCGCGTGACCGAGGGCTGCCACGCCAAGATCGCCGTCAAGTGCGAGTTCATGGAGCCCTGCGCCTCGGTGAAGGACCGCATCGGTCTGAGCATGATCCTGGACGCCGAGAAGTCCGGCCGTCTGCAGAAGGACTCGCACATCATCGAGCCCACCAGTGGCAACACGGGCATCGGTCTCGCCTTCGCATCGGCCGTGCGCGGCTACAAGCTGACGCTGGTGATGCCCGACACCATGTCGATGGAGCGTCGCATCCTGCTCAAGTCGTTCGGCTGCGATGTGGTGCTGACCCCTGGCGCCAAGGGCATGACGGGAGCTGTGGCCAAGGCCAACGAGCTGGTGGCCAACGAGCCGGGCAAGGCTCTGACCCTCGGCCAGTTCGACAACCCGGCCAACCCGCAGATCCACTTCGAGACCACCGGTCCGGAGATCTGGCGTGACACTGACGGCGAGATCGACATCTTCATTGCTGGTGTGGGTACGGGTGGTACCCTGACGGGTACGGGTCGCTACCTCAAGCCGAAGAAGGACACCCTGAAGATCATCGCCGTGGAGCCCGAGGAGAGCCCCGTCCTGTCTGGTGGCAAGTCGGGCCCGCACAAGATCCAGGGCATTGGCGCTGGCTTCGTCCCCAAGGTCCTTGAGACCGACCTCATCGACGAGGTCGTGACTGCCAACAGTGCCGAGGCCTTCGCCATGTCCAAGCGCCTTGCTCTGGAGGAGGGCATCCTGGTGGGTCCCTCGTCGGGTGCCGCCGTGGCTGCGAGCATCAAGGTGGCCCAGCGCCCCGAGAATGCCGGCAAGCTGATTGTGGCCATCCTGCCCAGCTTCGGCGAGCGTTACCTCTCCTCGGCCCTATTCGAGAAGGAGCGCGAGTACGCTGCCAACCTGCAGACGTCGGAGCTGGCGGCTTAAGTCGAAAGATCACGAAGGCTTGAAGGCAGCGTGCAGGTGCCGATATGACGATACCCTTGGTATCCAAATGCTTTGTGTTATTGTAAGTAGTGACAGATCTACAGTAGAGGAGTGGAGCATACAAGTGTAGGAGCTTTCCTAAATACACGTGAGCTTGCGTCTCTTATGATATACTGGTAGTCATGCACGCCAGTAGACGAACCAAGCTACGTGACCTCGTGGGCTCGACTTTGTCAGGCCACACGGAAGATTGGACCTGTATGCTGTTCGAGCGCTTCAAATTAATAGGGGGTGTCAGAATTAGCAAAATTGCCGCGGAAATCGCATGCGATCTCGCCCCGGAATGGCATGTGATTTCTGGGGCGAATGACATGTCATTTAGAAGATTCTTGCAGGGCGTGTCAGATTTGTGCTGGAAATCGCTAGCCGTGTTGGCTTGCCAAATACCATGACCGTCAGCTCCTCAATGCCGAGGTGGTCGATCTCCTCGCTATCGCTATGTGATGGGACGATCCGAGGCTGGATTGAGTGCGTCCTAGTCGAGTTTCTTTCGCGGCGTTATATGACGGCAAGAGTGAAAAAGTAAGGCAGTCATGAAGTCACGACGGCTTTTTATTAGTTTTAATTGGCTTCCTTTGAAATCCAGCCCACGAGTATCTTGTAGCCAGTCGCAGATAGATGCACCTTGGAACCATCAGCAGCACCTTTGTGTTTTCCTGTCATCCTTTGTACGAGAGTTAGCACTGCAAACAGCTCAGCAGGAGCGGAAATACGTACTGTTGGCGTGAGGCGACCGCCGCTTTGTGTAGGTGTTCAGAGACTTGAAGAGGGGCAGAGTGCGAGAGGTGCGTCTGGAGGGGGGGGTATCGAGTCTGTTGGTGGTGCTGTCAAGGAAAGGGTCGGCGATGCCAGGCTCTGTCGCGATGTTTCCGCTTCAGCGAGAAAAAGAAGAGTGAGAGGGTGCGCCCTTTGGCGGATCGCACCTCCTCGTGAAATGCACGTTTCATTTGGAAATGGCGGGAAATGGCATGCTATTTCGACGCGAAATGGCATGCTATATTCTGACAAAATCGCAAGCCATTTTTGGCAATATCTGACACCCCCTAATGACTTGGCAATCGTATGTCGTCGATTCAGCGAACCGCTCGAGCGTGCGAAATTTAGCCGGACTTCACAATAAAATACTGTATCTGCCAATGTCACCGGTGCATCTACTGTACGTATACTTTACACCCATGTAGAGGCATCAATGCAGTAGAGCGCGACCGTGAATCGCTCAAGGCATCTTGATCCGAGTGTAGGTGCTTGACGTGCAAATCACAAGTTGAAGTTGCTAAGATCCGAACGTTTGATTGGCTGCGAAATTCGGGGCAATTCGCGATAAGGCCTTGTCCACCACGTACGGCTGCTGAGGACGACCTCACCAATTTCACACACTCGAAGGACCATGTTGAAGGCGTCTCGGTGGACAGCGGATCGCTGCAGGGCGTGGCGGTCTCTTCACTCTCGGTGCAATCCTACTGTAGGATTGCCCGCACCCTATCCTTGACGTCAATATTATCCAATCGCGAGCTACCATGAGGTAAATTCACAAAAATTGAAGTTTACCGCGCGCCCATTGGTCCAATCAGCCCAATACATTTCCGGAACGGGTACTCCGTGGCACGCCTCACGTAGCGGATCCATCACCGGCCTCATTCTTGAACCCGCGACGTCCGAGACACACCTCCCCCACCTCCGTCATGTTGGCCCGCTCGCTGATCTCCGGCCGCCGCGCCATGCTGCGCAACGCCCGCTCGCTCCACATCGCCAAGGACATGACGGGGCTCATCGGCAACACGCCGCTCGTGTACCTGAACCGCGTGACCGAGGGCTGCCACGCCAAGATCGCCGTCAAGTGCGAGTTCATGGAGCCCTGCGCCTCGGTGAAGGACCGCATCGGTCTGAGCATGATCCTGGACGCCGAGGAGAGCGGCCGCCTCACCAAGGACACGCACATCATCGAGCCCACCAGTGGCAACACGGGCATCGGTCTGGCCTTCGCGTCGGCCGTGCGCGGCTACAAGCTGACGCTGGTGATGCCCGACACCATGTCGATGGAGCGCCGCATCCTGCTTAAGTCCTTCGGCTGCGATGTGGTGCTGACCCCTGGCGCGAAGGGTATGACGGGCGCCGTGGCCAAGGCCGAGGACATGGTCAAGAAGGAGGCCGGCAAGGCTCTGACCCTCGGCCAGTTCGACAACCCGGCCAACCCCAAGATCCACTTCGAGACCACAGGCCCCGAGGTCTGGCGCGACACTGACGGACAGGTGGACTTCTTCGTGGCGGGCGTGGGCACGGGCGGCACCCTGACGGGCACGGCCCGCTACCTGAAGCCCAAGAAGCCCAGCGTCAAGATCGTCGCTGTGGAGCCCGAGGAGAGCCCCGTGCTGTCGGGCGGCAACCCCGCGCCCCACAAGATCCAGGGCATCGGTGCCGGCTTCGTGCCGCGCGTGCTCGAGCGCGATCTGATCGACGAGGTTATCACGGCCAGCAGCCCGGACTCCTTCGCCATGGCCAAGCGCCTGGCTCTGGAGGAGGGCATCCTCGTCGGCCCGTCGTCAGGTGCCGCGGTCGTGGCCAGTCTGGAGTTGGCCAAGCGCCCGGAGAACAAGGACAAGCTCATCGTGACCATCCTGCCCAGCTTCGGTGAGCGCTACCTGTCGTCGGCTCTGTTCGAGAAGGAGCGCGAGTTTGCCGCCAACCTGCCGACGTCGGAGCTGCCCTAAGCAGGCAACCCGCTTGTTGCGCTGCTCAACGGAAGCACAACAGCTTCGTGTTCATAACGTAAGTAGTTATCGATCTGCTGTAGATCTCTAGCAGGGAGGGAGACTATGTGTCGGCAGTTAGTGCCGCCCGCACAACCAATATACCCAGTATTCCACTCAAATTACAGCTTTGCGTTGCGGTTGCTACAGTCGTGCAAGTCTGTGACATCTAAGCAATGCTTATGCTTAGTAAGCATACTCCGCGGTCACGCGTGACTCACCATTTGATCACCGGCGCTGAGTAATGGTACATGTATCGTCACTTCTTCCTCATTAAAATAATACTTTAGTGCATCCACCCTTGCGTCTCGAAGTCTAGAGTTCTAGATCCTGCGACTCCTTGAGCACTACAGCGGACTCGTACGTGTGCCGCTCCAAGTAGCTGGCCCGCACGCGGCCGCGCTCCGCCTGGAACTTGCGCAGCTGCCGCAGGTAGTGGAACTCGCGTAGCATGGTGTTGGCCTCCGCGTAGTCGTTGCGCACCGCTCGAGCTCGCGGTACCTCCATCTCCGTGTCCATAGCGGTGGCCTCGCCCGCCCACCGCACGCCGTGAGCTCCTGCACACAAATTCACAAATTTTAGTTCAAGTTGGTGCCTCTACGTGCAGCTGGGAGCTATTTTACCGTCGTAATTGTAGGCGACGCGCAGCCGCTTCATGTCGTTCTCAATGGCCTCGCCTCCCTCAGAGCTGCTATCATGCGGATCCGTGGATGTGGACGTGTCGCTCTCGTATGCATTCAGCCGCGGGGCCTCGCTCCACTCGCGCTTGCGGCTCATCGAGAATCTCGATTCGAGATGCAGGAAGACTTTCTGAAGAATTGGGTCAAATAGGTTTGGTCAATACATGTACACTAAAATAGTCGTTGTTCTAGTCCTGTTTGGTCTTTAGTCCTATCACAAAAAATAGTCTATTTTTGTCCACTTTAGTATTTGGTCCATTTTGGGTTTTGGCCCATTTTGGAGTTGCTATTTGGTCAAGTTATGCCCATAAATAAATTAGCTAAGAAAGTCGCGCTCTCATTGGTCTATTCAGCGTGGGTTCAGCAACTCTTTCGTCGGTAAGACAGTGTTGAGCGCTCGAGATGACGCAGAGCCCGAACATGTCGTCGCTGTCCGGGTCGGCTGCGGCCGCAGGAGAGCTGTGCCTTTCAACCTCCAAGTCGCGCGCCTCCTCCGCGTCGTCGGTGTCCATCTCGCCAGCGTCGGCCAGCCATGCGCGCGGCCTGGCCACGCCCGGCCTGCGTGATGCGCCGCACGACGTGCCGCTGCGCTTCCACTGGGAGGGCTACCTGCAGAAGCGCAGCGACTGGCTCAAGCACTGGGAGACCTACTACTTTGTACTGCGCGGCCGCGCACTGTACTGCTACCTGTCGGAGGAGGACGCTCGTCGCCAGAACGCCAAGTCCAAGATCAAGAAGGGCAAGTTCGGCTTCTCGGACCGCGTCTCGCTCGTCAAGGCCTGGGACGTTGAGGAGACCCCCGGCGCGGCCGGCACCGGTCAGACAGGCTCCGTGACGTCCACGCCCGTGGCCGGCGCTGGCCCGCAGTCAGAGGCCGGGGCCGAGACGGCGGTGGCCGCTACGAGCCCGTCGTCGGCCGCGTCCGACTCCGAGTCCGCCTTTAGGTTCACCATGGCTACGCACAAGGGCCACCAGCTGCACTTCCGCACCAACTCGGAGGCCAGCAAACACGTGTGGCTTCAGTTCGTGGCCAATGCCATAGCGGACTACGACCTCGCGGGCCACATGCGGCCGGCCGTGCAGCGCCTCCGGACCAACGTGGCCGACTTTTACACGGGCTACGAGTACTTCTACGCGGCCCTGTGCGCGCGCGTGGCGGCTGATGAAGGGGGAGTGAGGATGGATGTGCCGCCCTCGCCGTCCCCATCCGGGCCGGGCACCCCCGGAGTCGGGTCGGCCGACGACACGGACAGGTCAAGTCTCACGCTGGCGCTGCCGAGCGGCAAGAAGCCCACCGCGTCGTTCATGCCAGTCACGCCCAACCAGCCCATGGCCAAGACGAACGTGATCGCGCCGATGGACCACGCGCTGCTGCGCTTTTTCTCCCTGCTGAAGTCGGACGTCATCCTTCGCAGCAACTACCTGCCGATGGTTCCGTTTGAAGGCAAGTATCGTGGATTCGCAGGTGTGCTCGAGTACTTTTCCAGGTTGTCCCAGTCCGTCCAGATGGAGCAGTTCATTGTCGAGAGCATCCAGATGGAGGAAGTCGAAGAGCAGGACGAGGCCCCGGATTTCGAGTCGCGCCCCCGCCGGAACCGCAATAGGGTGGTCGTCATTTCTGGAAGGGAAACCATGCAGGTGCGATACAACCAAACTACGTTCATGCAGCAGTGGACCCACAAACTCCACTTTAAGCCGAATGATAACGGTCGTGTGAGCCGCTGGGAGATTTTCGGCGACGTCGTGGCCTCCAGTGTGGTGTTCAAAGCGCCTGGCTGTACGACGAATCTCACGTTACCATCGCTGGCGGAGCGTATCCGCGAGTCAGTGGTTGGTGGGTATGTGGTTTCGATTAATCTGTACCAAATTACGGACGTTCGGTCGCGGGAGTTGCAAGGAGATGAATTCTTTGTACGCTGTTCGCTGGATACCAACGAATTTGAAGGCGTATGGCACACGGAGGCACAGTCTCGAGCTGCCGCCCCTGTGGAGATTCCCGCTGATTCATCTGGAAGCGAGCTGGCGTCTTGGTCCTACAATTATCAGCAGGAGCTGTTTTTGCAATTTGACCGGCTATCGCGTGACGACAACACAGTGCTGCTCGTTGAATGCTGCCGGAACTCGAACCACGAGGTTGTGGCCCGCACGCACGTGAATCTTGCAAGTTTCTTGAACGGCAGCAGTGGAGTCGGTAGTATCGGCAGTACTGGCGGAACAATCTCCAGTCGGTTGATGGGTCGACGAAGTCGCCGGAAAACCGGCAGCAATGCGTCGAGAGTAGGAGAGACGCACAGCTACGTGTTGTCCAACGATCATCAGAGCTTTTTCGGTAAATTGCTGCTGGGCATCACCATCTCCGCCATGTCGCATCGATCGGTATCGCAGCGGTCCTCGACATCGAGCTTCCGGGATAGTTACCGGGACAGCGTGGGCTCGGATGATGGCAGCATGGGTCCTGCTTCGTTCGCATCGATGGCGTCGTTTGAAGGCACATCGACGCGCAATAGTTTCCGCTCGTTCACCAAACAGTTTTCCCCTCCCGGAGAGGATGTCATGCACCAGTTCGTTATCAACGGCGTACGGTATCAGTTGGCTGAAAAATACCGAATGGTGAAGATCGTAGGAAAGGGTACCTATGGTGAGGTCATCGCAGCGAGTGATTTTGTTCACGGCGGCACATTCGCGATCAAAAAGCTCGGTCAGTTCCTGCGGCATCCGAAGGTGGCGTTGTTGGCTCTCCGCGAGATCAAGCTCATGAGTGAAATTGGCACACATCCATGCCTCATGGGTCTCCACGAGCTGCAGCGACCACTGGATTACGAACACTTTGAAGATCTGTACATCATTCAGCCACTCATGGAAACGGATCTGTGCCGCATTATCCACTCCAAGGAGAGTTTGAGCGACGACCAAGTGCAGTACTTCTTGTACCAGATGCTTTGCGGCATTCACTACCTGCACTCGGCGGATGTCTTGCATCGTGACATCAAGCCAAGTAACATCCTTGTGAATTCGGACTGTCGGATCAAGATCTGCGATTTCGGTCTTGCTCGGCACGCAAACGACCGGGACCTGGCTGAAGGACTTTCAGAGTACGTGGTCACACGATGGTACCGAGCGCCAGAGCTTCTACTTGCCAACGCGTACACGAAGGCTATCGACATGTGGTCGATCGGGTGCATTTTCGCCGAGCTGCTGGGTCGGCGTATCATGTTCCCGGGGACGTCTTATGTGGACCAGCTCAAGGTGATTGTGGACATTGTGGGCACGCCCACGACCTTCAGTTTCTGCGATAACCCCGTGGCACGTCGCTACGCTGGACGGCAGTTCCTGATCCAGAGCCAGAAGGTGCCAAAGGTGGATTGGACACAGATCTTCCCGGAAGCCAACCCGGACGGACTGGACCTGCTGGATAAGTTGCTGCAGTTTGACCCGGCCAAGCGAATCACGGCCGCCGAGGCTTTGGAGCACCCGTACGTGAGCCAGTGGCGCGACCCGCAGATGGAGATCCCATGCCATGCCGACGTAGCCACGAAACTCACGCAGTTCGACTACGCACAGGTGTCGTACGACCCGCAAACGCTCAAGGACCTGCTCTACCAAGAGGTCATGAAGGCGCAGCAACCTCCCCAACAGCAGCCTCAGACCATCGCCGAGTGAGTGGCCTTGTAGACATGTACCATGTAGAGAAGTGAGGCACCGAGTCAGAAACACTAAAAAAAATCGACATCATCGTTTTAAAGTAAAAAGGAAGCAGAAGGTGTTGCACTTGTAGCCATGTGCAGCAGCTGAAAAATGGCTACATTCAAACCCTCTCCTATTGCATATCTCTCACCTCTCCAATATCATACTCTTATTTTTCCACCAATGGCATGGCGTTATTCCTCTCCTCCACACACCGCCATAGCCGCCGAGCCATTTCACGCCTCTCATTCCCCCGCACTAACTCGCGATGAAGCTGCTGCTGCTGACGGCGCGTCGCGTGGCGCGCGCGGCGGCCCCCGCGGCAGTCAGTGCGCTGCGCTCATCCGCGCGTCCTGCGTTCAACGCCGTGTCCGTGTCCGGCGCGCGCTTCATGAGCGACAAGCCCGGCAAGAAGAAGAACGCGGACGCCGCCAAGCTCTTCGCCTCCAAGGACGACGACGACAGCGACAGCGACTCGGACAGCGACTCAGACTCGGACTCAGACAGCGACTCAGAATCTGAGGACGAAGAGCAGCAAGTCGAGGTGGAGGAGCTGCTGCCCATCGACGAGGAAGGCATCTCCACGTCCGAGCGGCGGCGCCGCCTCGACGCGTTCCTGGAGCACAACGCCGAGTTCTTCGACGAGGAGCGCTGGGGCGCCGAGGACGGCGAGAAGTGGTTCGGCTTCGACGGCAACATCGACGCCGTGACGGAGGAGGGCGTGCCCACGTGGCTGCAGTCCGTGCGCAACATGATGAGCGTGGAGGAGGAGCGCGCCATCCGCGCCAAGTCGGCGCGCATCGCCTTCCACGAGGCCAGGAACAAGATCGTGCGCGTGCGCAAGCTGGACGAGAAGGACCGCGCGTACGGCACGGGCCGCCGCAAAACCAGCACGGCCCGCGTGTGGGTCAAGGCCGCCCCGCAGCCCTTCACGGGCCGCATCAAGGTGAACAAGAAGGACCTGGTGGACTACTTCGTGCGCGACACGCACCGCGAGGATGTGCTCAAGCCCTTCTCCGTGATTGAGCAGATCGGCGGCTTCGACGTGGTCTGCACGGTCAAGGGAGGAGGCATGACGGGACAGGCGGGCGCCGTGCGCCACGGCATCGCCCGCGCGCTGCAGAACTTCGACCCGGCGTTGCGTCCGGCCCTCAAGAAGGCGGGACTGCTCACGCGTGACCCGCGTATGGTCGAGAGAAAGAAGCCTGGCCAGGCCAAGGCCCGTAAGAAATTCCAGTGGGTCAAGAGATAGATGCAGCAGCGCAGGCAGGAGAGGAGGCTGCTGTCAGACAGGAGTCTCAAAAGAGGCAGGCAGCGAGGCGACGAGAGGAGAGGAGAGACAGCAGGCTGCGCGTGCAGTGCAGTGCAGCCATGTATCTATCTGCCCAACTCAAAGCATTACCCGTCTGTCAGTCGTGTGTCCGAGTTTCCGTTTATTGCCATACATATCTGAAGAAGCTCGGCTCACTCGTAGTACTTTGCGCAGTTCGTCACCATGTGCGAGTCCGTTCTTCTTCAGCCTGCTCCGTTGTCTGTTAGGACCAGCGCGCTACAGCGCCATGGACGCCTCGAGCTTCCGCAGCGCCTCCAGCTCGTCTTCGTCCGCGTTGCCCACGACGTTAATGTTGGATTCCACGGCGTGTGTCGGCACGTCCGGCAAAGTGTACTGCGCTAGAGGAGCGGGCGGGGCCGACGGCGTAGCAGCCGCCGCCGATGCTGCAACAGGCGCGGGCGGGGCTCTGGACGCGGCCACAGCTGCTTCTGCGGGCGTGACGGCGACCGGCTCCAGCGTCTTCTCCTCGAGCTCGAGCTCCTCCATCTCGCGCAGCTCGTCTTCCAGCTCGTCGTCGTCGTAGAGCTGCGAGCCGAGCGGCTGCGAGATGGCGCGGCCGATCTCGTCCGCCGTGGCCATCTCCTCCTGGATGTCGTCCATGATGTTGTCCACCTTGTCGACGTTCATCTGGCCGTGGATGGCCTTCATCTGCTCCGCGCCCGAGCGCAGCGCCGTGAACGTCTCCATGTTGACGTGCGCGCTCTCGAGCGTCATGACCTGCGTCTCCAGCGTCATGCGCGCGCCCTGCAGCTTCTCCACCTCGGCCTCGTACATCTTCTTGCGCTTGAGCGCGAAGATGGCGCCGCGCTTGTCCTTGGCGGCGCTCTTGTGCTTGGCCTCCTGCAGCTGCAGCGCGATCTTCTTCACGATGTGCAGCTCGCGCTTCTCCAGCGAATCCAGCTGCTCGCGCAGCTTGCGGATCGTATCGGCCGTCGCCACGGGCCCCGTGCGCGCGGGCGCCGCCGACTTGCGCCCGAACAGGTTCATCCTGGTACTGCCTGCCGCCTGATGCTCGGCGCTTGTAGTTGTGTGTGAGAATCCAGGCGCTACTTCGTAGCGTTACTCAAGAATGGTGTGCGGATGGTGTGACACTGAAGCTACTTACGAGTTACTTGTTTCGGTGAACATTAAGGTCACCGTACCGCATAACCTGTATCTAGAATGAACCTGCTCTACATCATTACAAGCCTTCACCAAAACAGAGAGTTACAAGTCACACAAAGGAACCTGAATATAGTGTACACCTGTGCTGCAGACTTATGTGGGACTCACACCAAGCTGCGATTCGCGACGGTTGCATGGTTCGTGTGACACAAAGTTACCCATTTCGGTTTCGGAGCTCTTCGACCCCTCTCTTATGCTGTTGCGCATGGCTCGCGAGTGGGGCGTGTTCATGCGGCAGCCGGTGCTGCCGCGCCACAGCAAGCACCCGCACTCGTGGCTGCGCCATGTGACGCTGCTGCGCGCGCTGCTGGTGGGCGCGGCGCTCTTGGTCTGCTGGGGCTACACGCAGCTGCTGGTGCGCTACGGCAGCATCTCGCCCGCCGCCACGGCGCTCTTCACCACGGCCTACGACGGCCGCCTCGCCGACGACCTGCCGCCCGCGTCTCCGCCCTGGCGCCCGCCGTTCCGCGTCGTGGTGTCGCTCACCACGACGCCTGGCCGCCTCGACAAGGTCATGGACAGCGTGCGCTCGCTCACGCGGCAGTCGCTGCAGCCGGACCAGATCTACGTCAACATCCCCGAGGGCCCCATGAAGCGGCACCCGGAGCGCTCGTACGACGACACGGAGATCCCGTCGGAGCTCGAGGGACTCGCGCCGCTGGTCAAGGTCAACCGCTGCGTGGACGACGGCCCGGCCACCAAGCTGCTGGGCACCTTGAGGCTCGAGGACGACCCGACCACGCTGATCATCACGCTGGACGACGACTTCGAGTACCCCGCGGAGCTGGTGGCGTCGCTGGCCTGGGAGGCAGTCGCCAAGCCTGACGACGCTCTGGGTGTCTGTGGATGGGGCATGCTCCCCATGTGGCACGAAGTGGGCGTGGTGCCCGCCTACGTGCCGTACTTCATGCGCCCTCGCGGTCGCTACGTGGACATCCTTCAGGCGTGCTGTGGCAACGCCTATCGACGCGGATTCTTCTCGGACGTGGAGGCTCTGGCCGACATCCCTTCGGTCTGTGTGACGGTTGATGATGTGTGGATTGCTGGGTACTTGCGGACGGTGGAGAAACGTCACAGCGCTTTGATTAGCAAGAGACTGGATCCGTCCGACCCGGAGTGGAAGAAGGAGGAGGCGCGATCCTCGGAGCGACAGATGACGCTGTCGAGCTTTAACCACGAGCACCAGGTGCATTATAAGTGTGTGCAGGCTCTCGAGGAGAAGTTCCAGCGGCGGTGGACCCGCAACTTTGAAGAGTAAACAGGCACATAGGAGCAGATAGCATGGCTTGATAGATGAACAGGCAGTAACGAAGAGTTTGTCGGCTTCGTCGGCGTCTGTAAACCATAGACAACAACATTTAACACTGGATAGGTATGTACGCATGTGTATTACTCGAGTTCGTGTCGATAGTGCTGTGCGTCGCGGCGCTCACCGTATCACGGACAGCATCCTTCACCTCTCCTCATTCCAACCGAGGAGGAACCCCCACCACGAATCAATCACCTGCCGTCTAATTCAATTTGCGGATAATCGGAAACACAAAAGCGGGAAGTCCAAGTCAAGCTGGAGTGACTCAACGCCTTTTCCACCGGGGCTTCAGTCTCCTAACAGTGCAAGACGCATCTACTCGTTGCCGTTGTGGATGGCACCAGCCTCGTCCACGGACGAAATTTGACTGTAAACAACACACAAAGCGCGATATTAGCCTCGGCAAACCCCACTGCAACAATGTAGAGGGAGGAATACGTACATCCACTTCTTGTCGAGCGTCTCCTTCCACAGCGTGACCTTGTGGTCGCCGGATGACACGGCCAGCACATTGCCCGTAACAGACCAGCTCACACGCCACACAGGAGCGTCGAACGTGTGCAGCAACTCGCGCTTCCAGGTAGTGTCCTCGGCAGTCTGCGACCAGATGTACACGTGCTTGTCCTCCGAGCAACTGGCAATGAGGTTCACGGGCAGACCCGTGCTCGGGGCCCACGCCACATCACGGACCCAGTCGCTGTGCGCAGGAACGGAGCTCAACTCCTGCTTCGTCCACTCGGTCTCACCCTCGGCGAGGCTCCAGATCTTGATCGTCTTGTCGCACGAGGCCGTCACCACGCGGCGGATCGGGCCCGTGGGGCCCTGCGAGCCCACCGAGTTGAACGGCGCCCAGCTCACAGCATTGCAGCCCAGCGCGCTGTCCTTGAAGTGGCTCACGCTCCAGCCTTCCGCTGCAAAAAAAACACAACATAAGCACCATCTCTCAGTACATCACACCACAGCACTGAAACCTAAAGGTATCCAGAGTCAACGTACGCGAGTAGCTGAGCACGGAGACGGTGCCGTCCGCCGAGGCGCAGGCGAGTGCGAGTCCATACTCCTGCGGCGCCCAGGCGATGCTGTTGACCGAGGACTCGTGGAAGGCGTGCACGTAGGCCTGCGTCCACTGGTTCAGGCTCTGCTCGCGGTAGATGATCACCTTGCCGTCGTACGAGCAGGCGGCCAGCAGCACGCCGAACTTGGGGTGCGCCCACGCCACCTGCCACACGGGACCTTCGTGTCTAATTGGCCAGCACCACACAATTAATTAATTGAATCGCCAGTAGCAGTAGATCCAACCGCTAGAGCTACGCACCCCGTCAAGATCTGCTCATTGTTCTGCACGTCGCCCGTGACATCATAAACCTTGATGGTGCGGTCCGAGGAGCACGTGGCCAGACGCTTGCCGTAGTAGTCCAGCTGCGCGTCGTGCTGTAATACCCCGACAAGTGGTGGGAATGGTGCGAGTGGCAGCGTAAATGTCAGTTTATGGGCGTTAGAGGCGTCGCAAAAGCGCGCGGAAAGAGGAAGGAGGGAGTATACACGACGTACGATCATGTCCTCATGCTGCGTGTCGATGGAGAGGATGGGGGCGCTCATGGTGGCCGGGCGGAGGTCGAGTCTGGGCTGGCGCTTTGTGCTTCGGTGGCAGCTCGAGCTTTTTGTGAATTTTTGAGGGGAGCTAGATCCGGCTGGAAATTTCACGTTATGTCCACCACACACGGATAATCTAGCCAATGAAAATGCGACAAATCAAAGTTTAAAACGTTTCAGTAGTAGAAGTTTGTGCTTTAGATTGCGACGGGAGGGATGCATAGTACAATGTCGATAGACAGCTGAAGTCGCGAAGGCCGAGGATGAGCTCTGCTCACCAGCCCGGGTTCGCGTCCTCGTCGGGCACGACCATGACGAGACTCTGCCAGCCGAACTCCTTCCAGTTGAGCTGGAAGAGCAGGACCCACGCCACGAAGAGCACCGTCCAGAAGCAGAAGCCCATGAACGACCGACGCACCCCTGAATAGCAATAGCAGCAGCAACAACGTGAGATCTCAAAGCCAGCACTGCACGACTCCAGGCCGACCACGCACACAAAGTGACGCTGGCGTCGATGGTCGGGTCCATGAACTGCTTGCGGTAGAAAATGACGTTCACGAGGTGCAGCCACGGCAGAAACGCCAGGCCACCCAGGAACATCTTCTTGGCCACGCTCTCGTCCGCCTCCTTGTTCAGGTTGCGCGTGAAGTTGCCGCGGTTGTTGGTGTCCTCGCTGGGCGGCTCCGTGCGCGGCGCCTCCTCCAGCACCGGCGTGTCCGTCACCGAATCGTTCTGCCTCGCCATCTTTCGTCTGGCTTTTGGCCGAAAATGTGGAGCTCAACTGGCGTTTTGTATCGAGCGTAACCAGGTTACTGTTTTGTGTCGCCGACTTATTTTTTGTGTCGAGTCGTATAATACCCCGGGTACCCTTTCTGCACAGATTGTTGAAGCCACAATACAAATCCAAGCGCTTCCAGGCATCGATCGCGCGACGGTATGTACGGCGGCAACTACCCTCCTCCTCCTGGAGGCTACCCCCCACAGCCAGGATATCCTCCTCCGCCAGGAGGCTATCCGCCGCAGCCAGGTTACCCTCCCGGCCAGCCGTACCCGCAGGGTTACGCTTATCCGCCGCAGCCGGGGTATCCGCCCCAACCAGGCTATCCGCCGGCCGCAGGATACCCGCCCGCGTACCCACCCCCGCCGCAGCAAGCACAGGCCTACTACGCGGCCCAGGGTCGACAGCTCTTCGTGCAGGCGACACTGACTCCCATGGCTCCTCCTCAGCCTGCCTACGTCGCGTACCCGGGTGTCGTCTACGGCGGCCACTACAAGCACAAGAAGTACAAGCACTACAAGTACAAGCACAAGCACAAGGGCTTCAAGTTCAAATAGCAGTCGGGATCACTCAAGACTGCGGTCTGCAGGTGCAGGTAGACGTAGAGCAACCCCAAAGCTACTGTAACTAACGTTAACTGCGGTGGTAATGCAACGTACCCTCACGGTGTAACCCTGGTTACGATCGTGCTACAGTTCAATTGATACTTTCGCGATGGCCGGCACGCGGCTGCAGATCGTCGGCGCCTTCGTGCTGTTCGCGCTGCTGGCGGCGCCCGTGGCCTGGCACCTCACGCAGGTGGAGCGCGTGGATCTGCCCGTGTCGCGCATCCAGCAGCTCTCGTGGGCCGCGTCGCGCTTCGGCGGGCCGGGCACGTTCCAGGTCGACATCTACAGCCTGCACCCCGGGTCCTCCGCGCTCCCTTCCAGAGCTCCTAACGTCGAGTACAAGACACACACACTGGAGTTAAGCGCAGAGCAGAGGCAGACGCTGGATCAAGCGGTGCAATCAGGTCTGCAGGCCACGGACGACGCGCTGCAGACGCTCGTGGACACGCAGCACAAGCGCTTCAGTGTCTTCCTACTCTGCGACGAGAAAGCGGCGGCGTCTGCTCCAGTTCTGACGGTCGGGAAGCGTCGTCATGCTTGGTCTTCGCAGTGCCAAGTGACGGAGGGAGACGCGGTGCACTCCGCTGTCGACGCGCTGATGGAGCGTCATGTGTACCCCGAGAAGAGCGACAAGCGGGATATCGATACGAGGACGGCACGGAGGGCGCTGCACTACCGACTGCAGTTCTCGCTGCTTAAAGAAAACCCCGTGACCCCGTGGAATGAAAATCTGCAGACGCTTGTAGATCAGTATTTGGGGAAATTCGTGCAGAAGGTTGGAGCGGTTGCCAACTTTACAGTGGAGACCCAAGTCGTGCAGTATGCGAGGCTGGCGAAGGAAGTCACGCCCAGTGCCGATGGGACGGAGTTCTATCTCAACGCTGAAGACCTCAAGCAGGTAGAGTTTGTTGATTGGCTTGATCATGGACTTGTGGGTATGCGGCTGAAGTGTTGTTTGTGGCTTAATGATGTTTAGTTTAAGAGTGCGAACGACTTCCTGGACGCGTCGGTGCTGGGTGATGGAGAGCAAGTGCTGCACTTCATGGCTGCGCTGCCCGATCCTGCGCACGCTCCACTATTCATTCGTCCTGATGGTCAAGAGGAGAGTTCAGCGACGTCTTTCGAGCTGCCTGGATGGGGCGTTGCCGTCATCTTGAACCCTCACGCGCTCAATGACAAGCCTTCTGGTGAAAAGGAGATAGCTGCATCGGCTGCCAAGACAAAAGAGAGCGAGCTGCAGCGCGTCATGGGGCTTTTCGTATCGGAGTTTCGCACGTTGCTCGGCGTTCCGTCCTTTACTCGTCGACAGCGAGAGGAGGATGCGGCTAGTAGCAATATTGGCTCGAGGCGGCGCCTTCAGTTCCTGCCTTCGCCAGCAGACGGCATAGCAGACTGGGAACTGGACGTCGTTATGCGCGATCGGTTCACCAAGCTCATCCAGACGGCGATTGAGACACTGCAGTCGACTGTCGAACTCGTGGAGGCGCTGCCGGAGCTCAGCGTGCTGGAGCGCGTGCAGACGCGAGTGGAGACGGCCGTCACCCGACTCGAGGCCATCCTCTGCGACAGCAACGTGGAGCAGCAGCGAGAGTGCGTGGAGGCGTCGGATCTGCGCAGTCTGCTGGCCATGGCACGTCAGGCCTCGGAGCTCACGGACGCCGCGTACTACGACCACACCATGATCCGCCAGCTCTACTTCCCGCAGGAGCAGATGCTGGGCGTGTATGCGCCGCTGCTTGCGCCGCTCATCCTGCCGTTCCTGCTGGGCCTCATCCGCGAGCTCAAGCGCTTCAAGGCGAAGCGCGCGGCCAAGAAGGTCAAGTTGCAGTAGTGTCCATATAGGCAAAAATGGCTACTTACAGTAGGTGGACACTCGAATCCTATTTCCGGCGGACGTCTCTCAAAACTGATATGTTGTTCTCTCGAAATCTATTTATTTTATCGGGTTTGGTAGTATTTCGGTTAGTGATACTAATACTAATAGCCGATGTCAAACCGATATCACTGATACTAGTATTATTAGTGAGCCGATGAAGATATCAATATCAGTGATAATATCACTGATATTATTAGTAATACTATGTGGCTGACACCAGATCTGTCGCTCGATTTCCTCCATGCGTCTCAGCTCAGCACGATTGCGGCACAGTATCAACTGGCGTTGAGCTCGCTCACTATCGGTCAATAAAGAGTGTTACCTATTCGAGAGGTCAACGTCGGGTCGTGCACAGATCTCGTTGCTACACAAGTGGTGCACCTGACGACCGCACACACAGCACAGAGTCATCTCCAGTCGATCTTCGCGCACTTCATCGGTCGCGTTTGTAGGGCTGGGAAGTGAGGGGGGGGGGGGGGGGGGCTCGAAGGGCGGAGACGAAGGAGACAAGAAACCACCCATTTCATGTACCCTTTACATGTATGCTTACAGTAAAAGCCGTATTTAGTCTGGTCCACACCAATTCCACCGGCAAATTTCCTGGCGGTTGAACGAAATTGTCTAGATCAAAAACATCCACACTAATTAGACATCCACACCAACAAGGATCTATCTATCCATACTAAATGTGGGGTAAATGACAATGGATGGGTTTTGGATGATTATCACCGTTTTCGGGCTGAATATTATCACATTTGGATCAAATATGATCGATTCTGGATGCATTATCAGGTTTGATTATCATCAAAATTAGATTGCCTGTCTTGTATTGAGCTTGTTATCTTCACTAATCCCCGGCACTATCGGAGTTTCGCGGTACTTGCCCATAATTTCTCGAAGAGAGCTGAAAGCTGTGATTGTGGAGCTTCCGCAAACTATCAGTGATATTATCACTAATACCGTCACTAGATTTGGCTAATATTGATAGTATCACTATTAGTGGCGCAATACCGGTGATATATCAATATCAATATCAGTGATATTATCACTGATATCGCTAATAGTTTTGGGTAGTACTACCAAACCCTGATCGTCTCCTCATAGCCAAAGTGGAGGGCCACAACATCCACGTACCTAGCCTCGCTGCAGTAGCCCAGGTACGCCGCTCTCTCCTGCTGCCCTCGACTGCCGCCTCTGCGGGGCCGTGACACCATCACGTCCGCCTCTGTCTTCTCTCTCCGGCCATGCAAATTGCATCTCCGGGCGCGTTCTACATCCTGCACAAAGTGCTGATCTCCGTTTGTATCTGTCCGCTCCGCAGCCTTTGACCCCCTCGACCCCCCGCCTTTGACGCAGCTTCAGACGCCCACCCGCCATGGCCTCGGAAGACTCGCTGTTCGGCTCGTCCATGGACGGGCTGCCGGCCTTCTTCACCAACGGCAGCGTGGACGACACCAAGTACGAGTCGCTGCTGGCCGATCTGCGCGCGCACGACCTGCTGGGACCCGTGGAGAGCGGCGCCCAGGCCAGCGACGCCGGCGGCTCGTCGCTCTTCTTCAACGACGCGTTCTCGGCCGTGTTCATGGGCAGCTTCCAGGCCGGAGCAGACACTAAGCCCAGTGGAGGCGCGGCTGGCCGCGCGCCGCCCGGACTGAGCGCTCCGCCCGGTCTGGCGGCGCCCTCGGAGGACCTCAAGTGGGCCAGAGGCCAGCGGGAGTTCTCCAGACTCGAGGAGAAGTTCCACGGGTCGACGGCCGACAAGACGGCGGCTCCAGCTTCCGGCCCGCCGCCAGGACTGAGCCTGGAACAGGACTCCGAGCTCGATGAGAGCCAAGTGCCTGGCCTTAGCGGCCTGGGGCTGGATGACGACGACTCGGTCGTGGGTACGCCGTCAAAGCAGGCGCCGACGCCGCCTCCACTTCCGCAGGCTCCTCCGGTCCCGGTGCCGCCGATGCCGCCCACGCAGAACGCCCAGCCGCCGAACGCGTGGGGTGCGCCACCGATGGCTCCTCCGATGCCGTCTCCCAACCACCACCAGCAGATGCAGTACATGCCGCCCCCGCCGCCGCAAATGCAAGGACGGCCTCCGCACCCCATGTACATGCAGGGTCCCCCGATGCCCCCTCCGCCGCAGGGAATGTACCCTGGCCCGCCGCCCCCGCAGTTTTTCGGACGTGGCCCGCCGCCTCCTATGCGTCCGCCCTTCCCCGGACCACCGGGTGCGTTTGGACGCAATGGAATGCCTCGCCCGCCTCCGCAGATGCAGCCGCCTGCGTTCAAGATGATGACTCCGCGTGACGTGAACTTCGTGATGCAGCAGCAGATGAAGTGGCTCCGCTCGAGCGACCCGTTTAGTGACGACTACTACTTCCACAACTACATGCAGAAGCGCGCGCGTGTGTCAGGCCGCCCGTCGGTGCCGCTCCCGTCGTGGAAGCTCCAGCACGTGAAGTCTGTGGACCCGCGCGACGTGCAGCGTGAAGTCAAGTCTCGCAACTGGGAATCGGAGTACCATGTACTCGGACGCAATGCCAAGAGCAGTCTGTACCGGCCGAAGCAGTTGCTGAATCTGGCAGGCACTGACGAGACGATCTCACCACCCGCTTCGTCACCGACAAATGCTGCCGATCCGGAACGCACGCCTCCCAGTGCCGGCGAGGGAGATGCTACGTCTTCAGCGTCCGCAACGGCTGAATCGAGCAGCGAAGCTGCCAGCTCCAAGCACGTTCGCGGCTCGAGCCCTGGTGCCCAAGCTGTCGCTGCTGAAGCGCAAGCTGCTAAGGTTCTTCGCATGAGCGATGATGCGGGCCAAAACTCGGTGTTCGCGAACGATACCTGGAAGCTGCGTCTTCAACTTGATCGCGGTATGCAGTGCCTATTGTCGCTGCAGGATGCCCGCCACTTGCTTGATGCGCGTGGTATCAATGTCCAGCAGTTCCATTCGATGAACGAAGACGAGATGGATCCTGCACTTGCTGAGCTGCGCTCGCGCACAACTTCGCTGCTGATCGAGCTGGCGGGTCTGCTGGGTGTGACTGTTACACAGCCAGTCGATGCTGGCAGTGAAGGTGCGTCTCGTGGCGTCATGAGCTGCGATGTCCAGCAGCTGCAAAGGATGCTGACGGCGACCAAGGGGAAGATGCTGGTGAGTCGTGCGCTACCGTTACTGCACCCGTCGGCTCGGTTTGTTTTGCTGCCTCACCTGGTCGACAACCTCTTGTCCGGACGGACTGACGGTGGACACCAAAATGACGTCAACGATGCGGGCGATGACCGCCTGTGCCAGACGCTGGTGCTCATGCTGCTGTATGTGCCGCCTGCTCCGCCTGCCGAGCTGCTGACCGAATGCCTGCAGCGGGCACTGAGCGGCCACGACGTGCAGTCGCTGTCCATCGTTCTGCACAACCGCGCGCGGGCTGAATCGCTTCAGGCCTTGCTGCAACGTGGTGGATCTGCTGTCCAGCAGCTGACTGAAGCTGAAGGGGCTAACGTCGAGCATGCGAACAGTGTCAAGCAGCAGTGGGAGCACCACCAGGGTGTGTTCGTGCAGCTTGCCACCGCAATCAAGCAGGTGGCTTAAGCCAAGAAGCTATCGCGTTCATTTCTTCATGCGACGACAGAGCTGTGCCGACATCTACGCAAGAGTAGGGAATTCCCATTCATTACATACAATGCATATTTTGCATGTTTGCTTTTATACACTTTCGCTGCATGCGACTTGCTCAGAGTTCTCAGCAGGCCCATCCGGACGCGCGGGCCTATAGTTCTGCACAGCTCGTGCTTGACCAAGCGACTGTATCCGCCTGAACGGCATAATACTAGTAGCAAACAACAACAAGTGAGCCCTGGTGCTGGCTCCGTTGGCCATGCTGACAACGCCTAACATACATGCATTGAAACAGGGTATCTGTTTCGTTATTGCAACTCGAGTCACACAATGCTGCGGCTAACCCTGTCGGTGCTGCCTCACTCATGACATCTATGACTTTGAACCAGGACGCGACGTTAAGCGTGGTCATCAAAGCCAGTGGAGGGAGTAGCAGCGCGCGCTTGGTCAGACTGCTCGCGTCTGACCACAGGCACCACGGCAACGTCAAGATTTGTCAGCGCCAGAAGAAGCAGCACAACAACGATGAGTCAGCCAAAAAGGATCGTGACCAGTGTTGAAGTTGTTGAAGTTGAAGTGGTAGTGTAGACGTACATCGCAGTCGATGGTGAGCCCCGCGCCCACGAGCATGCATCCAATTGACAGAGCGAGGCAGAGCACCACGGTCCATTGTTGAGGCCGGGCAATCGGCCTCCAGAGCCAGCACGAGCCCCAGGATCCCCCACACTTGGAGACCCAACACCGTGAGAGCCACGCTGCGTCGGAACGTGCGGTTCAGGTGGTCGTAGTAGAGATCGTCGGGTTTCGGTGGAGGTTCGGAAGATACGACGCGGCGACGCAGCGCAAGCGCTGTGAGTACCAGCGCCGCCAGCACCGATGCGTCCAGGAACACACGAAACCGAGGCAGACACGTACCGGTCGCTGACATTGCTGTAGCCCTGTAGCAGTTCACGTTCCAGCACAGAGACCAATCCCACGGATGCAAGTTGCAGACAATGCCGGAGCCGTATGTATGCTCGGAATGCACGCGTGGTTATCGTGGCCGAAGTGAGGTGTTGACGCTCGCTAGCAATAGGTCGGAGCAACGTTGGAGTCTGGAAATAGAGGCAGCGTGGAGCATTGCGTATGAGGAAGTATTTGCGAACAGTCCGCACTCGCAATGACCCAAGGTGATTCTGCGTTCAAGCAAGTGTGAGGCCGCGGGTGACGGCCACTTTAAGGCTGCTTGATCGTTGGCCCCATCACAGCGAGGGGTGCGGATTTTTTCCATGCTTTCGTCGGCTATTTTTTATGCCATGCATTTTCGGATGCTTTTTATTGCTCGCCGGCTATTTTCTATGCGGTCGGTGATATTGTATTCCACTGGTGTTATTGTAAGCCCATCGGCTAAATTATATGTCAAAGTCCAACCCAAGATTTTTTTGGAGAGGTGTGCGACCCCTCCTTTTTTCTGTGTTTTTTTCAGTTTATCTTCTGTTTCTAAGTTTGTTGCTTTGGGTAAAATATAGTCATGCATATACAGACGCGGTAGCTCTCCCACTACTTACCAATCAGCTTGGAACAATGATGTGCCCCATCCGAAACGAGTAGTTGATCATAGTGGCAAGCGCTTCAGCCTCATATTCCTCCAGTTTCTCGATTTCATTGTACTCCACCTCCCAGTGACGTTTACCGGCGCGCAAAAACGGAGGCTTGACTGTTCCCATGAAGTCCCGACTGATTTCAGCCCCATCGTTGTCTGTGCTGGTCCAGGTTCCCAAAACACTCCAGTTGATGGCACTCGCGGGCTTATCGACCAACCTCTTGATCAGTGCGCTCACACTATACTGTGACCTCCTTACACCGTCGCGTTCCAGACACTTGGTTTTCTTTCGAGGACGCCCAGGAGGTCTACGAGCTGGAAAACCCCGCAGCATTGCGTTCAAATCAGAAGCGTCCACTAGTTGTAAGCAAGCTAGTACGTGTGCGCAAAGCCATCCCGATTGGTAAAAGGTCTTGCAGTCGCATTTGAACTTTTGGCGAATTGTCTTGATTTCTTCCACACGCCAAGAAGGGGAATCCCAATCATGCTCAAAAGGCACTCGCTCAAGAATTGTCACGCGATGAAGAGATAGATATCGAAGCTGGACGTTTTCGATCTTCTCGTGTGCCCTCAAAATCCCGTCGAGAGAGCGCTCGTACAGTCTTTTTCGTGATGCATCGACGTTGAGACCATGCACGTTGTCATCTCGAACGGCGTAGTACTCAGCGTTGAAGTAGTATTGGCCGATGCTGACGATTGCTCGCTTCGACTTTCCTCGGTGCTTCGGGTAGTGGTTCTCAGAAGCACTCAGGTTCATTGCGGCTTGTATCATTTCTGATCCCACCGGTCCACTTGCGTAGTGACATATGATGTCCGAGCCGAAGTCCATAGCACATTGTGACAGAATTCTTGGCAACGTCCCGGCTAAAACATGGCCGGTAGCAGCGTGAAGGTGGATGACAACAGTTGTTTTGATCGCGTGATGATGTGACTCTATTGGGTTTTGGTCGGGCACAATTCCAGGCTCTTCGCTGGCTGTGTAGAACCACAGATCCCACGGGTAAACCAGGTATTGGTCCTCTAACCAATGAGCGTATTCCGTTTCACCTAGTGCTGACCAATTCGATGCTACCAAGTTCGATAGCGCTTCAAATTGGTCAAACGACCGCGACAGGCTCAGGTAGTCGAGCTGGGGCTTGATGATGTTCTCGTAGCGGTCAGAGTCGGTGAGAATGCCCTTCTTTCGGCGAGCATTTCGATCCAAATGTGGCCAACAATTCAACAACTTAATGTCGGGCCACACCTGGCGAAATGCATTTGCGATCTCCGAAGATTGGCCCATTGAGCCGAACTGAACGTCCAGGATTCCTCCGAAAAATTCCTTGGTACGATCTTTTACGACGGTAAAAAGTCGAGCGTATGCGTACGCGGTCTCAGTCCGAACGAACATGAACGCGGCCGGGTAAAACTTATGCTGATACTAGAGTGTCGTAGTATAGCGAACCCCGTATGTCCCGAAGGAGACGAGGGTCCAACCTCCGAAATGAAGCTTGTACGTACCATCGGTGGCCATCATCACTTGGTGTGGAACCAGCTGCACTCACACAGGACGGTGATGGCGAGGGTACAACTGCAGCGGGTTGAGTCATGGGGCCGTTGCTGCTGCTCGATGACTGCGACCGTCGTGAACTTCTGCGAGCTTCACTCACAAGGGGCGATGATGGCGAGGTTATTGCCGTGCTGGATGGAATGTGGGAGACGTCGCAGCTGCTAGCTGACAGCAACCGGCAGGACGCCCTTCTGCGAGCTCTACGCGAGCGCATGATGCCTAGCGGTCCACAACAGGCGGGGCAACTTGGCAGCTAGAGAAGAAGAAAGCTGGTGCGGTGGTGGTAACGAGGGGGGGGGGGGTCGGTCGTGACTGGTGCGGTGGAACGTGAGCGGTGTCTTGAGCTAGACTGCTGTGAAGCTAATTCGAAAGTGAGCAAGACTCCAGCGAGAGAACACAGACACAGGGTAGCGAGCGTGAGCAGCCGGCAGAGACTTCAGTTGCGCTGGTGCCCTATAATCGAAGAATAGCCCACACATTTCATTTCGGTTCAGTTATAGAGCTTCGGAAATTTATTTGAGGTCGGAATTTAAAGAAACCGAACTTTAATCAGTTCAGACAAAAATTTAACACCAAAAAGTAATTTGACTTAAACGTTACGTGTCTACATTGTACAAAAAGTACATAATGTAAATTTGCAATGAATGAAACATCCTGGCTATACCCCATTCAGTATTAATGGCTACCCTCGGGTTCTTCGTCGTTTGATTGGCTATTATAGCCTGTAGTGTCGGAGTTGAAGTTGTCGATGAATTCTGGGGTCCCTGGTTGATGCGGCGATAAAAAGCCCCACTTTCTTCGTCCTCCGTCTCCGAATCGGATTCGGATTCGGATTCGGAGACCGGCTCGCGTCCCTGTTAAAGCCGGCGCAGCGACGTGGTGAGCATGTCGATCTCACGCGCTTGGCGTCGGATCGTTGCTTCGGCGTCACGCAGTTGTTGGCGTAGACGCCGGATTCCCTCGTACGCGTCCTTCACGGCGGACCGGATGTGCCTGAGAGCTCGCATGTCAAATGTGAAATGAACACCGCCTCCGTTCCGCCGAGCAGATAATTCATAGAGAACATATCGTCAGATAAAGTATATTATTGTCAGCTAATTGTTTCTATGTAAAATTCCAATCACTTTCCTAAATGGACACCTCTGGCTCTGTACACCCTCATTTAAATGCTACATGCATTTCATACAGGTACATGTACGAAATCAATTCTAGCCATAGAAATACAATATATCTGCACTCATGGAAAGTAGTCACCGGTAATAGAAAGTAGCCGGTGGTGAAATGAAAAGAAGCTTTTCTCCACAGCGAGGAGCCACGCTGCAATCCGCTGCGAGCCGGATTGATAAACAAAAACTCCCGAGGTTGTGCTGAGGGCAGATTTGCTGGACTGCGCCCTTGTTGACCTAGGTAGTGGAGATGACCAAAACACTTCAACATCAGCGCCACGAGAGCTGGCGTCCAACCATGCGGAGACGCGTTGTAGCTATCTGCCGCACAGCGATAAACGGAGATAGCTGCCTGAGTAAGACAGACAAAGCGCTGTTGTATATCGGGTCTTGTGAGAGAGACTCTGATAGTTTCAAAGGCGACCTCATGCAATCGGCCGCATGATGGACGGACATTCGGAGGCGGCGGCTGGCGGCGCAGCCACTCATCGTTCGTGGTCGGCAGTCCGCTTCTCGGTGCAGCTTCGTCATCGCCACGGCTCGGAGTGGGATGTGTACGGACTGCTTATCACAAGCGTGGCACCTTCGGCGACAATTGCCCGCCGGTGCTGTAGCCAGCGATGGACTGACAAGTAGCCAGGCCCGCCGCGGCCGTGCAGCATGCAGCGGTCGATGGCCATGAAGAACGCACTCCTTCTTCTTGCCATCATCAACGTGGCTGCTTTCGCATCGCACCTGCATGCGCGACTGGCTGGCTATCTTCATCGAAACCGCATGCTCGTCCACCTTGTCATGCGAACATCACCGTCGCCTACTGTTAGACTCTAGACTAGAGAGCTGATTCAAGACGTCAGGCAGACTTCCGAGTCAAGCAGCTAACGCGCCGCCGAACCAGGCCGCGAGCTCGCTGGCAAGGTGAGTAACTCGGAAACCATGTGCGCGTGGACACCAGTCGAGAGTGTCCGCGGCCGTCGCCATGTGCCGCGTGGCATGGTCTGAGCACCGAAGATTGCGCGCACCGACCTGCTGCAGCGGCGCAGTCAGCCACCCCGCCGGCAAGTAGCTGTGATGGCGGCCAATATGGCGAACTGGATCGCGGCCGGCGGTGGTCACGACACCCCACGAAGAGAGGTCCGCCCATCGTTTTCTCTCTCGGCGCTAGACATGCGCGGGGACTGGAGCAAGGCGTGACCGAAGCCATTTTCAGGCAGCGGTGACTTGAAGCGCGCCGCGTGGAGCCGGGTCGGTTGCAGCGAGAGCGAGCTAATGGCGCTGGGCGAGCTCTCTACGTCGGTCGGGCAGCTCTACACAATAGAGTTTACTGTAACGTTAGCTGCTGGTGGCCGTGTCGCCAGCTGCTCGTGGACAGAACTCGCTACACAGGACGATGACGACAGGCAGCTTGACGCCGGTGCCGGACTGCAGTGTGCACTTGCCGGCCGCAGATGGTTAAACCGGCCAGCCAGCGGGAGACACCCTTTCCAAAGGAACGTCCACCGTGGCACGGCTGTCATCGATCGATTCGTGCCACCGATCACTCGTGTCTTTAGTGCCGGTGACTACTGCGGTCCGCACTTCGACGTCCTGCTCACTTTTGAATTCGACACTGCGCGTGCAAGCCTCGCGTCATGAACGTCCTTGCCACTGCTGCTGCTACCATCACTATCCCCACCACCATGATGGCAGCTACCATCGGCAAGAAGCGCGCGCTGTCCGAGTCGGACGCCTGCGCTCTCTCTGCTGCTTCCGTCTCCAACTACAGCCTTGTAGAGTCCGCGGGCCACGACGACGACGGCGAGGAGATCCTGGTGGAGGCTGAGCCGCTGCCGCACGAAATCGCCACGGACCCCGCGCTGCGCTGCCGGTATCCGAGCAAGCACTGCCTGCGCACGCGCACGGTCAAGAAGACGGGCGCGCTGCACAGCATGTGCGCGTTCCACCGCGCCAAGGCGAACCGCAACCAGCGGCGGCTGGAGAAGCGCAAGCGCCTGCGGCTCAACTGCACCAGCAACGTCGCGGAGAGCGTGTCAATGGACGTTGGCCGGCCGCACCTCGTGAAGCAGGAGCCGCTCGCGGTGGAGGCCACAACACTGCTGCATCCAACCTTCTCGTCGCCGAGCTTCAAGAGTTTGCAGCCGGGGCAGTCAACGCCGGTATCCATGTCGCTGCAGCCGCAGTTCCAATCGCCGCGCGAGGTGGCGGCCGAGTTCGAGCCGTTCCGGACGCCCGCGGCGCTGTTCCCCGAGGACCTCGAGGAGCTGTGCGAGCTGGTGGAAGTGAACGCGCGGCATGTGCGCACGTCCCCACTCGATGACGCGGAGTTTTTCAGCTTGATGGGGGAGTGTCTGCTGTAGATGTCTAGCAGGTGGGCAGAGTATTTAGTTAAGAGGGGATGTAATGGAAGTTGCGTTGATGCAGAGAAATAAGTGTGAAGTTTAACTCGAAGACCACAACAGTGCATGCAGCACCGCAGCCGATGTCAGCCACAGCATCTCATCTCAGAAAACGATCTCAACCGATGAGCGCTTTGAGTTCCACTACCGTACTGTAGTGATTGTGGACACCCTTGTGATTGAGGGAGTAGTCTAGAGCAACAGAATATGAACCGCACAAGAAACCCGTGTTCGGTTTCTTCTGTCAATGTTTGGTGGGTTGAACAAATATACGGACATGCAGATCTTAATTTTCTATCACGCAGTTGCGCCTGAAAGATAAAATATTCGCGACTTCAGCAGGAATAAATTTCAGAAAGTTTGTCGCAGCCGTTTGGGTCCTCCATTTCAGAAACCCCCCCTTGTCGACTGTCAGGAGTGAAGGTCGCGATGGTAGAGCGCTCGCTTCCTTCCTCGGTGCTCACTTGTATGTGTTCCTAACGTACTGTGCTTATGCGTAGCCCCCCGACGAAGAGCTCCCACCGTATCCTGGCAATAGCAAGCAAGGCAAGGTCCCTGCTCGAGACCCTCTGACACTCACGCGCCAGCAACAAGCTGAAGCAAGGCGCGTTCAAGTCCGACTGGACAGTCGGCAAGCGCGAGAAAACGTCGCACCGTCAGCAAGGCGGCCGACAGGCCAGGGTGTGAAGTATGGAGGCAAGAAGCTCACTGCGAGCCAGGAGCGCGTGCTTGATGCGGCGTATGGAGACCGGATACGCTCAGCAATCGCATCAAATCCCCTGCAGGAAGGCGAACGATGGGAGGTCAGGTTGCTCAATGCATTGCGGACTGAAAAGCGACAACGCTCGGACTCCGTCGAAAGCGAAGAGCTGACCCAAGTGCTGAAGGATCTTGGGATGGACGACGAAGCTGAGTCAGCCAAACTCAACTGCTTCGCTCCCTCGCTACCAAAAGCGGATGAAACTTTACCACAAGAAGCACCGACTATTGACCAAAAGACGACCGAAGTGCTAACTGGAACTGGTTCCCAACCCGACACCGTGCTTGTGGATCCAGCGCTTTCTGAAGTTCTGAAGCAGCTGGATGAGGAGGATAAGCTTCCAGCACATGGAGATTCGGATGACATGGACTACGAGGATGATGGTGAGTCCGAAGAAGTGGAGACGGAAGCGTTTGAAAGTGAAAATGAAAATGCAGATGTTGACGTGGACCTTGGTGCCATAGCTTCATCTAGTGATGTGGATACAGAACCAAACCCAGATGTAGCATCTAATGGAAGTTTTTTGGAGGGCTTTCCGATGTTCTGGGCCTCGTGGGAGAAATTCGCGGAGGTGTTTGATGACTTCCAGGAACACACATTTCAGATGTTCTCGTGTCGTACCAGTACCTCCATTGCTGCGCGTAACCGAACCATTGCCGGCAACCAGTTGAAAGCAAAGCAACTGGCAAAGAAGGCTGCGCGCAAGAAGGGACGCAGCAGTCGTTCAGGTGGTACACTTCTTCCAGAGTCGTGGACAACGTACAGCAAAACGTTTCGCTGCACACATGGCATGCCTTTCAAGAAAAAAGGAAAGGGAAAGCGCTCTCGAAGCAAAGTCAGATCCACAGAGTGTTCAGCACGTGTCAACATTCGAGTTCGCCAGCGCCGTGGGGTGAATGGGTTTCACCTAGTTGTGAAGGCTTCTGGGACTCATAATCACCTGCTGACTGAGCATCAGTGGTTCGATTACGTGGAGAACCGTCGCATTGAGGACCCACAGCTGCGACAAGACATTGCGGTGATGTCCAAGGCAGGAGCGAAGCCCCGTGGTATTTTGGCATATCTTCGGTCGAAGACAGGTATGCATAGTTTATTTCTGTTGATATTCGGTATAGTATTGGTGACGTCCCGTTGTGTTGTATGTTGTATGCAGGCAAGCGTACGGTGTTGAAGGACGTGCACAACATGCTGCAAGATGTCAAGCGCAAGTTCCGCGGCGGCAGCACCGATGCAGACCGCACCATTGCGGTGCTGGATGAGTTCATGGACGATAACTCGGGAAACACTGCTGAAGTCATCGTGGACAGCGAGACAAACGTGATTAGAGTGGTGACGTTCCAGTCGGCGCGCCAGAAACGTTTATTTGCTGCATTTCCTGAGATTGTTCTGGTGGACTCTACGCATGGGACGAACGCTAACCGCTACAAGCTGTTCAGCTTTGCGGTGCATGATGTCTTCGGGCGGGTAAGATTGCAATGACATTTGCTTGCGTGAAATGCTTGGAACTTACCTTTTGTTTTCTTTTTGGTATTCTTGTGTAGGGACAATACGTTCAGCATGCTCTTGTGCGGACTGAGGAGAAACCTAATCTAGCGTTGGCGATCGAAGTGTTTAAGAAGAACAATCCGGAGTGGGCTAATATACAAGTGGTCATGACCGACAAAGCGCTTCATGAGAAAGAAGTGCTGCACGAAGCCTGGCCAAATGCGAGGCAGCTCCTGTGCCGCTGGCACGTGGAGACCTGGTTGAAGAAGCAGTGCTCTCGACTTGGTGATGTGGGCAGGACGCAAACGAAGCAGCTGAAAGCTATCATGAAAGGTCTGGTTAACGCTAATTCTCAGCAAGACTATGACAACTTGAAGTGCGCTCTTCTGGAGACTGTCGGCAATGACACAGAAAATCTACTCTACAAGAGTTTCATGCAGCATTGGGACACTACCACTGATGAATGGGTCATGTTTAAGCGGGGCGGAGTGCCGCATCTGATGAACAATACGAACAACCGCCTTGAATCAAAGTGGGGTCGCGTGAAGGAAGTGATTGACGGGAACTTTACGATAGATGAGCTGGTGTCGATGTTAATTACGCTGCAAGACTATGCAGAAGAGCGATACCTCGCAGAGTTCCATCGCGTTGGAAGTCGACCGCCCATGGATGAAGACCCCGAACTGGCGGGTTTGGCGTTACAGCTAAGTGACTACGCTTTCAAGATGGTGGCTCACCAGCACAAGTTGGCCACGGGACCAACTGCCAACTATGACATTGAGGTGAACGGCATGCAAACGACGCTGATCAACCCAGTGAGCGGCGAGACACACAAAGTTGACGCTCAAGTAAGTTTCTGTGAAAGTTTGGTTTTTCGGTATGCATTTGGTTTCTTTCTAACGTTTGTATTCTGCTGCAGCTTTCATCGTGCGATTGCATTTTCGTGAACACATGCCTCCTCCCGTGTCGGCATGTAATGTATGTTCGCAGTAAAGCCAATTTTGAGACCGTGATACCACCCATGAGAACGTTTGCGTCAAGATGGATTGTGCAAAGCATCGTGAACAATATTGATGAAGGACCCGTGACTCCTGGTGGGCTCAATCGAGTGAACTGCAAGCCGATCCCAAAGCTGCCTCCGGTCGATCGAGATACAAAGTACATGCGTAGCAAGCAGCTCGCCGAAAATATTGTTGACGTCGTCTCTCTGCAACCATCTCGAACCTATCGACTCGCGATGACGTGGATGGAAAACTTCTACACCGCCGTTCACACGGGCAAGCTGGACGAGTTTACGGGGCACACTTTGCCAAGCAAGGACACCAGCTTTTCGAACCTTCCCGACATATCGGACGCGGGCGGTGTTACAATTCCACAGACGTCGTTTGGTGACAATAGCGTAGATATTCTCTCAGCAGCCATGCACACAAAGCCCACAGGAGCGTCGGCCTCTGTGTCCACAGCAGGTTCCCGACAGACAGGAGCAGATGGAGATTTGACAAGAAGTAATGCTATATCGCGGCAAACGCACACGCCTCCTCCAAAGGGGAGCTCTGAAGATCCAATCACGTTTGCATCTCCGCCTAAACGCCGCGGGATGTCGAGACGTGCTGAAAAGAAAGAGGCGTCTAAGAAGGAGATGGAGGAAGCGAGGCTCCTCATGCTTTCTGTACAAGAGGGAAAAAAACTGCGTGCAGTCAAGCTTTCGCACATGGAGATTCTTAGCGGCCCTTACACAAGGAGATCGACGATGCCGTTAGTTGAGAAGCTGAACCTGCCCACGGTCGAAGTAAACGGAGCCCTTGTCGTCCTCCGGTACAAAGTTGGCCAGCAACTGCCCGTCATCAAGGCGATTCCCCAAGCAGACAGGATTCGCCACGCTATAGCCTCGATTGAAGAGACGGGCAATTTGGACCAAGTAGCGCGATGGGAAAATTACGGATGTGCAACGTACGAGCAGTTGAAGTTGATGGAGAGCGTGTTGGAGGCCAGAAATAATTTCAAGCTTGTACAGGCAACCATCAACTGGATTGACACGGTGGAGATGAAGGGAGACGACATCGTCCAGCCGTTTAAGGACACGAAGGACATCAGTAAGGTAAGGTATCATGGACACCAAATGTGAACAGAACTTTACCAGAAGATGAACAAAACTAACATTAGTACTGTACGACTAGGATGACCACAAGAAAGCAGTAGACGATCTCAATCTGGGTCAGTGTTATGTCGGGAAACATGCCCAAGTCGGCAGCGAGTTCCTGGACTTCCGCGAAAATCTTTGGCTACACTCGGCCTCTATCATAGGAGCTCTTCTTATGCTGAAGGGAACGTACGAAGATGTTGGGGTCGTCAACCCGAGGTTCCTGGATTTTGAAACAACAGAGCAGAGGGCCCGAACTGCGTGTGCCTATGGGGCTGCGGATCCAGCTGTCACGAAGGTGATCAGTGTCGTGAATCTCGGCAACCACTGGGGTGCATTCTTCGTGGACAAGCAGGAGAAACGATGCTTTCTCTTTGATCCTATGCATTTAAAGAGCAATACTACAGTGCTGAAGGAAGGGGTGCGCACCGTTGTGGAGACGATGCTGGACATGACGGATCAGCTTAGCTACAAAATTTTGACAGGGTGCAAGCAGCGTGACAGCTCATCATGCGGTCTGTGGAGCCTGGTGGTGCTCGAATTGCTGCTGTTTGGCGCAAGACCGGAGACCTGGAATGACTACTGGTGCGATTCTCTGTATGCGTCTGTCGGCTACCTGCGCATGCGGTATTTGCACAAAGTGATCAAGCTTCAGGGTCACTTCAGTGTAGCTTTTGATAAAGTTGCTCACGAGGAGTACTGTTAACTAGCCGATAATCGTCCTGCTAGCAGATCGTTCTGTTTGATTTCGGTGCCCATTTTTAGCATACCAAACATGTACCAAATCCGTGGAACTTAGAAGTTTTCACGATGTCCATGCTGACCTCACTGAGCAGGCCGAGACTCTAAATTTAGAGGCGAACGCTGCGTTGTAAATTCAATACAAAATTCTTAATGAAACATATATTGTCATAACAACCATGATCTTGGATAAGAGTTTGATTCGCCTTGCATAAGGGTACCTATAAACGTGGGGTTCTTGTACGGACACTGTGTTCGTGTCCGGGACACATCGTCGTAAAATACATCCTCGCTGAATTTTACCCCAGTGTGCTTCAACCATAAACGATACATTACCCATCATCATCAATGATTTGCTTTCGGATTCTTCACTTTAAGTTCTGTTGCTCTAGCACGATCCTGTGATTGAGCACACCGTCGCAGCGGCTTATCCCCAAAGTTGACTACCGGTAAAGCGATTTGGTAAGAAAATTCAGATCTGTCATCAAGCACGTGTTTAACTGGTGACGAGATGGGAAAGCTCTCATGAGCTGCATCGTCAGAGTGAGATGCCACAACATGCGACTTCTGCGTTCACGTCTGCACCTCAAACCCGAGTGGTGATACGGATCGCCTCCTTCCTGTCCCTGACCTTTTCGCTCATGAACCAACGCAACTTCCATTACATCCCCTCTTAACTAAATACTCTGCCCACCTGCTAGATATCTACAGCAGACACTCCCCCATCAAGTTGAAAAACTCCGCGTCATCGAGCGGGGACGCGCGCGCCTGCCGCGCGTTCACTTCCACCAGCTCGCACAGCTCCTCGAGGTCCTCGGGGAACAGCGCCGCGGGCGTCCGGAACGGCTCGAACTCGGCCGCCACCTCGCGCGGCGATTGGAACTGCGGCTGCAGCGACATGGATACCGGCGTTGACTGCCCCGGCTGCAAACTCTTGAAGCTCGGCGACGAGAAGGTTGGATGCAGCAGTGTTGTGGCCTCCACCGCGAGCGGCTCCTGCTTCACGAGGTGCGGCCGGCCAACGTCCATTGACACGCTCTCCGCGACGTTGCTGGTGCAGTTGAGCCGCAGGCGCTTGCGCTTCTCCAGCCGCCGCTGGTTGCGGTTCGCCTTGGCGCGGTGGAACGCGCACATGCTGTGCAGCGCGCCCGTCTTCTTGACCGTGCGCGTGCGCAGGCAGTGCTTGCTCGGATACCGGCAGCGCAGCGCGGGGTCCGTGGCGATCTCGTGCGGCAGTGGCTCAGCCTCCACCAGGATCTCCTCGCCGTCGTCGTCGTGGCCCGCGGACTCTACAAGGCTGTAGTTGGCGACGGAAGCAGCAGAGAGAGCGCAGGCGTCCGACTCGGACAGCGCGCGCTTCTTGCCGATGGTAGCGGCCATCATGGTGGTGGTAGTGATGGTAGCAGCAGCAGTGGCAAGGACGTTCATGACGCGAGGCTTGCACGCGCAGTGTCGAATTCAAAAGTGAGCAGGACGTCGAAGTGCGGGCTGCAGTAGTCACCCGCACTAAAGACACGGGTGATCGGTGGCACGAATCGATCGATGACAGCCGTGCCACGGTGGACCTTCCTTTGGAAAGGGTGTCTCCCGCTGGCTGGCCGGTTTAACCATCTGCCGCTGGCAAGTAAGTGCACACTGCAGTCCGGCACCGACGTCAAACTGCCTGTCGTAGCCGTCCTGTGTGGCGAGTTCTGTCCACGAGCAGCTGGCGACACGGCCACCAGCAGCTATTGTAGAGCTACGAGAGAGCCGACGTAGAGAGCTCGCCCAGCGCCATTAGCTCGCTCTCGCCGCAACCGACCCGGCTCCACGCGACGCGCTTCAAGTCACGCTACCAGAAAGGTGCTGCCTGAAATGGCTTCGGTCACGTCTTGCTCCAGTCCCCGCGCATGTCTAGCGCCGAGAGAGAAAACGATGGGCGGACCTCTCTTCCTGGGGTGTCGTGACCACCGCCGACCGGTCGGAAGCGATCCGGTTCGACATATTGACCGCCATCACAGCTCATTGCCGGCGAGGTGGCTGACTGCGCCGCTGCAGCAGGTCGGTGCGCGCAATCTTCGGTGCTCTGACCATGCCACGCGGCACATAGCGACGACTGCAGACACTCTCGACTGGTGTCCTCACGCACATGGTACTGTAGCCGAGTTACTCCCCATGGCAGCGAGCTCGCGGCCTGGTTCGGTGGCGCGTTAGCTGCTCGATGAGGAATTCTGCCTGGCCTCGTGAGTGAGCTCTCTAGCCTAGAGTTTAACAGCAGGCGACGTAGATGTTGGCATGACCGACCGACCAGCTAAGGCGGGCGAGCATGCGGTTTCGATGAAGCGAGCCGGCCAGTCGCGCATGCATGGGGTAATGCGAAATCAACCACGCTGATGATGGCAAGAAGAAGGAGCGTGCTCTCCATGGCCATCGAGCGCTGCATGCTGCACGGCCGCGGCGGGCCTGGCTACTTGTCAGTCCATCGCTGGCTACAGCACCGGCGGGCAATTGTCGCCGAAGGTGCCACGCTCGTGATAAGCAGTCCGTACAGCTCCCACTCCGAGTCGTGGCGATGACGAAGCTGTACCGAGAAGCGGACTGCCGGCCACGAACACTGAGTGGCTGCGCCGCCTGCCGCCAGCTCCGAATGTCCGTCCATCATGCGGCCGATTGCATGGCGACTCAATCACGAGACCCTGTGGATATTGACCATTGCACTTTGTCAGTCTGATTCAGGGAGCGGAGTCCACCCAGCTGCCTCCGTTATGTCGCTAAGCGGCAGATAGCTTCAACGCGTCTCCGCATGGTTGGACGCTGCTAGCTCTCGTGGCGCTGACGTTGAAGTGTTTTGGTCATCTCCACTAACAATGGCGCAGTCCAGCAAATCTGCCCTCAGCACAACCTCGGGAGTTTTTGTTTATCAATCCGGCTCGCAGCGGATTGCAGCGTGGCTCCTCGCTGTGATGGGGCCAACGATCAAGCAGCCTTAAAGTGGACGTCACCCGCGGCCTCGCACTTGCTTGAACGCAGGATCACCTTGGATCATTGCAAGTGCGGACTGTGCATGCAAATACTTCCGCACAATAGACACACAATGCTTCACAGTGCCTCTATTTCCAGACTCCAACGTTGCTCTCCGATCTAAAGCTAGCGAACCCTCTCGGACTGTCAACACTCCGCTTCGTCCACGATAACCACGTTCATTCCGAGCACACATACGGCTCCGGCGTTGTCTGCAACTTGCATCCGTGATACTGGTCTCTGCACTGGAACGTGAACTACCAGGGCTACAGCAATGACAGCGACCGACACGTGTCTGCCCCGGCTTCGTGTGTTCCTGGACGCCTCGCTGCTGGCGGCGCTGGTGCTCACGGCGCTCGCGTTGCGTCGCCGCGTCGTATCTTCCGAACCTCCACCGAAACCCGACGATCTCTACTACGACCACCTGAACCGCACCTTCCGACGCAGCGTGGCTCTCACAGTGCTGGGTCTCCAAGTGTGGGGGATCCTGGGGCTCGTGCTGGCTCTGGAGGCCGATTGCCCGGTCTCACACTGGCTCGTGGTGCTCTGCCTCGCGTTGTCCGTTGGCTGCATGCTCGTGGGCGCGGGGCTCAGTGTGAGGGAGGCGTTGCTCACCATCGACTGTGATGTACGTCTACACGACCACTTCAACTTCAACAACTTCAACATTAGTCACGATCCTTTTTGGCTGACTCATCGTTGTTATACCCTGTCGCTAACAGCTCCTGACGTTGCTCTGGTGTCTACGCTGCTCATGCTGTTCACGCCTGACCAAGCGCGCACTGCTACTCCCTCCGCTGGCTTTGGTAGTCGCACTCAACGTCGCGTCCTGGCTTGAAAGTCGAGATGGAGAGGCATGCAACGCGTCGAAGCTCCTTTCACCCTCAGTCTTCTTTGCTGGGACAGCGTCCGTGTTCCTCGCCATGCTCGTTGCAATACTCGTGGCTTTAGGCTGCTCATTGGCCTCATGCAGACATCGCGTGACGTCCACACGAGTCGGGAAGCTGTTGGTGGCTCTCGGACTCGCAGTCTTTGCGCTCACGTCGATCGGGTGGGCGGTTGTTGGCTTGCTGAGCCTTCCGAAGCACCACGACAACGCAAACCTTGACGCGCTCTACGCCACGGGGTGTTGGAGCGATCGAAGCGCAGTGAGCGCTGCGCAGTGGAGCATCGCTCAGCTCCTGGTCGTCGGAGGATTGTTGCTGGTTACTACGTTCTGCTGCCGACTCGAGCACTTCTTCCTCGCGCCAAATGCTCCTGAGATCGACCTGACGGAGCTCTCACCCAGACTTGCAGCGATCAACAAAACCGCGGAGCAAGGTCTCGTAGATATACTGGAAGCCAAACCTTCACAGGCTCGTTCACCTCAAGTCGTGGTGTGACGGAAACAGCATCGTACTCGATCGAGCTATCTAGGGGAGTACTAGAGCACTATTATTACTAGAAACCGAAGCACAGCTTCAGCACCGAAATATTGTTCGCACTAGTCTTTCTTGTGATGACTCTAGGCAGCGTATCAAGCCCTCGTGTCCAGGACGTCCGCCATGCATCACCGCCGGCGACCCGGAACAAAATCTCACGTCGCCAGTACGTTGTGCTCTGGGTGTTCATGATGGTGCTTCATGCACTGTGTGCAGCTTTCCTGTTATCCTGCGCGAAGCTCTACTGGATAATGGAGAACCAGTACCTCGACTATTTCGCCACACTTCTTGCGCCTGCTCGTGACCGTCACTTTCGTGTCGTAGGCACTTTGCTTGGGATTCTCGGAGCAGCTCACGCTCTCCAACTCGTGAATCACCTCGGAGCCTCTGTCTTTGCTGGAAGACTAACAGTCCGACCGGTGAACTTCGGCTCCGACAGTCTGTCCTTGGTGTCTTTGGGGGTTTATGCATTTAATCGACTTGCCCATTGGGTAGTACGTTGTTGGAGATCATCACGACATGGACGGCCACCTTATCGACGCAGCTCTACCAGTAAATCTCTATCCAGCAACGATGAAACTTACGGTCGCGTGTTTGCCGCTCGCAAGACCGTCGAAATCGCCACACAGATCCCGAACGCGTATTTGTACAGCACACTGATAGCACGACCGTGGATTAACCATGTCAAAGTGGCGCTTTTGGTGACGAATTGCTGGTCTGCCTTCATTATTCACCGGATGCTGATACCAGTCGATAGGCAAGTTGCTCCGGCGATATCGTCACCATCTTCTCGACCGGTACGATTTTTGGCTGTAGTTGTGGATACGCTACTGTCAGTCGCAACGGGTATTCTGCTACCAGGAGCGATTATCATCCCTTATCTGTTGGTGTTCGACTTCAAGAACCTCGACTTCCCGGATTCGCTTCTGTACGGAGACACGTCTTTCGCCAACCTTATCCTCGAAAATCGCGCTTTCTTCGCCATTTCGTGGGGGAACGCAGTGATGAAGGGGGTGCCTCACGTCAGTGCATTCCTGTGTTTGCTTGCATTAGCATCCATGCTTGATGTTGCTACAAAGTCTGTGCCAACCAACCCCCGGCCACCTTCAATTCCAAAACTTATGCAGAATGCGAAGAGAACCAGCATCGCAGTTGCATCCTACCATGCTTTAATGAAGGCTAGTAGGAGTGTTCAAAGAGCGAGGATTGTGCGATCTGTGCACCGTGTAGCAGCTCCATTAGTCTTCCTGGGTACTGGGGTTACTGTGCTAACTCTCCATCTTGTGGCGCAGTTTGCCTCCGTTACCAGCGGCATCGAGATCATCAACAGTTTCTGCCTCCAACGTATGCATCCGTGGCTCGCTCCAAATGTTAGCTGTGCTGTGGTCAAGTACAACTGCTATCGAGAGGGGGTATCAAGTCCTCCGTTTGAAGCGCTCGATTTACTGGAACGTGAATCAGTGCGCAGTCTCATGTTCTTGCATTGCTCCGAGTTTGTTATGCCTCCGATTCTTCACGAATTTTCGTATGTAATGGGCATCGAGCTCTGGAACACGACACTCGTGCGCTGGGGGGAGGAGGCTGCTCTGTCAGCGGAATTACACCCCAGAATGATCTACATGATGTTCGCTTTTGTAAACTTGACCAGCCTACCCGTTGGAATTCTGAGCCCACCACTTCCAGAGCAACTGATCGACTTGGAGTTTATTCACACAAACCTCACGACGCTACCTGATGAAGTTGAAGAGGCTTGGATTAACGTTCAGCTTGTGTACATGGAGCACTCGCAATTGAATGAATTTCCGAGTGTTTTAATGAAGCTTCCTGCTCTAGGCGAGCTCTCGTTGATCGACAATAGATTCGAGACAATGCCTGACGACGTGCTGCTCACTGGGGCTTCTTCCTATTTCTATGATCTGGCCTTCTCGAAAAACCCGTTGCGAAAGTTACCAGAAGCTAGTGAAGACTTTTACGTTTCCTACTTAGCACTGGAGTTCACACAGCTCACAGAGATCCCTGCCTGGATAGACACCAACGTCTGGTATAATGTGGCATTGGGTGGATCACCGTTCTGTGAAGCTGGTACTTCTGAAGTCCCCGCTGTTGTACTTTGTGGGGAGAATGACGACGCGTGGGACCCACTTGGTGAAGAACGCTACCCAACGCAATTCATCGAGCCATCCAGATCGTTGCAGTCGTAGCGACATGCGAGTCCCAAGTCATAGCTGGCGCAAAGATGTCACGTAGGCCAGAGGATAACTCCCGCTATTCAAGGGATCCCATCCAGTATCCGTACAATCCACTACCGCGGTCAATTGTGTTGATTCGTCTTCGCAAACCGGTGAACCGCCGAGGATCATCACCTCACTGATGTCTGCTTCAATCCAGGAAGGCAGCGTCGCAAGACTTGAGTGAGATAGTGACAGTTCCCCAATGACCATATCTTTTCTTGCGAATTCAGGTAGGTTTTGTATTGGGTTGTACGATAATGCCAGTTCTTCGTAGCTGCTCGGATAGCTCTCCGACGTGAAGAGGTCGTCTGGTAGTTCCTTCAAACCAGTGTTGACGAGTGAGACGTCACTCAAAGGAAGTCGGAATAGTGCTGTCGGGAACTCTTTCAGCGGCGAATTCTCTACGTACAATACCTGTAAATTAATCCAAACCTCCCCCACTTCTTCGGGTATGATTGTCAGATTTGTAGATACAATTTCGATGTCCGAGAGAAGGCCGGGTAGTGGTGGGGACAATACTCCTTGGGGCAATGTTGTCATGTTAGCGTGCGCCATAATGAGAAACACCATTTTCGGATGCAGATCGGCGCTTAGAGCTGCTTCGGAGCCCCAGCGTTCAAGTGTCACGTTCCAGACTTCGATTCCTAGCAGATTGGGGAAGTCTCGAATGGAAGCTGGCATCCGGAAGGCTGAACAGTGCGCGAAGATGATGGATGTTAGCGTTTCACGCTGCAAGTTCTCGAGAACGTCGCGTGTGGGGCTCGCCACGCCGTGACGATAGCAGTTGTACTTGACCACGGAGCAACTGACGTTCTGGGCAAACCACGGACGCACACTCTCCAGACACATCTGGGCGATGGAGGGATCAGCGTTAGATACAAGGTGCTCTGCCTCAAAGTGCAAGGCTAGCACAACCGCAGCGGCCGTGAAGAACCCTACTGAAGTTACGACGTGCTGCAAAAGTGTCAACCGATTAGTAGGACGTGACTTTAGCTCTGACTGCTGTCTTGCACTTGAGGCAGTCATACTACACGTCGCGTTTGAAGAAGATCTCTCGAGAATGAAGCTGATACTTGTCAGGCTCAGCAAAACACTTGCATGGGGTACAAGCTTCGCAATGCCGTCGATAGCTGAGAGGGCAAAGATGGCTTGGTTCTCGTACACAAGTCTTGTGAACGCCGTGTCGCCGTAGAGAATTTCTGTCGGGAATGTCCACAGGTCGGTGTCAAACTGCAGCGCCCAATCCACAAAAATCGTAAGTGGCAAAACAAGGCACGAAATTGTTGATAGCAGTGCATCCATGGCCACACACAGCGTTCGCTCGCGAATACTTGAGCATCCTACAGTCAGACGGATTGTGCTCGTGGTTACCACTCGTGCCTTTGCGCGCGAAGTAGCCGCGAGCATTAGATGGTTCAGCAACGCTGTCAGAATGCAATTAGCTACGACGATGCCCACAAACGCTTGGTTGATCCACACCCGCGAGATCAGGCTGCTGTAACGTCGGCACTGCTCGATCTGCGCGACGATCTCCACAACTTTTTGCAGCACAAAAACGAGTTCAAAGTATCGTCCTTCGATGTCCACCTCATTCTTCCATCCGACAAATGCACGCATAGCTTCCCTGCCTTTTGTTTGCTGCGTCGGTGTCGTCACCTTCCTCCCCTTTGAAAGTCTTCTAAGAAACTCAATGCCTCTCTTCACAATTGCCATCCGTGGCCAAACAGCCAAAGCTCTCGCTCGAATGGACGACACAATGTGGAGTACAAGGTGAACGGCATGGAACCCTCCGAGAACCCCCACAACAACACCGAAGGAGCGAAAACGCCGTTGATCTGCAGGCGCCAACAGGTCCGAAAAGTAGACCATCTGCGGGTGCTCCATGAAGAAGTACAACCTCGCCATCGCCAGTAAGTACGCCGCGCACAGAGCATGCAGCGTCATCAGCAACACCCAAACTGCAACAAACTCGCGTTGCGGTAGCTGCCTCCGCTTCAACTTCACCATAGTGTAGCCATCTGCGATGTAGCCATCTCTCCGCTGCATTACTGTAGTGTTTGTGTATATCAGGAGAGGAGGAAGGTCTCCATCAGTCCTGTAGCTATTTTAATAGTAACGTTCGTCCTCGAACCAGACCGACCGTCCATCCACCACACTGCTGGGATATCTCACTCTCGAACGGTCACTAGACATGAGCTACTCGTACGGCGGTGGGGGGTACGGGGGAGGGCCGGCCAACTTCTCGGGGGATGTGGGGGTCTACGCCGCCCAATTGCCCGACGGCCAGCGGTTCCCCGGCCAACCTTCGCCCCTACAGGCGTTGGCCAGTGCTGTGGCCCTGCCCGACGTCTTCACTGAGGCCGAGATGGTCCGCACTCTACGTCGCAACAACGGGGACGTCATGAAGGCCGCTCTCCAGCTCAAGGACAAGCACGCGTTCCGCTCCGAGATGCACTACCTGGAGCTCAACGTGGGGCTGCCCACGCTGCAGGAGGAGGTCCGCAAAGGCTACGCGCACCTTCTGGAGGGCGCGGCCGACCCTGAGGGCTGCCCCGTGCTGCTGCTGCAGCTGCAGTTCTTCAAGCCGGGCTTCGGGGACGGCCAGAAGCTGCAGCGTCAAGGCCGAGGAGCGGCCGACGGGTCCGCGGCCAGCTCGCTGGAAGACGCCAGACGGCTCTGTGTCTACCTCATGGACCTGGCCGTGGAGGCCATGGAGGAGCGGCACGCACCCGGCGTCGTGTTCATCGTGGACGTGGCCAACTGCTCGCTGGCCAACCTGGAGGCCAAGATGGTCACGGACATCCTGCAGGTGTGCAAGAAATGGTACCCGGAGGTGGTGAAGCGCATCGTGGTGGTGAACAGCTCGGCCTTCGCTCGGGTGTTGACGCTGCTGCTGTCAAAGCTGCTGGGCGCACGCACTCAGCCGCGGATCCGCGTGGTCGGCGAGCCGAGGGAGCTGAGCATGATACTGCCACACGCAGCTATTCCTCAGCACTACGGAGGCGGGTACCAGATGATGCACCCGAACGCGTGGCTGCACAAGCAGGCGGAGCTGGAAGACGTCGACTTGGATGCTGCATACGCTGCGCACGACGACGAAGAGGAGGAAGACAAGGGATACGGCCTCGAAGAGCGCGAAGTGGACCCCAACGAGAGTCTGAATGGCATGCAGTACGCCAATGTGAGCGCTGTGGATGCGGCCGAGATGCCGAACAGCGTGCTACGGGGTCCACTGATGCGCAAAAAGATGGACGGTGTGTGGGCCAAACACTTCGCGTTACTGCGGCCTGAGGCGGTGCTGGTGTACGAGAATGCGACGGGTGTACGGCCGATTATCATCATCCCCGTCAACTACGAGGTTCGCGTGGTTACTGCGACGTACCCTGACAGGCCCAAAGGTTGTGGCTTTCGGATTGAAGTGCCCGGTGTTGTCGGGGGGCACGAGCTGGTCGCCACTAGTGAACAGGAGCGTGGAAATTGGCTCCAGGAACTGCAGTGGGCTATCGACCACAACAAAGAGAAGCTCGAGCGGCGAGAAGAGCGAGAAGAACGCCGCGCCAAAATGCACCGTGATTTCGACGCCCTGGACATGATAAACTTCGATGTCGAGCTACCCGCTGCCGTACCCCCGAAGGCGGCTACAGAAACTGCTGGCTTTGGATCTCAAATGCAGCCGCAGCGACAACAACAGGTGCGACCACCCCAGCCTGTCGAAATGGCAGGAATGACAATACCTGCCCCAATGTCAATGAACGCAACCAAGATTCCTAACGTGATGGGGATGATGCAACCTCAGATGCAGAACGGAACGTCTACGACCAACCTCATTTTCCAGCAGTCACAGTCTCCGACGCAACCATTCATGCAGATGCAGCAGCTTATGTCGATGGGTATGCGACCCCAATCTATGCAAATGCAGCAACCGATGTCCATGGCGATGCCTGGAATTCAGTCGACGGCATTTGGCGTGCAGCAAGTTGCCGCAATGAATATGCAGAGTGCAATGTCGATGGGTATGCAGCCGATGGCGCTTGGAATGCAACAGCAGCAGCCAATGGCCATGGCCATGCAGCAACAGCGGACGATGTCGATGAACATGCAGCCTCAATCGACAGTGATGGGACAACAGCAACCAATGCAAATGCAGCAGCAAATGCCCATGGGGGGACAGCAAGGTTTGAATATGCCGGTATCCTCCAGCTATCAACTCAACTCCAAGTCTCTCCAAGATCAGCTCCTCAACAACTTTCGAGGCTAAGGGTCTTCCCTCTAAAGCGTCCCAAGAATATACAGTGGAGTTAAAAATTAAACGCACGATTTCGACTCATAGTTGAAGGTGTTGAAGTGACCTCATGTACTGCAATGATCGTATCATATCTATGTAAAACGGGTGTAGCACACATCGCTGCCAGGCGCGAAACTCAAAAACGTTTGGACGAGCGCGAAGCCTCCCGGTGTGCACGATGTCGTCTGCAAGGTATCCGACAGGCTGCCCGTGCTAGTGCTCCTTCGACCACCCCACATGCTGACTGTTGTTTCCCGTGCTGTTCCTGCCTCCCTCAGTCGCCCCCTGGCCACAGCACAAGACGACGAGTACTTCCCGTCGCTGCTGACGGCGCTGCAGTCCACGCCCAAGGCCGACAAGTCCAAGGAGAGCGCCCCCCGCGCCCGCTCCGAGGCGGACGTGTTGTCCTCCAAGGCCAAGCCGCGTCTCAGCTTCTCCGAGAGTCTGTCCATGAACCGCAGCACGCGGCAGGGCGTGGAGGTGCCCGAGGACTCGCCCTTCAGCTTCGGCGGCAGCTACGAGGACTCTCTGGGCGCTCGCAGGCGTAAAAATGGCTCCACTCAGGACGGCGCCAATGGTGGAGACGCTCAGGACGACGACGTGCCGCCCCCTCCAACGATGTCGCTGCTGGACCCCGTGGGCTTGGCGGCCGCATCGCACAGCGTGGACGACGACGAGGCGGCTGCCGCTGCCGCTGCACGACGCAGCGCGGCCGCTGCGAGGGCCTCGTACTACCCGAACGTGCACAGCGATGAGTGGGGCCAGGACAAACAGTACTGGGTCACCGTGTTCGGCTTCCAGTCGAGCGCCAAGTCCTTCATCCTGCACCAGTTCCAGTCGGTCGGAGAGGTCGTCAACTACTCGAGCAGTAGCGGCGGCAACTGGCTGCACCTGCGCTACCACACGAGACTACAGGCCGAAAAGGCGCTCAGTTACGACGGACGCACACTCGCGAACAACATCATGATCGGCGTCAAGAAGTGCTACCCGTCCGACAGGGACGCGAACGCGCTCGATGAGACGCCGGTGTCGAGCTACTTTGGCGCGCAGGCGCGTCAGAGCTTGGGCTCGCGTGACCTGGAGGTGGACCCCACGGACGCTGACATTATGCTCCCCCCGCGCCGCCGACAGGACATCTGCTCGCGGCTTCTGAGCTATCTATTTAACTGGTGACACGATGGTCATTTTGCAGCAGGAAGCGGTGATGCACAGATGCGATTGTGGAGTAGACGCGAGTGGACTAGATAGTCGCACAGGACAGCTAGAGCACGACTAACGTAAAGTACGGCGGCGCATTCCTAAGGGACTCGGATGCTATCTGCGAATATGCAGAAATGTCACCGGGTTAGGATGCAAGTTGGAGGATAATTGGTGAACTACCGTGTGCACTGTTCGAAGAGCTTCTCGCGTATACTTACGTATTCTGTTAGGGTCATGTGCCACGCTGGGGACGACCGTGAGATCGCAACTTCACGTTGAATCATTGTCGCTATCTTTTTTGCGTTGAACTGTCAACATCCATGCCGTCACGCCACCATGTTTGTCAGCCGACCTCTTCTCTCGTCAGCTCGTTCCTGGTCTAGATCTTGAGCATCAAAGTGTTGTCCATCGCCGGAATCAAGATTTGACTGCCACATTGGCCATCTCTGTTGCTCACTGCGTGCAGCAGCTTCAAGTTTGGCTTGGCTCATTGTTGTTTTCAGGAACAAATTATGAAAGGACATGAATCACTTATGAAAGTAGTTCATGTATCACAGGCATCATCCCAGACTTCTTGAGTTGAAGTGCAAGGTCGGATTTGGCGAAAATTAGTTCTCATAGGTTCCTGAAATGCCTAGCCCTAGTAAACTTCGAGATAGGATGAAGTTATCTCACCATCATCGCATCTTCTTGCAGCGAGGACATTGCTGCACAGTGTGCACACCAAGCAGAAAAACAGAACTGCCATTTCGTCAATATCCGCCCAGTGCGCAAGCTGACCCAACAAAACTCTCACACATCTTTTGCTATGCTGCCAACCATCGTACCCCGGATCCAGCAGAAGGTGCTCGAGCACCAGATCGTGGCCAATAGCCCCAAGCTCGCACGAATTCTCGCACACCCAGCCGGCCCCTTCACAAGTACGTACAGTACTTGCAATGGTTACAAGCAACTGAATCAACTTACGAGCTCTGTGTGTTCCTTCATGGGCCTGTAGTTCATTTCTGGGCGCCAACTTTCAAGTGGGCCATCTCCATCGCCAACATCGCAGACATGCGCAGCGATCCCGAGAATATCTCGGTGCTGCAGCAGCTTGGTGCGCAGGCTCTGCATCGACACTCAAATTGTTTTTAGTACGGTGACACTGACTGTTGTGCTCTATTGCTTTTGAGCAGCCGTGGCGGGTGGAGGTCTTATCTGGTCGCGCTACAGCACGGTGATCACGCCCGTGAACTGGAATCTCCTCGCTGTGAACTTCTTCATGGCCGGCACGGGCATCGTGCAGCTGTACCGCAAGTTTGAGCACAACCAGTCGGGGGCACACGCCACCAAGGCCGCGAAGACACAGTACGGGACGATCAAGGCAGCTACCGAGTCGACCACGCTGTAGGAGAATCCAGACTTCGTAGTTTTGCCGCCGGTTAGTCGGCTTCTCACACTTTCACATATCTGCATAGCTAACTTAGCTGCCCGGTGGTCTTCCCCATAGAGACCTAGCACCACAATGGCACGATTAATGACGACGTAATTGAACGCGCTCACTACGCTCGTCCGGCCTAGTCTTCGCAAGCCAAGCGTTTGCGGGTGAATTCTACTCCAGTAGGTGATAGACACGCAGGTGCTTGCTAGAGCAATTTGCTTTTGCTTGGCGCGGACGGCGTCGTGTGTCGTTGAGTGCTCTGAGCGGGGCCATATAGACACGTGAAAGTACATCGCCGACACAAGCTGTTGAGTGCCATTGGCCGCCGATTCGGCGAGGCAAGGACCAGTGCGCAGAACCACCGAGCAATGATGAACTGGTGCAAAAATGAACTGGACACCTCGCCGTCAATAGCGAGGCGCCCGATAGTCGAGTTTCATCGACATTTTGCTATCGATAACAACAGCAGCTCCAATCGCCATCGACGATCGATGTATCATCCGAACTTGGGTTTTCCGTTGCAAATCGCTGGTGAGTTTTCGTCCACACATGCGGTTAGCTTTGTGACAGGGCAACTTCAACTCACTTGCACGCTTCACCAGCCGTATCCACGGTCATCCCAGACCAAGCACAAACGAAAAGCAGCCCGACCGTACAACCCAGCAGAACCTCAAGTATAGCTTGGAAGCTACAACGGATCTGCAATGGTCGCACACTTCAAACTTGAAGTCCACGTTTCTCCGTCCTGCTTCGATCACAATCCCTTTCGCCGCCTCGGGCTCAAGTTGACCCCCTTATTTGAGCCGAATCCAGCCCCTTTGCAGGATTTCGCCTCGCCATGCTGCCGTCTATCGTCCCGCGCATCCAGCAGAAGGTCATGGAGCAGCAGATCGTGGCCAACAGCCCCAAGCTCATGGCGCTGCTCAACCACCCGGCCGGCCCCTTCACAGGTGCGCTCAACCCCCAGCATCGGGAGCCGCATACCTGCTCTAACCCCTGTACATATTGGCAGTGCACTTCTGGGCGCCGACCTTCAAGTGGGCCATCTCGATCGCGAACGTGGCGGATATGAGGCGCTCGCCTGAGACCATCTCCGTAGCCCAGCAGACGGCCGTGACGGCTACAGGCCTCATCTGGTCGCGCTACAGCTTGGTCATCACGCCCAAGAACTGGAACCTCTTCGCCGTCAACGTCTTCATGGCCGGCACAGGCCTCGTGCAGTTCTACCGCAAGTTCTCGTACGACCAGTCGCACAAGACGCAGGGTGCTACGCTGTAGACGGTCGCTATTGCTGTCTAGCGAGCCGGCAGCTCTAACGTGAATGCAGTGATGTTTCTTCGTCCCCCCCCCCCCCCCCCTTGCAATTCATCTCGGCTGGTGCGTGCGATGGAGACCTGTGCGGATGCCGAGCGGCGGCTGAGTCGGCCCACTGAGAAGGATCCTGGCGGTGGCGTATCATGTCATGCATCGTCGTGCTGGCGTCCTTGAAGGTGGGTAGATATGCATTGCTTGGAGGTCCCGTTAAAGACACGAGTGTGCCCAGGATCGCCGACACCCAGCGCTTTGATGAGTGCCAGTAAGGACCTTGCTGCTGCTGGCAGCCAACCTCGCGGCGATGACACGGTCATCGCCTGAACTCGCCGCCGCTCAGCGAATTGTACACCATCGAGTTGCATCCCCACCAGCCGACACTCCATCCATCGCCAGTCTTCCGCCAGCCAACGCCAGTCGAAAAGTCCCGAGCTCTGCGGGCAGTTGAGGGCAGTCCACATTGCAGTCGCGCGCTGTACTTTAGCCAGGTATCATAATAAAACACCCCAAACTCGCACGTGTACTCTGCGTGACGTACACACCTCTTTGTGCAACATGCGAAAACAAGGCCCGGTGTAAGTACCGGCTGGGATGGGATCGCACAAGTCCGTGCAATTGATAACGATCCGGTTTTGCAGGACAACCACTTCTTATTTTACCACAAGCCGGACACCGAAACCGGAGACATCTCGATGAAGTTCTACACCTTCCTGGCTGCAGCGCTGATCGCTGCTGCTCAAGCTCAAAATGTTCTTCAAAGCCAAGACGCCTCCCAAGCCGAGGACATCGTCCAGAAGAAAGGCATTTCCACGCCGAAGCCGACTGTAAAGTACCTGGACATCTCGGAGGCACTTGCCACCAAGTACCCGATGCCTACGCGCAATGTGACCATTAAGCCAACGAGACCAGACCCACGGGAAACGGAACCCCCAACACTAGCACCAACCCTGCCACCAACCCCTGCACCGACTCCGGCTCCAACTCCGCCGCCAGCTCCGTGGGTCACGGTGACTATCAACCACGACGAAGTTAAACCATTCCCGCAACCGGAGCCCGTCACGATCTCGGAAAAAGCCGCTGTCAAGTTCAAACCGCAGATTCGAATCGGCTCCGGTTGCGTCCCGTACCCCGTCGTGAACGACAAAGGCGAGACCAGCGGTGGCCTTCAAACTTCAGGCAACCCCAAGGGCGGATGCAGAGGTTCTGGTCACGGCTCGCAAGTCTACGGACGCGCGGGCTGGCACAACGACGTGTGGGCTATCATGTACTCCTGGTACTTCCCCAAGGACTCGCCGTCGTCGAGAATGGGCCACCGCCACGACTGGGAGCACGTCGTTGTGTGGATCAACAACCCGGACGTAACGGAGCCCAAAATCCTGGGTATTTCGGCTTCGGCCCACAGCGGGTACAAGAAATATGCCCCACCTCCCCCCGAAAACTTGGACGGCAACAGTGTGAAGCTCAACTATGAAGACGGTTGGCCGATCAACCACGCGCTGGACACCACCGATAAGGCTGGTACTTTCCAAGACCTCATCATGTGGGAGCAGATGACGGAAGACGCCCGTAGAGCTTTGAACTCGGTGAGTTTTGGTAAGGCCAACACGCCGATGAACGACGGAAACGTCCGCTCGAAGCTCGACAAGGCATGGCTATTCTGAGTGCTGTAAGAGGATCAGAAGTGTACGTTTGTCGATAAGGCGTTGGAGTGAAATATATACTTTCGTTATGCGCGACATCGCACTGGTTACATGAAACTTTGTGGAATTTAACCGGATAATGAAGTGGCTATCCACTTGGTAAAAAGTAAATCAGAGAGTAATCAATCGGAGACATGATTATGGCTTCGCAAGAAATGTGGGACGGGGTTTCTCGTGCGCTTGAAGCACTTTATTCAAGTAAATTCTTGAAAAAATGGCTGCAGTGTGGGACAGGTTTCTCGTGTGGTTCAAGTAAATTCTTGAAGCACAATTCTTGAAACACCCCGAACAGCGAAATGGTGCACGAAAATAAACGGCTGAAGGTGTCAACTCCTGCACTTGCAAAGAGTCCGCAGACCTCCCACGTCGACACAAGTGAGTGGCCTGCGCTCCCACTGCTCACAGCCGCGCGTCTGGTTTGTCGCGAGCGTGTTCACGTAAATGGAGACAACAGCGTGCTTCGAGTGGTCGATTCCTTTCTGGATGAACTCTCAGAGTCGTTGACTTTGACCGCTGCGTACAAGATGTCGGGTGGCAGTCTGCGCTTGCTCCAGTATATAGCTGCTCACGAATCCGCGACGAAGGATTTGTTTCTCCGGCGGTGGGACGTTAACGCCGTGACAGGGCAAGCAGCAGCACGTGGAGATTTACGAACGTTGAAATGGGTCGCCGATAGCTATTTACCTGGAGAATTCCTCACGGAAGTCGTCGCTGAAGCTGCGTCTAACGGCCACTTGCACGTTTTGACATGGTTATGGGAGAATAATCGCGACGGAGGCTACTGGGGAGGAGTTGAGGTGGCCGGGGCTATTCTTAACCATCAGCAGGAAGTTGTAGACTGGTTACGAGGAAATGTTGCGCTGAGACCTGAGTGTGCCCAGTACTTGGTCAAGCCAGCAGCAGAGTGTGGGATCTTGGGAGTCGTGCAATGGATCTATGATACTTTTGAGCTCCAAATGGTGGATGCTCTTAACGCAGCGGCGTTGAAAGGCCAGTGGGAAGTCATGCGATGGTGTCTGAATAATGCTAACCAAGAGGCATTGGATGATGCTCTCCAGTATGGATTCATTTATTTGTGTCCCGCGGAGTTTGGCGACCTAAATATGCTCAAGCGTCTATTTGGTCGAGGGCTCGTGCCAGAGCCTGTTGCAGTTCTCGAGGCGGCTGCCGAACACGGTCATTTGGACATCATCAAATACCTAGTTGAAGGACAAGAGATTGGAGATACAGGTAGCGCATTTTATCGCGCTACGAACAACGGACACCTGGACGTGCTGAAGTACTTGCACGAAAAGATGCCAGACGACTGCAGTACCTCGCTTTTGGATGGTGCTGCCCACGCAGGGTTGATGGAGATTGTTCAGTGGCTTCACGAGAATACCCGAGCTCGCTGCACCTTGTACGCCATGGAGGGAGCTGCTGGAAATGGACATCTTGAAATGGTGCAATGGCTTCATGATAATTACACGGAAGGATGTACCGCGTTAGCGATGGACTGGGCAGCTATACACGACCATCTTGATGTCGTCAAATGGCTTCACGAAAATCGAAATGAAGGTTGCAGACAAGAAACCATGAAATTCTGCGCTGCACGTGGCAACTTAGATATGGTCAAGTGGCTGCATGCTAACAGAAGTGAAGCGTTTAATCTTGATGGAGCGATGGACGCAGCCGCAGCGAATGGCCATCTGAATGTGGTGCAGTGGCTCCAGGAAAATCGCAACGAAGGATGCACTACTGAAGCTATGGATGGAGCTGCTGGGAACGGACATCTTGATGTAGTGAAGTGGCTGCACGAACACCGTCAAGAGGGATGCACGGCTAAAGCAATGGATGTTGCAGCTGCGAACGGGCACCTGGAAATGGTGAAATGGTTGCACGCCAATCGAGACGAGGGTTGTACTACGAATGCAATGGATGGAGCTGCTGCAAATAACCATTTGAAGGTGGTCAAGTGGCTGAGCCGGAATCGCTCCGAGCGGTGCACAGTGTTGGCTCTTGAATGGCTTTTTAGCAAGTCGACACGCCTCGACACGGCGGTGTACATGTTCTCCGAATTTCCAGAATGCCGTACGTTTCATCTGGGAGTGAAGTTTGAAGTTGCATGGCTCGAAGTGGTGGAGTGGCTGGTTGAGAATGCTCCTACTGCGCTGGTCGGATGCACACTCGAAGTGAAGTCGTGGAACTGGCATGTTTGTGACTGGCTTCGGAAAAACAACTGGAAACAGGTAGACCAAGACAAAGTTTTCTCGCGCTTTGTTCTGCCTAGCGAGTTAGGCGAGGGAGCTCAGCAGAATTTGACGGACTAGACATGAAGGAGATACGTGAATCTGCTACGGTTTAACAGACTGGAAATGCATACAGACCAGCCGTGCTGCACGAACATTGGGTTGTGTTGTTATAGAAGGCTAGAATGTCGTGCACGAGTGTAGGCGGCTAGTTAGTAGAATTGGGAATGAAAGAAGTTGGAGCGTGGCTCTACATGTACAGCCCTTGCGTTATTGGGGTACCCGGACGAAGCGTCCGGGGGAGCTCGCAGTTCGCGAGCCGAACATCTTTCTTGGCTACCATGTAAGTGAACTCAATAATTCTCATCTACAAGTCAAACCTGTCAGTCCCAGCTACTACATGTAGTCGTTGGCAAATATAGTAATACTATCGCGCGGAATGTCTGCTTCGACCTTGGCATGACGCGATTCCACGTGGGCCTGAGCTTAATTAGCCTAGCTGTTCTTTAGACGGGGTCTCAAGATCAGTTTGATCTTGTGCAAATTATTTTTCTTTCTACAGTGAGTGAAATCGCTGCCAAACCATAGATTATAGCGACTACGGTCGCGCAAGCTTTCACAACCATCAGCACAACGACGGAAGCTGCTGTCTTTCTGAAATTGGAGCACGATAAATACGTTGTGATATACTAGGGCTTTGCGGGGCGACTGAGAGGAGCATCTGGTGCGCCTGCTTCGCAGCCGCACCATCGCCCCCGTGGACTGGCAAAGTATACATGTATACATATACTTGCAAGCAAGAACCTGTTCTAGTAGAAACTGGAGTTTAAAGCGGAGGGCGCACAAGTTGTGCAGCATCTTTTCGCGAGATTACATTACATGTATCGCCAATCGAGCTTTGCATGTTTCAACTTCCTGCATCACCGATTGCCAGGCTGCATGTTGCCAGAATGTTGCCAAGATGCATGTTGCCAGAATGTGCCAAATGCTAACAAACAAACCGACGCTCCTGGGCCGCCTAACGACAGTTCTTCGAACTGCGAATACATGTATTTGAAGTATGAAATGGGTACCAATTTCGCTGTGCTGGGTGCCTGCAACATACAAACTTATTCTGCTAGGGAAAGTTTGAGATAACGTACTTAATTTTTCATTTCCTCCTGAAATGGACAAACTCCTCTGATTGGTCATTCCATTTTTGCTCACCCCTTTCCCTATTTTAAACCAAAAACAACGACTCGACCGCTCGTCCACCAGCCAGCCGCAGACCACCAACCAGAGGAGACCTCCTCCTCAGCTTGGTCTCAATTCCATCCAGTCTCCGCCATGCTGGCCATGGCCCCACGTGCCGCGGCGCTGCCGTCGGGCGTGTCGTCCAACGCTTCGGCCTTCAAACCCGCCGCCCAAGTGGTTAACACTAGCCTAACCGACACGACGAAACCAGCCAATGACACGCTTCCGTTCAAGGCGCAATGCAAATCTGCCGTTGCCCTGGTGAATGAACGCCGCATCGACTTCGTGCGCGCCCGCAACGTGCGCGTGATTGGCCGGCTGGAGGATACGCACAAGCAAAAGAAAGAGAAGAAAGAGACCAAGCAACTCACGAGCGTAGAGGCGGTAGAGCGAGTGCTCACGTGGCAACATTCCAAGAAAATCGGTCCGGGCTTCGCCAATTTGGGCAACACTTGCTACCTCAACTCGGTGTTGCAATGTCTCACGTACACGCCGAGCTTCGCCCAGTTCCTGCTGGATAAAGAGGTGTTTGCGTCGTTCAACGGGGGAATGTTGCCGTCAAGTGGCAAAAACGGCAACAAGTTTGGCAAAAATGGGTTCGGCAAAAACGGGTTTAACACCTCCGGAAACGGGTTTTGCAGCGTGCGTGCCATGTCGCGCCTGTTGCAGTCCGTGCACGGCAACAACGCGGCCAAAGTCTTGCAGCCCAAGGAACTGGTCATGAACGTGCGCCACATCTCCAAGAGCTTTCGCATCGGGCGGCAGGAGGATTCGCACGAGTTTTTCCGCCTGTTGCTGGACTCGATGCAACGCTCTTGCCTGCGCAAGGCCAACATCAAAAGCGAAACCCACTCGGCCGCCTCAACCACGTTCGTGCACCGTATCTTCGGCGGCAAGCTGAAAAATTACCTGAAATGCGCCAAGTGCGGGTACGTTTCGGAAAGATTCGACGACTTTTTGGACCTCTCGCTCGAAATTGCCAATGGTGTTAACACTGTCAAAGGTGCACTTAAACACTTTACGGCAATTGAGACGCTGGATGATCGCAACGCGTGGAAATGTTCTAGTTGCGGCAAACCCAGTCGCGCTGAGAAAGGGCTAACTATTGCCGAGTGCCCCAATGTGCTCATGATCCAGTTAAAGAGGTTCGACCTCATGTTCGGCAAAATTAAGAGGCACATCGAGTTTCCCCGCGCTCTGGACATTGCCTCGGGGATGAGCAAAAACTGCGAAGACCGTCGTCGCGGCCGCACCAAGTACGAATTACACGCCGTTTTAGTGCACGCCGGGTTCTCCACGGACTGTGGTCACTACTACGCGTTCGTCAAGGGTTCATCCGGCCAATGGTACGAGATGAACGACGACAGCGTGAGGTGGGTGAGTCTCGACACGGTCTTGCAGCAGAAGGCGTACATGCTCTTTTACTCGCGGGTGTTGCCCATTTCCGAGCGTCCGAAGCCCAAAACCACTGAGGAACAAGAAGTGAAGGCAAAAGCTAAAGAGATGGTTGCAAACGCCAAAAAAGAGGAGGAGGTGCCCGAAAAGGTTGCAACTACTTCTGCAACCGCGAAGCCGTTGCTGGCGAAGACGAACGAGTTGGACATGAACGGGTTCCTTGCCAGTCTCAAGACGACGGTCACCACTGGGGAGAATGGGGATAAACCGTTGGTGGTGGTGCCGGCGAAAACCAATAAGCGGAACAAGACGGTGGTGACCTTCAAGGTCACGACCAAGTCGTCACCGAACACAGAGCCCCTTGTCGCGGCCCACCGGATGAAGCGCGCATTAACGCCTAGTTTCGGTGGTCGTGTGGGTCGGCTGCACAGGTTCGGGCCGGCGTCCTGGAAGTCTTGTCCGCGTCTTGTGATGACGCGATCGGTGACGGAGTTGCCGGTGGAATCTGCGCCGGTGGTTGCCACGACGTCCGCGCCGGTGAAACCCAACGCGGGTACAAAAGTTCCGTTCGACCCGCGGCAGCTCAAGAGAATCGGCGTGCGCAACGCGGCGTTGTTCGGCCGCGAGGTGGACAAGTGGGCGGGTGAGACGGACGTCGAGTCCGCGGAGACCACGAGCGGCAGCGACGCGGCTTCGACGGCCGACAGCGCACTGGCCGCCAAGCACGACCGCGTGCTCAACGCGCTCAAGCAGGAGGACTGGAAGCACCGCAACGCCGGTCGCCAGGACTACTGGGACGAGACCCTGGACACGGGCAAGGTGAAGAAGGTGAAAAAGCGCAAGGAGTTCGTCGCGAACGAAGGCCGGAAAAACGTCTTCCAGACGACGCTCATGCGCAAGAAGAACGAGGCCAAGCGCCAGCGCACGACGGCCTGAGCTAAAACGCTAGCAGTAGAGACAAAAGTGACGGGGGCGACCTCCGATTCATGCACATTACCAAAACCTTGTTCAAAACTCAAAGTTGAAGTGGCCAAAATTCAGTAACGAACGACTCGACGAGTCCAGCGTGGCAGTGAGTGAATCTATTGAAGGGGTGCCTGCCTGGTGCTGTGTAGTCTCCTGGTGCTGGAAAACTTTTTGATCATGGACAGTGACGAGCAACAGTCTGTAGCTGACGATGAGCAGCAGCAGGAACGAGAAGAAGAGACTCCTGAAGTGTCTTCTGATCGACCAGCCACGTCCGACGAGGCGGAGGAGCCTGCAACACCCGTGAAAACATTGGGAGAGCCAAATTCCGTGTCGGAGATGGCGATGGCCGAGTTTCTTCGCGCGTCGTCGGAGCAGCTCGAAGGCAGCGAATTCTCACTGCTCATAGTGCTGCAGCCCGACAACGTGAGGCATCGCGTGACTGTCACAGCTGAGACCACGATCGGAGTGCTGCGTAAAATGCTGTGCTCCGACCTGCAGCTCAACGCGGAGCTCGTGAGCTTCCCAGACCTCCGAGGTCCTCGTGACGCGGACCAGAAGGAGGACGAATTGCCACTCTCAGCGTACGGTCTGTTTAATGGCAGTGCGGAGTGCACACTCGAAGCATACGTCGCGAGACCGCCGACCACGAGTGACTACGTCATGCCAGACCGTATTCAAGTTCAGGTCTACAACGGTGCGTGAGCTGGTTGAGAGCGACTGCGTCTTGAAGCTGACATTGAATCGCTGTGTGTGACGCAGAGGAGACCGATAGCACCAGTATAATTACTGTCGAGATCGACAAGTTTACAGGCGAGAAGCCGTATCTCGGAGGCTTCAGACACCGCAAAACGCAACAACATTTCCATCACGCATCCACACAGGTAAACGGTTCATGTGTGGCCGAATGGAGTTAAATGCTTAAGCGTTTAGTGTTGATGTTTGTCTTTGGTAGACGATTTTATCGCGAGCACGACGCAACATGGGGCCGGTACGATTCCATCGCGAGACTCAGACACAAGAGCTTGTCACTAGATCTCTGCAGACGCACCGCGAGTCCGGCACGCAGATGTCTCGACGTGACCTGAAGCTGGACGAATCGTTCGACCGTCACGTCAGCGCGCGGCCGTACTTCGACTCGTACCAGCTCGATAGTTTGCGTGAAGACTCGGTGCTGCTCATGCAGCGTCTGTGGCGCGGGTTTCGAGCTCGGTTGTATGTTTTCAACATCCGCGAGCAGCGCCGCCGCGTGAGTAAACTCGCTGAGATCGAGGCCCAAGAGAACGAGACCGAGGACGTCAACCGCCAGCGCCGTGAAGTGAATCGGCGAATGCATCCGAACACCGTCAGCGACTTCGAGGTGCTGTACAACGAACTGGACAAGTGGCGGCAAGTGGAGTGCCGCAAGGTCCGAGAGCAGAGAGAACTGGACCCGAGCGAGAGGCAGCACGCGCTCGATGCGATTTTGGCGAAGGAGACCAAGCTACTGCAAACCATCGACCGTCTCAAACTCACAGCCACGGACGCCAACCGCAAGCAGCGCATCGAAGCTATGCTGCAGTTCATGGCGCGTCCCAAGCAATGGCAGATGAGTGACGGCGGCATCAAGGAGGTGCACACGCCCTTCACTGTGCGGGCCAAGGAGCTCTTGGATTTGTATCACGGGCTACGGACGCCCTTGAGCTCAGTTGACGAGCGCTTGGACATGCTGCTGCACATCAAGTGGACCGTGCAGGAGTTCGACTGCGCGCTCACTCGCGAGCTCGTGGAGCTCATCGATCGCGAGGCAGATATGCTGAGTCGTGGACGGAAGGAGAAGAGCCTCGAGGGACTGCGCAAGCGACTGACGAATCTGTTCCTGCAGTTCATCGAGACGCCAGAGTTCAACCCGGAGGCTGCCGCGCTCAAACACGCGCGCGCTTAATCTACCAAACTCGGGTCCCTTTCTTCCTAACATTGTTTTACCATTGCATCACTACTAACGTTTTGAGACTTTTCTGATTGAAAGGATTAGCGCCGCAAGTTCAAGCCAGATTAGACACGACGGAGTGGCCATCGTTCCCAGTGCTAACCGTTGCGCGTCTTGTGTGTCTCAAGTGCCTTCCTTCCAGTGGAGACGAAAGTCTGCAACGAATTATCGACGGATTTCTGGACCAAGTGTCGGGGTCGCTGTCATTATCCGAAGCCTACCAGGAATTGAACGGCAGTCTTCGGCTGCTGCAGTACCTGGCGGTTCGAGAGCCTGCGACCATGAACCCAATTCTCCGTCGGTGGATCTTCAACAACATTGCTGGTCTTGCAGCAAAACGCGGTGATCTTGAGTCTGTGCGATGGCTGGCTGAAGTTCATATGCCGAGGGAATTTCTCGTGATGGTGGTGAAAGACGCTGCTTCGGGTGGCCATTTGCACATTTTGCAGTGGTTGTGGGAAAACCATCGCGGCAGGTGTTGCTGGGGCTGGATGGAGTTGAGTGATGCCATTGAAGAGGAACACCACAACGTAGCAGAATGGCTCCGGTCTCACGTTTCTCCCCGACGAGAGGGCGCTCACATGATGCTCAACGCGGCTGCAACATTTGGTGATCTCGTGACTCTGAGGTGGGTGTACGAAATGTTCAAACCCGGCATGGCCGAACCACTTCGATTTAGCTTGCAGCATCGTCAATGGGACTTGGCGTTTTGAGTCCTTGAAAACTGTGAAGATGAGCTGCCAGAGGAAAACCGTGTACTTGGCTTCTGCCCGGTAGCGATAGGACAACTGGAGATTTTGAAGCAACTATTTGCTACCGGTATTCAAATTGGAACTTCCTTCCGGGGGATTTTCAACCCTTTCCAATCGGCTGCAGGATGTGGACATTTGGACGCTGTCAAATGGTTCGTTGAAGAAAAGGGGGTCACGGATGTTGGGACTGAATTCCGTCGAGCTGCGGGCAGTGGACACCTGGAAGTGCTGAAATACTTGCACGAAAAGAAACCGGATTATTGCCGCGTTTCGAGCTTGGATGATGCCGTTCGGCCGGGATCTCTCGAGGTGGTTCAGTGGCTTCAAAAGAATACCTATGCGTATTGCTCAGCGAGTGCTTTGAACGGAGCTGCTGAACTTGGGCATCTCGAGATAGTGAAATGGCTTCTTGCGACTCGAACCCAAACGAGTCACACGTCAGCAATGCACATGGCGGCTGTACACGGTCATCTGGAGGTCGTGAAGTGGCTTCACGAGAACTACAAGGAGACTTGCTGGCGAAGTACCATGAAGACCTGTGCCAGAGGTGGTTGGTTACCTTGATGTGGTGAAATGGTTGCACGCTAATAGACACGAGCGCTTTTTTCTGGATGGAGTGATGGATGAAGCTGCTGCAAATGGCCATTTGGAAGTCTTGCAGTGGTTTCACGACAACAGCAACGATGAATGCACAACGGATGCTATGGATGGAGCTGCTGGGAATGGACATCTTGACGTGGTCAAGTGGTTGCATGAGCATCTTAAAGCAAAGTGTACCACGCTAGCAATGGATAATGCAGCTGGCAATGAACACTTGGAGGTGGTGAAATGGTTGCACGCCAATCGAGATGAAGGCTGCACTAATGCTATGGATATGGCAGCGGCTGGGAAGCACCTTAACGTTGTGAGGTGGCTGTGCCACAACCGTTCGGAGGGATGTACGGCGTATGCGATCGAAGTGTCTTTTACTCTTGTTCGACAGGAACCGTGCCTGGAGATAGTAGAGCTGCTGTTCTCGAATTTCCCAATATGCCGGAGATTTCGATTCCCGTATCGGTTCCTTACTTCACGAGTCAAAATTGTGGAATGGCTGCTTGACCGTGCCCCTAGTGTGCTAATCGGATGCGCACTTGAGGCCAGTCCCTGGAATTGGTACCTCTCTGACTGGCTTCGGCGGCGCGGCCGTAAGTGATGGTAGGCGTCGTTGCCACACTTTGCTGCAGCATTGTTATGGCACAAGCACAAGTAACAGAATAAACACTTGACTGGATATACTAGCAAAATACTAGCAACGATTTTCAAGAATTACGTACGACGCAGACACTAACTTCGAACACTCGACACGACTTCACATCAAAATGCAACGTACTTCCCCCCAAGTACCAGACTCACGGGGTGAGCTCAGTTCTGGCTGACACTTTCATCCCTCGAGGGAACTGGAGTTGTCGAGTTAGACGAACCACCAGCAACTTCGGCAACTGACGGGGCAGTGGCAGGCGTCTAATGGCTTGCCCGCCACTGGTGTTTGGCGTTGCTCCATTGGAGTTGGGGACACCCGAAGCTGTGGAGGTGTCGACCGCATTTGGCGCTCCGTTGGCTCCCGTAGGCGTCGACGTTCCAGCACCAGTCGTTGCGGTCACCGACGTGGACTTGTCAGCACTGCCGCCAACGTTCACAGCGATGGGTTCTCCGTCGCTGGTTTTCGACACGGACTGAGTCTTTCCGTTCGAGTCGGTGACAGTTGCGCTCACGGACGCTCCACCGCTCGTCGATGGTAGCGGTCCTGAGGCTGTCGGCGTCGCCGGGTTGACTCCCGTCGAGGCGCCGAAGCTATTGGCAGTGTTGTCGCCAACGTTGACATTGAGGGGCTGGCCGTCGCTGGTCTTGGACACAGTGCGAGTCACCCCGTTGGAATCGGTGACACTAGCGCTCACGGATGCGCCACCTCCTGTGGAAAGGAGCGGGGTCGAGGCTGTCGTTGTAGTGGCGTCGACTCCCATTGGGGCGCCAACACTGTTGCCAATGTTGGTCTGGCCGTCGATGGTCTTAGACACGGTGCGAGTTTGCCCATTGGAGTCGGTGACACTGGCGCTCACGCCACCCGTCGATGGGAACGATCCTGGGGATGTCATCGTCGTTGCGTCAACCCCCGTTGAAGCGCCAACGTTCTTGCCAGCGTTCTCTCCAACGTTGACATTGATGGGTTGGCCATCGCTGGTTCTCGACACCGAGCGAGTCACCCCGTTGGAATCGGTGACGCTAGCACTCACGGATGCACCACCTCCCGTCGATGGGAGCGGTCCTGAGGCTGCCGTCGTAGTGGCTCCGCTGGGTGCGGCTTCAGTCGACGCGGTTCTTCCAGTATTAGCATTGGTCGTCGCACCACCCGCCTGGTTACCGATGTCTCCGTTGCCATTGGTAGTGGCGCCTCCGACTCCAGGTCCACCAGAGATGGCAGTATTCGTGCCCGTCCCAGCCGCACCGGTGTTGCCGACGCCAGCTCCGGCAGTGATCGCACCTCCTTTCGTATAACCGGCAGCAGTGTTCGCGCCGGCACCCAATGGTGCAGTAGCCCCGAGTGTGCCGAAGGTTTGGGCGGTTTCGATGCGCGCGCTCACTTCCCCGGAGAGTACGAGTCCGACGACGCACAAAGCGGCAAGAGTTTTGCAGGACAACATGGTGTGGATCGTGGGTGATTGCCTCGTTGTCGTAGCTTGAGGAGGCTCTTGCGAATTGGAAAATGGTGATCGTCGAAGTGCTCAAAGTTCGTTGAGCGAGGAGCTGGTGAGGTCACATAGACCAGCAATGGCATTGAAGACTTCAAGGCATCGGTGTGCGCAGTCTTCAGGCCAAGATACGGTGGTGGTTCGCACATGTTGCCACCACGTCAGAGACTTGATGGATTCCAGTCTACCATCGTGAAGTCATGCATACCGTATCGATCTTGCTTGGCTTGATAAACCACGCTTCTACTATTCGACTGAGACCACTTAGGGGCAGTTTGCTATTTTATTTTGCGATGCGGTGAAACAGGCTGCTGATGAACACGAAACAGCTTCAAGAGTGATAGCCCGAGAGCGACAACAGCGGGGTTGGTACTGTGGTGTTTACCACCGGTTTTGCCAACATCTGCTTTTTAATGCTTACAATTGTATCGGCGAAGTTGAAGTTATGTTGGGGCTGCTAGCACTGAAGCAAGCTGCCAGGTTCTCACCAACTCATGGATTAATGTACCGGTACCATCGACATAGACCACCGAGAGGAGCGTCAATTATCCTAGCGTTTGCGCAAGATTTTGGTGAGTATCTTGGTGTGCAAACGGTTGAAGCAGCCGTTCACCAATGGTCCGCATATCTTTTGCGAAAGCTGGTCAACACGTGGACCGCGGTGGACGGTCCTCCAGCTTCAGCGTCGTCCTGCGAATAGAGATCTACGTTCATTTATAATACACCGACAAATTACGCGGCGGGCAGATATGTGTTTTACACGATTTACTTGAAGGTTGTCGCCGTTCAGGTGGAAGAACTTAGCCACTGTCTTCAGGCGTCGCTTCCGCAATAATCTTCGCTAAGGTACCCAACCAGAAGTCCGCCACCTTTCCGATATTCCCCGCGAGGAATTTTATAGCTCCGGATCTAGAGCCGGTACGACGACAAGTAGGGTATCATTGTAAAGCTGAGGATTTCCTCTATCTCGCTGATTTTTTACGCATAAAGCTGAGCGCTTTAAGCAATCCAAACCCGCAATTGCATGCGGCGACTGTTCAGAGCGACCCAACCAGTTGTCCGCCACTCTCTGTTGTTTGTATCGGAATAGTCGGCTCAGCATTGCTGCCGCCACCTTCGCGACCCTTCACGCCAGCCTGCCTAAGTGAGCCAATGAGATCGTAGAATCGCTATGATTGGGCAAAATCCAGACAGTGGTCATGTTGGGGCGCCCCCTGCATAAGTCTATATCCGTGCCAAACGCTGAGCAATATATTAAGCTTCTGTAGTCACTGTCGGGGGCCAGCGAAAACACGAATGCAGCTAAGAAAATAATAACTACAGCCCGAGCCACCACAGACCACAACAAAGTCGAAAACAAGGGAACGTCCGGCAACTCACTCCAAGGAGTCCGCCCCAGGAAAGAGCCTGATGAAGAGGCACTCCCTGCTCGATTGCCAGGAATGTCCCTGCCAATTCGAGTCGAATGTCGGACCTGCTATCACTTCTTTGCTTCGGCACTGCAGTTAGCGACCTGGACGACATGATGTTTGGTGTCGTGAATCCGACGCTTGAGGTCATGCGGATTAAGCCCTCGTACGTCGACGAAATCAGTGGCGTGGCAGTGTTGTCGACCATCATAGAGCCCTTGTTGGAGTCTCCGTTCAAGTCCCTGGTAGTCAAGTGGATGGCGTTCGACCTTCCAGTCGGCAGGTCTGGTGAGAAACCGCGACTACATCTACGTCGAAGCCACCGATGTCGTCAACGTGAAGAACGGTGAGAAGGTGAGCTACCACATCCTCCACTCAGTCTCCTTCCCTGGGACCCACGATCGCCTGGGACGCGTCCGGGCGAGCACTTCGATTTGCGGCGTCTTTCGCCAAGTGCGGCCTAACGGGTGCGAAATCTACGCCAGCCAAAGAGCTTGGAGCTCCCAACCGCGAACTCGTCTGCGTTACGTGCGTGAGCCCTATCACCAGCCGAAGGATCGGAGGCTTTGGCAAGAGCAACAGCACGTGCAAACTCAACGTGTGCCACGGCTGCAAGATCATGAACAGTCGCAAACCTTTTTCTTTTAATACACTGTGCGTTTTGTTCATCCAAAGCGAATTAGCCTATTGGAGGTAACGTTTGGCATCCCCGAAGCCCTAACCATCGTACTTTTAAGGATCACAACCGTAAATCCTTCTCTATACAAATTTCATGATAAGCCCAGGTGGCGGACAACTGGTTGGGTCGCTCTGAACAGTCGCCGCATGCAATTGCGGGTTTGGATTGCTTAAAGCGCTCGGCTTTATGCGTAAAAAATCAGCGAGATAGAGGAAATCCTCAGCTTTACAATGATACCCTACTTGTCGTCGTACCGGCTCTAGCTCCGGAGCTATAACATTCCTCGCGGGGAATATCGGAAAGGTGGCGGACTTCTGGTTGGGTACCTTAGGCTAGCCACGCCGTCCTCTAGGGTGGTCTGGCCGGTTTGACACAGACAGACAGTAAGCAAAGTAGAGGGCCCCCAATTTGATGCTGTCCTTGCTTGAGGTTACGATATCAATCCGAGCCGGCATGCACAACTCAAATTCGTCACAAAACTTGGAACATTCATGAATTGCCATGTCGGATCGGATACAAATGCAAGTGCAGGAATTCGACAACAACCGAGTCGATTGTTGTTGGGTTCCTGCACGGTTGAACCGACCATAAGCATGCAGTTTAGCGAACTGAGTTTACTCACACTGCAGGTGCAAAAATTACGAAAGACATTCCCCTACCGGTACCGAAGAGCCTTACCATGGCAGCTCCGACACAGGGATCTGAGGGTCCAAGTTGAAGAACTTGCTCGTGCTGTCGAGCGTCAGCTGGGCGATGAGGCTCGTCATAGTGGCCACGCTGTCCGAGGGCTTCAGCGTCGCCTTGCCTTGGGTCATGTCGGTGTCCACGTAGCCAGGATGCAGCGACACGACCGCGATGTTGCTGTCACGCAGCTCAACCGCCAGCGAGCGGGTGATCATGTTGAGCGCGGCCTTCGAGGCTCCATACCCGTAGATGGCACCCTTATACACAGCTGCGCAGTTGCTGATGCTTCCCAACAGCGACGATAGCTGGACAACGATGGCGACCCCATGGACCTTCGCAGCGATCTGCATATTCGGCAGCAGCGTGCGCGTGACGAGGAACGGTCCGACGGTGTTGACCTCGAACTGGCGCATGAGTGACTCCTTGGTAGAGGAAGTGAGTCCGCCAGGGAGGCCGACCCCCGCGTTGTTGATGAGCAGGTCGATGGCGACGCCCTCTAGTTGACGAGCCGCCTCGATGATGGAGTCCTCATCCGCCGTGTCCACCGTGATGATCTTGAACGGTGACAGCGCTGTCAACTAGGATGCGGAACAATCAAGGTGGGTTAGCACGCTGGATGTGAAGTCCCGGGTTGCATCGTATTCGGATACCTTGTCCCTGTTGCTGTTCGCGCGAGCTGTGGCGATGACGTTCCAGCCAGCCTTGACGTAGTGCTCGACGAAGGCCAGGCCGATGCCGCGCGTGCTTCCCGTGATGAGAACCGTCTTCTTGGTGGATGCCATGGGGAGGAGGAAGGTCTTGAGCGCTTGAAGCTTTTTCGAAAGTGAGACCGTCCCTAGTGACTGCGGCCCGCAGTCTGCGGGTTGATCATCAAAGCCCCCACTGTCTTCATTGACTCAGACCGAGTGCCACTACAGACTGTAGTGGTTTACAGGATACATGAAATAGATTCCTGGGATGGAGCTCAGCATCGGGAATGCATGCGGCTCGCTTGCGTCCCAATTTCAAGTGTCAAAATGTATTGACGGCATCTTGACGACTCCACCAGCACCAAAATGCAAAAATACGTTGGAAAAAGTTTGCAGTCGTACAATGTATCCATGTCCGGCACAGTGTACCACTACCGCCATTTCCACCAATCCAGCCGGCGTCGCGCCGCTTTTCAGCCAACCGCGGTCCCTTTCAACGAGCGCCATCTGTCCTCGCTGCATTCTTGACGTTGACTCGCGCCCCTCGGACAGCAACGACAAGCAGCTCAGCCATGCGCTACGACCAGCAGCAGCACCACCACCAGCAGGGCGACGACCGCCCCAAGCTCTTCATGCCGCCCATGCACAACATGAGCATGCACGCGCCCCCTCAGCACGACTACAACCACCTCATGCACCAGCACGCGCCGCCGCAGCAGCAGCAGCAACACGCCATCAAGTACGAGACAGGCGCGCACTACTACCACCCCCACCACCCCGCGCCGCCCCCTGCGCCGCTGCTGCACGTGTCGTCCTCCGCCTACCAACCGCAGCCGCAGCCTCCGCTCACGCCCAGCGCCGGCTCCAGCCCCGCCGCCAAGAAGCGCTCGCGCGAGGACCTGAACCTCAAGGAGAAGCAGCGCATGTTCAAGCTGAACGAGAGCATCGCGCAGCTCAAGACGCTGCTGGACGACGCCGGCGTGCAGACCAAGAAGAGCAAGCAGAGCATCCTGGACAACACGGTGCACCTCGTGGAGAAGATGCAGAGCGACCTGCTCATCGCCAACCAGAAGGCCGAGCGCGCCGAGCGGCAGGCCGACAGCTTCCGCGCCAAGGGGCTCAAGGCCGGCTCCGCCAAGGCCGACCGACTGCTGCGCAGCTGCTTCGAGAAGACCTCGACGCCGCGCGTCGTGGTGGACTTGGGCTTCAAGACGGTGGCGCTCAACGGCGCCTTCGCCAAGTTCGCGGGCGTCTCGGAGCCCGCGCTCAAGAAGAAGAAGACGCTGCGGCCCTATCTGTGCGCGGACAAGGAGACGTTGGATCGGGTTGTGGACAAGACGCGTGACTCGAAGCAATCGAGGAGCGTGCTGGTGAAGGCAGGCGGGAAGACGGTGAATCTGGTGGTAGCCGCGCTGACCGATGACAGCGGCGAGGTCGTCAACATCGAGTTTAGTCTCATCCCGATGGACGCAATGGAGCAGCCGACCACCAAGAGGCAGACAACTGGGGCCGCCAAGGATCCGACTGGCGGTGATGGCAAGAAGAAGAAGAAGGGACCGACTGGCTTTGACGTGCAGCTGTAAAGCTGCGTAGGTTGGATATCCCCCCACCCACCCCACCCCGTTGGACAACTAACTACGACGTTTTTGATCGAGTCGAGTTCGCGCGCCAGTGAGCGCCAAATGTGAGCGTATGTATGAGAGTAAGAGTAGTAATCTTCAACAAAGGTCAAGTATTGATCGAAGGCAGCTGTGGGTTGATCACAATTGGTGAAGGCAAAGTAAATCTTTGTTTTCTACTTACTGGGAATGAGTGACCGGACTGTTTTGAGTGATCGGCTCCTTTCTGACTCGTAACAAGTCGACGCGCCGAGAAGTTGCCGAAAAAGTGGTAGGCCATGCATGACAAGGCTTTCCGGCACTTTGTTACGGACTAACGAGTGAGCGACTCATTTCACTGATTCTGTCCAGGTGTCCACTGTTGCGAACGCGGTCTCCATTGCTACTATGGATATGATCTGCTCTTAGGCGAAGGAACGGGTTAGTGTCGTTATCACAAACATGTTGTTATTATGATGCTGCAGCTACAGCACGAAGCGTCAAGTCTAGTTGCTGAGTTCTTCCTTCGGCTGGTAGGACGGGAAGTCGATGTAGCCCTTGCCGCCGAGCGACGAGTTATAGAACACCTCGTGGCCAGCCTCCGGGGTGATCGGCCAGTCGTTCTGGAAGCGCTCGGCCAGGTCGGGGTTGGTGATGTACAGACGTCCGAAGCCCACGAGGTCGGCCGCTCCAGTGCGAATGGCTCCCTCGGCACGGTCGCGCGTGTAGTTGTTGTTGGCCATGACGATGCCCTTGAACGCCGTCTTGGCGTCGAAGGCGGTGGTTAGACGGCACTTGTCCGTGTAGCCGAATCCGAAGCCGTCCAGGATGGCCAAGTAGCCGAGTCCGTACGTACTCAGACGCTCCATAGTGTACTTGAACATCTCGTAGTTGTCCTCGCTACCCATGCCAGCAAAACCGCCGTTGGGAGCGAGACGCACTCCGATGCGGTGCGACGGCACCACCGTCTTGATCGCCTCCACGACCTCAATCAGAAGACGCGCGCGGTTCTCGAACGAGCCGCCGTACTTGTCCGTGCGCTTGTTGGAGCAGGACTGTAGGAACTGGTCGATCAGGTAGCCGTTGGCGCCGTGAATCTCGACACCGTCGAAGCCAGCCTTCAGCGCCAGCTCAGCTGAGTGGCGGTAGGACTCCACGACGCCGGGGATCTCGTCCGTCTCCAGTGCACGCGGCGTCTCGTAGTCGGACGCGACGTAGTCGGCGTTGCGCGTGTGGCCGCTCTCGAGACGCAGCGCAGACGCCGACACGATCTCGCCCTTGGAGTTGAAGCTCGAGTGGCTCTGACGGCCCATGTGCCACAGCTGCATGAAGATCTTGCCGCCCTTCTTGTGCACGCGCTCAGTGACGCGCTTCCAGCCTTCCACGTGGGCGTCCGTGTAGCAGGCGGCGGCGTGGTGCCAGCCGTAGCCCTGCTCGGAGATGCCGGTGGCCTCGGAGATGATGAGACCAGCACCCGCGCGCTGCTCGTAGTAGATTTCGTTGTTTTCAGACGGCACGCGGTCGGCGTTGGAGCGGCCGCGGGTGAGCGGGCCGAACACGATGCGGTTCTTGAGCTCGAGGTCGTCACCCAGCTTCAGCGGCGTGAAGAGCTTGTAGTCGGCGGTGACGGCGGCCATGGCTGTGGGTGGAGTGGTAGCTTGATTGAGCACGGGGCTGGAAATTCAGGAATGAGCTCTTGCATTTGGACTGTCAGCGGATACGTGCTCGGATGTCATCTTTGAACATGTCCTCATGCCGGGGATTGGACGAGAGGGAGGGGTCTGTACGTATGCGGAAGTGTCGACAAATCTGTGAAGCCTCTGAGCTGATTACGGCAACAATATGTGTTTTCTTGTGCAAAACCTTTGGAATTTCAAACTTTTGTTGCAGAAACTGAAGCTCCAAGTTTGAGTCTGCAGCAACCAAGCTTCAGCGATGACTCTTAGGCTGAAGCCGAAGTGTTCGGAGTGACAATCGATTGTTCTAGGCGTCATCTCTGAGCCATTTGCACAGCTTGGAAGATGCCTCTGATGCGGGTGGTTTTGCTCTGAACAACACGTAAATAATGCTGTTGCTTACACTGTACTGGCACTACGTTGTGTCTCTCCGCTCAGCTATACAGCCCTCTCGGGCGTGTTAAACCAAAATGGAAAGATGCAGGACGTGTATTCATCAGGAAGCAGCACGAAGTCAAAAACACCCAAGCCAGTACGAGTGGTTGAATAGTGTAGCGCGCCTCTGCCCTTAGCTGCGACTGCGGCTTCGGCTGCTACTGAGGCTGCGGCGTCGACTCCGTCCACGACTGGAGCTTCGGCTGCGGCTTCTGCTGAAGCTTCTTCCCCGGCTTCTGCTGCGGCTGGCACTGCGACTGCGGCTCCGCCCACGCGAGCGACTGAAGCTGCGACTGCGGCTCCTGCTGAAGCTCCTGCTCCTGCTTCTACTGGGGCTGCGGCGGCGTCGAGCCGGGATCGGTGAGCGTCTACGACCTCCACGGAAGGGCGGGGGCGGGCTGCGTCGTCCGCCTCTGAACGGCGACGCCGCGCGTCGTCTAAACGCCGGAGAGCGCGAGCGCGAGCGACCTCCGCGTCGATTGTTGCCGAAGCTTCGGCTGCGGCTGCGACTCCTACCGCGGAACGGAGACGCGCCACGACGCGCGCGTCCGCCTCGAAGTGGCGAGCGTTGGCGATTGCGCGACGCCGGGGACGGCGAGCGTCCGCGTCCGTCCCGACGGCTGCGGCCCCTGGGGGACAGCGAGACCCTGCGCCGACTGTTGGGCTCGGGTTTGGGGGCGTCCGGCAGCACGCGCAGCTTGTTGCCGTCCAGCCAGCCGTCGTGCATGTGGTCCTTGGCGCTATCGGCGTCGTGCTGGGAGGCGAAGGCCACGACGGCGCTGGCCTTGCCCCTGGGCACGGCCAACTCCACGCGCAGCACGAGCCCGAACTTGCCGAAGATCTCGCGCAGGTGGTCGGCGTTCACGTTGCGCGTGAGGTTCTCCACGCGCAGCGTCACGGGCTTGGACTCGGACTTGCTGCTGCTGACGCGCTTGGCATCGGCGGGCGAGCGCGCGTCTGATAGAGTGAGAGGGAGGAGTTAGTTAGTTGAGCAGAGGAAGAGAGAGGAGAGAGGCGAGAGGAGACACGCACTGGACGCGGAGCGAGAACGGGAACGGGACGCAGAGCGCGAGCGGGATGCGGAGCCTTTGCGCGGGTTGTTGCGGCTGGACGAGCGGCGGGCTGGCGACTGCGCCGCCGAGCGCGAGCGGGAGCGCGAGATACGCGGCGAAGCCATGGCGAATGACCAGGAAAAATGGATCGCGAGGCGGATTCCCTACGTTCCATCATTGAACATGATGTAGGATGGGTTTATGGAGAACTTAGTTAAATAAGTGGACGCAGAGGGTACTGACGAAATTGACCTTTTCTTGAGTGTTTTTGTAAAGGATATTGTCGAAATCTTAATTAATTTCAGCCCAAATATTCCTGGAAACTTTGGGTTGAAATTAATGCAGCTCGACGTCGAGATGCTACTGAATCTTCCCAAGCAACTACTAAGCTTGGTACTACTTACCACGGAAGGTTGCTGCCGTTGAAATGGAGGAACTTGCCGCTGTCTACAGAAGTCACCTCCGCAATGATCTTGGTCAGTCCAGCCACGCTTTCCTCGGGGGTCGTCTGCCCGGTGTGATCTGTCATGCGGGTCACTACGTAACCGGGGTGCAGTGCTAGCGCGATAATCTTCTCGCCCTTCAAGTCTGCGGCCAGACTCGAGTTCACCATGTTCAGCGCCGTCTTGGACACCCGGTAGCCGTACATGCCCCCTGAGCCGTTGTCCGCGATGCTCCCCATGCGTGAACTGACCTGACCAACAGTAGCCGAGCCGTTCTTGGTGACCGCCAGCTTCAAGTTGGGCAGGAACGCGCGTGTCATGAGGAAGGGGCCCACCGCGTTAACCTCGAACTGCTTCATCATCTCGGCCTTGGAGGTCTTGTCGATGCCGCCTCCACCGCCAATGCCAGCGTTATTGATCAGTAGATCGATGGGCTGGCTCTTGAGCAGCTCCGCCACAGCTGTAGTAGGTTTCGATAACTCGAACACGTACGAGGGAAGCTGGCGCTTCCTGTTAACCTTCTTGTATTGCCTTCTTGCTCTAACGCTAGTTGTAGAGTGAGTGTGTTGCTAAGTGCTACGTAGAGCTTCCGTCAAATAGAGAAGGTAACACGTCCTCAGACGTCTATGCCAGCTTGGCCTCACGTTCTGTGCGGCCCGGTGAAGTGGGTAAGGCTTGGTATCAATAACCCGCCACTACACCGCCCTGTCAAGCCTTGGACACTTCAAAGCCTGTCTTTCATCTCGGTTTGTCCCGTCAACCTTGCTTTCACGATAGTTGAAGTTGCTGTGCGTTCATGTACGCGAACAGCTACCTGGGCTTGTACATGTAGAATCTTGTATCCTCATTCCTGAGGGTCATACTTTGGGGTCACCACTCCAGTGGCTGAGCTCGTCAGGTGCTGGAGCTGCGCGCCTGCGCCGGATCGACGGGGTCCTATCTTCCTCCCCTCCCCGACCTGCATCTTGAGTTCACGGGTCCTTTCTGCCTCCCAACTCCTCGCGCTTTTCGGGGTCCTATCTGCCTCCCCACTCCAAACACTGCTTGAGACTCCATTGCCCCCCTCTCATGGCGCTTTCTTGGGTCTTCAGGGTCCTGTCTGCCTCCCCTCACCAACGCCTATTCCGACACAACTTGGGTCCTGTCTTCCTCCCTTGATTCTTGTCGTGCCTTGAACTCTGCTCGTCTCTTTGCCCTGATGGCTTCCTTGTCGGCTTCCGTTGCGGATGGACAGCTGATGAACTCGTGCTCTCCTCTGCAGTGAAAGCATTTCTTCGGAGGTCGTGAACCCGAAAACGATCTCTGTCCACCAGGTTTCGGTTGACCACCGACACATCGCTTCCTTCCAGACCCAACAACAGCGACACCCGCTGGGACTTCGTCGTCCTCATTGATGGAGCCACTGGTGCTTCTACGAGACAGAGGGTAGCTACTACCAGTAGAACCTGCCGACTTTAGTCTCTTGAGAGCACGGGTCTCCTTCTCCATCTCCAGAGCACGCTCGCTCACCACAGTGTACAGCTTCCTCACACTGAGTTTAGCCTCACCACTGCGGTATTCGAGCTCGCCTTGTGCAGAGATGCCGGCAAAAACTTTACCAGTACTTTGTACTTGCGCTTCACTCCTTCGTCACCAACGAAGAGTTCGCTAACGCCATTGCGCATGATTATCTTGTTCGCCAGGTGAAAGTACGCCGTCACTCTAGCCTCCACGTCGGAGATTGATTCGTCGAACTTCAAGTCCTCGCCGAACATGTCGTCCATGTCGGGCAACTCCTTGTTCATGAAGCTCGTAGTGATCTCCTTGATCTTCGACATCAGGAAATCATCCGTCAAGTCGTCCTTGTTCACGTCCCAGCGCGTCTCGCACATCGTCTCCAGTAAGCTCTCGTCAAACGAATTGCGCACCGACCGCAACACCGCCTTCGTGTCTTCCTTGGCGGCTTCGCACCTCGCCTCGGTGACCGCCACGTACTCCTTCCGGAGGTTGATCCACTCGAGCAGGGCTTCACGCGAAATGTCCTTGATCAGCGGTGGGTTGACGAACGCGAAAATCGGTTGAGGCGCCCGCGGTACCGCCACTGGCATCGCCACCGCGCTAGCCGGGCTTGATCCTCCTTCACTACACTCGTCGTACTGGCGAGCCGTGTCCTCATCTTGCACTTGCTGGCTCTGCGCCATTGTTTCTGCCTTGTTCAGTCACGACACCTTCGCAACTAAAGATATCTTTGTAGTAGGTTTCGATAACTCGAACACGTACGAGGGAAGCTGGCGCTTCCTGTTAACCTTCTTGTATTGCCTTCTTGCTCTAACGCTAGTTGTAGAGTGAGTGTGTTGCTAAGTGCTACGTAGAGCTTCCGTCAAATAGAGAAGGTAACACGTCCTCAGACGTCTATGCCAGCTTGGCCTCACGTTCTGTGCGGCCCGGTGAAGTGGGTAAGGCTTGGTATCAATAACCCGCCACTACAACAGCCATGAATGACGCCTCATCGCTCGTATCGATCTGGACGAGCTTCTCGGGCTTTAGTTCCATGAGCTGATCACATCACAATTGGGGGTGGACGGTAAGTCAGATATCGGTTGAATAGCTGGATGAAGCAATGAAAGCACTCTGTACGTCGGTGGCGCTCTGCGGGTCCCGGACGGCAGCGATGACTTTCCAGCCATTGGCTACGTAGTGCTTAGTGAAGGCGAGGCCGATTCCACGGTTGCTCCCGGTGATCAAAACAGTTTTGGCGCTCATTGTGACTGTCGCGGAGAGTTTGCAGGTGGAGATGTGGTCGCTCGGATGCGTTTTGGGTAATGAAGTTTTGACTACGTTCATGCACGTTGTGGTTCGTCAACACGTTGCCTTGACGTCATCCAAGTTTACAGAGACAGAAGCGATTCACGCAATCGGACAGGTGTGAACTATACAAGTATCTACCACCACTTTCAACCGGGGATCATCTTTGTTCGGTTCTATCCTAAATTATATGACTTCGAAGCAGAAGACAAAGCTTCGTGCTGCTCCAGGAAAGTGGAGAGAGTATTGTCAATACCCGTAGCGTAACCCGATTGTTTTTTCGATCAGGCTTTGACAAATGAACATACGTATTTTGTTTTAGCATCACACTACAGTCGTCCCTCCCAAATCTGAACCCCTCTCAATTGATATGACATGATAAGTGATCGGATTTTCAATTTCGACATCTCCCGATTTCTGTAATAGCAGTTTCCCATACTAAGGCAATACACCTGATATTCCCTCCCAGTAATGATAACTGATGAGTTTTAGGGCCAGATATGAGCTAGTTTGGGCATTATCAATTTTGAGGAAGAGCCTGCGGGCTCGGATTTGAATGGAAATGGGAGCCCTGATGTGCGAACACCCAGAGCTCCAATGCCTCGTCGAGACCAGTATAGTGGTAGTGTGGCTGGTTTTGTGGTCATCGCTCACCACGACACTAAAGATCTCGACGGAGCACTTGAGATCCGAAATTTTGCCTGCGCGCGGGTTGGAAGGATAATATACGTATATTATACAGCACCACTCTCTCAGCTCGTTTTACGTAACTTTGGCTCGCGCATGTGCTTCTTTTCTTACTAGTTCCCGCTTTTCCTTCCGAGTGGGATTGCCTGTGCGAAGCATGGGTGCTTCGGAGGGCATGTTCACGGCGATGAATGAATTAGGGATTCTTGAGTGATAGCCAATATCGCTCCCTTCTGAATGTGATAATTTGGCAAATATGATAACCGATTGAGTTGGCCAGTTCTCCCGTGATAATCATTTGTGGGAGGGAAGACTGTATTGGTACACTGTGTCATATTTCCATTTAAGTACGATAGTTAGCAACTTCAACTTTTGGACACGACATTGTCGAGCCTCGACAATGACTCGTGCCGCACCAATGGCGCCACCACATCGAGATCCGCCTGCTCGCAGGTTTTTACATGAAACGCTGGTTCATTTCCATCGCAGCGTGCGAAATGTGCACGAAAGCAGTTGTCACGGAGCTTGGTGAGGCCACAACGGCGGCGCGTGAGAGCGCTCTCATCTGAGAGTGTGGCGAACATAATGATACTTATCCACCATTTAGAGTTATCGAGATAATCGCGTTTGAAGTTGACCAATCAATTTTCGGACATAATCGGACATCCAAAATTTCAATCGCAAAATTAATCGTAGAAACCGGAAAACACTCTAATTCGATTGCTTTACACGCGAGGTTTTCGACAATTTACAACTCGATAAAATCGAAAAAATATTGCAGCCTCAGCGCCTGAAAATATCTCGAAATTTTGGTCCCATGAAAATGGAGATATTTTTTTTCAGATGAACACAACTTCTCGATAACTTAACATTTCTTCGCAATCAATAGCTCAAAATGAGCGCAAGACACACGTCTTTTGCGTGGTATGCTTAAATCGCGATTCGTACTTTGGTTAATTAGTATACTTATGTTTGACGCCGTCTCATCTTCGTGACTTCCTGCACGCGTGTTGCATTTGCACTGTCTTGGTCTCCGTCGGGAGACTCGCTCGGAGTCAGACAAACTCCTGCAAGAACCGGGCGCGTGCTTCCGCCTCAGGGAAATCGCGGTCTCGGTGGGGACCAATGACACTCGGCAACCAAGCTGGTTACCAACCTCCACTGTCGTCAGGAGAACGTAGCGGTCGACACAAATGCAGTTCGTACTCATTGACATGCTGGCAGATACTGTATCCAAATTAGGAGTCGGAAGTCGCCGCTGCTCCCTCTGAGGTCTTTCAATGCTACGACCTTGCCCAAGGATCACCATAATCAACGCCTGTAATGCTCGGCAATGATGAACCACGCAGGACTTGAAAGGAGCTGGTAGAGACGGGCTCAGCTAGAGAGCTCGAGTTCTGCCATCAGTTGACTTGCGCGAAGCTCGGTCGGGATCACATGCGCTGACAGTTCGAGCTCATTTCATAATTTTCCTTGGCAGTCCAAGCTCCCTCGAGTTTGCTCTGCCATTGACAAGCTTCAGTCCGTGCAACATGGTCTCCGTTACCCAAGCTACCAAGGTTGCACTCGCGCTGCTCGCACTCCCAGTGCTCGACACCCAAGCCGCATCAAGCACCTGTCAAGTCAACCGACTCCAACGCCTGCACCATCGACTCGCTCACGGATTCAAGCGACGACGGGAGCGTACTCATCTACCCGGGAGGCGACACGCGCTGCGCCTTCGACGACTACACGGACAGCGTGACGACATTCGAGTCCAACTCGACGTATTTCTTCCAGGTGTTCCCTGCGGTCAGCCAGGACAAGAAGAAGCTGCTTCTCTTCTTCCAGGGCGGCGGCGCCTGCGTCGACAAGTACACGTGCGACTTCGCGCTGCAGTGTCAGCTTGGCGCGAGCTCGCTCATCACCACCAAGGCCTCCGTCACGGACACGGGCATCATGAACCGCACGCTGGACGGCAACGTCTTCAACGACTACAACATCGTGTACCTGCCGTACTGCACGGGCGACCTGTTCGTGGGCAACAAGTACCTGGATCCCTACGAGAGCGTGTACAACCAGGCTCTGGGCAACAAGCAGTGTCTGGGCCAAAACCAAGGCATGTACATGAACGGGTACAACAACACGATGGCGGTGTTGAAGTGGGCTCTGGCCAACTACCCTGAGCCGGAGCAGCTCGTTATCGGCGGCTACAGCGCCGGCTCACTGGCTGCTCAGATGTGGTCCGCGTACGTGGCGAACACGTGGGGTGTGGAGGCCAAATCTACGAAGTTCCAGGTGCTGGCGGACAGCTATGTCGGTGTGTTTCCCGAGTACAAGGCTCCTGCCAGCCAGTTGATCAACTACTACGGCGGTTGCGGACTCGTGGACTTCCCAGAGAGCATGGCCTCTGAATGTGAGGCCGAAACGGCGACGGTGACCGAGATGGTGAGCTCGCTCATGAATGAGGCTCCGAACACCGAGTGGCTCTTCATCGACAGCATTGCCGACAAGACCCAGCGCAAGTTTTACGAGTTGGTGCTTCTGGGCATCGCCGGATACCCGTTCACGAATCTGTTGCCGGCGGACGAATTTTACGGCAACATGACGGATATCCTGGATACATACTCTGCGTTTATGAATGTGACGCGTTTCAACATCGATAGCGACCAGCACGTGTGGTTGACTGGTAACAACTACGCGAGTGCGGCGGATCTACAAGGCAAATTGCTTGGTGATATTCTTTCCGCGTGGCTTGTGTACTCGTCGGGTAGCTCATCAAGTGATTCATCTATGAGCTCATCGAGCAGCTCTTTCGTGTCTTCGTCAAGCCGCTCTTCTGTGAGCTCTTCCAGTGGATCATCGGTGAACTCTGCGAGCAGTAGCAACTCTACTCCATCATCGAGCAGTTCATCGAGCGGTACCAGCCGAACCATTGCTCCTTCATCATCCAGCACGAGCAGCTCGAAGGCTTCTTCATCGAGCACCACCAGCACAACGTCTGCTCCTATCGAGTCCCCTGCGAGCACGACAACCACGCGATCTGAGACCAATACAACGTCTTCTCCAACTGAAATCCCTGCCAGTCCGACGTCATCGCCACCCGTGAACACGACGGTTGGTCCTACTCAGACTCCGGTATCGACCACAACTGCGCCCATGTTGACCCCGGCAACTACTGAGCCCACGGTCGACATTCCTACTTACTGCTAAACGGTGAGTTGCACAAATCAGTCACTTTAAGTAACTGACAGTAAGAGATAAACAAAGCAAGCTGAAGACCCTACACATATCGACGGAAGGTATTGTCGTTTTCACCCAAATTTGTAGAACCTGGAGGAAATTGGGAGTCCTTTGAATCGATTCCAACCGTTTTTGACCAACCAGAGGTGGCGTACGTCTCGTGGTGTGTCGGAGACTCAGACACACCACGAGACGTGCGCCACCTCAGTCTCAGAATGGTCGATTGGTGACTTCTGATTGGCTGAATATCGCGCGAATCGATTTGAAATCGATTCGCAAAAGCGATTCGATTCAGGCCATTCTCCGAACTTTATTCGTCTTGGATTCTAGATTTTGGAAGGCGTCCATTAATGCTCGAAGGTGCTATTAAGCAGGTTATCCTGCATCAACTGATGGAAGCCCCGCATTTTGTCGCTGATAAACTTGAAAAAAAATCGCTCTGTTTGTGCTGCGTGCGTGGGTGCATTGGGTGCCCTCTCCAACTTGTAAAAGTTTTTCAACACGCACGAATGCAGCGGGTCTTCAGGCGACCTCGATATGACGGTCCAGTTGGAGTCTTGTAGCACGAGCTCTCCTGTAGATAAAAACCACTTTGTTGTGCCAACCAGGATGACCCGGTCGCCCTCATCGTAACGACGGAAAGTCGAAATTGAGTTGACACACAGCAAACCCTCGAGTAGTGAGGTCACAAGGTTCACATCGAGCGGACTGGGACACTTCCGCTGGAGCTGTGAGTTCAATTCAAGCATTAGCGAAGGGAGACCTACGGGAAGTTTCTTCATGCTGCGCACGTACATAACGAAATGACTTGTCCGTCTCTCTCCGTGTATTCGAAGCGTGCTGCCACAACATGTTTCCAAGTTCTTGAACAGAGCAGGCCACAGGTGTGATGGAACTTTCCTGAATGCTGTTCGTATCGGGCACCGATTGCCAGCGATAGGAAACTTTCGTGCCGTTTTCCACCTGAGGAAACACCGTGTCGGTGTCGAGACGAAGCCAGTCCAAGTTGTTGCACATTTCTTCAAGAACTACGTCGCTGAAGCGACGTTGACTTGGCGGACGCTCGATTTTGGGCTCCAATTGGGCCACAAAATCCAAGTTCTGTGGCAAATTAGAAAATACAAAATACCGGTAAGTGTTCTTAGCACTGTAGAGCAAACAGGCAACTTGACGCACACGGACCTTCAGTGTCTGGGGTTTGTTCAAAGCTCTAAGAAACGAGGCACGAAGCTTCGTCAGCTCTTCGAACGTGGCCTTCAATTTCCGGTTTGTTTCCTCTGCACACTGCCGGTTTACCCTTTCAACGACTGCTGCACTGCGCCACTGAGTCGGACTCGTGGTGGATTGACACTGATACGCTGGAGCAGCATCTCCATTGTGAAAATGTGGCGCTTGCAACTCAGAGAGCTGAGCTGTCAAGATTTTGGCCTCCAATTGCAGCGTCTGGACCTCTAGTCGTCTCCGGCGTGAGAACTCCGTGGAGTAGGGCACCCCATCCAGCGTTGAGCGCTTGCAGTCGCTCTTCAGTTTCGTGGGTTTGGCCGCCTTCATGTTGTTGTCAATTGTCTTTCTATTGCTAATCATGATTCTGGCTCGGGAGAGAGGACAACATTATGTGGACCACATATTAGTACCTAAGGAACATAGTTTCACCCATAATATGAGGACGATTTATTCAAAGGTATCATTAAGTATGGCCCTTAACGCCGCCACCACAGCCCAGTTCTCGAGTCCAGGTATTGTCCGGTTCCAAAGTCCAGTTATCGTCCAGTTCCGTAATTTATTTTATCTTCGCAGTGCACAAGCAATTCATGCTATGTGTGTCCGGGAGCTGGGAATAAATCGATCAATGTTATTATCAAGCATCTACATGTAGCTATGTTGTCTCTGTTCTTTCATTAGAGCTTCAGTGTGTACTCCGTGCTACTTGCCATCTCGCATCTGCGGCCGCAATATGTAGTACTTCGAAGTACAACAGTATGAAACGATGCGTTAGCAGAGCATTTCCTGTGGTCACTTGGGAGATTGCAGGGCACACAAACCACCAAAACTTTCGACAAACGAAAAATCCTCAGCTGAGGCTGTCAAATTGTGCGGATAAACTCCATTAAACAGTCACGCATCCTCCTCCTGCACTAGATGAACAACAAAACTGAAGGGGCAACTAGATCCACGCACGAAGCGTAAACTCTCCATTCCTGTGGCAACGTGACGACATCTTTGCCGTTTTCAGCAGCTTTTGAGCCGCAATTTTTCCATTGCGGGTCGTGCAACTCACGATGCGTACGACTTGACCGGTTGTTGCTTGATAACGTTTGACAGAAGCCATCCATTCCTCCCAGCTTCTATGAGTATTCTCAGGGGCTGAACCTCGACAGTTATGTTTGGCCCCCGCGACGCACGATGGTCTCGTTACAGGCTGCTATTGTGGAAATACATGACTGCATTGGGTTGTATTAACGTAGAGCTTGCGAAATACAGAAGCAGTCGTACCTGCACGTGATCACGCTCATCACGTGCCTCACACGTCTCGCTTGTTGACGGCTGACACAGGCTAGCCATTGTGACTGATATAGCTAAATGTTGCGCGCGCGATGAAGTCTCCTCGAGCGGGGCGCGGCCTTCTATCGCCTGCGGAGGACCACCCCCAAAGAAGCCTCTTCTTGAGACTTCCTCTTCTTGACGAAGGCGTCCGTTGGCGGAACCTGAGCTCTGCACGGAGTGCTTCCGGATGCGATGCCGCTACTGATGTCTCTGCCACCACCTTTCTGGGGGCCGATTCAAGAATAAACTGTAACTTCGTCCGACGGTAATGAAAAATATATAAATTACGGAACTGGACGATAACTGGACTTCGGAACTGGACAATACCTGGACTCGAGAACTGGGCTGTAGTGGCGGCGTTAAGTATTTAACCTCAAAACCAAGCGAGCTATACTACGTTATAGAGGGGTCTTTTAGATACATTTTGACGCTTTCAGGTCCCCAGAAAGTGAAGTTGGAGAAAAGTTGTGGCCATCGGCGTGAGATGCCTCGGAAAAAATATTTTGTTCCAGATTTTTTTTTCTTAGGCCGTGTTCGACTACATTGCCATTTTCCTTGAATCATGATTTCCCAGCATTTTTTCAACTCGGTTCATCGCGAAAAGCATTCTCGCCCAGTGCAAAATCTCACTTCACTGGTAGTCGTGTTCGAGGCCGAAATCTTATTATAGTGGTCGCATTCGGTGTGGCTCACATAAGATTCCTCCGTCAGTTACCACTCTGGAAAAGAGTTCCTGGAGGTAAGCTCTCTCGTTTGATCTCGTGTCTTCATAACCAACAAGCAAACGCTGTAACTCGGTATTTAAGGAGGCTGTATTTGTACCTGACAGAGCTTATTACTTCAACATCTAGGGGTGCGGGGCTGCAGATCTGTTGCAGTACGGTGTGTAGCCGGGGACTTTGCGTCCGCTTGCGGGCTCTTCAGAGGTTTTCGCGAGGCCTGCCGAAGCCGTCGTGGTCTTGTCCGACGCGGACACGGCAGTGCCTCCATCGCCGGTGTCGCTGGCGTTGTCGTCGTCCAGGTCGCTGCGGCAAAGTTCACTTGTTAATGCCAAGATTGTACCCGCCTGCGCACCTGTGGCACGGGTGTCCCCTTTGCATAACTGAAATTAGAAGCGGTCTTTAGAATTGATATAAAGCCACCTTACCCGCGATAAAGCAGAAATCGTAGCGTGCGAGAACTCGTGCTCTCTCATGGCCACAATTTTGGCCCTCTGCTTCAGCTTCGATGGCAGGAGGTACACCCATACATCGTCATCGAACGTCGGCTTGCCAGCGTCAGGGCAGGTGCCGACGCCAGATAGCCCTGTGAGGTACTTGTACTGATTATAGTCTTGCATGAGTTGCGTGAACTTCGACTTGTACAGCCCTAAAATGATCACCAGATAGAAGGTTAGTTGACCAAGCAAAGGCTGTACACAAACCCGGTTCAGTCACCTTTGTCGAGGGTTCGTTGGTGCTTGGCATTGAGAGCTAGCACCAAGGCGCTTCATGCCTTTGCCTTAGCCTTGATACCTTTGTCGGTCGCAAGGGATCGGTTGGTTCTTGCATCCAGGTACTTGTCCAGCAGGTCAAACTCTTCCATCTCGTTCCAGAATGCTCCCACAGCTCCTCCACCACTTGGAACGCCACCGGGGTTGCCGGCATCAGCGCCAGCGGCGGCATTGGTAGCGTTTGCAGCACGTACGGCGTTGGCGTTGGCCATGGTACGAGGCGTTCTTCTTGTCGTATTTACTGCTTGTCGCGGGATGCGGAAATGAAGCGACGAAGTGCTAAGGATCCGATGTCACTAATGAGAGGGGGGACAACTCGTTTTACTGACCAATTAGGGATTCAAATCTCCACTTTAGTGACCTGCTGAAGGCACCGACAAAATCGCTCGGCAAATACACCCTCCGACCTGTATTTTGAAACAGTGGCCGTAATGCTACTTTCACGCGATAATGCGATTCTGATTTTCGCGTGTTCGTTGCCGTGCTGATGGCTCGAAATGCAATTTTAGGCCTAAAGTGTTATTATCTTGCCGCGTCGGACACGGCCTTAGTGTTATGGGGTCTAAAAACGCTGATCTTTCGATGATACTTTTGAAAAAATCGTCCTCATAATATGAGGACGATTTTTCAATAATATTATTATAACGCCATTGTAAACAAATGATTTATGCATTTATACAGCTTACGTCGAAAAACCGCGCTTCGAGTAGTATGCCTAGATTGCGATTCGTTGATAAATGGCAATACACAAACGTTGAATCCATTGCAAGGATACAATGACTATACTGTAGCTACTCGCCTAGTTCTTGAGCTCGTTCGTGGGTTGGTACGCCGGGTAGTCGTTGTAGAACTTCCCACCCAGAGCCGAGTTGTAGTACACCTCGTGACCAGCCATCGGCTCCACCGGCCAGTCGTTCTGAAATCGCTCCGCCAGGTCGGGGTTGGTGATGTACAGGCGGCCAAACCCAACAAGGTCGGCAGCGCCGCTGCGCACAACACCTTCGGCGGTATCGCGCGTGTAGTTGTTGTTGGCAATGACAACACCCTTGAACGCAGTCTTTGCGTCGAAGGCTGTCAATGTGCGGCTCTTGTTGGAGTAGCGGAGGTGGGCACAGTCGCCATCGAGCACCGCTAGGTATCCAATCTTGTGCTTGCCCAGTTGCTCCATGGCGTACGTGAACATCTCGAAGTTGTCCTCGCTGCCCATGCCGCCAAAACCGCCGTTAGGCGAGAGGCGGACGCCGATGCGATACGGTGGGAAAACGGTCTTGATCGCCTCGACAAGCTCCAGAAGGAATCGCGCGCGGTTCTCGAGCGAGCCACCGTAATTGTCCGTGCGCTTGTTAGTGACGGATTGGAGGAACTGGTCGATGAGGTAGCCATTGGCACCGTGGAGTTCGACTCCGTCAAACCCGGCCTTCTTCGCTAGCACGGCTGACTTTCGGTAGTCTTCGACTATGGCAGCGATCTCCTCCGTCTCTAGCGCACGGGGTGTCTCGTAGGCGGAGACAACGTAGTCGGCATTGCGTGTGTGGCCGCTCTCAAGCCGAAGAGCCGATGCAGACACGATCTCGCCCTTCTTGTTGAAACTCGAGTGGCTCTGGCGACCCATGTGCCACATCTGCATAAAGATCTTGCCGCCCTTCTTGTGGACACGGTCGATCACACGCTTCCAGCCCTCGACATGGGCGTCGGTGTAGCACGCCGCAGCGTGGTACCAGCCGTAGCCCTGCTCCGACACGGCGGTGCCTTCAGAAATGATGAGACCAGCTCCCGCGCGCTGTTCGTAGTAGATTTCATTGTTTTCCGACGGCACGCGATCCGCATCCGCACGACCACGACTGAGTGGGCCGAACACGATGCGGTTCTTGAGCTCAAGGTTGTCGCCCAGCTTCAGCGGCGTGAAAAGCTTGTAGTCAGTGGTGGAAACCATTGTCTTTTCGGTGGTGCGTGGGAGCTTTTGCTGCTTGGGTTGATGGAAGGAAGAAAGCAAAACGCAGAATGAGCAAGGCAACTTAGAGCTAAGAAGCTGAAGACGCTTATATTGCAAGAAGTTCACGACATCGTCTCAGTTGATTCGACAAGTGTTGTTAGGATTCTCGACTGCGATTGGTGCAAGGTGCTTTTACAGCCATAGACAGGTCGATGTTGTTAGTGTCAACATGCATGTCGAGCAATCTTGGATGCGTTCTAAAATTGAACTTTCAAGCATACATGTACCGTATTATTTTCGGTACTCCAGCCAATCAGATTTGATCAGTAAACTTCGTTGGTGTATAGCACTATGATTTTGAGTACTTTATATTTATTATGTGTGTTTTACGAGCAATAATGTGTATTTTATGTCATTTTAAAGTGTTTGTTTCTGTCGTTCCCAGGATTTCTCCTTATTTCACTTTGTGGGATCTACGTGTTGTCTGTAGTTTCAGTGGCTTCATTTTACCTCAGTGTAAAAACAATTTTATTCGTCTCGAAGTCACCTCCATTCTCCTCGTTCGATACGCTATAGGGACCTTCATCGTGTAGCTCGACAATGGTTACTGCTAAATATTTGGCCACTGATTTCCTCGACAGGAGATCGTGCAGACGGTGTGTCGATCAGCATGCCCTTCAGCAAGTCGGCAGATTCGATCGATGTACACCTGCTGCTTCTCCATACCAGGAATGAATGCGACTTCGACGCCCAGCGGATTGATGGAGCCATCGATACCCGATTAGCTAAAGGCCTTCGCCGCCAAGTGACAATCGATCCGTGCGACGTTGAAGTTTACGCGCGATCACTGATTGGCTGAAGTGACTCGGACCCGTTCAAGATCGCTCAAAAGTCTGCATGGCGCGCCGCTGACAGTGATATACCTGTTCCACCTCACTCCCCAACAATCCACCTACCTGCCACTCAGCCACGCACTCGCGACCGTCATGTCCACCACCGCCAACAGCAACAAGACCGTCCTCATCACAGGTGCCACACGTGGCATCGGTCTCACCTTCGCCCAGCACTACACCAAGGCTGGATGGAAGGTCATCGGCACGGCACGCGACGTCGACAAGGCCACCAACGTGAGTCTGCCTTGAGACACCGCAGTAGTCCAACCCACTAACTCCCCATCGTTGCGTAGCTCAAGGCGCTCTCGCCCTTCAAAGTTGTGCAGCTGGACACGAGCGACGAGGCCTCGATCCTGAGCATGGCCGAGCAGCTGGAGGGCGTCCCCATCGACCTGCTCATCAACAACGCCGGCATCCTGGAGCAAGGCTCGTACGCCAGCGTCTCCAAGGACTCGTTCATGCGCCACTTCGAGACCAACTCGGTGGGGCCGTTCCTCACCACGCGCGCGCTGCACAAAAACCTCAAGCTGGGCGCCGACGCCAATGGCCTGGCCATCGTCGCGTCCATCACGAGCCTCCTGGGCAGCATCCAAGCGAACTTGGACGGCGCCTTCGGGCCGCTGCAGAAGGTCTACTACGACAACCACAAGATGCCGAACGGAGAGATCTACAGCTATCGCGCGTCCAAGGCGGCGCTCAACATGATCAACGCCAACCTGGCCATGAACCTGCACGAGGACAAGATCGCTGCTGTCGTGCTGCAGCCGGGCTACGTTAAGACGGATCTGACACACCACAACGGCGTCGTGCTGCCCGAAGACTCCGTCGCTGGTATGGCCAGGGTCATCTCGGGCCTTACGCTGGACGACACGTCCAAGTTCTACGACTTCCAGGGCCCCGAACTGCCCTGGTAGAATGAGACACCTCGTTTTAGCTGCATTTTAACGAAGGAAGTTGGCTAATACACGAAGTCTGCGTCGTCCGATATGAAATTTATTCCACTCGAGTGATCCACACCGCTCACCAGGGCATCTCGTGGCCTTGGAAGTGGTAGAATTTGCCAGTGTCTTTCATCGTAACCTTCTCGATCACACTTGTCATCCCTCGCACGCTCTCGTCCGTGTGGACATCTCCCAGTCCACCCGTCAGGTCCGTCACCACGTATCCGGGATGAACGACGATCGCAGCGATGTTGTCCGTCTTCAAGTCAATCGCCAAGCTCGAGTTCACCATGTTCACTGCCGCTTTCGACGCGCCGTAGCTGTAGTTGCCGCCGTACGTGTTGCCCGCGATGCTGCCCATCTGCGACGACACTGTCACCACGAGAGCTCCGTCCTTGCCGTTCTTCTCTGCGCCGAGCTTGAGGTTCGGCAGCAGTGCACGCGTCACCAAGAAGGGGCCCACCGTGTTCACCTCGAACTGACGCATGAACATGTCCTTGGTCGTCGTCTCCAGGTCGCCGGGTATGAAGATGCCTGCGTTGTTGATGAGGAGGTCGATGGGGACTCCTCGGAGCTCCTCAGCCGCCTGGGCGATCGACGCCTCGTCGGTGCAGTCGAGCGACACGATCTTGAACGGAGACAGCGCCTTCAGCTACAAAGCAAGAGTTAGTTAGAGCGGATTTCTTGTCCGGCGTGGAGGAAAATGATGCGCACACGCACCTTGTCAGCTGTGCTGGCGCTGCGAACGACGCCGATGACGTTCCATCCGGCCGTCGTGAAGTGTTTGGCGAACTCGAGGCCGATGCCTCGAGTGCTGCCAGTGATGAGGACGGTCTTGGGGGCCATGTGATTCAGATGCGGAATTTTGTCAAGTGAGCTGAAGGAGACAATTGGCAAATGATTGCCAGCCAGTGAGGATTCGTAATCATTCATCGGGTAATCTGCTGTGTTAGCCAAATGGTATCCATGGATATTGGGGAAATAGTATCGAGCGACGTGGTATAACTGGTCTTGTCTGGGCACAACCTGCTTGCGAAAAACCGTAGACCATGACTCATCCATATGCAAGACGACACTAAGAGTCTGCAGCACCCGCACTGCAGACTCGGCAATGCGGAATGACCATGAATATGAAGAGTAAGTTCCATTCATCATAGCTGTTCCGGAAGCTGGTAGGCGCGAGAGCATCACAGCAAGCACCAACCAAGTTGAGGCTCCATTCCAGGTTTGCTGGAAAAGGAAACCGCTGCGTGGCGTCTATAGCGCCCGGAATTCTTATGGAGCAATACTGGCCACTTGCTGCCAGCGTCCAGCGTCCTGGGCGTCTATATAGCGGTCGTGTTGGCACGCGCTGCCCCTTCAGTTTGCTTTCCACCGGGCGAGCATCGAAGGTCTCTGCGCATCGCCACCAAGGACGCGCTCCCGTCAGTTTCAATTTGCCCAGCAGTCCACGCCACGTCATGCTCGTGTGTGCCGGACGAGCAGCGCAGCGCCGCGCACAGCTAAGAGCCGATACCTGGAACAGCAGCGACGAGGAGGACGAGGTACCGCATGGAGCCATCGCGCGGCCTCGGAGCCGCTTCGACCCGCGCGTTGTGCGCTCTCGCAACTGTGCCAACGTCAGGAAGGCGCAGCGTGCGGCTCTCCGCCGACGGTCGGAGCGCGCTCGGGACGAGGAGAGGCGACGGCGCGCCGAGGAGTGGGAACGCACACTGATGCTGGCACGCGCGTCACGGGTCGTAGCTCGCCACAACGCGGAAGCAGGGGCCTTGAGACTCGTATCGACCTACCACAAGATGCTGCAGCACGGATACTTGGCGATGGACATCGGACGGCCGCGCACCATGGAAATCCACGACTTCATGCTCTCAGCCATGGCCGGAGACATCATCACCCCAGAGTTCTTCGGCCTGAAAACGTTCATGCAGCAGTGGGACTTGCTGTCGCGATTCCACTCCGAAGTTGACTTTCACGCTGAACGACTGCAGCTCTTCCCCATGGACGGAGCCGCCAAGACGTATCCATCTTTGGCTGCACGGGATCGGGACGAAGCTGTCTACGTGGTCAAAAGCACAGGCACAACGACGCTTAGAATCTCCCGCTTGACCGTCGAAAACATTTTCCCGCACATACTCAACGACGAGCAGCTCGTGCAGCTCCTCATCGGCAAGACGTACCGCTTCAACTTCACCGTCTTCTCGCACGTTAGAGCGGACGGGGTGATATTCCAGATGGAGTCACGGGTGGATCTCTCGTCGGCGCTCATGACACTGCTACATGACCGCGAGGCGGCTGCCAGTATAATCCGCAAAGCTGCATTCATGCCCAGTGGGAACCTGTCACTGCAGGACGAAGTGCGTGATTCGCAGAACACACTCGCGAACAGCTACCTGTAAAGAAGTACTTGTGCTTCTAAGAAAATGTGTCTGAAATGCCGAAAAATAGGTCAACAGGTTAGCAAACGTTTGTCAAGAGCACCATCAAACGCACCAATGCGGCTGGGGTCGTGTTTCTTGTTAGGAAGACTCGCGACTCTCGACTCTCTCACGACAGGTACATGTTGGTGTTTGAAAGCAGGTAGTCGAGCAGCTCTGCGATCGCCTGAAGAGAATACGTGGCAAGCGGCATCTGCATCACTAGTCGGAAACCTCTGGAAGATGTGTCGTCCGTGTGAACGGTGCACTTGTCCAGATACACCAGGGTCCCGTCGCATTTCAGCTTCAACGGGTTATGCGGCGGGATCTGGAAGAAGTAGTGCAGCTCTTGCTGCTGTAGAAGCGTAGGCGATGAGGTCAAATAGCCAACAGCGAACTCGGCGACGAACTCTTTCGCGCCATTGACAGAACGTCGGAACATTCGAACGCTGCCTGAAATGGCGCCTGGCCGCGAGAGATCACGGGGAGGCAGCATGCAATACTCGATGACGTCTTCACCGTTCCAGGCATCTCCCTTGGACTTGGTATTCTTCAGAATGTCCTCCAATATTTCCAGTGTATTGTCAACGTACACAGTATCCTCGTGTCTGACGTTTGCTGGGGTAGCCTTTTCCTGCTGGCGTCCGGCTGCCTGTTTTCTGGGGACAGCTCTCTCATCCGGAGTGACGTCTTCACTCATGGTGATGCAATTGTTCAACAGCGTGGCGTTCTGGCACATGTGGCGATGGATACGCTTCCAGTGCGTTCGCTGGCAATCTCGTGAGCAATATTTAACTGTTTTGCAGGCACTGCACGTTGACAGCTTCTCACCAGGATACGCTGAATTATCGCAGCCAGCGCACAATGACCCATTCTCCATGTATTTGTTGTGTCTCAGCTGACACAACTCGAAGCCAAGCGCTTGGGATGAACATTTCAGGATATAAATGATCACGTCCTGTCCGTAAACTTCACCTTCCATGGGGACAGCAAGCGCACGTCGGTCAATTGTTTCCAGCGGGGGAGGTCGACGCCAAAACACCAGCATTGAGTTGTCCACGGCGGCTCCGTCGATGGCTTTCGAAATATCAAACAGAGGACTTGATCCTGCTGGTGCTAAGTTATCATTCACTCGTAACGTCCAGCGCTGGCCAAGGACTGTCTGGAGACTGAACACCGTCTGGTTGGAGGTGCTCTTCCCTTTCGTGATCTCTAGGATGGCTCCAGCGAAATGAAACTTGGGCGTAGTCAGTTCTTGCAGATTACCACTCCGCGTCGGAGCGGGGTTTGTGACGCTGGTCTCAGTTTTAACCACGGGTTGCGGGGCCGGAGCATTGGGAGCAGTCGACTGCGCGCGTTTTTTTCCTTTGCTCTTCTTTTTCTTGCTCTTACCCGCGACAGCATGGCGAGCTTGACTGTGGGCCTGCAGAGCATCGAAGACCATACGGTCGTTGCAGAGTTCGCAGACGACAGTACGGCGTGGGCACTTTGATAACTTGTGGCTGAGCAACTGGGTAGGCTTGATGATTGACTTGCAGAATCCGCATTCGACCATGTTCTGGGCCATTACGCTTGCAACGACAGAAGACTCCATATACCCGTTCTTTTTCATGCCTGAACGAAGAGTTTCCTTGGCGGTGTCAAAAAGAACCTTGGGATAAAAGGCAGGAAAGCGAATGGCAACTGACTCCGCCATCTGCCCTAGCTCATGATACACAGTAGCCATGGCATTGTCGTACTTCTTGAAGTACAGTGCACCGATAGAATAGTACGCGTCTGGTATGAATCTCTCGTCGGGGGGATTACTATCGACGTATTCCTTGTAGACTGACATTGCAGGATCAATCATACCCAGCCCGATCATCGGTGCAGCAAACCAGAAAAGCCAATCCGGTTTCTTTTCGATTGCCAGGGCAGCTTCGATTGAGTCCATGGAGTCATTATAGCGTTCAAGTGTCAAATAGGCATTGCCTAGATAAAAGTGAAAGGAGGCTTCGTCCGGATGCATCTTCACGCAGCGTTTCCAGTGAAGAACGGAGTCTTGATCGCTCATCATCTCCCACCTGCCAATTACGTAAGCTGCATCGATATCCCTCGGATTTATCTGGAAACTCACAGCAGCTTCCTTGAGAGCCTTAGCCAGCAATGCCTTCTGACTTGCTGCGCTTGTAAATACACTTTTCGGTCGTTCCCACACTAAATCGGCCTTCTTCAGATCCCGCAAGGCGCCTTTAATGTCACCAGTGGCGAGAAGCTTTTCCGCACTTTCAACAAGCTTTTCTGATGCAAGGTACTTGCAAGCAGTGATACCTCCGGCTTTTGCGCGACCTTGAATCTCAGCGCTGATAACTGCAGAATGTGGTCGGTAAATTCCCGCTCTGCCGAAGTGGTCTGATGAGGATGTAGCGCTGGGTGTGTAGGAGCTAACCTTCGTGATTTGTATCTCATCGTCGTCACTGTCAACGCCGACGCTAAAGTCCGGGCCACTTTCATTGTTTGTTTCGTCCAAATAAGCACCATAGAATTCCTGAAACACTTCCTTTCCGCGCTGTGAGACGGCGGAATTATTCGAAAATTTGTCGGCAATATCACCCCCACCGAAAACGGTGACACCCACGTCTGCAAAATCATGTTTCATCAATAGATCTGTGAGTCGGTTCTGAGTAGCCGTCAGTGTCCACTCTCGAGCCTGGCTTTCATCCCGTCTGCCACCATAGCCCTTTTCGAACAGCTGAGCAAGGTACTGCTGTGCTTCAGGCAGGCCATGCTGCGCTGCACGAGATGTCCACATCCGTGCTGCAAACGCGTCAACCGGCGTCCCCCTGCCAGTCGAATACGCAATAGCGACATTGTACTGACCTACGGGGTAGTCGTGTTCTGCTGACTTCAGGAAAAAAAGGAACGCCCTTTTCAGGTCAGCTTTTACGATAGGAGCAGGTATTCCGTCACGATAGCAAACGCCCAGCTCATTCTCGGCTTCGGCCACACCTTGATGGGGGAACACACGATTTCCCGGTGGTTTGATAAACGGACGCAACGCTGCTGCTTTGTGAAAGCACTCCATCATTTTGTGAGGATCAGCTGTAAGCGGCATGCCTTTGCGCACACTGCTGCTGTAAAGCACACCGAGTCGGAACCACGCCTCTGCCACGCCTGCTTCTCCAGCTATGCGGAGATTCGTCATACCCTCTTTCACCAGGTCGTCAAGCGGTAATCTTGCTCTACCCGGGGTCCCTATGCTGTCAGTGACTTGAAGAAGCGCCTTCGCAGCGATAACGAGGTTCTCCGTACCAGCCTGGTAAATTTCAAGTCGGCGAGAGCCGCGCGTGTGTACCTCGATCCATTTCGCTGGCACTTCCTGGTAGTTAATCATCGGCACCAACTCAATCTCTGGCTGTGTACTCTTGACCTTGTGTTTCTTCTTGTTCGCCTTGCTTTTGCCAGATTTCGCTTGTTCCCGGACAGCATTGGCAGCCGCCTCCGCAGCTGCTGCTGCATTTGCAGCCTCAACCTTGGCTCTCTCCTCCAGCTCCACTCTCTTCTTCTCTTTCTCGTACTCTGCTTTTTCTTTCTGAATCATCGCCTCAGCAGTGCGTCGTCTGCTCAGCAACGTCGCATCTTTCTGGTCCAACTCGAGTCCCTCGACACAAATCTCCTTGGCCTCATCGTAGTCCTTCATCCCCATCATCGCTTCAGAAAGCAGCCTGTAATACTTGACATTCTCATAATTGTCCGCATCCAGCGCGTCCTCCGCGTCTTCACGCGCGCACTCAAACTCCTTCAGCCTCAAGTAGCACATGGCTCTATTGCCCAGCAGCACGGCCTGGTTCGGCGCCACGTCCAGCGCCTGCGAGTAGGCCTCAATTGCCTCTGTATAGTTCCCCTCCTTGAAGTAATCATTGCCAATGAGCTTCAGATCCACCCACAGCGGGTCTTCGTTCTCGTCTCCGTCGTAGAGGAAGTTGTGCTGCAAGATCTGCTCCAGACTCGCAGGAGGGGGCGTAGGCTCCAGCGACACCGGGTCCAGCACGCCGGCCTTGCTCTCCTTCACCTTGGGTTTATCTTCCACCTGGTTTGTGGCCTCTGGCGTCTTGCCGAGCGACGAGAAGGACAGCAACTTGGCCACGAGCTCCCGGATCTGCTGGCGGATGAGCGCGTTGCACTCGATGATGTCCGCCAGCCGCTCGAAGGTGGCGATGGCGTGCTCGTACTGCGCCAGCGTGAGCTGGCTCTGGTGCGCCACCTTGTTGCGGTACAGCAGCGCGCGCTGCACCACGGCGGGCAGCTCCGGGTCCAGCCCGAAGAAGCGCAGGTGGCTGTGCCAGTGGCGCCGCAGGTACTTGAGCTGGAAGGACACGTCCGTCTGCTGCTCGGGGCTCAGGCTTTCGACGCTGTCGTCGGTGTCGGCTGCGCGCCGTCGGAAGTGACGCGACGTGCCGTTGCGCTCCTGCTCCGCGTCTCTGCGCGCCACGCGCTGCTTCTGGAAGGCCACGAACTTGACCAGCTCCGGGTGCACCATGCTCATGACGGCCTGAAGGCAGCCGGCGGCGATGGCGCCGCTCGCCAGCGTCTCGATGGACGCGCCTCCAGCCTCCGCCATCGAGTGCGCACTTTTTGGATGGTGAGATCCGATACTGAGGCGAAAGTATGGGTGCACCACATTATAGTTACTTCACATCAGTTGATGTAACGTGAAAGTAACATTGAAGTTGGTAGACTCGATGCGGCTGATTGGGTCACAAGGAGAGCCATCAGCGGCACCCCAAACATGACACAATGTTCTGCGGTACACTACGCTAGATCATTACATGGTCACTCGTACTACTCGACGCTTTGGCGTAGCTGCGAACTCGAAAATGAAGCCCATCATGCTTTCGTTGAGGCGGTGGACAGCTCTTGCCTTGTCACATGCTTCTTCAACGACGCTGATTAGCGCAGCCTTTGATCTCGAAGGGAACCGCTCCTTCGCAGCGGCCAAGTAGTCGTCATTGAGCGATGTGAATGCGTCAGCATACGCAGCTCGGCGTTGGACCGATCGAGGGACCGAGATCTCCAACACTTCGAGTTGGTACGACATTCGACAGGCTGGATCTCTCAATCGATCAGCCAGGCCGGTGACCGTGTCGGAGCCGTGAATAGTCAGCTTTCGGAGCCCCCAGTTGTCGAGTTCTCTGTGTGATGAGAGAACCACGTCAAAGTCCGTGAGGTGAAGCTCTTCAAGACGAGGGCAAGCGACTGCCACCATGTCGAGAGCGATGCAGCGACGTCTGCCTCTCCAGAACATCCCCATCCTGAGCGAGCGTAGACTCCCACCGATCGATGTTAACAGATCGGGTACCAAGTTCGGGTCTTCAATCTGAAAGAATTCCAGGGACAGAGACTGCAAAGCGTGCGATGGGTGGCCCTGCCTGTCACTTGGAATGAACCTGTGGGTTGCATCACCGAGGTCAAGGTCGCACACTCCGTAGCCAGGCACTATGACTTCAGCTTGGTCAGCCATTTCGGTAGGGTCATAACGAGCACGGCAGCGGACATCACGGGACAGTACGACGCTGTTGTCTCCATCCCCTCCATCTAATACACGAGGCCGGAGTTTGGTTCCTTCCTTGACGTCGATAAAGCCATAAGTGGAGTGGCCTGGCGTGCTCTGCTCCAGAGTCGATGGAGGATAACAGTTCGCTATCGCTGTGGCAATGGAGGCAACGGCACTAGCTGACAAGTGGATATTGGTAAGCCTCACTGATTGCACCGAAGCGCTCGAGGCATTGCTCCACAGCGCATACGCTAACCATCCCCAGCGCACTTGGTTCAGCCACCAGATACGGTCGCCGAGGGTCCCCATGTTCAAGGTCAACTTCTGAATCGACACGGACTCGGTCATTGCAGAAAGAAATCCAACAGGTCCTGCTGCAGAATCACCCGCAAAAGTCACTTCCAAGTCCGAAAGCTGCCCCTGTCGGATGCGAGTTGAGCCACCACGGAGATAGTTCTCTGGCGCCTCGCACACTGGACGACTACACACCAAGGTACCCAAAAGAAAACCAGCACTGGATGCAGCTTCGCTAGTTGCCACTGAATCCACAATTTCGTCAAGACTGAGACGGACAGTTGTCAAATTCATGCGAGAGAGTGCAGTGGCCACATTCGCTCCTCCAGGCGCTGAAAAGTTGGGCTTCATCGTCTCTACAGATGAGAGCTCCGAGCTCGGGGCCAAGGCTTCCCACGTTTTCAGCATCTTCGCGCAATCTGTCACAGCGCAAAGCTGGACCACCGCCGGCACATCCGCATCGAGGAGCGATCCCAGTTTTCGTGAGAATGAATCCACCGACAATTCTGTCCCTTTGCTCGTCGCAGCATCTTGAACACCTTTCGTCGGAATGGCCACGTGTTCAGCTGTCCACTCGATCTCACTGCACCCTTCACCCCACTCCGCCGTCGCTTGTCGCCCCATGAAGTCACACAGCGCCCCAGTCACCTGACATCGCATCTCCTCCAACGTCTCCATCGCCGCACTGAACTCAGTCGAATACTCTCTCGGATCGTCCGGGCACCCGAAAAGAGCCCCCCACGACACCGTCGACCCCTCGGCGGCAACGTCCTCCGACCCGACCGTCCCCACCAAATAGCACTCCCAGACCGGGAACACGAACAGAAAGTCGGGCGTCAGCAGGTCGCCGAAGTTGTCGGCGACCACCACGCAGTCCGCCAGCAATTGGACGAACGCCGGTCTGCTCACCGTCGCCAACACGTTGAAGAGTTCCATGGCCTCCCGAATCCGCTGCAACTTTTCTCCATCGCGTCGACTGGCAGGGAACGGGATCGGGAGCACGCACCTGCCCGCCAACTGCTCGTAGCCTTTGGGCAGCGACGGCCAGCACCGAATTGATGCGCGCACCGGCGAGTGGGAAGCCCGAAATTCGCGGGAGTCCACGACGTCGAGACTGTCGTGCAGAGTTTTGCACTCGTGGAGAATTTCTCTCCACGGTTGCAGGAACGACCACTTGAGCTCCATTGCGCCTGTTGACAAATGTGCGGTGGAGAAGGAGTCGCTTCGTCCTCAAGTGGGGTGCCGCACATCGCCGATGCGCTTTCGAGTCCGACGTGCTGCGTGCATTTCACCCTATGGAAAGCTCGTCCTCAAGTTGACATCGACAGTGCTGACGAACGGCGCACTAGGGAAACATTCGCGTAACATACATAGAAGGTTTTGGGCAAAAATGGCGATCCAATGCAAATGTAGCCATTCTCCCCGTTTCCTATGATGCTGGTTTCTTCAGCTTCTCCAGGTCGAGGTTTGCACGGGACTTTATACAATGTATTTCTTTACATTAAAATGTTTTTCTCGTAGTACACTATTGTACATCGCGGATACTGGTAGGAACTCTTCTTTTAAGCAGCACACGGAAAATCGATCGTGTATCGGGATTTCGGGTCGACTGTGTACTTCCGCACATTCTTCTGCATCTCGTCGCGGTGGTGGCCCGAGAGGCGCTGCATGATCCGGTAGGTGAATTCGCGGTCGGATAGAAGCTGCGTATCTGCCATTTTGCCTATTTGTGCCACCATCCACACGGCGTCCAACGCACTGAGGAACCCCCGACAGGTGCCCACTCCCTCATGCCACACGGGCTCGAGCAGAGAATCGCCAATCAATCCGACGTAAAGCTTCTTCCCATGTGACGTGAGAATACTCGCAGCCTTGTCAGCGCGGGCGAGCGAGCTGAAGTCGAAGATACTGAGGCGTGCGAAGTCCGTCTTCCTGGGGATCCCCACGAAATTCACGATCTCGTTCACGAACAAGTGGAAGGCGTCCTGGTTGATGTTATCCGCTCGGACCAAATCCGCCGGGTTCGGGAGATTCTTCTTCACCACTCTGCGGACTATCAAGTTGTGTCGCTTCGGTGTCATCACGAGGTAGTGCATCTCCCCGCGGAAATACACGATGTTCTCCAGGTCGAGGCCGACTTCGCGCATCTTGTGGAGCATCTTGTGCTTGAGTTGAGTTGTCCACGAGAATTCCTTCACCTTGGTCTCCTCAGACGTCTCTAGATTGGGAAAGTAGCAAACAATCCCCAGCGACTCCTTTTGGCAGAAGACGAAGCGCTCGATACCCGCAGGCTCGGCCAACGCATTGTTGGTACCTGACGCCCCCAATACCGCTGTGAATTCCGTTTTGGAAATTTGAGGCTTTGTTTTGATCGTGTAAGGCGAGATACCGCTGGCTGGGCTCAATTGAGGGGGGACGATTGCCTCGAAGTCCGTAGCTGTGTGCACCTCCACACCGACCAGAAGCGCGAGTTTGAGCAGGACAAGCTGCAACTGCCGTGTACTCACGTGGAAGTACGTCCTGGACTTGCAAAACTTTGGGAACAAAACCTTCGCGCCCAGTGACGCCATATCCTGAACGACCCACGGCCACAAGTGCAGCATGTTCTCGCGACTGAACTTGGTTCGCTTCTCCAGTACCGATACGTGACTGCCAAGTAAGGCCAGCTCCACCGCTGCACGCAAACCCACTGGGCCTGCGCCTACGATACAAACGCGCTTCTTGGCAGCGGGTTTCTGCTTGTACACGTCCACGTTGAATCGCGCATCCAACAACTTGAAGAGCTGTTTCTTGCGGAAGCCCAATTTGCTGTACACGGCCGCCTTGATTTGGTAGTACAGGTGCCAGGGCTCCTCCATCTTGACGTCATTGAGCCTGCAATCTCTCAACAAATCTCTGAAAGCTGTCAATGTGTCGCCTAAATCTTGAGCTGAGGTGAAAGCCTTGAAGGTGCTGCGCACAGTGGCGGCCACATTTATCCGAGGGTACGTGGGTATGGGGATGTTGATTTTGTTGGTCATCCTGTCTCGACAATGGAAATCATAGTCGCTCGATTCACTCGTGCACTGCGTGCTCGATAGCCGACGAGATCGCCCCTTCATCTGGAGGCTACCGGTACTCGTATCCTCCCGCATGATGTCAAGCATCGAGATCAAATGCGACGTAAGCCGCGCGAGGCACAGCTCCGAAAGCTCCGTCCGTTGACACGCTAACGTGATCTGCCCCAGCATGGCCAGCAGCGACAATTGATTCCCGGAGACAGAGCAGAGCTGGTTTGGGGACGGCAGAGCTGCCTTGGTTTGACGAAACTGAAATTCGTTGCTCCCCACCCCATTAACGAATGTCCGCGACGGGTACTTCACGTCGAGTGTTGGTATCTCCTCCCTTCCGGCTCGTGCTAAGGAGTCCAGCAGCCGGATATTGTCGTAGCCGTCTACGCGCACACGACGAGTTGAATGATTGTCCGTGGGCCTTGGACATGGATTCTTGAGCGGTGTCGCCTTGGCTTCTTCTTCGATCAGGAGTTGTCGCACCTTCAGCCAAGCCTCCTCTTTGCCTCGCTGCCTCCAGTTGTCCGCCTCCTCCTCCGCAATCAGGCTTAACCGACTTGAGTCAGCCTCGTTGAGTTGTATTGGCGCCACCTTTTCACTTCCGTGCTGCCAGGTAGACTGCGTTACATGTTCAGGCCTCAGTTCCTCGCTGCTGTAGCTATCATTGTCGCTGTCAGCGCTTCCGTCGTCACTGTAAATGTCATCGAGATACTTCTCACCGACGTCAATTGCCATGCAGTCAAGCAGTTGACGACGAGAGTTGTGGTCGACTTCGGTACCGTCGAGGTGGTCAAGGGTACTAGGGTCGATCAGAGCTTCCCCGACGTACACTGTCTGATGCTCCATGCTGATGAACTTCACGACAATCAGGGACGGAAGCTTTGCGTTCGACCAGGCCAGAGTAAGAATGAGGCCGTTGATTGACTAGCTGTGGTCATGGAGTATTAGCTGTACCGGAACCCATGCCTAAGTTTGATCACTGACATCATGGAGTCTGGAATGTGGCACTCTCTTCTAATGTTAAGCATACAGCCTTGCAGTGAGTTCAGAGCTAGGCTTATGGAGGACAGCCCCCCCCCCCCCCCCTGTTAAGAACTTCTGGCCGCTTCGGTTGTTAGACGATGAGGTGGACCTTCGAAAGTACACATGGGTGGGTTTGACATCGAATTGGTTGAAGAGCGACAGTCGCAGTGGATCAACTCTTGGTGCAAAACTCTTCCGGCCTTGCAGTCGCTTAGGCACGCCGAAAGGATATTATTTCTATCTAGACGAGCTGAACTTCTCATGGAGGTCAGATTTCAGTGTTGGGGGCTTTCGGCGGATTATCGACAAAGCCTTGAGTAACCAGAGCAGAAGAAATCCGCAGTGAAAGTCAGAGGTTTACTTTGTAACGTTGGTTCTTCGACTTGTTTGCAACGTCGGTGATCTGAACTCTCTTTACGCGATCAAGGTATCGTACTTGGCCGGGTTCCAGTGGCCACGATGTCCGTGCCGAACTTCTGCTTGTTCTCCTCGTAGCCACGTAGAGCACCTCGATTTTCTTGTTGAACTTCTCCTCGGCAAGATCGCGGATCTGCAGCACCAGAACTCGGCGAAGATGTCCGTGTTGAAGGTGGTGAAAGGGAGATTGTGCTGTATGAGCATGTCCTGCGCCTCTTTCTTGACAGCGTTCGGGCTCTCCGTCACGGACACACCACATCCTATAGTAGATTCGGCACTCAATGTAAATCCTGAGTTCGGTCTGCGATCTCCGAGCAACCACGAAACATTCAGTAAATGCCATAGTTTGGTAAGCTACAAACCCTGATTGCACAGTACGCAGTAGTCCACTTTGCTGCTCCTGTGGCGCATCAACAAGGCCACAACATAAGAACAGTTATGCATATTCGTCCACGAGATCTGATCTCCGTCGACCACGTAGCTCCACCACTCGAACAACGAGTCAACAATGACGCAGGAATCTTTACACGTGGAGCACAATGGCTTCGACTTAGGAGGACGATATGAAGATGGAGTTTGAGGTCCATACGGTCGGGCCTCTTTGGCCACACCCACGCGCATTGCTGCCAACCCTAGCATTTGTGGCAAAAGATAGCAACAAATTTGCATTCGTAGTGCGAATACCCTCGAATTACGTTAACCATCGAACGCGGCGGCGGCCCGTGGTCTCGTGATCGACGGAGAAACGATCCAAGACACCAGCAAGACGATAAACCCCAACGGAACCTTGGAAAGTCGAGGCATGCTCACGTTGATCTTAGCGGATGCACCTCAATTTGTTCGCTCACATTCAAAATACCCATCGAGTTCGTCGATGGCTCATTCACTTAAAATTAGGCGTCCAAGTGCTCTTGTCGTCAAGATGCAAAGTGTTCCAGTACAACAAGAAGATATACCAAAGGCAGGGCCAACCCACCCGTCGAAAGCAGAGATTTTTCATGTGAATAGCGCGTGTCAAGGTGCGATCAAATGGCTGAAGCACTCATGGAGTCGACTGCAAATCGGACATCGCAGTATGTACTCGGTGGAGAGGATTTATGCTCTTGATGACTACAGTGAAAACACGTCTCGAGCTCGGATGATTGCGGTGTGTGTGTTGACTCCACTGCCGGCACTCTTACTAGTTGTGGCGCTTGAGCTCATTCCCCTCCAAAACCCGGGAGACGGATGGGCGAATAACTACGGGGCTTGGCTGCGTTTTGGAGTCATTAGCTTCACGGTTGGCCTTGGACTTACCGTCCAGATGAAGGGAATGTCAGTGGGCATTGCTATCTCGACACGCAAACTAGTTGCAGTCTCCTTGGCTACCTCAGTTTGCCACGTGTGCGTCACAGTGACAATCGCAAACTTTTGGGCTTACCCTGTGCCGTTCTCTTTCGTGTTGACGATGCCTCCTTTCTTGTGCTGCTTGACCCTCTTCTCTTTCGTAGCCGTGGGTCAGGAGGCGATTGCCAATGCGCCAGACATAAAGAGACAACTTCAGGGCTTGATCCAAGTCGTCGTCTCGCAGGGGAACATCGCGATTTTCTACACTGGACTAAGCGCAGTATTCTCTACGCTACGCGACCACGAGCAAATAGTGTTCGTGGCTCTCTTACCGCTCATCAAATTGGTGTTCAAGAATGTAGTCGCTCGTGTCTCGTCATTTCTCGAGGAATACGTGTCGGGGGTCGTCGTGTTCTCAGCCGAGTTAGCCCACGCGTTGTTCGCTGCCACTTGCATGCAGACAGCAAGGTCACCGCTTGCGTCCGTCGTAATTATCAGCTTTGACGCGCTCTCGTCGATACTTTCGCTGCGTAGCATTTATCAGAGCACGCGAACGGTGCAGAAGCTGCTCCTGAATCAAGCCCAGCCTCAACTCATTGCCGAGGTGAAATTGGCCTGCCAAAACCCGCGAGTGTCGTTTGAAACTTCAGGACTGCGTGTTCGCTCTCCACTACGACTGCGACTGTCCATTGACAGTCAACGAGCTCTGGCCAAAGTCACTGCATTCGGCGATACTAAGAATTCAACTAGAAAGAGCTCGAGAGCAACGCACGACAAGGAATATGTCGTCGATCTTGGCAAATTGCGGCTCCCGTTTTTCCAGCGTCGAATCGCTCCGACCAGACTGCAGAGATCGATCGCGATTATCCCCGTGGCGCCTACGGCACCATCGCTAGACGAACGGATCCCCAGTATCGAGGATCAACTTCTGCTGGTGCGTGAGACCGCGCAGCTGATGTTTCACTGCGAGTACATCGTGCTCATCGAGTACGTCGAGTGCGTGATCCCGATGGTCTACGGACTTTACCTCCAGGCGCTTTTCCGCCTTGGAGGCGACGCTCGCTCCTATTATCCCCAGACCCGCGGCTTGTCGATGGAAAAGCTGAACTCAGCGGTGGGGAATCTGGTCGCCTACGTGTGGCTGGAGATGGCGTCGCTGCTGGTGCTGCACCTCGTGATCCAGCGCCGCTTTGGGTTCTCGATCGTTCATCAGCTGGCATTCGTGCTGGAGACGCACGCGATGCAGGTGCAGGGGCGGATGTTCGTCTGGACGGCGTTCATCCTCACGTTCACTCTACAACACTTTGGTAGGTACTGAATTCTACGATGAAGGTGTCGTAAGCTGCTGCATCTAACGCTGGTGGTGGTTGTTGCATGTTCAGGGTCGGACTTCACCTTTGACTTCGAGTGGATGCGGGACAAAACCTCCTAAGACATCCGTAGTTTTGACACCATTCAACTCAATCTGTATTATGAATGTACACGCATAACTATTTAGGCCGTGCTGTTCCGCACGTAGTAGGGCTCCTCCTGGAACTCCGCCGAGCAGTAGGGGAACGTGGCGTCGTCGCCGTCCGGGTTGAAGAGGTTCTTGCCGGCGTAGATCATGACGTAGAAGCCGGCGACGGTGCAGATGGCGGCGATGGCGACGCAGAGCAGCTTTTCCCAGGCCGGCAGCTTGGTCCAGAAGACCTTGAGGTAGAAGACGAGCGGCAGGATGATGCTGGACATGGTGATGGCCGTGGCCCCGTGAAGTCGACGAGGTCCAGGAAGTGGTCGCGCAGCAGGATGGACAGCACCACGAGCACGACGATCATGCAGATGCGCAGGCCGATGTAGCGCAGCACGTTGGCGCCACCCGTGTACTCGGACAGGTCGTCGTCGCTGCTGGTGGACAAGTGGGCGTTGCGGTGGCTGCTCTCGAGGTCGGGGGCGGACAACGCCGGTGTGGACGACCGCAGGTAGGACATCTTGTCCTCGATCTCCATGTCACCGGTAGCAATCGGGTCCGACTTGTGCATGCCGAGGATGACCCGCTCGAACAGGTAGAAGGCCGGGTGCAGGAACGTCGAGAAGGCCATGGACAGGTGCAGCTGCATGAACAGGTAGGCCATGACGACGGCGCCGCGGTCGGCCACGAAGCCCAGCGTCGTGGTGCTGAAGGGGTCCGACGTGTTGGCCACCGAGAAGAGCAAGTTGCCGGACATTTGGCAGCCGCCCACCGCGTAGCCCGCGATGGCGATGGCGAAGAAGAAGGCGGAGGCGAGGCCCAGACTCACGACGATGACGCGCGGCATGCGCTCGGGCTGCGAGTGCTGGCGCTGCAGGTCGGGGATCACCGTCGCCGCCGCGTACGCGAGCGAGAGGTTCCCGAACGTGGTGATGACCTGGTGCAGCGTCACGTCGGCGGTGGGCGGCGACGGGTGGCCGCGCTCCTGGTAGATGAGGATGGAGATGCCGATGATGTCGGCCACGATCGTGCCCAGACACCCGGCCACAGCCATGCCGGTGCTCTCCTTCATGGTCGGGATCAGCGCGACCGGCACGACCATGAGCGCCATGAAGACGATCCACACCGACTGGCTGAAGCAGTCCGGGAACAGCACGGCCAGCAACGTGCCGCCCAGCTGCGGCAACTTGAAGGGTGACACGAAGGGAAATGTAGCCAAGTAGTGTGGTTTTGAATAACTGCAACATTTGCGGCACTGAATAATAGCAACATTTGTGGCACTGAATTATTGCAGCATTTGCGCTCTACGTAGCGTAGTCGCACGGCGTGCGTGAGCTGCCAATCTGATTCTGGCGGCCGGCTTTGCGAACGTTCTTGGCTCTCTGCATCGCTGCAGGACGCCGGCGCTCTGACGATGGCATTGCACTGCGAGGGGCGATGGAGGTGACGGCTGCTGGCAGAAGGAGTCGCCGGCAAGTTGAGGTGAAAGGTAACTCATTCTTGTCTATTGTATGAATGTGCTCAGACTGTATGCTGGTGTACAGTAGCTAACGTTTGCCAATGTGTTGGTGCTTCCTGCAGGCAGAAGACACGCTGGGTCGGCTTTCTGCTGCACAACGTGGAGTGTGGAGTCTGGAGGAAGGTGCTGCTCTGCTGACCAAGGTGGAGGGTGCAAAGCTGCACAAGTCGCGGCTGCACCGCACCCCTGCACACAGCACTTGGCAGCTTTTGGTTGCGCTGCCAAGCCGAGGGCGACATTTTGTCGCACACTCTCAGCTGCGATCCTCGCCTTGGGAAGGCACGTGCCACGACTCGACGCAGTTTGCTGGGCTTCTAGCTGCAAGCTGCTTCATGCTGCCGTCGGGGTCTGATCTGCGCGTGGCGAGCGAACTCCGCCACCTGATAACGGTGGATGGCACCACTCCTGTGCTGGAGGCGGAGATGGTTGGCGCGCGATCGCCCGCCACGGCGAGTGCGAAGCTCGCATTGATGGACGTCATTCCACCTTTGGCGCCGTCCTGCCCAGCTCAAGCTTCCTTCCTACAGCTCGGACGTCCTCCACCCGCTCGGACTCTTCTTCACCGAGCTCTTCTCTTCAAGCTGCCGCTGATCAACGGCTCCGTCGTCATCGGCACCATCGCCGACCCGTTCGTGGCCAACTTGCTGCCCAAAGCGCCCGTCGACATGCTGTCCTCGTACGTGAGCGCTCAGGCGCCGGTCGGCTCGCACCTTTCCCAGTCATCCGTCGTTGCTGGTATTGCTGCTGCTGTCGCTGACTCAAGTTGCTGCATCTAGCGATGACGACGTCGCAGTGCCTTTCAACTCGTGAAAGAACACGGTGGACACATGTGCTAACCTTCATCGTGATGGTGGTGGCTGCGCACCAGCTCGGGCTCAAGCTTTTCAAGCTGCCGCTGATCGTGGGCTACCTCGAGCGCTCACGTACGGAGACATCATTGCTACTTGGTTCGCTGCCTCGCTCGCTCGGTGGAAACGAAGCCGAAGGGAAACGAAGCCGAAGGTGACCAAGGTCGCGTTCTTCTCCGTGCTCCAGTCCGCGTTCCCGTCGCTGATGGCGCTGCTGACGACCTACTTCACGACAATCCGCAAAATGGTGGCCTCGGAGTGGGCCCCAGTCTAAGACTCAGATCAAAAGCGCGCTCAAGGTCGTGAACGAGATCGTGCGTCTGTACGCGCAGTTGCTCAAGTCGATTCGCAAGGAGATGCAGAAGGACACGGTGTCCGAGATCATGCACACTTTCGTGGAGATTTTCAACGACAACCAGCTCTCAGCAGTGTACGTTGGTCATGACTGGCTTGTTGTGCTCTGCTCGCATTTGCTGACTAACCTTCTTTGTGACTTGGCCTGCCAACAGACTGCACACCCAAGGCAATGCCGGCTTGATGGTTCTCTGCGGCTTTTTGCAGCTGCTGAAGATTGTCGTCGAGGAACCGACGTCCGTATTCTCCTCGTTCTTGCAGAACATCCTGGACCTATGCTTTGGCCCGCTGAAAGAGGTAAGATGTGCATGCAGAGCTTTCGTATTTGCAGTTGTCATTTTCATTATTTTGTTAACTATCTATCTATGTGGTTGTTTTGCTACATTAGTTGATCTTTTCCCACCCGGAGAGTGAGTCGGTCGTGCTCGGCTACTTCGTGGCGTTGGTGGAGCAATTGCTGGAGAAGCACTATCGCTTCTTCATCGTGTACTCCGGACAGTTCACGCCCGACGGCGCTCGCGAGCGTGGTTACGCCTCGGATCAAGCGCACACGTACTTCCTGTCCATCTTCCAGAGTCTCGCGAGCGTGCTGAGCCGCGAAGGGTCCAATCTGGCCCCGCGCATCTGCAAGCAAGTGCTGGGGCTGCTGGACCGCGTCGACAAGGCGCAGGGGCTGTTCGCGTTCACTGGATTCCAGAGTGAGCTGCGCATGGGGTTCCTGTCGACGCTCATGAACATCCTGACGCGCGGGGAGACGAATCTGTTGCAGGACGAGGTCATCCAGCTGCTGCACCGCGTCGCGGCCGTAGACCTCGCCTCGTTCTACCAGGTATTTATGAACGTCTACGTCAAGGAGATTCTGACGTAGCCGCAACTCGAGGCAGCGTCCAAGATGGAAGGCGAGTGCTTGCAGTGGAGCGGCCAGGTGGACCTGCCGACGTTTTCCCAGGAGGTGGTGGCCTTTTTGAACGACCTGAAGGTGATCAAGGCGCAGAATTGAGATTTGAATGGACGGATGAAGTTAGAGCCGCCGGTGAACACGCTTCAATCAATAGCGAGGCAGAGCAGAACAAGTCTTTGTTGTTGTTTTGGATTAACTTTGCTGTATTGTTTGAGTTACTGACGGACACTTACCAACTATGTACTGTGCAATAGGACGGTGACAAGTTGTGCGAGGACTTGCGAGGCAGAGCAGATACAGTTTTTCTTGTTGTTTTGGATCAACTTTGCTGCATTGTTTTGGTTACTGACGGACACTTACCACCTACATATGTATGTACTGTGCAGTAGGACGGTGATAATTGACGTCACGCCGGGCAAGCTTGAGATGGCAAATCGCATCGCTGCAGAGATTGCCATTGTCAGCGCTGCGGGTGGTGCTGGGGCGAGAGGTGAAGACTGCGCTCGCAGTTTTCGCTCCGTTCGACCGACGAGCCGTGGACTTCGCTGCGCGGACGTCGCTGGCCCTCGGCGTCACGGCGTACGCGGCACACAAGTGTCTGTCGCACACTGCCGAGAGGATGCTGCGGTCGCTGAAGGAGCAAGTGCTGCGGCACGTGCTGCTGGGGCTCCATCAGCCGTGGTTCGATGTCAACGCGTCTCTGGCTTCGTCACTAGGCGGTGATCGCGGTGGTGCGCCAGTTGTGCGAGTGTCACGGTGACGTGTCCGTCGACCTGTACGTAACGACGCCCGTGGTGGGCACCACCCGCTTGACCGCCTCGACGGGCATCGACAGCAGCGCGTAGTCGCCGCGACTCAAGTCGAGTCCACGTCGTCCTCGTCCACCTCGCGGCCATCGCTGTCGTCGAAGAGCTGGCTGCTGTTGAAGCTGCCAGTCAGCGACGAGTCCGCATGCAGCCCCAAGCCGTGAATGAAGCACCCATGCGACGACTCGAGAGCAGTGGTCAGCCCGCAAGTACGGAATGCAGGTGCGGGGCTGCATTTTAATACTTGCACCATCGAGCGAAATTCCCACGACATGACTCGGTAGTTGAAGTGCACTTCAACGACGGGACGCCGTCACCGGTGAGCTGCTGATGCATTTTGCAAGAATATGTGAAGCGAGACTGATACATTTTGGTGGGTTGTCTGTTGCAGGGCCGATTCGTGAGAGGATAGTTCCAGACCGAGGCTCATGTACGTGAGGCGGCACGTCGGTGAAGCACACGTTTGGTTTACACGTGAGTGGTGCGTCCATGAGTTGGACGAATACGGAGATTAAAGTTACTATCTATTTCGTGCTGACGCTTTGGTGTGTATTGTTTCTTATCAATACTAGGCTGAAGGACCGGTGTGCCGAGAAGGAAGAGTGGCCTACGAGACTGGCGCGTTTGAGGGCAAGCAGTGCATGCAAGCGGATCTGCCGTTGTGGAGCTCGGTCACCGAGTCGGTGGTGCCGGGCGTAGCAGATCGTGCTTCTTGGCGCTGTATCTGATCGCCGCCTATCGTGTCGCCGTGTGCGCACTCTGCACGGCGTTATCAGTTCTGTAGGCTTGCTGATTCAGCAGTTGAAGACACTACATTACTACTGTACACACATGTACATGTAAATAGGACACACTGAGATCATACTAAAAGAGTTCCTTTGACAATACAATGCACTGCGTGTGCATATCACCGTAGCGGCGCCGTGTTCAGTAGCCTAGGAGGAGATTTGCAGAGTAAGCAAAGCAATACATGTAGTGCACTACAACTTGACCTGCGGCATCTTGACCCTCCTTGCTTCCGCCACGCAGTTACAGTTCCGCAAGATTCCTCCTCACTGTTAAACCACTGCAATGCTCACTATTGAAACAAAGCACCGGTACATTTGAGGAGCTCCTCAAGACGGACTCTGGGTATTGCCCGCGTCTAGCACTGGGCAACGACAAGCACCTACACAGTGTACTACACTTACTTCATCACGGCGCACTGCTGCTGCCGAGGTGTCTGCCAGCTCGCACCCACTCCATTTCAGGCGCGCGACCGCTGCACGGGAAGAATCGGCCATCTCTTCCTCACTACTTTAGTGAAGAAATGGCCGAATCTTCTCTCAACGAGGTCGCTGCCGGCGGCTGCTGCTGCGCCTGCCTCCCGACGCACGCCATCCAACCGCACTCGGCGGGCCCAGCAGTGCCGAACCGAGCCACGCCAGCGTGAGTCGACCCGGATTGACAACCGGCGGCCAGGTCCCTACACTGAGCGACACGGCGGCGGTCGGTATCAGCTTTTAGAAACTCGACTCGGTCGAAAAGAGCGGCACTTTAGCAGGAAAATGCCCGGGGCCCCGTCAAATCCGCTACCCCACAGTGCTCTCGAGAGGCAAAATCTCGCAAACTATCACCTTACACCGAGCTGGTGGCTGGGACCGGGTCGGTCGTCGGCGACAAGAGCTCTCGACGGGCCCGGCCCACGCAAACGATTGGCGGGGGAGACTCGCTCGCCTCGGTCGCGCATTTTTGCGGGACCATGTCATTCATCTTTTTTTCGAGGCTTCGAGGCAGCCGAAAGCCACCCCATTCTGCCGCTTTTACTGTCGGGGTCCCCGTTATCAGAATCAACGACGGCATCTTTGGACAAGGTACCGGTATGTGAACTTCCGTGTGTACATGTATTAGCTCTGGTTACAGTCCTGACCCTGTTCCTACCTTTGCTGCGTTTGTGCTACACCAGCAGTGAAGTCCTGCTAGCGTCGACGCACGGACACTCACCGGCCAAGTTATCAGGCGCCCCGTGCGCCATGCACGGTCTCTTGGACGCCGGTGCTGCGCAGAACACTGCCAATTGGACGCGGCCGGGTTATCAGACTTGGCTGCCGTGATGTCCTGGCTGGGTGACATCCGTCGTCTCCAGGCGTCTCCGTGGACAAGGTAAGAGCATGGCCATACTTATCTGTAAGTACGAGTGTGCAACTCTAATCTGTTCGTTTGGTTTGCTGCATGTTGAGTAACGCAGGTTGAAGTGGCAGTCGTATGAGCAGCTTGGTCGAGCCAAGCTAGCATGTCAGAGGCTCCGACCACGATGTCAGCGACATCAAACCTCAAGGTGTGTGCGTATGCAGTAAGTGCCTGCTGCCACCTTCATGCTTACCTATCTACTTACTCAGCATGTTATTGTTTGCGTACACAGTGCCCAACGAGCGCCCAGCAGGTGCTGCCACAAGCACCCGAGTGCTTAAGGCAGCACCATGGCGCCGGCGCATACACTGCCGGGCCGACACTCCCCGCTCGAGTGCCCTCAGGGCGTCATGTCGCCCCACAGCGAACCTGTGCGCTCGTGCTGGGTGTACAGGACGGGTTCAAGGTGTGCACCGACTTGAAGTCGGATGGCCGACGCATTCCCGAAGACACCTCACCGGCACCTGGACGAGTTGGCAAAAAGGTATGTACAGCAAGAACATTGCAGCGGGTTGTTTATACTTTTATTGGATGTGTGGCGCACTCACCACTATATGTACATGTTATCCTTTCTCTATATAATTACTCTAGCGCCGGCGTGGAATATGCACCGGATTATCATTCGGGGCGTTGTCCACGGTGCCGCCATTTCCACGCCATTGGTGTAGAGACGGCGGTGGTAATGGGGTCAGACCATCGGCAGACGAAACCTGGCGAGTCGTCACGCGGAGTCACGGCTCGCCATCGAGGTACATGGAGTGTGCACTACTTGGCGACGGCGTCCTAATCCGATGCAAGAGGTTGGTTGCTACATGAATGATGTGACTTGATGTGGCAGAAACTAATGTATTGTTGTGTATGCGTGCAGATGTGACCTGGCAGCAGCAAGAGGTGCAAGTTACCAAGTGGTAAAATGTGTGCCAAAGTGCGAGGTTCTTGTATGTACCATTCTAACAGGTATCTATATGGGTATATGCATGCATAGGGTCATGTTGCCATGGGTTCCTGGCAGAGCATGAGACTACAATATGTTCGGCGGCAGTAGTGTGCCGCTCGTGGTAAGTATGGTGTTATTCTATTGTATTTGAATATAGCATGCAACGCGGTATATTAACATATTAAGCTGTGTTGTGATGTGGTAACCAGGTCTGTTTGCCGGAGGAGTGCAGGTAGCACTTGCGCCAAAGGGGCAACAAGTCCGAGCGAACACCGGACAAACATCACTTGGTGCCGTCTCCACCGTGCCTGTGCAGTCACTGCGGACTGCCTTACCTGCACATCGTTCCGGGCGGCACTGGCGGCGGCGGCATCGAGGCTCCAGTGTTTGCTGAGTGTCGTCATGTTTGCTGAGTATGGTTGACTGAGTAGCCCATCCCCTCTAAGAACGCATCGCGTCGCTTCGTTATCAGGTCTAGGAGGATTTAGACGGAGGTGTAGCCATGTCATGTCTAAGTTAGCGCAGTCAGTAATGCGAGGGTAGCAGTGCCCGCGGCAGTGTTCTGCGCAGGGAAGGGGGAATTCCTCGACGTGCGTGGCTGTGTGTGGAGCCGACATGCAGGACAATGGGCGGCTGCAATCTGCATCGTCACACGAGTGACGTTTTGCGAATCTGATTCTGGCAGCGGAGCGCTGCCGGCTTGGCGAGCGCGCTCGGCTCTCTGCATCGCTGCAGGATGCCGGCGGTGTGATGACGGTATTACGCTGCGAGTAGCCGTGGAGGTGACGGCTGCTGGCGAAGAAGTCGCCTTCGATTTGAGGGCGAAATTGTGAGTTTATATTGTCTATTTGTGCTAGTGTGCTCATACGTGTGGTTCTGACGTTTGACTTTGTGTGGTGGTTATTGCAGGCAGAGCTGCACGAGCTCCGAGTACGTATGCGGCGTCCTCTCTGCATCGCTGCAGGACGCTGGTGGCATTGCGCTGCGAGGATCGTCGGAGGAGACGGCCTGCAGGCGACAAGACTCGCTGCTGGCAAAAGAACTTGCCGGCAAAAGGCCGCGATGTGAACAAGAAAGGTGAGTGTCTTTATTGTGTTATTAATGAGTGTGTTTGGACTGTGACTATGCTGGCGGCGCTAACATTTGCCGTTTTGTTGCTGCTTTCTGCACAGCTTTTCGCTGCACAAGGGCCTGACGTGCAAGTGGAGCGTGGGGTCTCGCACATCGTGTCGGGCAACGTCGCGCTGGACGAGCTGCTGCCCAACTGGAAGGGGCTGGGCGCGCCGCTGGTCGCGCCCGTGACCAAGGACCAGTTCCTCCTGCTCACGGAGGACAAGTCCCGGGGGCTGCCGCACTTCCTGCTGTCCAACGAGGGGGTTTGCTGGCGTGTTGGTGGTTGGGGACGACCAAGGTGGAGCATGCGAAGGTGCAGAAGACGTGGTGCTGCAGTGCTGCACCCTTGCACACAGCACTTGGCAGCTTTTGGTGGTGGGGTCGAGTGTGGAGGCTGAGTGGCGTCGAGTTCCAGTGAGGAGATTGATGAAAAGCGAGACGTCTCGCTCAATTTGACTTTGTGCATCCGTGCTCCATTTCGTCGGTAGTGGCCCGGGGCCACTGGCCCCATCTAGTGCTTGGAGGAGATGTGGATTTTGGTGACCGTGGAGGAGGCATTCGAGTCGCCCTTCTTCTGCTCCTCGAGGAGGATGCGGAAGCTCTCGAAGAAGGGGAAGCCCGACGTGGCGTCGTGGCCACCGTCCGTAGCGCCTCGGACGGCTACATCCAGCTCGTCCAGAGCCCGACGATCATCAAGGGTGGCAAGCTCAGTGGCAAGGACATGTACGACGTCGGCACCGGCAGCTGCAGCGGCTGCAACGCCGAGCTGCTCTGTGGCGTGGACGCCTCCAGCAAGTTGGTGGCAATTTGTTTCATGGGCAACAAAGTTGGTGGTGGTGACCGAGAGCGCCCCGCGCGATGAAAGTATCTGGCGGTGAGTGCATTGGTGAGTGGGGCCTGCCAGCAGCGTCCGACTCAGAGCAACATCGATGAAGCATTTTTTTTGGATGCGAAAGTATGTGTATTTCATGCTTAGCTGCTGTGGGTGAGCTCTCGGTGGAGAGAACTTGCAGGCCAGGGCCCACTTGGCGCGCAGTGGGTGTACGGAGATGGAGTGTGTCGGCGAGGCGAAGATGGAGAATGAGAAGGTGGAGTCTGCAACCGCCCCGTCCGGCAGTGTGCGGCGGTGACGAACCAGATCGGCACCTCACTGGCGACCGCATGCGTTGCGGTAGTGAGTGTGCTCAGATTTCGTGTTCGATCATCTGATCTGACATGCTAAGTGTAAGTGGACTTTGGAGTTAAATTTACTGCTTTCGTAGCGTAGTTCAAGACAAGCGCGAAGCTTTTCGTCGGCGTGAAGGTCGTAGGATGTCCGACGCAGTGGCTCGTGTCCAGATTCAACCTGATAATGGAATGCAGCACTTTCGTGTGGGTTTTGCGGCAGTGTGCGTGTTGGTCGCACGTGTTCGTGTTGAGAGATCGCCCGGCTTGGACGAGTTGTGTCCCACCAGCACACGACCACCACGAAGCTGGTGGTTTGCGCACACGGCATTTCTTGCTCGGCCGGTCAAGTTCGTGCTGTGAGGAGGAAGACAAAAGCCTCGCAGGCTTCAAGTCGTATCTGAGCCGCTCAAGATGCCGGCGCTGCGAATCTGCTGCGTGCTGGCGAGGCAACGGCACGCATGTTGGCGTCTGATTACCGGTTGCTGCTGGTTCGGATGGCGTGGGCTGCATCCCACCCGACCCCACCAAGGAGATGGCTGAGTTCACTTCGGAATTGGCGGCGTCCTGCAGCAAGCTTTCGTCCCAGCCCGCTCAAGACTCCGCCATTTTGCTCGACCGACACCTGCGGTCATCATGCTGCCTATCATCAAGCGGGGCGACCTACGCTGACGAAGCCCCTGGTGCGCGTGGTCGAGTGGCGCTCCAAGGTTCGCCCGCTGCTGAGCGCCGTGTGCTGGCAGCTGGGCCAGCAGCAGCACGTGCTGAGGATAAAGCTGCACATGGGCTTCTGGGAGCTGACCAGGAACTAGAAGAGCGTCGTTGCAAGGGGCTTCACGTCGCCCGCGTGCGTGTCCAGCACCACGGCGCTGCAGTGTCTGTCGGAGCTCATGAGCAAAAAGCTCGTGCCGACGCCGTGGATGATGTGGTGGGGCAGGCGACGTTCGGTCTCTTCCCGCTGCTGCTGAAGACGGTGGAGCAGCAGCAGCGGATCGACAGTCTGCCGATGTCGGGCAGAGCCACGGAGCAGCATCTGGACAAGCTCAACCAGTTCGTGGAGCTCTCGCAGCACTTGAAGAGGCTGGAGAACCCCCAGTACGGCGAGATCCCGCCCACGTTTTTGCAGTCGGTGCATACCGTCACGACCAAGCAGCCCCACGTGGAAGGCTTTTTGAACTGATCGAAGTTGTCGGAGGTGTTTGTGTCGTGCGTGGAGGAGGTGGAGCAGGATGAAGGTGCTGCTACCGTCGGTCGGGCTGCGTAGCGGTGCCTCATTTGTCGTCCGAAGTTCGTAAGTATTGTTGTGTGCACCGTGCACTCTAATATGGAGGCTAATCACTCATCGAACCGTGGTTGTGCAGGTTGTGGTTCATGCCATTGGCGCCCACGACTGACTCGCGTCGACCTCGGAGCTGCGCAGCTCGAAGTTCTTCATGGCCTAGATCGTGGGCACCCCGCAGTGTCTGGCGGAGCTACGCAGCTCGAAGTTCCCCGCGGCCAAGATCGTGGGCACCACCGGCCACGGCGCTGCAGTGCCTGGCGGAGCTCAAGAGCAACATGTTCGTGCTGACATGGATGAAGCGGTGATGCAGGTGACGTTCGGGTCTCTGCCCGCTGCTGCAGAAGACGGTGGAGCTGCAAGGTATTGCCGACGTCGTCAACTCAGCGCTGGAGATCTGCGTGCTCAACCTGACGGGCACCGGAGTGCGACGACGACGGCAACGGCGATGGCAACTGCTACTTCTACATCAAGACCAGCGCGGACGAGACCACGCTCACGTTCCTGAACGACTACCCCCCCCCCCCCCCCCCCCCCCCCGCCGGCTACGAGGACGTGACGTTCTACTGCAAGGTCGACGTGGTGCAGAGCTGGAACCCCGTCTTGTGCTGCTTGATACCCTCCTCGCTCGTGTCGGTGGTCAAGAATGCAGTCGCCCGTGATTTTGTATGCAGCAAGTGCTGATACAGTCGTCGCTGCAAGTGCTCAATGGAATTGCTGCTGGTGGAAGGTCATCATTGACCTCGGAGATGTTCGAGCCTATCTCAGTGCACTTGGAGTTCAAGTGGGCTGCGGTGCAAATGCTGGCGGTATTTTGCTTACTGCAAGTGCTGATGCAGTCGTGGCTCTCTTACCGCTCATTAAACTGGTGTTCAAGAATGTAGTCGCTCGTGCCTCGTCATTTCTCGAGGAATACGTGTCGGGGGTCGTCGTGTTCTCAGCCGAGTTAGCCCACGCGTTGTTCGCTGCCACTTGCATGCAGACAGCAAGGCCGCCGCTCGCGTCCGTCGTTATCATCAGCTTTGACGCGCTCTCGTCGATACTTTCGCTGCGTAGCATTTATCAGAGCACGCGAACGGTGCAGAAGCTGCTCCTGACCTGTGAATCAAGACCAGCCTCAACTCATTACCGAGGTGAAACTGGCCTGCCAAAACCCGAGAGTGTCGTTTGAAACTTCAGGACTGCGCGTTCGCTCTCCACTACGACTGCGGCTATCCATCGACAGTCAACGAGCTCTGGCCAAAGTCACTGCATTCGACAAGACCGAGAATTTAACTACAAAGAGCTCGAGAGCAACGCACGACAAGGAATATGTCGTCGATCTTGGCAAATTGCGGCTCCCGTTTTTCCAGCGTCGAATCGCTCCGACCCGGCTGCAGACGTCTATGGCGATTATTCCGGTGGCGCCTACTGCACCACCAGTAGACGAACGGATCACCAGTATCGAGGATCAACTTCTGCTGGTGCGCGAGACCGCGCAGCTGATGTTCCACTGCGAGTACATCGTGCTCATCGAGTACGTCGAGTGCGTGATCCCGATGGTCTACGGACTCTACCTCCAGGCGCTTTTCCGCCTTGGAGGCGACGCTCGCTCGTATTACCCTCAGACCCGCGGCTTGTCCATGGAAAAGCTGAACTCAGCGGTGGGGAATCTGGTGGCTGGAGATGGCGTCGCTGCTGGTGCTGCACCTCGTGATCCAGCGCCGCTTTGGGTTCTCGATCGTCCATCAGCTGGCGTTTGTGCTGGAGACCCACGCGATGCAGGTGCAGGGGCGGATGTTTGTCTGGACAGCGTTCATCCTCACGTTCACTCTACAACACTTTGGTAGGTACTGCCTTCTACGATGAAGGTGTCGTAAGCCGCTGCATCTAAATCTAACGCTGGTGTTGGTTGTTGCGTGTTCAGGCTCGGACTTCACCTTTGAATTCGAGTGGATGCGGGACACAACCTCCTAAGACGTCCGTAGTTTTGACACTATTCAACTCAATCTGTATTATGAATGTACAGTACACGCATAACTATCTAGGCCGTGCTGTTCCGCACGTAGTAGGGCTCCTCCTGGAAGTCCGCCGAGCAGTAGGGGAACGTGGCGTCGTCGCCGTCCGGGTTGAAGAGGTTCTTGCCGGCGTAGATCATGACGTAGACGCCGGCGACGGTGCAGATGGCGGCGATGGCGACGCAGAGCAGCTTTTCCCAGGCCGGCAGCTTGGTCCAGAAGACCTTGAGGTAGAAGACGAGCGGCAGGATGATGCTGGACATGGTGATGGCCGTGGCGCCCGTGAAGTCGACGAGGTCCAGGAAGTGGTCGCGCAGCAGGATGGACAGCACCACGAGCACGACGATCATGCAGATGCGCAGGCCGATGTAGCGCAGCACGTTGGCGCCGCCCGTGTACTCGGACAGGTCGTCGTCGCTGCTGGTGGACAAGTGGGCGTTGCGGTGGCTGCTCTCGAGGTCGGGGGCGGACAGCGCGGGCGTGGACGACCGCAGGTAGGACATCTTGTCCTCGATCTCCATGTCACCGGTGGCGATCGGGTCCGACTTGTGCATGCCGAGGATGACCCGCTCGAACAGGTAGAAGGCCGGGTGCAGGAACGTCGAGAAGGCCATGGACAGGTGCAGCTGCATGAACAGGTAGGCCATGACGACGGCGCCGCGGTCGGCCACGAAGCCCAGCGTCGTGGTGCTGAAGGGGTCCGACGTGTTGGCCACCGAGAAGAGCAAGTTGCCGGACATTTGGCAGCCGCCCACCGCGTAGCCCGCGATGGCGATGGCGAAGAAGAAGGCGGAGGCGAGGCCCAGACTCACGACGATGACGCGCGGCATGCGCTCGGGCTGCGAGTGCTGGCGCTGCAGGTCGGGGATCACCGTCGCCGCCGCGTACGCGAGCGAGAGGTTCCCGAACGTGGTGATGACCTGGTGCAGCGTCACGTCGGCGGTGGGCGGCGACGGGTGGCCGCGCTCCTGGTAGATGAGGATGGAGATGCCGATGATGTCGGCCACGATCGTGCCCAGACACCCGGCCACAGCCATGCCGGTGCTCTCCTTCATGGTCGGGATCAGCGCGACCGGCACGACCATGAGCGCCATGAAGACGATCCACACCGACTGGCTGAAGCAGTCCGGGAACAGCACGTCCAGCAACGTGCCGCCCAGGACGAGGCACGCGCAGCTGCGGCAACTTGAAGGGAAACACGAAGGGAAATGTAGCCAAGTAGTGTGGTTTTGAATAACTGCAACATTTGCGGCACTGAATAATAGCTACATTTGTGGCACTGAATTATTGCAGCATTTGCGCTCTACGCGTGCGTGAGCTGCCAATCTGATTCTGGCGGCCGGCTTTGCGAACGTTCTTGGCTCTCTGCATCGCTGCAGGACGCCGGCGCTCTGACGATGGCATTGCACTGCGAGGGGCGATGGAGGTGACGGCTGCTGGCAGAAGGAGTCGCCGGCAAGTTGAGGTGAAAGGTAACTCATTCTTGTCTATTGTATGAATGTGCTGAGACTGTATGCTGGTGTACAGTAGCTAACGTTTGCCAATGTGTTGGTGCTTTCTGCAGGCAGAAGACACGCTGGGTCGGCTTTCTGCTGCACAACGTGGAGTGTGGAGTCTGAGGAAGGTGCTGCTCTGCTGACCAAGGTGGAGGGTGCAAAGCTGCACAAGTCGCGGCTGCACCGCACCCCTGCACACAGCACTTGGCAGCTTTTGGTTGCGCTGCCAAGCCGAGGGCGACATTTTGTCGCACACTCTCAGCTGCGATCCTCGCCTTGGGAAGGCACGTGCCACGACTCGACGGAGTTTGTTGGCTTTCTAGCTGCAAGCTACTTACTGCTGCCGTCGGGATCTGATCTGCGCGTGGCGAGCGAACTCCGCCACCTGATAACGGTGGATGGCACCACTCCTGTGCTGGAGGCGGAGATGGTTGGCGTGCGGTCGCTCGCCACGGCGAGTGCGAAGCTCGCATTGATGGACGTCATTCCACCTTTGGCGCCGTCCTGCCCAGCTCAAGCTTCCTTCCTACAGCTCGGACGTCCTCCACCCGCTCGGACTCTTCTTCACCGAGCTCTTCTCTTCAAGCTGCCGCTGATCAACGGCTCCGTCGTCATCGGCACCATCGCCGACCCGTTCGTGGCCAGCTTGCTGCCCAAAGCGCCCGTCGACATGCTGTCCTCGTACGTGAGCGCTCAGGCGCCGGTCGGCTCGCACCTTTCCCAGTCATCCGTCGTTGCTGGTATTGCTGCTGCTGTCGCTGACTCAAGTTGCTGCATCTAGCGATGACGACGTCGCAGTGCCTTTCAACTCGTGAAAGAACACGGTGGACACATGTGCTAACCTTCATCGTGATGGTGGTGGCTGCGCACCAGCTCGGGCTCAAGCTTTTCAAGCTGCCGCTGATCGTGGGCTACCTCGAGCGCTCACGTACGGAGACATCATTGCTACTTGGTTCGCTGCCTCGCTCGCTCGGTGGAAACGAAGCCGAAGGGAAACGAAGCCGAAGGTGACCAAGGTCGCGTTCTTCTCCGTGCTCCAGTCCGCGTTCCCGTCGCTGATGGCGCTGCTGACGACCTACTTCACGACAATCCGCAAAATGGTGGCCTCGGAGTGGGCCCCAGTCTAAGACTCAGATCAAGAGCGCGCTCAAGGTCGTGAACGAGATCGTGCGTCTGTACGCGCAGTTGCTCAAGTCGATTCGCAAGGAGATGCAGAAGGACACGGTGTCCGAGATCATGCACACTTTCGTGGAGATTTTCAACGACAACCAGCTCTCAGCAGTGTACGTTGGTCATGACTGGCTTGTTGTGCTCTGCTCGCATTTGCTGACTAACCTTCTTTGTGGCTTGGCCTGCCGACAGACTGCACACCCAAGGCAATGCCGGCTTGATGGTTCTCTGCGGCTTTTTGCAGCTGCTGAAGATTGTCGTCGAGGAACCGACGTCCGTATTCTCCTCGTTCTTGCAGAACATCCTGGACCTATGCTTTGGCCCGCTGAAAGAGGTAAGATGTGCATGCAGAGCTTTCGTATTTGCAGTTGTCATTTTCATTATTTTGTTAACTATCTGTCTATGTGGTTGTTTTGCTACATTAGTTGATCTTTTCCCACCCGGAGAGTGAGTCGGTCGTGCTCGGCTACTTCGTGGCGTTGGTGGAGCAATTGCTGGAGAAGCACTATCGCTTCTTCATCGTGTACTCCGGACAGTTCACGCCCGACGGCGCTCGCGAGCGTGGTTACGCCTCGGATCAAGCGCACACGTACTTCCTGTCCATCTTCCAGAGTCTCGCGAGCGTGCTGAGCCGCGAAGGGTCCAATCTGGCCCCGCGCATCTGCAAGCAAGTGCTGGGGCTGCTGGACCGCGTCGACAAGGCGCAGGGGCTATTCGCGTTCACTGGATTCCAGAGTGAGCTGCGCATGGGGTTCCTGTCGACGCTCATGAACATCCTGACGCGCGGGGAGACGAATCTGTTGCAGGACGAGGTCATCCAGCTGCTGCACCGCGTCGCAGCCGTAGACTTCGCCTCGTTCTACCAGGTATTTATGAACGTCTACGTCAAGGAGATTCTGACGTAGCCGCAACTCGAGGCAGCGTCCAAGATGGAAGGCGAGTGCTTGCAGTGGAGCGGCCAGGTGGACCTGCCGACGTTTTCCCAGGAGGTGGTGGCCTTTTTGAACGACCTGAAGGTGATCAAGGCGCAGAATTGAGATTTGAATGGACGGATGAAGTTAGAGCCGCCGGTGAACACGCTTCAATCAATAGCGAGGCAGAGCAGAACAAGTCTTTGTTGTTGTTTTGGATTAACTTTGCTGTATTGTTTGAGTTACTGACGGACACTTACCAACTATGTACTGTGCAATAGGACGGTGACAAGTTGTGCGAGGACTTGCGAGGCAGAGCAGATACAGTTTTTCTTGTTGTTTTGGATCAACTTTGCTGCATTGTTTTGGTTACTGACGGACACTTACCACCTACATATGTATGTACTGTGCAGTAGGACGGTGATAATTGACGTCACGCCGGGCAAGCTTGAGATGGCGAATCGCATCGCTGCAGAGATTGCCATTGTCAGCGCTGCGGGTGGTGCTGGGACGAGAGGTGAAGACTGCGCTCGCAGTTTTCGCTCCGTTCGACCGACGAGCCGTGGACTTCGCTGCGCGGACGTCGCTGGCCCTCGGCGTCACGGCGTACGCGGCACACAAGTGTCTGTCGCACACTGCCGAGAGGATGCTGCGGTCGCTGAGGGAGCAAGTGCTGCGGCACGTGCTGCTGGGGCTCCATCAGCCGTGGTTCGATGTCAACGCGTCTCTGGCTTCGTCACTAGGCGGTGATCGCGGTGGTGCGCCAGTTGTGCGAGTGTCACGGTGACGTGTCCGTCGACATGTACGTAACGACGCCCGTGGTGGGCACCACCCGCTTGACCGCCTCGACGGGCATCGACAGCAGCGCGTAGTCGCCGCGACTCAAGTCGAGTCCACGTCGTCCTCGTCCACCTCGCGGCCATCGCTGTCGTCGAAGAGCTGGCTGCTGTTGAAGCTGCCAGTCAGCGACGAGTCCGCATGCAGCCCCAAGCCGTGAATGAAGCACCCATGCGATGACTCGAGAGCAGTGGTCAGCCCGCAAGTACGGAATGCAGGTGCGGGGCTGCATTTTAATACTTGCACCATCGAGCGAAATTCCCACGACATGACTCGGTAGTTGAAGTGCACTTCAACGACGGGACGCCGTCACCGGTGAGCTGCTGATGCATTTTGCAATGATACATTTTGGTGGGTTGTCTGTTGCAGGGCCGATTCGTGAGAGGATAGTTCCAGACCGAGGTGCATACCGGCTCATGTACGTGAGGCGGCACGTCGGTGAAGCACACGTTTGGTTTACACGAGAGTGGTGCGTCCATGAGTTGGACGAATACGGAGATTAAAGTTACTATCTATTTCGTGCTGACGCTTTGGTGTGTATTGTTTCTTATCAATACTAGGCTGAAGGACCGGTGTGCCGAGAAGGAAGAGTGGCCTACGAGACTGGCGCGTTTGAGGGCAAGCAGTGCATGCAAGCGGATCTGCCGTTGTGGAGCTCGGTCACCGAGTCGGTGGTGCCGGGCGTAGCAGATCGTGCTTCTTGGCGCTGTATCTGATCGCCGCCTATCGTGTCGCCGTGTGCGCACTCTGCACGGCGTTATCAGTTCTGTAGGCTTGCTGATTCAGCAGTTGAAGACACTACATTACTACGATACACACATGTACATGTAAATAGGACACACTGAGATCATACTAAAAGAGTTGCTTTGACAATACAATGCACTGCGTGTGCATATCACCGTAGCGGCGCCGTGTTCAGTAGCCTAGGAGGAGATTTGCAACGAGTAAGCAAAGCAATACATGTAGTGCACTACAACTTGACCTGCGACATCTTGACCCTCCTTGCTTCCGCCACGCAGTTACAGTTCCGCAAGATTCCTCCTCACTGTTAAACCACTGCAATGCTCACTATTGAAACAAAGCACCGGTACATTTGAGGAGCTCCTCAAGACGGACTCGATCGGTTGGCCACTGGGTATTGCCCGCGTCTAGCACTGGGCAACGACAAGCACCTACACAGTGTAGGCGTCTAGACTACACTTACTTCATCACGGCGCACTGCTGCTGCCGAGGTGTCTGCCAGCTCGCACCCACTCCATTTCAGGCGCGCGACCGCTGCACGGGAAGAATCGGCCATCTCTTCCTCACTACTTTAGTGAAGAAATGGCCGAATCTTCTCTCAACGAGGTCGCTGCCGCTGCTGCCGGCGGCTGCTGCTGCGCCTGCCTCCCGACGCACGCCATCCAACCGCACTCGGCGGGCCCAGCAGTGCCGAACCGAGCCACGCCAGCGTGAGTCGACCCGGATTGACAACCGGCGGCCAGGTCCCTACACTGAGCGACACGGCGGCGGTCAGTATCAGCTTTTAGAAACTCGACTCGGTCGAAAAGAGCGGCACTTTAGCAGGAAAATGCCCGGGGCCCCGTCAAATCCGCTACCCCACAGTGCTCTCGAGAGGCAAAATCTCGCAAACTATCACCTTACACCGAGCTGGTGGCTGGGACCGGGTCGGTCGTCGGCGACAAGAGCTCTCGACGGGCCCGGCCCACGCAAACGATTGGCGGGGGAGACTCGCTCGCCTCGGTCGCGCATTTTGCGGGACCATGTCATTCATCTTTTTTTCGAGGCTTCGAGGCAGCCGAAAGCCGCCCCATTCTGCCGCTTTTAATGTCGGGGTCCACCCATGACCCCGTTATCAGAATCAACGACGGCATCTTTGGACAAGGTACCGGTATGTGAACTTCCGTGTGTACATGTATTAGCTCTGGTTACAGTCCTGACCCTGTTCCTACCTTTGCTGCGTTTGTGCTACACCAGCAGTGAAGTCCTGCTACATGTAGCGTCGACGCACGGACACTCACCGGCCAAGTTATCAGGCGCCCCGTGCGCCATGCACGGTCTCTTGGACGCCGGTGCTGCGCAGAACACTGTCACCGCTGCCAATTGGACGCGGCCGGGTTATCAGACTTGGCTGCCGTGATGTCCTGGCTGGGTGACACCCGTCGTCTCCAGGCGTCTCCGTGGACAAGGTAAGAGCATGGTCATACTTATCTGTAAGTACGAGTGTGCAACTCTAATCTGTTCGTTTGGTTTGCTGCATGTTGAGTAACGCAGGTTGAAGTGGCAGTCGTATGAGCAGCTTGGTCGAGCCAAGCTAGCATGCCAGAGGCTCCGACCACGATGTCAGCGACATCAAACCTCAAGGTGTGTGCGTATGCAGTAAGTGCCTGCTGCCACCTTCATGCTTACCTATCTACTTACTCAGCATGTTATTGCTTGCGTGCACAGTGCCCAACGAGCGCCCAGCAGGTGCTGCCACAAGCACCCGAGTGCTTAAGGCAGCACCATGGCGCCGGCGCATACACTGCCGGGCCGACACTCCCCGCTCGAGTGCCCTCAGGGCGTCATGTCGCCCCACAGCGAACCTGTGCACTCGTGCTGGGTGTACAGGACGGGTTCAAGGTGTGCACCGACTTGAAGTCGGATGGCCGACGCATTCCCGAAGACACGTCACCGGCACCTGGACGAGTTGGCAAAAAGGTATGTACAGCAAGAACATTGCAACGGGTTGTTTATACTTTTATTGGATGTGTGGCGCACTCACCACTATATGTATATGTTAATATAATTACTCTAGCGCCGGCGTGGAATATGCACCGGATTATCATTCGGGGCGTTGTCTACGATGCCGCCATTTCCACGCCATTGGTGCAGAGACGGCGGTGGTAATGGGGTCAGACCATCGGCAGACGAAACCTGGCGAGTCGTCACGCGGAGTCACGGCTCGCCATCGAGGTACATGGGAGTGTGCACTACTTGGCGACGGCGTCCAAATCCGATGCAAGAGGTTGGTTGCTACATGAATGATGTGACTTGATGTGGCAGAAACTAATGTATTGTTGTGTATGCGTGCAGATGTGACCTGGCAGCAGCAAGAGGTGCAAGTTACCAAGTGGTAAAATGTGTGCCAAAGTGCGAGGTTCTTGTATGTACCATTCTAACAGGTATCTATATGGGTATATGCATGCATAGGGTCATGTTGCCATGGGTTCCTGGCAGAGCATGAGACTACAATATGTTCGGCGGCAGTAGTGTGCCGCTCGTGGTAAGTATGGTGTTATTCTATTGTATTTGAATATAGCATGCAACGCGGTATATTAACATATTAAGCTGTGTTGTGATGTGGTAACCAGGTCTGTTTGCCGGAGGAGTGCAGGTAGCACTTGCGCCAAAGGGGCAACAAGTCCGAGCGAACACCGGACAAACATCACTTGGTGCCGTCTCCACCGTGCCTGTGCAGTCACTGCGGACTGCCTTACCTGCACATCGTTCCGGGCGGCACTGGCGGCGGCGGCATCGAGGCTCCAGTGTTTGCTGAGTGTCGTCATGTTTGCTGAGTATGGTTGACTGAGTAGCCCATCCCCTCTAAGAACGCATCGCGTCGCTTCGTTATCAGGTCTAGGAGGATTTAGACGGAGGTGTAGCCATGTCATGTCTAAGTTAGCGCAGTCAGTAATGCGAGGGTAGCAGTGCCCGCGGCAGTGTTCTGCGCAGGGAAGGGGGAATTCCTCGACGTGCGTGGCTGTGTGTGGAGCCGACATGCAGGACAATGGGCGGCTGCAATCTGCATCGTCACACGAGTGACGTTTTGCGAATCTGATTCTGGCAGCGGAGCGCTGCCGGCTTGGCGAGCGCGCTCGGCTCTCTGCATCGCTGCAGGATGCCGGCGGTGTGATGACGGTATTACGCTGCGAGTAGCCGTGGAGGTGACGGCTGCTGGCGAAGAAGTCGCCTTCGATTTGAGGGCGAAATTGTGAGTTTATATTGTCTATTTGTGCTAGTGTGCTCATACGTGTGGTTCTGACGTTTGACTTTGTGTGGTGGTTATTGCAGGCAGAGCTGCACGAGCTCCGAGTACGTATGCGGCGTCCTCTCTGCATCGCTGCAGGACGCTGGTGGCATTGCGCTGCGAGGATCGTCGGAGGAGACGGCCTGCAGGCGACAAGACTCGCTGCTGGCAAAAGAACTTGCCGGCAAAAGGCCGCGATGTGAACAAGAAAGGTGAGTGTCTTTATTGTGTTATTAATGAGTGTGTTTGGACTGTGACTATGCTGGCGGCGCTAACATTTGCCGTTTTGTTGCTGCTTTCTGCACAGCTTTTCGCTGCACAAGGGCCTGACGTGCAAGTGGAGCGTGGGGTCTCGCACATCGTGTCGGGCAACGTCGCGCTGGACGAGCTGCTGCCCAACTGGAAGGGGCTGGGCGCGCCGCTGGTCGCGCCCGTGACCAAGGACCAGTTCCTCCTGCTCACGGAGGACAAGTCCCGGGGGCTGCCGCACTTCCTGCTGTCCAACGAGGGGGTTTGCTGGCGTGTTGGTGGTTGGGGACGACCAAGGTGGAGCATGCGAAGGTGCAGAAGACGTGGTGCTGCAGTGCTGCACCCTTGCACACAGCACTTGGCAGCTTTTGGTGGTGGGGTCGAGTGTGGAGGCTGAGTGGCGTCGAGTTCCAGTGAGGAGATTGATGAAAAGCGAGACGTCTCGCTCAATTTGACTTTGTGCATCCGTGCTCCATTTCGTCGGTAGTGGCCCGGGGCCACTGGCCCCATCTAGTGCTTGGAGGAGATGTGGATTTTGGTGACCGTGGAGGAGGCATTCGAGTCGCCCTTCTTCTGCTCCTCGAGGAGGATGCGGAAGCTCTCGAAGAAGGGGAAGCCCGACGTGGCGTCGTGGCCACCGTCCGTAGCGCCTCGGACGGCTACATCCAGCTCGTCCAGAGCCCGACGATCATCAAGGGTGGCAAGCTCAGTGGCAAGGACATGTACGACGTCGGCACCGGCAGCTGCAGCGGCTGCAACGCCGAGCTGCTCTGTGGCGTGGACGCCTCCAGCAAGTTGGTGGCAATTTGTTTCATGGGCAACAAAGTTGGTGGTGGTGACCGAGAGCGCCCCGCGCGATGAAAGTATCTGGCGGTGAGTGCATTGGTGAGTGGGGCCTGCCAGCAGCGTCCGACTCAGAGCAACATCGATGAAGCATTTTTTTTGGATGCGAAAGTATGTGTATTTCATGCTTAGCTGCTGTGGGTGAGCTCTCGGTGGAGAGAACTTGCAGGCCAGGGCCCACTTGGCGCGCAGTGGGTGTACGGAGATGGAGTGTGTCGGCGAGGCGAAGATGGAGAATGAGAAGGTGGAGTCTGCAACCGCCCCGTCCGGCAGTGTGCGGCGGTGACGAACCAGATCGGCACCTCACTGGCGACCGCATGCGTTGCGGTAGTGAGTGTGCTCAGATTTCGTGTTCGATCATCTGATCTGACATGCTAAGTGTAAGTGGACTTTGGAGTTAAATTTACTGCTTTCGTAGCGTAGTTCAAGACAAGCGCGAAGCTTTTCGTCGGCGTGAAGGTCGTAGGATGTCCGACGCAGTGGCTCGTGTCCAGATTCAACCTGATAATGGAATGCAGCACTTTCGTGTGGGTTTTGCGGCAGTGTGCGTGTTGGTCGCACGTGTTCGTGTTGAGAGATCGCCCGGCTTGGACGAGTTGTGTCCCACCAGCACACGACCACCACGAAGCTGGTGGTTTGCGCACACGGCATTTCTTGCTCGGCCGGTCAAGTTCGTGCTGTGAGGAGGAAGACAAAAGCCTCGCAGGCTTCAAGTCGTATCTGAGCCGCTCAAGATGCCGGCGCTGCGAATCTGCTGCGTGCTGGCGAGGCAACGGCACGCATGTTGGCGTCTGATTACCGGTTGCTGCTGGTTCGGATGGCGTGGGCTGCATCCCACCCGACCCCACCAAGGAGATGGCTGAGTTCACTTCGGAATTGGCGGCGTCCTGCAGCAAGCTTTCGTCCCAGCCCGCTCAAGACTCCGCCATTTTGCTCGACCGACACCTGCGGTCATCATGCTGCCTATCATCAAGCGGGGCGACCTACGCTGACGAAGCCCCTGGTGCGCGTGGTCGAGTGGCGCTCCAAGGTTCGCCCGCTGCTGAGCGCCGTGTGCTGGCAGCTGGGCCAGCAGCAGCACGTGCTGAGGATAAAGCTGCACATGGGCTTCTGGGAGCTGACCAGGAACTAGAAGAGCGTCGTTGCAAGGGGCTTCACGTCGCCCGCGTGCGTGTCCAGCACCACGGCGCTGCAGTGTCTGTCGGAGCTCATGAGCAAAAAGCTCGTGCCGACGCCGTGGATGATGTGGTGGGGCAGGCGACGTTCGGTCTCTTCCCGCTGCTGCTGAAGACGGTGGAGCAGCAGCAGCGGATCGACAGTCTGCCGATGTCGGGCAGAGCCACGGAGCAGCATCTGGACAAGCTCAACCAGTTCGTGGAGCTCTCGCAGCACTTGAAGAGGCTGGAGAACCCCCAGTACGGCGAGATCCCGCCCACGTTTTTGCAGTCGGTGCATACCGTCACGACCAAGCAGCCCCACGTGGAAGGCTTTTTGAACTGATCGAAGTTGTCGGAGGTGTTTGTGTCGTGCGTGGAGGAGGTGGAGCAGGATGAAGGTGCTGCTACCGTCGGTCGGGCTGCGTAGCGGTGCCTCATTTGTCGTCCGAAGTTCGTAAGTATTGTTGTGTGCACCGTGCACTCTAATATGGAGGCTAATCACTCATCGAACCGTGGTTGTGCAGGTTGTGGTTCATGCCATTGGCGCCCACGACTGACTCGCGTCGACCTCGGAGCTGCGCAGCTCGAAGTTCTTCATGGCCTAGATCGTGGGCACCCCGCAGTGTCTGGCGGAGCTACGCAGCTCGAAGTTCCCCGCGGCCAAGATCGTGGGCACCACCGGCCACGGCGCTGCAGTGCCTGGCGGAGCTCAAGAGCAACATGTTCGTGCTGACATGGATGAAGCGGTGATGCAGGTGACGTTCGGGTCTCTGCCCGCTGCTGCAGAAGACGGTGGAGCTGCAAGGTATTGCCGACGTCGTCAACTCAGCGCTGGAGATCTGCGTGCTCAACCTGACGGGCACCGGAGTGCGACGACGACGGCAACGGCGATGGCAACTGCTACTTCTACATCAAGACCAGCGCGGACGAGACCACGCTCACGTTCCTGAACGACTACCCCCCCCCCCCCCCCCCCCCCCCCCGCCGGCTACGAGGACGTGACGTTCTACTGCAAGGTCGACGTGGTGCAGAGCTGGAACCCCGTCTTGTGCTGCTTGATACCCTCCTCGCTCGTGTCGGTGGTCAAGAATGCAGTCGCCCGTGATTTTGTATGCAGCAAGTGCTGATACAGTCGTCGCTGCAAGTGCTCAATGGAATTGCTGCTGGTGGAAGGTCATCATTGACCTCGGAGATGTTCGAGCCTATCTCAGTGCACTTGGAGTTCAAGTGGGCTGCGGTGCAAATGCTGGCGGTATTTTGCTTACTGCAAGTGCTGATGCAGTCGTGGCTCTCTTACCGCTCATTAAACTGGTGTTCAAGAATGTAGTCGCTCGTGCCTCGTCATTTCTCGAGGAATACGTGTCGGGGGTCGTCGTGTTCTCAGCCGAGTTAGCCCACGCGTTGTTCGCTGCCACTTGCATGCAGACAGCAAGGCCGCCGCTCGCGTCCGTCGTTATCATCAGCTTTGACGCGCTCTCGTCGATACTTTCGCTGCGTAGCATTTATCAGAGCACGCGAACGGTGCAGAAGCTGCTCCTGAATCAAGACCAGCCTCAACTCATTGCCGAAGTGAAACTGGCCTGCCAAAACCCGAGAGTGTCGTTTGAAACTTCAGGACTGCGCGTTCGCTCTCCACTACGACTGCGGCTATCCATCGACAGTCAACGAGCTCTGGCCAAAGTCACTGCATTCGACAAGACCGAGAATTTAACTACAAAGAGCTCGAGAGCAACGCACGACAAGGAATATGTCGTCGATCTTGGCAAATTGCGGCTCCCGTTTTTCCAGCGTCGAATCGCTCCGACCCGGCTGCAGACGTCTATGGCGATTATTCCGGTGGCGCCTACTGCACCACCAGTAGACGAACGGATCACCAGTATCGAGGATCAACTTCTGCTGGTGCGCGAGACCGCGCAGCTGATGTTCCACTGCGAGTACATCGTGCTCATCGAGTACGTCGAGTGCGTGATCCCGATGGTCTACGGACTCTACCTCCAGGCGCTTTTCCGCCTTGGAGGCGACGCTCGCTCGTATTACCCTCAGACCCGCGGCTTGTCCATGGAAAAGCTGAACTCAGCGGTGGGGAATCTGGTGGCTGGAGATGGCGTCGCTGCTGGTGCTGCACCTCGTGATCCAGCGCCGCTTTGGGTTCTCGATCGTCCATCAGCTGGCGTTTGTGCTGGAGACCCACGCGATGCAGGTGCAGGGGCGGATGTTTGTCTGGACAGCGTTCATCCTCACCTTCACTCTGGCGCACTTTGGTAGGTACTGCATTCTACGATGAAGCCGCTGCATCTAACGCTGGTGTTGGTTGTTGCATGCACAGGGTCGGACTTCACCTTTCAGTTCGAGTGGATGCGGGACAAAACCTCCTAAGACATCCGTAGTTTTGACACTATTCAACTCAATCTGTATTATGAATGTACAGTACACGCATAACTATCTAGGCCGTGCTGTTCCGGACGTAGTAGGGCTCCTCCTGGAAGTCCGCCGAGCAGTAGGGGAACGTGGCGTCGTCGCCGTCCGGGTTGAAGAGGTTCTTGCCGGCGTAGATCATGACGTAGACGCCGGCGACGGTGCAGATGGCGGCGATGGCGACGCAGAGCAGCTTTTCCCAGGCCGGCAGCTTGGTCCAGAAGACCTTGAGGTAGAAGACGAGCGGCAGGATGATGCTGGACATGGTGATGGCCGTGGCGCCCGTGAAGTCGACGAGGTCCAGGAAGTGGTCGCGCAGCAGGATGGACAGCACCACGAGCACGACGATCATGCAGATGCGCAGGCCGATGTAGCGCAGCACGTTGGCGCCGCCCGTGTACTCGGACAGGTCGTCGTCGCTGCTGGTGGACAAGTGGGCGTTGCGGTGGCTGCTCTCGAGGTCGGGGGCGGACAGCGCGGGCGTGGACGACCGCAGGTAGGACATCTTGTCCTCGATCTCCATGTCACCGGTGGCGATCGGGTCCGACTTGTGCATGCCGAGGATGACCCGCTCGAACAGGTAGAAGGCCGGGTGCAGGAACGTCGAGAAGGCCATGGACAGGTGCAGCTGCATGAACAGGTAGGCCATGACGACGGCGCCGCGGTCGGCCACGAAGCCCAGCGTCGTGGTGCTGAAGGGGTCCGACGTGTTGGCCACCGAGAAGAGCAAGTTGCCGGACATTTGGCAGCCGCCCACCGCGTAGCCCGCGATGGCGATGGCGAAGAAGAAGGCGGAGGCGAGGCCCAGACTCACGACGATGACGCGCGGCATGCGCTCGGGCTGCGAGTGCTGGCGCTGCAGGTCGGGGATCACCGTCGCCGCCGCGTACGCGAGCGAGAGGTTCCCGAACGTGGTGATGACCTGGTGCAGCGTCACGTCGGCGGTGGGCGGCGACGGGTGGCCGCGCTCCTGGTAGATGAGGATGGAGATGCCGATGATGTCGGCCACGATCGTGCCCAGACACCCGGCCACAGCCATGCCGGTGCTCTCCTTCATGGTCGGGATCAGCGCGACCGGCACGACCATGAGCGCCATGAAGACGATCCACACCGACTGGCTGAAGCAGTCCGGGAACAGCACGTCCAGCAACGTGCCGCCCAGGACGAGGCACGCGCAGCTGCGGCAACTTGAAGGGAAACACGAAGGGAAATGTAGCCAAGTAGTGTGGTTTTGAATAACTGCAACATTTGCGGCACTGAATAATAGCTACATTTGTGGCACTGAATTATTGCAGCATTTGCGCTCTACGCGTGCGTGAGCTGCCAATCTGATTCTGGCGGCCGGCTTTGCGAACGTTCTTGGCTCTCTGCATCGCTGCAGGACGCCGGCGCTCTGACGATGGCATTGCACTGCGAGGGGCGATGGAGGTGACGGCTGCTGGCAGAAGGAGTCGCCGGCAAGTTGAGGTGAAAGGTAACTCATTCTTGTCTATTGTATGAATGTGCTGAGACTGTATGCTGGTGTACAGTAGCTAACGTTTGCCAATGTGTTGGTGCTTTCTGCAGGCAGAAGACACGCTGGGTCGGCTTTCTGCTGCACAACGTGGAGTGTGGAGTCTGGAGGAAGGTGCTGCTCTGCTGACCAAGGTGGAGGGTGCAAAGCTGCACAAGTCGCGGCTGCACCGCACCCCTGCACACAGCACTTGGCAGCTTTTGGTTGCGCTGCCAAGCCGAGGGCGACATTTTGTCGCACACTCTCAGCTGCGATCCTCGCCTTGGGAAGGCACGTGCCACGACTCGACGCAGTTTGCTGGGCTTCTAGCTGCAAGCTGCTTCATGCTGCCGTCGGGATCTGATCTGCGCGTGGCGAGCGAACTCCGCCACCTGATAACGGTGGATGGCACCACTCCTGTGCTGGAGGCGGAGATGGTTGGCGCGCGATCGCCCGCCACGGCGAGTGCGAAGCTCGCATTGATGGACGTCATTCCACCTTTGGCGCCGTCCTGCCCAGCTCAAGCTTCCTTCCTACAGCTCGGACGTCCTCCACCCGCTCGGACTCTTCTTCACCGAGCTCTTCTCTTCAAGCTGCCGCTGATCAACGGCTCCGTCGTCATCGGCACCATCGCCGACCCGTTCGTGGCCAGCTTGCTGCCCAAAGCGCCCGTCGACATGCTGTCCTCGTACGTGAGCGCTCAGGCGCCGGTCGGCTCGCACCTTTCCCAGTCATCCGTCGTTGCTGGTATTGCTGCTGCTGTCGCTGACTCAAGTTGCTGCATCTAGCGATGACGACGTCGCAGTGCCTTTCAACTCGTGAAAGAACACGGTGGACACATGTGCTAACCTTCATCGTGATGGTGGTGGCTGCGCACCAGCTCGGGCTCAAGCTTTTCAAGCTGCCGCTGATCGTGGGCTACCTCGAGCGCTCACGTACGGAGACATCATTGCTACTTGGTTCGCTGCCTCGCTCGCTCGGTGGAAACGAAGCCGAAGGGAAACGAAGCCGAAGGTGACCAAGGTCGCGTTCTTCTCCGTGCTCCAGTCCGCGTTCCCGTCGCTGATGGCGCTGCTGACGACCTACTTCACGACAATCCGCAAAATGGTGGCCTCGGAGTGGGCCCCAGTCTAAGACTCAGATCAAGAGCGCGCTCAAGGTCGTGAACGAGATCGTGCGTCTGTACGCGCAGTTGCTCAAGTCGATTCGCAAGGAGATGCAGAAGGACACGGTGTCCGAGATCATGCACACTTTCGTGGAGATTTTCAACGACAACCAGCTCTCAGCAGTGTACGTTGGTCATGACTGGCTTGTTGTGCTCTGCTCGCATTTGCTGACTAACCTTCTTTGTGGCTTGGCCTGCCGACAGACTGCACACCCAAGGCAATGCCGGCTTGATGGTTCTCTGCGGCTTTTTGCAGCTGCTGAAGATTGTCGTCGAGGAACCGACGTCCGTATTCTCCTCGTTCTTGCAGAACATCCTGGACCTATGCTTTGGCCCGCTGAAAGAGGTAAGATGTGCATGCAGAGCTTTCGTATTTGCAGTTGTCATTTTCATTATTTTGTTAACTATCTGTCTATGTGGTTGTTTTGCTACATTAGTTGATCTTTTCCCACCCGGAGAGTGAGTCGGTCGTGCTCGGCTACTTCGTGGCGTTGGTGGAGCAATTGCTGGAGAAGCACTATCGCTTCTTCATCGTGTACTCCGGACAGTTCACGCCCGACGGCGCTCGCGAGCGTGGTTACGCCTCGGATCAAGCGCACACGTACTTCCTGTCCATCTTCCAGAGTCTCGCGAGCGTGCTGAGCCGCGAAGGGTCCAATCTGGCCCCGCGCATCTGCAAGCAAGTGCTGGGGCTGCTGGACCGCGTCGACAAGGCGCAGGGGCTATTCGCGTTCACTGGATTCCAGAGTGAGCTGCGCATGGGGTTCCTGTCGACGCTCATGAACATCCTGACGCGCGGGGAGACGAATCTGTTGCAGGACGAGGTCATCCAGCTGCTGCACCGCGTCGCAGCCGTAGACTTCGCCTCGTTCTACCAGGTATTTATGAACGTCTACGTCAAGGAGATTCTGACGTAGCCGCAACTCGAGGCAGCGTCCAAGATGGAAGGCGAGTGCTTGCAGTGGAGCGGCCAGGTGGACCTGCCGACGTTTTCCCAGGAGGTGGTGGCCTTTTTGAACGACCTGAAGGTGATCAAGGCGCAGAATTGAGATTTGAATGGACGGATGAAGTTAGAGCCGCCGGTGAACACGCTTCAATCAATAGCGAGGCAGAGCAGAACAAGTCTTTGTTGTTGTTTTGGATTAACTTTGCTGTATTGTTTGAGTTACTGACGGACACTTACCAACTATGTACTGTGCAATAGGACGGTGACAAGTTGTGCGAGGACTTGCGAGGCAGAGCAGATACAGTTTTTCTTGTTGTTTTGGATCAACTTTGCTGCATTGTTTTGGTTACTGACGGACACTTACCACCTACATATGTATGTACTGTGCAGTAGGACGGTGATAATTGACGTCACGCCGGGCAAGCTTGAGATGGCGAATCGCATCGCTGCAGAGATTGCCATTGTCAGCGCTGCGGGTGGTGCTGGGACGAGAGGTGAAGACTGCGCTCGCAGTTTTCGCTCCGTTCGACCGACGAGCCGTGGACTTCGCTGCGCGGACGTCGCTGGCCCTCGGCGTCACGGCGTACGCGGCACACAAGTGTCTGTCGCACACTGCCGAGAGGATGCTGCGGTCGCTGAGGGAGCAAGTGCTGCGGCACGTGCTGCTGGGGCTCCATCAGCCGTGGTTCGATGTCAACGCGTCTCTGGCTTCGTCACTAGGCGGTGATCGCGGTGGTGCGCCAGTTGTGCGAGTGTCACGGTGACGTGTCCGTCGACATGTACGTAACGACGCCCGTGGTGGGCACCACCCGCTTGACCGCCTCGACGGGCATCGACAGCAGCGCGTAGTCGCCGCGACTCAAGTCGAGTCCACGTCGTCCTCGTCCACCTCGCGGCCATCGCTGTCGTCGAAGAGCTGGCTGCTGTTGAAGCTGCCAGTCAGCGACGAGTCCGCATGCAGCCCCAAGCCGTGAATGAAGCACCCATGCGATGACTCGAGAGCAGTGGTCAGCCCGCAAGTACGGAATGCAGGTGCGGGGCTGCATTTTAATACTTGCACCATCGAGCGAAATTCCCACGACATGACTCGGTAGTTGAAGTGCACTTCAACGACGGGACGCCGTCACCGGTGAGCTGCTGATGCATTTTGCAATGATACATTTTGGTGGGTTGTCTGTTGCAGGGCCGATTCGTGAGAGGATAGTTCCAGACCGAGGTGCATACCGGCTCATGTACGTGAGGCGGCACGTCGGTGAAGCACACGTTTGGTTTACACGAGAGTGGTGCGTCCATGAGTTGGACGAATACGGAGATTAAAGTTACTATCTATTTCGTGCTGACGCTTTGGTGTGTATTGTTTCTTATCAATACTAGGCTGAAGGACCGGTGTGCCGAGAAGGAAGAGTGGCCTACGAGACTGGCGCGTTTGAGGGCAAGCAGTGCATGCAAGCGGATCTGCCGTTGTGGAGCTCGGTCACCGAGTCGGTGGTGCCGGGCGTAGCAGATCGTGCTTCTTGGCGCTGTATCTGATCGCCGCCTATCGTGTCGCCGTGTGCGCACTCTGCACGGCGTTATCAGTTCTGTAGGCTTGCTGATTCAGCAGTTGAAGACACTACATTACTACGATACACACATGTACATGTAAATAGGACACACTGAGATCATACTAAAAGAGTTGCTTTGACAATACAATGCACTGCGTGTGCATATCACCGTAGCGGCGCCGTGTTCAGTAGCCTAGGAGGAGATTTGCAACGAGTAAGCAAAGCAATACATGTAGTGCACTACAACTTGACCTGCGACATCTTGACCCTCCTTGCTTCCGCCACGCAGTTACAGTTCCGCAAGATTCCTCCTCACTGTTAAACCACTGCAATGCTCACTATTGAAACAAAGCACCGGTACATTTGAGGAGCTCCTCAAGACGGACTCGATCGGTTGGCCACTGGGTATTGCCCGCGTCTAGCACTGGGCAACGACAAGCACCTACACAGTGTAGGCGTCTAGACTACACTTACTTCATCACGGCGCACTGCTGCTGCCGAGGTGTCTGCCAGCTCGCACCCACTCCATTTCAGGCGCGCGACCGCTGCACGGGAAGAATCGGCCATCTCTTCCTCACTACTTTAGTGAAGAAATGGCCGAATCTTCTCTCAACGAGGTCGCTGCCGCTGCTGCCGGCGGCTGCTGCTGCGCCTGCCTCCCGACGCACGCCATCCAACCGCACTCGGCGGGCCCAGCAGTGCCGAACCGAGCCACGCCAGCGTGAGTCGACCCGGATTGACAACCGGCGGCCAGGTCCCTACACTGAGCGACACGGCGGCGGTCAGTATCAGCTTTTAGAAACTCGACTCGGTCGAAAAGAGCGGCACTTTAGCAGGAAAATGCCCGGGGCCCCGTCAAATCCGCTACCCCACAGTGCTCTCGAGAGGCAAAATCTCGCAAACTATCACCTTACACCGAGCTGGTGGCTGGGACCGGGTCGGTCGTCGGCGACAAGAGCTCTCGACGGGCCCGGCCCACGCAAACGATTGGCGGGGGAGACTCGCTCGCCTCGGTCGCGCATTTTGCGGGACCATGTCATTCATCTTTTTTTCGAGGCTTCGAGGCAGCCGAAAGCCGCCCCATTCTGCCGCTTTTAATGTCGGGGTCCACCCATGACCCCGTTATCAGAATCAACGACGGCATCTTTGGACAAGGTACCGGTATGTGAACTTCCGTGTGTACATGTATTAGCTCTGGTTACAGTCCTGACCCTGTTCCTACCTTTGCTGCGTTTGTGCTACACCAGCAGTGAAGTCCTGCTACATGTAGCGTCGACGCACGGACACTCACCGGCCAAGTTATCAGGCGCCCCGTGCGCCATGCACGGTCTCTTGGACGCCGGTGCTGCGCAGAACACTGTCACCGCTGCCAATTGGACGCGGCCGGGTTATCAGACTTGGCTGCCGTGATGTCCTGGCTGGGTGACACCCGTCGTCTCCAGGCGTCTCCGTGGACAAGGTAAGAGCATGGTCATACTTATCTGTAAGTACGAGTGTGCAACTCTAATCTGTTCGTTTGGTTTGCTGCATGTTGAGTAACGCAGGTTGAAGTGGCAGTCGTATGAGCAGCTTGGTCGAGCCAAGCTAGCATGCCAGAGGCTCCGACCACGATGTCAGCGACATCAAACCTCAAGGTGTGTGCGTATGCAGTAAGTGCCTGCTGCCACCTTCATGCTTACCTATCTACTTACTCAGCATGTTATTGCTTGCGTGCACAGTGCCCAACGAGCGCCCAGCAGGTGCTGCCACAAGCACCCGAGTGCTTAAGGCAGCACCATGGCGCCGGCGCATACACTGCCGGGCCGACACTCCCCGCTCGAGTGCCCTCAGGGCGTCATGTCGCCCCACAGCGAACCTGTGCACTCGTGCTGGGTGTACAGGACGGGTTCAAGGTGTGCACCGACTTGAAGTCGGATGGCCGACGCATTCCCGAAGACACGTCACCGGCACCTGGACGAGTTGGCAAAAAGGTATGTACAGCAAGAACATTGCAACGGGTTGTTTATACTTTTATTGGATGTGTGGCGCACTCACCACTATATGTATATGTTAATATAATTACTCTAGCGCCGGCGTGGAATATGCACCGGATTATCATTCGGGGCGTTGTCTACGATGCCGCCATTTCCACGCCATTGGTGCAGAGACGGCGGTGGTAATGGGGTCAGACCATCGGCAGACGAAACCTGGCGAGTCGTCACGCGGAGTCACGGCTCGCCATCGAGGTACATGGGAGTGTGCACTACTTGGCGACGGCGTCCAAATCCGATGCAAGAGGTTGGTTGCTACATGAATGATGTGACTTGATGTGGCAGAAACTAATGTATTGTTGTGTATGCGTGCAGATGTGACCTGGCAGCAGCAAGAGGTGCAAGTTACCAAGTGGTAAAATGTGTGCCAAAGTGCGAGGTTCTTGTATGTACCATTCTAACAGGTATCTATATGGGTATATGCATGCATAGGGTCATGTTGCCATGGGTTCCTGGCAGAGCATGAGACTACAATATGTTCGGCGGCAGTAGTGTGCCGCTCGTGGTAAGTATGGTGTTATTCTATTGTATTTGAATATAGCATGCAACGCGGTATATTAACATATTAAGCTGTGTTGTGATGTGGTAACCAGGTCTGTTTGCCGGAGGAGTGCAGGTAGCACTTGCGCCAAAGGGGCAACAAGTCCGAGCGAACACCGGACAAACATCACTTGGTGCCGTCTCCACCGTGCCTGTGCAGTCACTGCGGACTGCCTTACCTGCACATCGTTCCGGGCGGCACTGGCGGCGGCGGCATCGAGGCTCCAGTGTTTGCTGAGTGTCGTCATGTTTGCTGAGTATGGTTGACTGAGTAGCCCATCCCCTCTAAGAACGCATCGCGTCGCTTCGTTATCAGGTCTAGGAGGATTTAGACGGAGGTGTAGCCATGTCATGTCTAAGTTAGCGCAGTCAGTAATGCGAGGGTAGCAGTGCCCGCGGCAGTGTTCTGCGCAGGGAAGGGGGAATTCCTCGACGTGCGTGGCTGTGTGTGGAGCCGACATGCAGGACAATGGGCGGCTGCAATCTGCATCGTCACACGAGTGACGTTTTGCGAATCTGATTCTGGCAGCGGAGCGCTGCCGGCTTGGCGAGCGCGCTCGGCTCTCTGCATCGCTGCAGGATGCCGGCGGTGTGATGACGGTATTACGCTGCGAGTAGCCGTGGAGGTGACGGCTGCTGGCGAAGAAGTCGCCTTCGATTTGAGGGCGAAATTGTGAGTTTATATTGTCTATTTGTGCTAGTGTGCTCATACGTGTGGTTCTGACGTTTGACTTTGTGTGGTGGTTATTGCAGGCAGAGCTGCACGAGCTCCGAGTACGTATGCGGCGTCCTCTCTGCATCGCTGCAGGACGCTGGTGGCATTGCGCTGCGAGGATCGTCGGAGGAGACGGCCTGCAGGCGACAAGACTCGCTGCTGGCAAAAGAACTTGCCGGCAAAAGGCCGCGATGTGAACAAGAAAGGTGAGTGTCTTTATTGTGTTATTAATGAGTGTGTTTGGACTGTGACTATGCTGGCGGCGCTAACATTTGCCGTTTTGTTGCTGCTTTCTGCACAGCTTTTCGCTGCACAAGGGCCTGACGTGCAAGTGGAGCGTGGGGTCTCGCACATCGTGTCGGGCAACGTCGCGCTGGACGAGCTGCTGCCCAACTGGAAGGGGCTGGGCGCGCCGCTGGTCGCGCCCGTGACCAAGGACCAGTTCCTCCTGCTCACGGAGGACAAGTCCCGGGGGCTGCCGCACTTCCTGCTGTCCAACGAGGGGGTTTGCTGGCGTGTTGGTGGTTGGGGACGACCAAGGTGGAGCATGCGAAGGTGCAGAAGACGTGGTGCTGCAGTGCTGCACCCTTGCACACAGCACTTGGCAGCTTTTGGTGGTGGGGTCGAGTGTGGAGGCTGAGTGGCGTCGAGTTCCAGTGAGGAGATTGATGAAAAGCGAGACGTCTCGCTCAATTTGACTTTGTGCATCCGTGCTCCATTTCGTCGGTAGTGGCCCGGGGCCACTGGCCCCATCTAGTGCTTGGAGGAGATGTGGATTTTGGTGACCGTGGAGGAGGCATTCGAGTCGCCCTTCTTCTGCTCCTCGAGGAGGATGCGGAAGCTCTCGAAGAAGGGGAAGCCCGACGTGGCGTCGTGGCCACCGTCCGTAGCGCCTCGGACGGCTACATCCAGCTCGTCCAGAGCCCGACGATCATCAAGGGTGGCAAGCTCAGTGGCAAGGACATGTACGACGTCGGCACCGGCAGCTGCAGCGGCTGCAACGCCGAGCTGCTCTGTGGCGTGGACGCCTCCAGCAAGTTGGTGGCAATTTGTTTCATGGGCAACAAAGTTGGTGGTGGTGACCGAGAGCGCCCCGCGCGATGAAAGTATCTGGCGGTGAGTGCATTGGTGAGTGGGGCCTGCCAGCAGCGTCCGACTCAGAGCAACATCGATGAAGCATTTTTTTTGGATGCGAAAGTATGTGTATTTCATGCTTAGCTGCTGTGGGTGAGCTCTCGGTGGAGAGAACTTGCAGGCCAGGGCCCACTTGGCGCGCAGTGGGTGTACGGAGATGGAGTGTGTCGGCGAGGCGAAGATGGAGAATGAGAAGGTGGAGTCTGCAACCGCCCCGTCCGGCAGTGTGCGGCGGTGACGAACCAGATCGGCACCTCACTGGCGACCGCATGCGTTGCGGTAGTGAGTGTGCTCAGATTTCGTGTTCGATCATCTGATCTGACATGCTAAGTGTAAGTGGACTTTGGAGTTAAATTTACTGCTTTCGTAGCGTAGTTCAAGACAAGCGCGAAGCTTTTCGTCGGCGTGAAGGTCGTAGGATGTCCGACGCAGTGGCTCGTGTCCAGATTCAACCTGATAATGGAATGCAGCACTTTCGTGTGGGTTTTGCGGCAGTGTGCGTGTTGGTCGCACGTGTTCGTGTTGAGAGATCGCCCGGCTTGGACGAGTTGTGTCCCACCAGCACACGACCACCACGAAGCTGGTGGTTTGCGCACACGGCATTTCTTGCTCGGCCGGTCAAGTTCGTGCTGTGAGGAGGAAGACAAAAGCCTCGCAGGCTTCAAGTCGTATCTGAGCCGCTCAAGATGCCGGCGCTGCGAATCTGCTGCGTGCTGGCGAGGCAACGGCACGCATGTTGGCGTCTGATTACCGGTTGCTGCTGGTTCGGATGGCGTGGGCTGCATCCCACCCGACCCCACCAAGGAGATGGCTGAGTTCACTTCGGAATTGGCGGCGTCCTGCAGCAAGCTTTCGTCCCAGCCCGCTCAAGACTCCGCCATTTTGCTCGACCGACACCTGCGGTCATCATGCTGCCTATCATCAAGCGGGGCGACCTACGCTGACGAAGCCCCTGGTGCGCGTGGTCGAGTGGCGCTCCAAGGTTCGCCCGCTGCTGAGCGCCGTGTGCTGGCAGCTGGGCCAGCAGCAGCACGTGCTGAGGATAAAGCTGCACATGGGCTTCTGGGAGCTGACCAGGAACTAGAAGAGCGTCGTTGCAAGGGGCTTCACGTCGCCCGCGTGCGTGTCCAGCACCACGGCGCTGCAGTGTCTGTCGGAGCTCATGAGCAAAAAGCTCGTGCCGACGCCGTGGATGATGTGGTGGGGCAGGCGACGTTCGGTCTCTTCCCGCTGCTGCTGAAGACGGTGGAGCAGCAGCAGCGGATCGACAGTCTGCCGATGTCGGGCAGAGCCACGGAGCAGCATCTGGACAAGCTCAACCAGTTCGTGGAGCTCTCGCAGCACTTGAAGAGGCTGGAGAACCCCCAGTACGGCGAGATCCCGCCCACGTTTTTGCAGTCGGTGCATACCGTCACGACCAAGCAGCCCCACGTGGAAGGCTTTTTGAACTGATCGAAGTTGTCGGAGGTGTTTGTGTCGTGCGTGGAGGAGGTGGAGCAGGATGAAGGTGCTGCTACCGTCGGTCGGGCTGCGTAGCGGTGCCTCATTTGTCGTCCGAAGTTCGTAAGTATTGTTGTGTGCACCGTGCACTCTAATATGGAGGCTAATCACTCATCGAACCGTGGTTGTGCAGGTTGTGGTTCATGCCATTGGCGCCCACGACTGACTCGCGTCGACCTCGGAGCTGCGCAGCTCGAAGTTCTTCATGGCCTAGATCGTGGGCACCCCGCAGTGTCTGGCGGAGCTACGCAGCTCGAAGTTCCCCGCGGCCAAGATCGTGGGCACCACCGGCCACGGCGCTGCAGTGCCTGGCGGAGCTCAAGAGCAACATGTTCGTGCTGACATGGATGAAGCGGTGATGCAGGTGACGTTCGGGTCTCTGCCCGCTGCTGCAGAAGACGGTGGAGCTGCAAGGTATTGCCGACGTCGTCAACTCAGCGCTGGAGATCTGCGTGCTCAACCTGACGGGCACCGGAGTGCGACGACGACGGCAACGGCGATGGCAACTGCTACTTCTACATCAAGACCAGCGCGGACGAGACCACGCTCACGTTCCTGAACGACTACCCCCCCCCCCCCCCCCCCCCCCCCCGCCGGCTACGAGGACGTGACGTTCTACTGCAAGGTCGACGTGGTGCAGAGCTGGAACCCCGTCTTGTGCTGCTTGATACCCTCCTCGCTCGTGTCGGTGGTCAAGAATGCAGTCGCCCGTGATTTTGTATGCAGCAAGTGCTGATACAGTCGTCGCTGCAAGTGCTCAATGGAATTGCTGCTGGTGGAAGGTCATCATTGACCTCGGAGATGTTCGAGCCTATCTCAGTGCACTTGGAGTTCAAGTGGGCTGCGGTGCAAATGCTGGCGGTATTTTGCTTACTGCAAGTGCTGATGCAGTCGTGGCTCTCTTACCGCTCATTAAACTGGTGTTCAAGAATGTAGTCGCTCGTGCCTCGTCATTTCTCGAGGAATACGTGTCGGGGGTCGTCGTGTTCTCAGCCGAGTTAGCCCACGCGTTGTTCGCTGCCACTTGCATGCAGACAGCAAGGCCGCCGCTCGCGTCCGTCGTTATCATCAGCTTTGACGCGCTCTCGTCGATACTTTCGCTGCGTAGCATTTATCAGAGCACGCGAACGGTGCAGAAGCTGCTCCTGAATCAAGACCAGCCTCAACTCATTGCCGAAGTGAAACTGGCCTGCCAAAACCCGAGAGTGTCGTTTGAAACTTCAGGACTGCGCGTTCGCTCTCCACTACGACTGCGGCTATCCATCGACAGTCAACGAGCTCTGGCCAAAGTCACTGCATTCGACAAGACCGAGAATTTAACTACAAAGAGCTCGAGAGCAACGCACGACAAGGAATATGTCGTCGATCTTGGCAAATTGCGGCTCCCGTTTTTCCAGCGTCGAATCGCTCCGACCCGGCTGCAGACGTCTATGGCGATTATTCCGGTGGCGCCTACTGCACCACCAGTAGACGAACGGATCACCAGTATCGAGGATCAACTTCTGCTGGTGCGCGAGACCGCGCAGCTGATGTTCCACTGCGAGTACATCGTGCTCATCGAGTACGTCGAGTGCGTGATCCCGATGGTCTACGGACTCTACCTCCAGGCGCTTTTCCGCCTTGGAGGCGACGCTCGCTCGTATTACCCTCAGACCCGCGGCTTGTCCATGGAAAAGCTGAACTCAGCGGTGGGGAATCTGGTGGCTGGAGATGGCGTCGCTGCTGGTGCTGCACCTCGTGATCCAGCGCCGCTTTGGGTTCTCGATCGTCCATCAGCTGGCGTTTGTGCTGGAGACCCACGCGATGCAGGTGCAGGGGCGGATGTTTGTCTGGACAGCGTTCATCCTCACCTTCACTCTGGCGCACTTTGGTAGGTACTGCATTCTACGATGAAGCCGCTGCATCTAACGCTGGTGTTGGTTGTTGCATGCACAGGGTCGGACTTCACCTTTCAGTTCGAGTGGATGCGGGACAAAACCTCCTAAGACATCCGTAGTTTTGACACTATTCAACTCAATCTGTATTATGAATGTACAGTACACGCATAACTATCTAGGCCGTGCTGTTCCGGACGTAGTAGGGCTCCTCCTGGAAGTCCGCCGAGCAGTAGGGGAACGTGGCGTCGTCGCCGTCCGGGTTGAAGAGGTTCTTGCCGGCGTAGATCATGACGTAGACGCCGGCGACGGTGCAGATGGCGGCGATGGCGACGCAGAGCAGCTTTTCCCAGGCCGGCAGCTTGGTCCAGAAGACCTTGAGGTAGAAGACGAGCGGCAGGATGATGCTGGACATGGTGATGGCCGTGGCGCCCGTGAAGTCGACGAGGTCCAGGAAGTGGTCGCGCAGCAGGATGGACAGCACCACGAGCACGACGATCATGCAGATGCGCAGGCCGATGTAGCGCAGCACGTTGGCGCCGCCCGTGTACTCGGACAGGTCGTCGTCGCTGCTGGTGGACAAGTGGGCGTTGCGGTGGCTGCTCTCGAGGTCGGGGGCGGACAGCGCGGGCGTGGACGACCGCAGGTAGGACATCTTGTCCTCGATCTCCATGTCACCGGTGGCGATCGGGTCCGACTTGTGCATGCCGAGGATGACCCGCTCGAACAGGTAGAAGGCCGGGTGCAGGAACGTCGAGAAGGCCATGGACAGGTGCAGCTGCATGAACAGGTAGGCCATGACGACGGCGCCGCGGTCGGCCACGAAGCCCAGCGTCGTGGTGCTGAAGGGGTCCGACGTGTTGGCCACCGAGAAGAGCAAGTTGCCGGACATTTGGCAGCCGCCCACCGCGTAGCCCGCGATGGCGATGGCGAAGAAGAAGGCGGAGGCGAGGCCCAGACTCACGACGATGACGCGCGGCATGCGCTCGGGCTGCGAGTGCTGGCGCTGCAGGTCGGGGATCACCGTCGCCGCCGCGTACGCGAGCGAGAGGTTCCCGAACGTGGTGATGACCTGGTGCAGCGTCACGTCGGCGGTGGGCGGCGACGGGTGGCCGCGCTCCTGGTAGATGAGGATGGAGATGCCGATGATGTCGGCCACGATCGTGCCCAGACACCCGGCCACAGCCATGCCGGTGCTCTCCTTCATGGTCGGGATCAGCGCGACCGGCACGACCATGAGCGCCATGAAGACGATCCACACCGACTGGCTGAAGCAGTCCGGGAACAGCACGTCCAGCAACGTGCCGCCCAGGACGAGGCACGCGCAGCTGCGGCAACTTGAAGGGAAACACGAAGGGAAATGTAGCCAAGTAGTGTGGTTTTGAATAACTGCAACATTTGCGGCACTGAATAATAGCTACATTTGTGGCACTGAATTATTGCAGCATTTGCGCTCTACGCGTGCGTGAGCTGCCAATCTGATTCTGGCGGCCGGCTTTGCGAACGTTCTTGGCTCTCTGCATCGCTGCAGGACGCCGGCGCTCTGACGATGGCATTGCACTGCGAGGGGCGATGGAGGTGACGGCTGCTGGCAGAAGGAGTCGCCGGCAAGTTGAGGTGAAAGGTAACTCATTCTTGTCTATTGTATGAATGTGCTGAGACTGTATGCTGGTGTACAGTAGCTAACGTTTGCCAATGTGTTGGTGCTTTCTGCAGGCAGAAGACACGCTGGGTCGGCTTTCTGCTGCACAACGTGGAGTGTGGAGTCTGGAGGAAGGTGCTGCTCTGCTGACCAAGGTGGAGGGTGCAAAGCTGCACAAGTCGCGGCTGCACCGCACCCCTGCACACAGCACTTGGCAGCTTTTGGTTGCGCTGCCAAGCCGAGGGCGACATTTTGTCGCACACTCTCAGCTGCGATCCTCGCCTTGGGAAGGCACGTGCCACGACTCGACGCAGTTTGCTGGGCTTCTAGCTGCAAGCTGCTTCATGCTGCCGTCGGGATCTGATCTGCGCGTGGCGAGCGAACTCCGCCACCTGATAACGGTGGATGGCACCACTCCTGTGCTGGAGGCGGAGATGGTTGGCGCGCGATCGCCCGCCACGGCGAGTGCGAAGCTCGCATTGATGGACGTCATTCCACCTTTGGCGCCGTCCTGCCCAGCTCAAGCTTCCTTCCTACAGCTCGGACGTCCTCCACCCGCTCGGACTCTTCTTCACCGAGCTCTTCTCTTCAAGCTGCCGCTGATCAACGGCTCCGTCGTCATCGGCACCATCGCCGACCCGTTCGTGGCCAACTTGCTGCCCAAAGCGCCCGTCGACATGCTGTCCTCGTACGTGAGCGCTCAGGCGCCGGTCGGCTCGCACCTTTCCCAGTCATCCGTCGTTGCTGGTATTGCTGCTGCTGTCGCTGACTCAAGTTGCTGCATCTAGCGATGACGACGTCGCAGTGCCTTTCAACTCGTGAAAGAACACGGTGGACTCATGTGCTAGCCTTCATCGTGATGGTGGTGGCTGCGCACCAGCTCGGGCTCAAGCTTTTCAAGCTGCCGCTGATCGTGGGCTACCTCGAGCGCTCACGTACGGAGACATCATTGCTACTTGGTTCGCTGCCTCGCTCGCTCGGTGGAAACGAATCCGAAGGGAAACGAAGCCGAAGGTGACCAAGGTCGCGTTCTTCTCCGTGCTCCAGTCCGCGTTCCCGTCGCTGATGGCGCTGCTGACGACCTACTTCACGACAATCCGCAAAATGGTGGCCTCGGAGTGGGCCCCAGTCTAAGAATCAGATCAAGAGCGCGCTCAAGGTCGTGAACGAGATCGTGCGTCTGTACGCGCAGTTGCTCAAGTCGATTCGCAAGGAGATGCAGAAGGACATGGTGTCCGAGATCATGCACACTTTCGTGGAGATTTTCAACGACAACCAGCTCTCAGCAGTGTACGTTGGTCATGACTGGCTTGTTGTGCTCTGCTCGCATTTGCTGACTAACCTTCTTTGTGACTTGGCCTGCCGACAGACTGCACACCCAAGGCAATGCCGGCTTGATGGTTCTCTGCGGCTTTTTGCAGCTGCTGAAGATTGTCGTCGAGGAACCGACGTCCGTATTCTCCTCGTTCTTGCAGAACATCCTGGACCTATGCTTTGGCCCGCTGAAAGAGGTAAGATGTGCATGCAGAGCTTTCGTATTTGCAGTTGTCATTTTCATTATTTTGTTAACTATCTGTCTATGTGGTTGTTTTGCTACATTAGTTGATCTTTTCCCACCCGGAGAGTGAGTCGGTCGTGCTCGGCTACTTCGTGGCGTTGGTGGAGCAATTGCTGGAGAAGCACTATCGCTTCTTCATCGTGTACTCCGGACAGTTCACGCCCGACGGCGCTCGCGAGCGTGGTTACGCCTCGGATCAAGCGCACACGTACTTCCTGTCCATCTTCCAGAGTCTCGCGAGCGTGCTGAGCCGCGAAGGGTCCAATCTGGCCCCGCGCATCTGCAAGCAAGTGCTGGGGCTGCTGGACCGCGTCGACAAGGCGCAGGGGCTGTTCGCGTTCACTGGATTCCAGAGCGAGCTGCGCATGGGGTTCCTGTCGACGCTCATGAACATCCTGACGCGCGGGGAGACGAATCTGTTGCAGGACGAGGTCATCCAGCTGCTGCACCGCGTCGCGGCCGTAGACTTCGCCTCGTTCTACCAGGTATTTATGAACGTCTACGCTGACGTAGCCGCAACTCGAGGCAGCGTCCAAGATGGAAGGCGAGTGCTTGCAGTGGAGCGGCCAGGTGGACCTGCCGACGTTTTCCCAGGAGGTCGTGGCCTTTTTGAACGACCTGAAGGTGATCAAGGCACAGAATTGAGATTTGAATGGACGGATGAAGTTAGAGCTGCCGGTGAACACGCTTCAATCAATAGCGAGGCAGAGCAGAACAAGTCTTTGTTGTTGTTTTGGATTAACTTTGCTGTATTGTTTGAGTTACTGACGGACACTTACCAACTATGTACTGTGCAATAGGACGGTGACAAGTTGTGCGAGGACTTGCGAGGCAGAGCAGATACAGTTTTTGTTGTTGTTTTGGATCAACTTTGCTGCATTGTTTTGGTTACTGACGGACACTTACCACCTACATATGTATGTACTGTGCAGTAGGACGGTGATAATTGACGTCACGCCGGGCAAGCTTGAGATGGCGAATCACATCGCTGCAGAGATTGCCATTGTCAGCGTTGCGGGTGTTGCTGGGGCGAGAGGTGAAGACTGCGCTCGCAGTTTTTGCTCCGTTCGACCGACGAGCCGTGGACTTCGCTGCGCGGACGTCGCTGGCCCGGTGGTGCGCCAGTTGTGCGAGTGTCACGGTGACGTGTCCGTCGACCTGTACGTAACGACGCCCGTGGTGGGCACCACCCGCTTGACCGCCTCGACGGGCATCGACAGCAGCGCGTATTCGCCGCGACTCAAGTCGAGTCCACGTCGTCCTCGTCCACCTCGCGGCCATCGCTGTCGTCGAAGAGCTGGCTGCTGTTGAAGCTGCCAGTCAGCGACGAGTCCGCATGCAGCCCCAAGCCGTGAATGAAGCACCCATGCGACGACTCGAGAGCAGTGGTCAGCCCGCAAGTACGGAATGCAGGTGCGGGGCTGCATTTTAATACTTGCACCATCGAGCGAAATTCCCACGACATGACTCGGTAGTTGAAGTGCACTTCAACGACGGGACGCCGTCACCGGTGAGCTGCTGATGCATTTTGCAAGAATATGTGAAGCGAGACTGATACATTTTGGTGGGTTGTCTGTTGCAGGGCCGATTCGTGAGAGGATAGTTCCAGACCGAGGCTCATGTACGTGAGGCGGCACGTCGGTGAAGCACACGTTTGGTTTACACGAGAGTGGTGCGTCCATGAGTTGGACGAATACGGAGATTAAAGTTACTATCTATTTCGTGCTGACGCTTTGGTGTGTATTGTTTCTTATCAATACTAGGCTGAAGGACCGGTGTGCCGAGAAGGAAGAGTGGCCTACGAGACTGGCGCGTTTGAGGGCAAGCAGTGCATGCAAGCGGATCTGCCGTTGTGGAGCTCGGTCACCGAGTCGGTGGTGCCGGGCGTATCAGATCGTGCTTCTTGGCGCTGTATCTGATCGCCGCCTATCGTGTCGCCGTGTGCGCACTCTGCACGGCGTTATCAGTTCTGTAGGCTTGCTGATTCAGCAGTTGAAGACACTACATTACTACTGTACACACATGTACATGTAAATAGGACACACTGAGATCATACTAAAAGAGTTCCTTTGACAATACAATGCACTGCGTGTGCATATCACCGTAGCGGCGCCGTGTTCAGTAGCCTAGGAGGAGATTTGCAGAGTAAGCAAAGCAATACATGTAGTGCACTACAACTTGACCTGCGACATCTTGACCCTCCTTGCTTCCGCCACGCAGTTACAGTTCCGCAAGATTCCTCCTCACTGTTAAACCACTGCAATGCTCACTATTGAAACAAAGCACCGGTACATTTGAGGAGCTCCTCAAGACGGACTCGATCGGTTGGCCACTGGGTATTGCCCGCGTCTAGCACTGGACAACGACAAGCACCTACACAGTGTAGGCGTCTAGACTACACTTACTTCATCACGGCGCACTGCTGCTGCCGAGGTGTCTGCCAGCTCGCACCCACTCCATTTCAGGCGCGCGACCGCTGCACGGGAAGAATCGGCCATCTCTTCCTCACTACTTTAGTGAAGAAATGGCCGAATCTTCTCTCAACGAGGTCGCTGCCGGCGGCTGCTGCTGCGCCTGCCTCCCAACGCACGCCATCCAACCGCACTCGGCGGGCCCAGCAGTGCCGAACCGAGCCACGCCAGCGTGAGTCGACCCGGATTGACAACCGGCGGCCAGGTCCCTACACTGAGCGACACGGCGGCGGTCGGTATCAGCTTTTAGAAACTCGACTCGGTCGAAAAGAGCGGCACTTTATAGCAGGAAAATGCCCGGGGCCCCGTCAAATCCGCTACCCCACAGTGCTCTCGAGAGGCAAAATCTCGCAAACTATCACCTTACACCGAGCTGGTGGCTGGGACCGGGTCGGTCGTCGGCGACAAGAGCTCTCGACGGGCCCGGCCCACGCAAACGATTGGCGGGGGAGATTCGCTCGCCTCGGTCGCGCATTTTGCGGGACCATGTCATTCATCTTTTTTTCGAGGCTTCGAGGCAGCCGAAAGCCGCCCCATTCTGCCGCTTTTAATGTCGGGGTCCACCCATGACCCCGTTATCAGAATCAACGACGGCATCTTTGGACAAGGTACCGGTATGTGAACTTCCGTGTGTACATGTATTAGCTCTGGTTACAGTCCTGACCCTGTTCCTACCTTTGCTGCGTTTGTGCTACACCAGCAGTGAAGTCCTGCTAGCGTCGACGCACGGACACTCACCGGCCAAGTTATCAGGCGCCCCGTGCGCCATGCACGGTCTCTTGGACGCCGGTGCTGCGCAGAACACTGCCAATTGGACGCGGCCGGGTTATCAGACTTGGCTGCCGTGATGTCCTGGCTGGGTGACACCCGTCGTCTCCAGGCGTCTCCGTGGACAAGGTAAGAGCATGGCCATACTTATCTGTAAGTACGAGTGTGCAACTCTAATCTGTTCGTTTGGTTTGCTGCATGTTGAGTAACGCAGGTTGAAGTGGCAGTCGTATGAGCAGCTTGGTCGAGCCAAGCTAGCATGCCAGAGGCTCCGACCACGATGTCTGCGACATCAAACCTCAAGGTGTGTGCGTATGCAGTAAGTGCCTGCTGCCACCTTCATGCTTACCTATCTACTTACTCAGCATGTTATTGTTTGCATGCACAGTGCCCAACGAGCGCCCAGCAGGTGCTGCCACAAGCACCCGAGTGCTTAAGGCAGCACCATGGCGCCGGCGCATACACTGCCGGGCCGACACTCCCCGCTCGAGTGCCCTCAGGGCGTCATGTCGCCCCACAGCGAACCTGTGCACTCGTGCTGGGTGTACAGGACGGGTTCAAGGTGTGCACCGACTTGAAGTCGGATGGCCGACGCATTCCCGAAGACACGTCACCGGCACCTGGACGAGTTGGCAAAAAGGTATGTACAGCAAGAACATTGCAGCGGGTTGTTTATACTTTTATTGGATGTGTGGCGCACTCACCACTATATGTACATGTTATCCTTTCTCTATATAATTACTCTAGCGCCGGCGTGGAATATGCACCGGATTATCATTCGGGGCGTTGTCTACGGTGCCGCCATTTCCACGCCATTGGTGCAGAGACGGCGGTGGTAATGGGGTCAGACCATCGGCAGACGAAACCTGGCGAGTCGTCACGCGGAGTCACGGCTCGCCGTCGAGGTACATGGGAGTGTGCACTACTTGGCGAAGGCGTCCAAATCCGATGCAAGAGGTTGGTTGCTACATGAATGATGTGACTTGATGTGGCAGAAACTAATGTATTGTTGTGTATGCGTGCAGATGTGACCTGGCAGCAGCAAGAGGTGCAAGTTACCAAGTGGTAAAATGTGTGCCAAAGTGCGAGGTTCTTGTATGTACCATTCTAACAGGTATCTATATGGGTATATGCATGCATAGGGTCATGTTGCCATGGGTTCCTGGCAGAGCATGAGACTACAATATGTTCGGCGGCAGTAGTGTGCCGCTCGTGGTAAGTATGGTGTTATTCTATTGTATTTGAATATAGCATGCAACGCGGTATATTAACATATTAAGCTGTGTTGTGATGTGGTAACCAGGTCTGTCTGCCGGAGGAGTGCAGGTAGCACTTGCGCCAAAGGGGCAACAAGTCCGAGCGAACACCGGACAAACATCACTTGGTGCCGTCTCCACCGTGCCTGTGCAGTCACTGCGGACTGCCTTACCTGCACATCGTTCCGGGCGGCACTGCCGGCGGCGGCATCGAGGCTCCAGTGTTTGCGAGTGTCGTCATGTTTGCTGAGTATGGTTGACTGAGTAGCCCATCCCCTCTAAGAACGCATCGCGTCGCTTCGTTATCAGGTCTAGGAGGATTTAGACGGAGGTGTAGCCATGTCATGTCTAAGTTAGCGCAGTCAGTAATGCGAGGGTAGCAGTGCCCGCGGCAGTGTTCTGCGCAGGGAAGGGGGAATTCCTCGACGTGCGTGGCTGTGTGTGGAGCCGACATGCAGGACAATGGGCGGCTGCAATCTACATCGTCACACGAGTGACGTTTTGCGAATCTGATTCTGGCAGCGGAGCGCTGCCGGCTTGGCGAGCGCGCTCGGCTCTCTGCATCGCTGCAGGATGCCGGCGGTGTGATGACGGTGTTACGCTGCGAGTAGCCGTGGAGGTGACGGCTGCTGGCGAAGAAGTCGCCCGCAAACGCCTTCGATTTGAGGGCGAAATTGTGAGTTTATATTGTCTATTTGTGCTAGTGTGCTCATACGTGTGGTTCTGACGTTTGACTTTGTGTGGTGGTTATTGCAGGCAGAGCTGCACGAGCTCCGAGTACGTATGCGGCGTCCTCTCTGCATCGCTGCAGGACGCTGGTGGCATTGCGCTGCGAGGATCGTCGGAGGAGACGGCCTGCAGGCGACAAGACTCGCTGCTGGCAGAAGCACTTGCCGGCAAAAGGCCGCGATGTGAGAAGAAAGGTGAGTTTGTTTATTGTGTTGCGTGTGTTTGGACTCTATGCTGGCGGTGCTAACATTTGCCGTTGTGTTGCTGCTTTCTGCACAGCTTTTCGCTGCACAATGGCCTGACATGCAAGTGGAGCGTGGGGTCTCACACATCGCATCGGGCAACGTCTTCGAGCCATGTACGCTTGACGAGCTACTGCCCAACTGGAAGGAGCTGGGCGCGCCGCTGGTCGCGCCCGTGACCAAGGACCAGTTCCTCCTGCTCACGGAGGACAAGTCCCGGGGGCTGCCGCACTTCCTGCTGTCCAACGAGGGGGTTTGCTGGCGTGTTGGTGGTTGGGGACGACCAAGGTGGAGCATGCGAAGGTGCAGAAGACGTGGTGCTGCAGTGCTGCACCCTTGCACACAGCACTTGGCAGCTTTTGGTGGTGGGGTCGAGTGTGGAGGCTGAGTGGCGTCGAGTTCCAGTGAGGAGATTGATGAAAAGCGAGACGTCTCGCTCAATTTGACTTTGTGCATCCGTGCTCCATTTCGTCGGTAGTGGCCCGGGGCCACTGGCCCCATCTAGTGCTTGGAGGAGATGTGGATTTTGGTGACCGTGGAGGAGGCACTCGAGTCGCCCTTCTTCTGCTCCTCGAGGAGGATGCGGAAGCTCTCGAAGAAGGGGAAGCCCGACGTGGCGTCGTGGCCACCGTCCGTAGCGCCTCGGACGGCTACATCTAGCTCGTCCAGAGCCCGACGATCATCAAGGGTGGCAAGCTCAGTGGCAAGGACATGTACGACGTCGGCACCGGCAGCTGCAGCGGCTGCAACGCCGAGCTGCTCTGTGGCGTGGACGCCTCCAGCAAGTTGGTGGCAATTTGTTTCATGGGGTGGTGACCGAGAGCGCCCCGCGCGATGAAAGTATCTGGCGGTGAGTGCATTGGTGAGTGGGGCCTGCCAGCAGCGTCCGACTCAGAGCAACATCGATGAAGCATTTTTTTTGGATGCGAAAGTATGTGTATTTCATGCTTAGCTGCTGTGGGTGAGCTCTCGGTGGAGAGAACTTGCAGGCCAGGGCCCACTTGGCGCGCAGTGGGTGCACGGAGATGGAGTGTGTCGGCGAGGCGAAGATGGAGAATGAGAAGGTGGAGTCTGCAACCGCCCCGTCCGGCAGTGTGCGGCGGTGACGAACCAGATCGGCACCTCACTGGCGACCGCATGCGTTGCGGTAGTGAGTGTGCGCAGATTTCGTGTTCGATCATCTGATCTGACATGCTACGTGTAAGTGGACTTTGGAGTTAAATTTACTGCTTTCGTAGCGTCGTTCAAGACAAGCGCGAAGCTTTTCGTCGGCGTGAAGGTCGTAGGATGTCCGACGCAGTGGCTCGTGTCCAGATTCAACCTGATAATGGAATGCAGCACTTTCGTGTGGGTTTTGCGGCAGTGTGCGTGTTGGTCGCACGTGTTCGTGTTGAGAGATCGCCCGGCTTGGACGAGTTGCGTCCCACCAGCACACGACCACCACGAAGCTGGTGGTTTGCGCACACGGCATTTCTTGCTCGGCCGGTCAAGTTCGTGCTGTGAGGAGGAAGACAAAAGCCTCGCAGGCTTCAAGTCGTATCTGAGCCGCTCAAGATGCCGGCGCTGCGAATCTGCTGCGTGCTGGCGAGGCAACGGCACGCATGTTGGCGTCTGATTACCGGTTGCTGCTGGTTCGGATGGCGTGGGCTGCATCCCACCCGACCCCACCAAGGAGCTGGTTGAGTTCACTTCGGAATTGGCGGCGTCTGCAGCAAGCTTTCGTCCCAGCCCGCTCAAGACGCCGCCATTTTGCTCGACCGGCACCTGCGGTCATCATGCTGCCTATGATTAAGCGGGGCGACCTACGCTGACGAAGCCCCTGGTGCGCGTGGTCGAGTCGCGCTCGCTGCTGAACGCCGTGTGCTGGCAGCTGGGCCAGCAGCAGCACGTGCTGAGGATGAAGCTGCACATGGGCTTCTGCGAGCTGACCAGGAACTAGAAGAGCGTCGTTGCAAGGGGCTTCACGTCGCCCGAGTGCGTGTCCAGCGCCACGGCGCTGCAGTGTCTGTCGGAGCTCATGAGCAAGAAGCTAGTGCCGACGCCGTGGATGGTGTGGTGGGGCAGGTGACGTTCGGTCTCTGCCCGCTGCTGCAGAAGACGGTGGAGCTGCAAGGTATTGCCGACGTCGTCAACTCAGCGCTGGAGATCTGCGTGCTCAACCTGACGGGCACCGGAGTGCGACGACGACGGCAACGGCGATGGCAACTGATACTTCTACATCAAAAGACCAGCGCGAACGAGACCACGCTCACGTTCTTGAACGACTACCTACCTACCCCCCCCCCCCCCCCCCGCCGGCTACGAGGACGTGACGTTCTACTGCAAGGTCGACGTGGTGCAGAGCTTGAACCCCGTCTTGTGCTGCTTGATACCCTCCTCGCTCGTGTCGGTGGTCAAAAATGCAGTCGCCCGTGATTTTGTATGCAGCAAGTGCTGATACAGTCGTCGCTACAAGTGCTCAATGGAATTGCTGCTGGTGGAAGGTCATCATTGGCCTCGGAGATGTTCGAGCCTATCTCAGTGCACTTGGAGTTCAAGTGGGCTGCGGTGCAAATGCTGGCGGTATTTTGCTTACTGCAAGTGCTGATGCAGTCGTGGCTCTCTTACCGCTCATCAAACTGGCGTTCAAGAATGTAGTCGCCCGTGTCTCGTCATTTCTCGAGGAATATGTGTCGGGGGTCGTCGTGTTCTCAGCCGAGTTAGCCCACGCGTTGTTCGCTGCCACTTGCATGCAGACAGCAAGGTCGCCGCTCGCATCCGTAGTAATTATCAGCTTCGACGCGCTCTCGTCGGTACTTTCGCTGCGTAGCATTTATCAGAGCACGCGAACGGTGCAGAAGCTGCTCCTGAATCAAGCCCAGCCTCAACTCATTGCCGAGGTGAAATTGGCCTGCCAAAACCCGCGAGTGTCGTTTGAAACTTCAGGACTGCGTGTTCGCTCTCCGCTACGACTGCGGCTGTCCATCGACAGTCAACGAGCTCTGGCCAAAGTCACTGCATTCGGCAAGACCGATAATTCAACTAGAAAGAGCTCGAGAGTAACGCACGACAAGGAAAATGTCGTCGATCATGGCAAATGGCGGCTTCCGTTTTGCCAGCGTCGAATCGCTCCGACCAGGCTGCAGACAGCTATGACAATTATTCCGGTGGCGCCTACTGCACCACCGCTGGACGAACGGATCACCAGTATCGAGGATCAACTTCTGCTGGTGCGTGAGACCGCGCAGCTGATGTTCCACTGCGAGTACATCGTGCTCATCGAGTACGTCGAGTGCGTGATCCCGATGGTCTACGGACTTTACCTCCAGGCGCTTTTCCGCCTTGGAGGCGACGCTCGCTCCTATTATCCCCAGACCCGCGGCTTGTCGATGGAAAAGCTGAACTCAGCGGTGGGGAATCTGGTCGCCTACGTGTGGCTGGAGATGGCGTCGCTGCTGGTGCTGCACCTCGTGATCCAGCGCCGCTTTGGGTTCTCGATCGTTCATCAGCTGGCATTCGTGCTGGAGACGCACGCGATGCAGGTGCAGGGGCGGATGTTCGTCTGGACGGCGTTCATCCTCACGTTCACTCTACAACACTTTGGTAGGTACTGAATTCTACGATGAAGGTGTCGTAAGCTGCTGCATCTAACGCTGGTGGTGGTTGTTGCATGTTCAGGGTCGGACTTCACCTTTGACTTCGAGTGGATGCGGGACAAAACCTCCTAAGACATCCGTAGTTTTGACACCATTCAACTCAATCTGTATTATGAATGTACACGCATAACTATTTAGGCCGTGCTGTTCCGCACGTAGTAGGGCTCCTCCTGGAACTCCGCCGAGCAGTAGGGGAACGTGGCGTCGTCGCCGTCCGGGTTGAAGAGGTTCTTGCCGGCGTAGATCATGACGTAGAAGCCGGCGACGGTGCAGATGGCCGCGATGGCGACGCAGAGCAGCTTCTCCCAGGCCGGCAGCTTGGTCCAGAAGACCTTGAGGTAGAAGACCAGCGGCAGGATGATGCTGGACATGGTGATGGCCGTGGCGCCCGTGAAGTCGACGAGGTCGAGGAAGTGGTCGCGCAGCAGGATGGACAGCACCACGAGCACGACGATCATGCAGATGCGCAGGCCGATGTAGCGCAGCACGTTGGCGCCGCCCGTGTACTCGGACAGATCGTCGTCATTACTGCTGGTGGACACGTGGGCGTGGCGGTGGCTGCTCTCGAGGTCGGGGGCGGACAGCGCCGGCGTGGACGACCGCAGGTAGGACATCTTGTCCTCGATCTCCATGTCACCGGTGGCGATCGGGTCCGACTTGTGCATGCCGAGGATGACCCGCTCGAACAGGTAGAAGGCCGGGTGCAGGAACGTCGAGAAGGCCATGGACAGGTGCAGCTGCATGAACAGGTAGGCCATGACGACGGCGCCGCGGTCGGCCACGAAGCCCAGCGTCGTGGTGCTGAAGGGGTCCGACGTGTTGGCCACCGAGAAGAGCAAGTTGCCGGACATTTGGCAGCCGCCCACCGCGTAGCCCGCGATGGCGATGGCGAAGAAGAAGGCGGAGGCGAGGCCCAGACTCACGACGATGACGCGCGGCATGCGCTCGGGCTGCGAGTGCTGGCGCTGCAGGTCGGGGATCACCGTCGCCGCCGCGTACGCGAGCGAGAGGTTCCCGAACGTGGTGATGACCTGGTGCAGCGTCACGTCGGCGGTGGGCGGCGACGGGTGGCCGCGCTCTTGGTAGATGAGGATGGAGATGCCGATGATGTCGGCCACGATCGTGCCCAGGCACCCGGCCACGGCCATGCCGGTGCTCTCCTTCATGGTCGGGATCAGCGCGACCGGCACGACCATGAGCGCCATGAAGACGATCCACACCGACTGGCTGAAGCAGTCCGGGAACAGCACGTCGAGCAACGTGCCGCCCAGGACGAGGAACGCGCAGGGCAGCAGCAAGCACACGCCCATCTGCGAGATCACCACCAGCGGCCGTCCCCACTTGCCGGCGACCCACTCGCCGAGGTCTCCGTACGTCTTGACCGAAGCGGGGGCCGCCAGAAGCACCTTGGACAGCACCACCGACGCGTAGATGTTGGCGAGCGCCATGAAGAGCAGCGCGATGGTCGCGAACGTCCACCCGGCACGAGCGTAGTTTGACGGCATGCCCAGCGAGCCGATACCGCAGACGCAGCAGAAAATGTTGAAGGCGGCCTTGGCATCTTCACCCGTGAAGAGCGCATTGGAAGGTTGCGGAGCCATGATGAATCCTAGGACTGTTCACCCACAAGGCAAATTGGCTAATGAGCTTCGACCCAAATGGTCTGCCGGTGCCTTGCCGTCGTGCACTTAGACAAGAAGGCTACGCGTTCTGCGCACGCATCGTTGGCTGATGAGGACCGCGTTGTGCCTGAAATCGAGACTTTTGCGTAATATTTTTCCGGTTGTGTGCTTCGAAGTGCACAAATGTCCCCAAGAAGAGCTCACAATCGTTCACAATCCCATCCTTTAATTTCGGCGAGGAGATCCGGTTCTGATTCTGCCTGCAGCTACAACGTCGAAGTTACAGGTACGAGTAACAAACTGCAGCTTGAAGAGGCCCAGCGTCTCAAGTATTGTGGATACAGGTTGGTGTGCATTTCCAGACTCGTCGCGGCGTGCATGAGACTCCAGCTCTTTGTTGTAAAGTACAGTATTCTTGCCTCACACCTTCAAATGCAAGATTGTGGCTTTTTGGGCAAGTTTTGTGGTGAATGGAGGATCCTGGTCTGTAACACTGCATAAACAGTCTGATGAGATGAGGAAAAGCGCGAACTGTATAGTTCTACAGTGTTTGCTGTTCTGGGCCTTGAAGTGGCCGAAAGGTGTCTGCAGCCCTCAAGGCCAACAGAGATCTCGATGACTCAATTCACTTCCATCCCCTAACGACTTCGAGATGCTTCGGTCGACCTCCTCATGTGCCTCATCACATGCAACAGGATGCTTTTGTCTGAAACAGGGTTAATCGAGACTGAAGGATGGGCCGCCAACTGGGATCAAGTGCTCGGATCCATGGCAATGGGGTCCGATTTTGAGCATTCATCCAGGCCGTCCGCAATCGAAACATTCGGAGCGTAACTGTGCACACTATAACCCTATGAAATCCTGTTAAAGCCCAGACTTTCCCATAACCCGGCCAAACAGGGTGTCCCCAAAGTCTGGGGACACTTGAGGCGCGATGCCACGAGAAAATTCGGTCCCCACACCTGTCCCCACGCGGGTTTCTGCGCTCAATCGAGTCGTCCGGCTCGATGGACGATACAACCGTAGTGGCTTCGGTTGCGGAGCTCCGCCGTGTTCAAGCACAAAACGAATGCGTGAGCGCGAATGAAGACGAACGTCCATCGAAACGCTACACGTACGCGACTAAGACTTCCTCGAAGTTCCTCGCTCTATTAATACATGTTAGCTGCATGTACAGTACAGTGCACATGTCCAAAGCTTGGATTCAAAGTTTTGACGCCTAAAGGTGATGGACGCTTGATTACAGAGGGTTTCTTCGACTCACGCAAATCGACGCGGGAACGCTGAGTTTTAGAGCCGTTTGTCAACAAGGTCGAGTAGCTGCGCATCACCAACAATACTGGCGCATCCCCAAAAGCTGCAGCAAACAAACCTGTCTTCCTGAATGCATTGTAGCCTGGCTGGCAGACCTCGGCAGAACTGCACGATCGCGATGCATGTCTGGAACGAATCGTCGATACAGGTCGATGCGGCGACTGCGAGGTCGATGATCTACAAGAGCTTGTAGTCTACCAAAATGATGATCCCAACACTGGCAGTGTTACACTGCACATTGAACTAACCGGGGGCACGTTGTACAATTATAGCAGACCATGTCCGTTCCAACCTGTGCCTCTAATCTCGAGCGGGCCTTTTGTATCCAGCGAGAGCAGGACATTGGGTGTACTGTACAGTGTACAGTGCTTACGTGCTTCAGAGCAAACACGACGAAATGGCGTACAGTTGCTCTATGTACAGTATGTACCGACATGTACTGTATTTCTCGGGTACCGGTACATGTATTTTAATACAGGCAACAAGTGTATTAAAATACACTTGTTGCCGGTGGTCCACACCACACGGCAGGCTGAACCCCGCGGTGGCGTGAGGCGCCACAGCGGAGCCCAGCAAGCATCTACGTGGTTTTCAGAACCTACGTGGCAGTGACGTGGCAGTTGGGAATTACGTGGCAGTGACGTGGCAGTGACGCGGCTGAGGACGTGGAGCGACGCGAGCCGCGGGAGGCGTCGACAAGGCATTTGCGTCGACGTGGCAGGCGAGGAGCTGTGAGCTCGCTCGCTGAAGATGCATGTTTACGTGTGTAGAGGCAGGTACAGAAGGTTCGTGGTAGGGATCCGAGTACAAGTAGCAGAAGCGCTGCCTTTGCAGAATCAATCACTTTTCATTTTGAAGTCAACGTGTGAGACACAACAAAGAATTCTTTAGTAGGAGTCAAGCCACGGTATGGCATCTCCCGTGAGAAGTCGTCGTTCCTCGGTCGATGAGGACGACTCAAGTGCGGAAGAGGGAACGCTGTCAAGGCGCGCGTCGGTGACGTCCATGCGCCAAGCACTTGAAGAAGATGAAGAGCGGCAGCGGCAGGATGCCGCAGTCGCTGCACTGGCGCAACAGTCTGCAGCCGTGCAACAGCTCACGTTCGAGCAGCTGAAGAAGTTCCACGATCAACAGGAAGAGATGGTGCAGCGGTTATCTGGATATCTGCAAGAGCAGTTTGAGAACCAGCTGCAGCTCAAGGGGGAGTATGACGCGCTAAGGGCGCAGATGGAACAGCAGAAGCAGCAGATGGCTGCGCACACCTCAATTCTCCGTGAGGCCTCCGAGAAGGTAGGCCACCAAGCGCGAGAGATTGAAACGCTGAGGGACGTGGTGCATCACCCAAGTTCGCCTCGAGGACAAGTTCGATGGGGCTGGTTTGTCCAGCCTCCACCCGACGAAGCTGATGACGTGAAGATGGAAGATACCGCCGAGGATGGTCACAGCGGTGGGGGAGAGGGTCATAGCGGGGAGGGAGTAACGCCTCGCAGTGAAAGTGCCCAGCACCTAACCTTCGCTATGGGGACGAACACGCCAACCCCACCCGTGTACAAGGGCAGCTCTCGGCAGGACAAGAAGGCGTTCATGGACAGCTACTTGGTGTACGAGCGCAGGATTCGGTCGTTAAATGCAGGGACAAAGCTCGGACAACTACGCCTGATGCCACTCAGCTCCTGTATCGAGCACAAGACACTCCTGCGCATTTGTGACTACGAGCTGCAACGCCCCGAGCTGGAAGTGACAGAAGAAATGTGGAAGGTCTACTTCCTGAAAGGGAGGAAGAGCGACACCAGAGACTACGCAAGACTCGCAGCGGCGATGCGCAGTCTCACCATGAATACGAAGCTGTCCGATGCCGAGTCGCGCGCGACGAGGCTGCTTGCAGATTTTCACTCGATCCTGGACACTGAAGACATGGACGACTTCCCATTGGAAGAGCCGAAGCTGGCGGTGAAATACTTGTGCAACGCGCTTCAGCCTCAGGCGCTGAAGACGACGGTCTTCACAGAGCTGAAGAAAAACGCCAACAAGCCCTTAAAGAAATCGGTCCAGGCGTTCATTAACTGGCTGACCCCAAAGGTACAGGCGTTTTGCTTGTTTGAAACAGCACTGCCCGATCAGGCGGTTTCAAGTCGGACAGGCACGAGTGGAAACCCCGCCAGTACTCCAGGAAAGTCCGGGAGCCAGCGAGATGGAACCTCGAAGAAGCAGCGAAGCGGGCACGGGCAGAAGAACGGCCCGATGCCACCTCGTCCGGCGCCGCAGGTGCCACCCGCCAGGTTGGGATCTGACACGAAGCATGCCAGCCCCCAGCAGGAGAAGAAGTGCTACAAGTGCGGCGACAAGAATCACTTGGTGTTCCAGTGTCCCCAGGTAACTCGCGAAGAAGCATTGGAATTGGTGCGTGAGAGGCGCAAGGAAGGGATCGGAGCGGTAAGCAGTTTGCCTACAGCACGTCCAGTCGGAAGCCAACTCGGCCAAGACAAGCCGACCATAGCCTGCGAGATCAACGGCACGGTCTCAGGTCACATTACGCCAGACACAGGTACAGAGTACTCTATTGTGGCGGAATCACTCGTCAACCGACTGAAAATGGCGAAGCAATGGCTGCCAATTCGTAATCTGGATGCGCGAGTCGAAGCCGAAGGATTTGGCGGGGCAGTGGTTGTCATTACGCAGGAGGTGAAGTTAAATCTCGCTGTCAACACCCCTGCCGGAAAACTTCTGCTCACCAATGTGGTTTGCTGGATTTCGCCCGAAGAATTGCCTGCTGGCAAGGGCGACGTACTGCTGAGTCGACCCTTAATGCGAAAGCTAGGCTACGATCCGGTGGAGATCCTGGCAAAGGCTCGGGCGCTGAACAGTGTGATGGATATGGAGGATGTGGCAGCTGGAGTAGAAGGAGGGCTACGCCATGTGATGGCCGTGGCAGCCCGTTCGGACCGCTTAACTACGGCGCCCGAAGAAGCTTCGTTTTATCCGGACGAGAATCAGGCTTGCTTCCCGACTATTGCTAGGGATCGAGATTTGGAAGCAGAGCAGAAGGAAGTCTGGGACGCCCTCCTCAAGAAGATACAAGAGGCAGAGGCTAACGGTGCCAGTGTGAAGTACCTGAAGCGACTTGAGAAGCTTTTGTGGGAGAAAGTGGACACGTTCCGACTGAAGCTGGGAAATGACCCACCCGTGGACATGCCGCCTCTCGAAGTGACTCTCAAGCCAGACGCAGTCCCAGTTCGCTGCAAAGCCCGGCGATACCCACCAGAGCACCGAGAGTTTATGCGCCGGCACGTGGAGGAACTAGTTGCGGCAGGAATGGTGTATCGGAACCCGCACAGTAAGTGGTGTTCGCCGCCGCTGATCGTGAACAAGAAGGGACCAGATCCGTTTCGCATGACCATCGATGTGCGAAGAGTGAACACGCAGACGCTGCGGATCCTGTGGCCCATGCCAATGCTGGAAGTGATTTTGGGGTACCTGTATGGCTCCCGCTACTATTTCCTGTTGGACTTTTTCAAAGGCTATTGGCAGTTCCTGTTGTCGCTGAGCAGCCAGGAGCTGTTCTCGTTCCTCACCGACATGGAAGTATTTACTCCGACTCGAGTTCTTATGGGTGGAAGCGACAGCGTCGCCTACTGCCAAGCAACAGTGCAAGAAATGTTCGCCGAGTTCCTGTACAAAGGGTTACTCATCTGGCTTGACGACCTGTTGGGATATCACGCCACGGAAGACGGGATTTTCACACTGCTCGAAGCTGTACTCAATGTCTGCGAGACCAAGGGTTTGAAGCTGAACCCGCTAAAATGTTCATTTTTCCTGCTGGAGGCACGGTGGTGTGGCCGCATTGTATCGGGTGACGGCGTCAAACACGACCCGGAAAGGATCCAAGCTCTGCAGGCGATGCCCGCACCTTCTACGGGTCAAGAACTCCAGCAATTCGTCTGCGCGCTCAATTGGATGCGTCAGTCGATACCAGGCTACAACAAGCTCATGCAACCCCTGATGGATCTCATGGAAGAGGTCTATCAAAAAGTGGGTGGTCGCACGAGGCGTCTGGCTGCGAAAGCTCGCTTAGCCGAAATGGGTTGGAACGATGAGCACCAGATGTGCCTCGACGCATGCAAGAAAGCGTTGGGTGACGCGGTGCAGCTGGCGCATCCCGATGACAGCCAACGTCTCTCCGTTTTTGCGGACGCTTCGGAGCTGCACTGGGGGGCGGTTATCACGCAGGTTCCATACGAGCACTTGAACCGAGAGCTCGCCGAGCAGCAGCATTCCCCCCTCATGTTTCTGAGTGGAACATTCTCAGGCGCAGCGCGCCGATGGGCTATTGTGGAAAAAGAGGCATTCGCTATCGTGGAAACGTGTCGGCGAGCCGATTACTTGCTGCACCGTCCGGGTGGGTTTTCGCTTTACACGGACCACCGGAACCTGCGATTCATTTTCAACCCGTCTAGTGTGTTGTCCGCTGTCCCGAAGTATACTGCGGAAAAACTCGACAGATGGGCTATGCTGCTCATGGCTTACGACTATGAGATCCATGACATCAGTGGCGAAGCCAATGTATGGGCGGATTTACTGTCAAGATGGGGGTCGACTACTTTTTCTATCTGCGCGATCCGCCAAGTGCCTATGCCGCTTTCACCCATGTTGGATGAGAGTTTTGAATGGCCAAGTATGAATGACATCCTGGTCGCTCAGAAGGCAGCGACGGAACAAGAACCAGAGATCGTTACTGAGCAAGAACTGGTAGTTGGTGATGATGGTGTGTGGCGCACCGAGCGCGGTGCTATCTGGATTCCAGCAGCAGCCGGTCCGCTGCAAATGCGACTTTGCATCGTCGGTCACTTTGCTGCAGCCGGCCATCGTGGTGTAAGGACAACCATCGATGCTTTGAAGAGCCGATTTGTGTGGAGCGATATGGAGAACGACATCACTTTCTTCGTGCGTCAGTGTCTGCACTGCGCGAGCACACGCGACAGTCCGCCAGTACCTCGTCCACTTGGAGAAGCTCTTCATGCTGAGAAGCCTAATCAATTGCTGCATTGGGACTATTTGTATATGAGTCCTGCCGACACGGGTGATCTCTACATCTTGGTCATCAAAGATGACGCTTCGAAGTTCGTGTGGCTACACCCTTGTTCTGAAGCAACGGCCGAAGTCACATACGAGGAATTGCTGGCCTGGTTTTCTGTTTTTGGAGTCTGTCACTCTTGGGTCAGCGATCAGGGGACTCACTTCAAAAACGAGGTGATCAAATCGCTACAGCACGGGCTGGGAGCGCACCATCATTTTACCACCGCCCGATCACCATGGGCAAATGGTACGGTCGAGGTTGTCATGCGAGACGCCCTGCGCTGTTTTCGAGCTCTTCTCTCAGAGTGGCGGATGCCACAGAAAGACTGGCCGCGCATCGTGAAGGTGGTGCAAATGGCACTTAATCACTCCCCTTCCGAGGCTCTAGGTGGAAATGCGCCTGTTACTGCAATGACTGGTCTGCCGGCGGTGTCCCCGCTGGACGCAATTCCGGTGCCAGGGCCGGTGGAATTCACGACTTTGGAAGCCATTCGTGGGGTGCAGCAGGCGAATATAGCCAAATTGCAGCAGTCTTTGGAGAACATGCACAAGGCCATAGCTGTTCAGAACACCAAGACACGAGCTCGTGGCCGGCGGGCCAAGGATGCTCGTGACTCCGCCGTGATGGCTCAATTCGCGATCGGAGATTTCGTTCTCTATGCGGATGTATGGGCCAACACACGGACCAAGTTAAGCGTTCGATGGAGCGGGCCGGCAAAGGTGGTCGACACTGTTTCCAATTGGATCTTTGTCATTGAGAACATGCTTACTGGCGACAGGCGCGAAGTCCACGCGAGTAGACTAAAATTTTACGCGGATTCATCTCTCGACGTCACTGAAGACCTGTTGCAGCATATCGCCCACAACAGCGAAGGGCACGTCGTGGAGAAGCTACTCGACGCTCGGTACGACACCGCGACCAAGCAGTTCCAGCTGCTCGTTCATTGGCGAGGTCTTGATGAGCTTGAAAACTCATGGGAGCCGGCGGTCACGCTTTTCGCCGATGTTCCGGTGTTGGTGCGAGCGTTCGTCCGTGATCGTTCAGGCGTGCCAGAGGTCAAGCGCTTAGCAAAAGCACTCGCTATTCGGCTGTAACCCATTTTCCAAGAGGGAAGTGTTGCCGGTGGTCCACACCACACGGCAGGCTGAACCCCGCGGTGGCGTGAGGCGCCACAGCGGAGCCCAGCAAGCATCTACGTGGTTTTCAGAACCTACGTGGCAGTGACGTGGCAGTTGGGAATTACGTGGCAGTGACGTGGCAGTGACGCGGCTGAGGACGTGGAGCGACGCGAGCCGCGGGAGGCGTCGACAAGGCATTTGCGTCGACGTGGCAGGCGAGGAGCTGTGAGCTCGCTCGCTGAAGATGCATGTTTACGTGTGTAGAGGCAGGTACAGAAGGTTCGTGGTAGGGATCCGAGTACAAGTAGCAGAAGCGCTGCCTTTGCAGAATCAATCACTTTTCATTTTGAAGTCAACGTGTGAGACACAACAACACTGTAGCTTGAAGCAAATGCTCTCGTTGAGCGAGTTACCGGTACAGAGTACACGAACCTGTTGTGGCTGGTTGCGTTCGCAGTGCAGCTGGTTGCCAGTCTGAAAATCGGCAACCACGGACATGTGAAGCTGCATTGCAATGCAGTTCGACAAGCTGAAGCGCGCAATTCTTTTTTGCTGTAGCGACGAACTTAGCGGAAATACAACGATGCGTTGTCTAGCTGTCGAAAGCTACCTGTGTTATCGTAAGAATTCCAACCTAAGAGCATTCAGAGGGTCGATATTTGAGATCACATAGCCAAATAAATACACGTAGGAATCCTACATCGATCCTACTAGGATCGATGAAATAGTATAGATTCAATGTTTTAAGTGACAAGATTAGTATAGTAATCGGATCGTGAACACAGTTCACCGACAGCGAAAATAATATGTCAGTACCAGTATGGGGCGACCTACTATTTTTGGCGAACAAATTCCACTTCGACCCCCACTTTCGTCACAAGATAGAAACATGAATAGAAACGTGTGCAATACAAACGAGATGCGCACCGTGTCGAAGACAGTAAGGCAGCCGTGAGGGTGCCATCCCTTGCATTGACAATTATATCTCGTTTATCCACACCTTTTTTTAGAGATAGAGCGAGTAGTTTATGAAGAGCTTGACGATCACCAGCTTGCCTTGTTCAAGTTATTATAATAGCGAAACGCTGACCGCAGGCCAGACACTTGTTGCTACCGTCCGTCATGAACGTCATGTCAGAGCGTGCTGTCGGAATACGTAAGAGATATTTCTTGGCGTCACGAGATCGCTGGTCCTGTTGAGCCGCGGTGGAGCGTGACGTTCTGCTTGACCGCGTGTACAGGAAGAGCGCGTCGTCGTCGTCGTTCGGGTAGGTGGATACGGTGTTGCCGAGCCACTGCAGACCCACGAGGTCGGCTGGCGACTTGGGCGCCGCGAAGCCGCCCAACATGGTCTCGTGGTAAAGGAGACTGAAAGTGAACGATGTTCACTGAAATCCTGTATGCCCTGTAGACGCCGCGCTGGTCGTTGCGAGAAGTAGGCGAGCTCGTACTCGAGCAGCATCCACATATCATGGCTACACTCGTACTTAGTAGAATACGATCTCGCCGTGGCTCTCCTGAAGAACAGACCCCGCTATCTAAATCTGAAATACCAAACTAAATCTGGATCACATCCAAAGTGTGACACGCGCAAATTGAAATATGTACACCACACAAGGCTGTGCAGTTGCCCGGAACAGCTCTGGATTTTCAAATTGTTGTGCGGCTTAGGCCCGTTCTTATTTTCCCAGTCCCACGTCCCGGGACGTCATTCTGTATTTCTATTGGCTGATGGGTTAGTGCATAGGAGTGGACACCGTCCCAAAACCGTCCCGCTCCCAAGTTTTTTTCGCGCCGCCGGGAGCTGGGACGGTTGGTGTGCTGTGCACAGCGCACTCTAGCGAGCAAGGTGACGGAGATGGAGGAGCTCGACCGCATTGAGCGGGCAATGGAAGAGTACATGGGGTGGGGCGCCAAAGCGCTACGGAGCGAGTGTAGGCGACTGAAAGCTACGCCCACGGCCCAAAATAAGACCAGCTACCTGGCTGCTTTACGTGCCAGCCTCGTCGTGGCAGGCACGATCGAGGCTACGGGCGTCGTGCAGGACCCCTTCCTCGGAGCCGATGTTGTGCGGAAGACAGTGGCATGCGACTTTAGGCTGCTAAATGTCCTCTTCTCTGATGTCTTCTGCGCGGGGGTTGCTACTCTGGGGGACGTAGCAACTCGTGAATGGAGCACTTGGCGGCAAAGCACTTGCGGTGGCGCGGCGCCAAATTCATGACTGGAAATTATTATTAATAATGGGAGGCTATATAATATTTTAGAGGTTGTGTGGCTGACATAAATATCCCAAGTTTTGGTTCTTATGTTGGGACGTTGGGACGAAATCCCGCCGGGACTCGTCCCGGGAACTTAAGAACGCGCCTTAGCTCGACGTATACTACAACAGTCGCGAGGACGATAAAGGCAATAAAAAACTGTCCATCAGCCCCGATTCCGTATATTTATAACCCCTCTTATTACTATACGTTCACGGAACGCTTGCACCTCGTTGATGGGGCTGCTGCACAGCTCAATACCACGGTGACGGGTGCTGTCCAGAGGTCGAGATCAATTATTCCCCCTCGTTTTCGATACGCATAAATTCCATTTTGACTTCAAATTGAAGGATAAACATTTATGGAAACTTGAACCAATCAGCATCCGCAAGACTTCAAATTGAAGGATAAACATTTATGGAAAACTTGAACCAATCAGCATCAGCAACTTATCAAATATTATCTTACCTTGACGAGAAATCTATTCTGAACAAAGTTGTAGGCTTTAACTCCCCTCGCAATGCTTCAATGCGGCATGTAACCTGGACTTGGGGAGCTCATTACGCAATTTCCCAGCACCCAACTCGGCATCTTGGCTGCCTCCAGTTAGCATCGTACTTAAGCGCACCCTCCGCGCCAACAACTTCCGGTGCAATTCGTAGTTCGACCTACCGGCTTCCAAGAGGCCGTACTACCCAAGGGCGTGGTCTGACGTCTTCGGCTTCAACTGCAAGAGCTCCTGGCGGCAGTTTTGATGGCCCAGCTGCTCGTCGAGCGCTTTGCAGCTTCAAGAGCGCGAAGCTGCTCGTATCAGCCGCAATTCACGCCTTTCACGAGCTCGTCGAAGTGTTAGTCGAATTGACGAGCTCGTGCAAGGCGTGAATTGCGGCTAGCAACAGAAGTCCCTCCCGTACCAGAGGATGAGAGTGACAAAAGCGAAAATGATTTGTTGACTCAGTTAAGTACATAGTATTAGACCCCGCCATGTAGTGGTTTGGCTGCCCCAAAATCCGCCATTCGGATTCTAAGCAGATACTAGTCTGTAGTGTATAAGTATTGTAACGATCCTCTTGTCTTGCCCGGTCGTTAGGCAGATCGTATAGCTACGCTGCGGCGGTCTTCGCTGCCGTCGCTTCAACTTCGACACTTGATGGCCGTCAGAGACTAACTCAGTCTCCCCCTGCCGGAACCCACGCCTACGTCTGCGCTAGTTCCTACTTTGTTATTCTTTGTTTAATCGCTAGCCTAAGCCAACAATCTACTTTCTCGTCTGCGTTGCTCTCCGTCGTCGTAGCCACCGTGCGCCCAGTCGCCGCCAGATCCCGCACCAGGACGCTTCTAGAGCACCCCCGAGCCTCAGTGCTCGTCGTTGCCCTCACCCACACCCGATACCGCCCGACGCCCAACCAGTCACCAGTCGCTACCCCGCAGTAGCACTCAGCCACTCTGCCGCGCTGTCCTCTTCGTGCTCGTCGCTGCAGACACCAGGAGCTCGTCTCCTCCGTGCCTCTAGCCGTAGTCGTCTTGGTCGCCACTCTGACCGCTCGCCGCCCTGTGTGCTCGGGTGGGCACAGACTCCGTCCGTGCCTTTCGAGGCAAATTCTGTTGTGAGCTCGCCTCACGGCGCTCTCGGCAGCCCGAGACCTCGCGTCTGGCCGCCTCGAGGTACTTCAAGGTACCCCGCACGTCCGATCCAGCATTCTCGTCCTCGTCACCGGCGTAGCCGGCGTCCATTGGCCGCCTTCGGCGGTGCACCTCTTCGTCAGCCCGTCCGATCTTGACAGCGGCGGCTTCCGTGTGGCGTGATTGCGCCACGGATCCATTACACGCCTTCATCCTCCACAGAGTCTTCCACGACTCTGTCGGCCTCGAGAAGCCGATCATACTCGGCGATGGAGACCCATCGCGACTCGTCGTCCGCGGCAGTGACTCACGCTGCGTTCCGTACGGGTCGGAGCTCGAACTCGAGGACGTAATGTCCCGCCCGGTTGCGCCTACGTCTTCGTCGTAACTCCACCAGGAGCTCACTCGACTGCTGCTCTGGTATCGTGCCGCGCGCTGCGCGCCGACCTCGCTTTCGGCCTCGGCCCGCAGTGGCTGCGTTGATCGGAGCCGTCGTTGCTCGTACAGGCGGCGCTGTCTCCTCGTCAACCCTTTCATGTTCTACTTGTTCAGCGATGTCGGCCGCTACCTGCTTCAGCAGCGCCTTCGGGTAGTAGTAAGTCACCAAGAACGACACGTGCACAATGTGCCGTTCCGCGTCTCCGTCTGTGTCCTCTCGCTCCACTAGGAAGTTATCGTACCCCGCTGGCTCGATCAGTCGCATCGGGCCAACCCATTGATGCACAAATTTAGACGCCGTAGGCCCTCGGGGTGGCCGGAACATCCAAACCCGGTCACCGGGCGACAGCGTCCGTTTCTGCTTCGTCCTGCGGTTGTAGTATTTAGCTTGGCGCGTTTGCTCACGCGCCCGAGCCCTCTCCGCAATCTTATGACTGCTCCGCATCGCCTGCAGCAGCCTCCGATGGTAACTCGTCATCTCACCAGCTTCCGCCACACTCGTTTCTCGTAATAATTCATTCGGGCTCTTCAATTGACGCCCCATCATAAGCTCGTTTGGTGATAGCTTCACCGTAGTGTGTTGCCCTGAATTATAGGCGTAGACAGCGAAGTCTAGCCACACATCCCAGTCTCGTTGCTCGTCCTCGTACATGTAGGTTGCCACGCAGTCTTTCCACGTCCTGTGGAATCTCTCCACAAGGCCGATCATCTGCGGGCGGTAAGGCACTGGATTCACCTGCTGAGCTTGCAGCATGGTAACCAGCTTTTCAATCACCTTACCCGTCAGTTCGGGAGCCCCATCCGTCAGCAGCTCGCGGAACGGCCCAAACTTGAGCACCACGTGCCGCATCAGGAACTCCGCCACGTGCTCCGCCTCGTGCTGCTTCACCGCCACCGCGACCACATATCTGGTCACGTATTCCACCGCGACAATGACGTATCGTGGCTTGCCATCCTTCGTCGGCAGAGGGCCCGCTACGTCCAGGGCCCACCTGTCTCCCACGTCTCCGCCTCTGATACTCCTGAGTGGCGGCACCACTTCACGCGGCCGTGCCTTGCGGCTGCCGCAATCTTGGCACCCTCTGACCCACTGCTTGACTTCACTTCGCAGCCCGGGCCACCAGTAGACCTTGGCGATTCGGGCGTGGGTATGGGGCGCACGCAAGTGCCCTGCCCACACCGAATCGTGTGCTTCTTTGAATACCACCGCCCACAAGCTGGATGGCAGTATCACACGTTTCCCCTCTGTCGTAGCGATCAGTGCCAGTCCGTGGCGTACCTCCACCTGCAGGCCCCCCGTGCATGCCGGCCTTGACCAGCCGCTGCACCAGGCTGCTCTTCGCCTGAGCGCTGATGATCTCGTCGTCGGTCAGCTGGAGCGTCGGATCGTGCTCTCGCTGTCCGGCGCGTTCTCCTGCCCGATGCTCAGTTTGCGCCTGAGCGACTTTGTTCACCACGGGCCCAGCTGCCGCTGTCGGCAGGCCGTCGCCTCCGCGTATCAGCTGCGCTGGCCGCTGCTGCCGTCCGGCTGCCGTCGCTTCCGTCGCCGTTCGCCTTGCCGCCGGTTTGTCAGCCGCCGTAGTCTGCGGAGCGCGTTTCGCGCTCTTGATCGTCTGACCCACCCCGCCACTCCCTAATGGCTTCGTTCTTGGTCGGTTGGCCACTGCATCTTTCGCCGCCGGTCGCGGCTTGTCGCCTTCTCCAGTCGTCGGTTCCACCCGCGTCGCTCGTGTCCCTCTGCTTGGTTCTGGGGCTGGCGATGCTCGTCCTGCACCGTCCGTCGACCTCTTCACCCCGCCTGCCGTATCCAGCTTCGAGCTGGCCGATCGTTGCTGCCCATCGACCGTCACATCGAGCAGAGCGTCCTGACGCACTTCTCGAGACTCCGCCGGCGTCCTACGAAGCGCCTCACTCCTTGACAACCTCGCCGACACGGCGCTGTCCGCCTCCGTGCTCCTCTCCGCTGCTCGGGCTCTCGTTGCCCGCTTCTTCGACGCCGCCGGCACCGTTGCCGGGTCTCCAGTCATTGGCTCTGTGGGACCGGCCACCGTAGTCGAGAGTCGTGGCCCAGGGCGTGGTGATACGCCCACACTCGTCGTTCGAGTCGAGTCGCGAGACTCAGGCTCTCGTGAACCGGTTGACCCAACTGCCGCCTGCTGCTCTTCGACGCCCGTCGACCTGTCGAGCCTTCGCGTGCTGCTCCTCGTTCGGTTGGCCATCGGCGAGGACGCCGCTGCGGGCGTACTCTGCCTGCTCTTCGTGAGTGGGGCCGATCGCTGCTCAGCGCCCCGAACAATCACCGACGCAGGCTTCTCGTGCCCACCGTCCACTACGACCGTCGAGTTGCTGCGTGAGGTGTCCACGTCACCTCCTGCTGTGGCCGTCGTACTCCACGCAATGCCCGAGGACGGCGCGTCATCCACCGCACCGTCCAAGCCGCCACTCCCTCCTTCGCCCGCCTCCTGCTGCTCGTGAGTCGCCAAGCTGGCTTCGCTGCCTCCGCGCTCTTCTCGGGACGGGAGTTCCGACCTTGCTGGTCGCTGTTTCGCCCTACGTCGCCGTCCTACCGCAGCCAACACCACTGCCGTCGTGGGGGCCCTCGAGAGCGCATCCGCGACTACGTTGGTGCTTCCTGGTCGATATTCGACTTCGAAGTCGAACTCCTGGAGGGTCAATGCCCATCGGTGTAGCTTCCCCGTCAAGTTGGGGCTCGTCATGAGCCACTTGAGGGCCGAGTGATCCGTCACAATGGTGAACTTTCGGCCGTATAGATACGGCCGAAACAGTTTAATAGACCACACCACCGCTAGACACTCTAGCTCGGTGATTCCGTACTTTGCCTCCGTCTCGCTGTTTACCTTGCTGGCGTAGGCCACGGGCTGCCACCCGTGTCCTTGGTCCTGCATTAGGCATGCCCCGAGACCCGTGATGCTAGCATCCGTTACAACTCGAAAGGGCAGGCGGAAATCCGGATAGATCAGCAAAGGCTTGGTAGTGAGCACTTCCTTCACGTACTCGAACGCTGTCTGCTGCGCCTCCGTCCATTCCCACTCCACGTTCTTGCGCAACAACTTCGTCATGGGCGCCATGATGGCCCCGAAGCCCTCACTAAACCGTCTGTAGTAGCCCGCGAGGTGGACGAACCGCTTGACTTCCACATCGTCTCGGGGTTGCGGAAACTCCCGTACCGCAGTCACTAAGCGCTCTAGCGGCCGCACGCCGTCAGAACTAAGTTCGTGTCCTCAATATTCCATTCTCCTGGTCGCGAACACGCACTTCTTCAACTTCAGCGTCAGGCCGGCTTCAGCCAGTCGCTCAAGCACGCAGGCAAGCTCTACCACATGCCGCTCAATACCGCCTTTCGTGTAGACGATAATATCGTCTAAATACACTAAGCATGTCACCCATGTCAGTCCCCGTAGCACGCTATTCATCATACGCTGAAATGTCGAGGGGGCATTGGTGAGACCGAAGGGCATCCGCACGAACTCGTAAAGCCCCTGCTTCGTGGTGAACGCGGTCTTCTCCTGGTCCTTGGCCGCCATTTTGATCTGCCAATAGCCCGCTTTAAATCTAGCGTACTAAATAGTAAGGCTCCGCCCAGCGCCTCCAGTGTTTCGTCGATCCGGGGCAAGGGATAGACATCCTTACGAGTCACCTTGTTAAGGGCTCGATAATCGACACAAAATCGGACTTCCCCGTCCTTCTTCTTTACTAGTACGACGGGGAAACCCCACGCGCCGTCGCCCTCTTTAATCACTCCAGCCGCCAACATCTTGCGCACATTTGTTTCAATTACTGCGTCACCAGACTGCGCCTGTCGCCGACGCTTCAGCATAATGGGCGCGGCGTCGCCCGTGTCAATGTGGTGCTCCGTAGCCAAGGCCGTGGCGGGTGGGCAGTCCCCCGTATCCGCCGTCAATCGCCTGTAGACTCGTAGCAACTTAACAATTAACTGCTTGCTCCCTTGGTCGTCAACTCCAATGTTCACTTCATTTTCATTTTCCAGCGGGTCGTCACTACTCTCGCCCAATTCCTCCAGCCAGGCGCTCACCCGGTCCCGACGTAACTCTCCACTCATCTGTAATAATGTCACGTCGCCGTCGAGCGGCACCCATCTGCCTAACTCTTTCTTTGCAGGTAGTCGTGAGTCCTCGCCGTTCGCGTTGATCGCGGGCACCAAGGCTTTACCGTCCCTCACTATGGTCACGGTGGGGGCCAGCATGACCGCGCCCGTGTGCTGCGTGGGGATGAACAGCCCCCTTTCGCCATCCTTGGCCGTCACGGCCACTTCGATCGGCGTCACAGTGAACTTGCCCAACTGCGCACGTCGCGCCATGCGCACCACTGCAATCCGGCCACGCCCGACGCCGTCATAAGTGCGGAAGGGAATCACCACCGACCTACCGCCCTTGCTGTACCGCACTTCGCTGTTTTCGAAATCCATGGTGGCTCCACGCGTTCGCATGAAGTCCACCCCTAGTAGGAACTCGTCCGTACACCCTTGGACGATGCACGCTTCGACGCTGACCGTCTCGCCGAAGACACTCTGCAACTCGAATCTCCATACTCCGACCACGTCAAGCAAAAAGCCCCCGATGCCTTCAACATAGTCTACTGGGGCGGCCTTTTCGACTCGGTCCCCGTACTGCATCCAGTCCGTGCCGGCGACAGTGAACCGCGCTCCACTGTCGAGCTTGACCTGTCGACGCACTCCGGCGACTTGCACCACAGCGGTCGGTAGTCCGTCGTCGGTACCGACATACTCCACTCGCTCCTGCTGCACTTCGACGGCGCTGCTCCCACGGTGCTTCACTAGACTCACGCGGGCGGCCTGACGTGGGTCGTGCTCGCGACGCACTGGCTCACCACGCTTCTTCCTTCGTTCTTCAAGTTGCTCCAGAGCAACGGCGGCCACGCTCCGTCGTGCAGCGAGCTCGTCTTCGGCCACTCGCTGCTCTGCCGCCTCTCGCTCTCGTCCTTCCCGCTTCCGCCGGGCCAGCAGCACTTTCACACGCTGCCTCTTGGACTGCTTGCGGGCTCGTCGTCTCGCAAGACGCACCCGTGCCACCTCGGAGAGCCCGTCCGTCTCGTTCGCCAGTGACGCCGACTCTGCACTCGTCTCCTCCACTACGGAGTCGCCCGCTTCCGTCACGACCGCACTCGACTCCGATTCGTCCTTGCTCAGCTGCTCGCCCTCGTCCGAGTCCGTCCCGGACTCATCCAATACGACGGCCGCGTCGCCCTCACTGCCCGCTAGCGACTCTCCATCCTGCTCCTCGTCGTCTGGGCTGCTGGCTGGAGACTCACCAGCGTCATCTTATTCCTTGACGCTTCCCATTTCGCTTGTCCTCGTCGACGCGGACGCACTCACGCCGATCAAGGTTCCGTCCGTGTCCAGATCGTCGTGCTCCAACGAGAGCTGACCAGGTCCGCCGCCATCATCCGGCGACGTCTTCGCCATCGTCCCGCCGTCGCTTGTCCGTCCTACGGCGTCTTCTCCAGTCTTGAGCGTGTCGCTCTGATGCAACTCGCGCTCGCGGTCCGCTTGTACGAAGCGTACGGCGGCCATCGCCGGTCGGACAGTCGCCACGTAGCGCAGGGCTCGCTCGGTGTCGCGCGTCGCCGTCGCGGCCTTCATCTCGAGCAGCACCTGCGCCACTCCATCACACTCTCCTCTTGTACTCGCTCGCACGACCCTCGTCGTGGCCGTCTCCTCTCTCCTCTCGTCTTGTCCGTCCATTCCTCGAGCCTCGGCATTACTGCCGACGCCCGACACCTGCTGATCGTCACTCTGCCGACTTGTCACCACCGAGTCACGGTCCCCCGCGTTCTGGTCATCACTCGCCAGACCGCCTCTTCCTACGCCACACGCCACCTGTCGGGGATTATCGTGTTGCACCGGACGTAGTAACCCCGTTACTACGCCCGTTCCTCGTTTTCCCCTGGCGACTTCGCCGACTGCCCTCGCGACTTCATGTAGGCGTCATTCCGTGACTTGGCCTACGCGTCTGGACACGCCCTCGCGAAGTGACCTGCCTTGTTACAGGCGTAGCACTTCACCTCGTTCGGGCACTGAGTCGCCCAGTGACCCATCTGGCCACACTGGAAACACGACGCATTGCCGCGCCGGCTGCCGTCATTCTGCCCGCCGCTGACTAGTCGCACCGCCCGCGCTTCTCCGCTGGGCGAGTCGCCCGTCGCCTGTTTCACTGCAGCTTTAAGCCGCTTCTTCTTTGGTTTGACGTCGGAATCGTCGCTACTGGACGACACCGCTTCACGCCTGGCCTTTGCCTTCTTGGCAGACTTGGCTGCCGCTGCCTTGTCACTGGCCGCCGCCACTCGCCGCTTCCGTTCCACCTTTTTCGGCTCATACCAATACTTCCCGTTCCACTGATGCCCAGGTGGAGGGTCCCAGGTGCCCGACCACGCGTTGTAGATTCCCTGCGGGTTGGTAAAGAGCGCCACTTGCCCCACTTCGCCTTGCGTCGCAACCTCATTGCTGGTCAGGTGGGCCGTACTGCCCATGATAGCCGTAGGAAGTCCCGTGCCACCGATGCCTGGCACCACCATCGTCTGTCCGGTCGTACCGGTCATAGGAATCAAGTAGGGGTTGGGCGCTGTTGCCCAGGGCAACCCGATGTTCATCATGCCCTGTGCGACATTGTCCATGGGGTCGTCGATGTCCGTAGCCTTATCGACCGCCTCTTCCAACGTGGCAGGCTTAGGAGACTGCTTTACCAGCTTCTTGGTGGTCTTGTCGAGACACCTGTAGAATTGGGCCAGTAGTACGCGCTCACTAATCCGGTTGCGCCCGACTGCATCTCGAAGTCCAGCGGCGAAGTCCGCGTAAGTCTCGCCTGGCATCATGCGACGCATACTCACACGCCACTCCGCCGCCGACTTGTCCAACTTTTCCGCGTAGCGACGCAGCAGCGCCTTCTTGAGGTTGGTCCAGGTCCTCTTGCGCTCCGGAAGCCGCCGATTCATGTTCACCCACCACTTGGCGGCGTCGTCCATTAGCTTGTTGCCCATGATAAAGTTGAGGGCCTTGTCCGACCACTTGCCGCGGCCCGACTCTTCGGCACCCTTCAACGCCAGGTCGACTCGGTCGATCCATGTCGACACCGACGTCTTCGGAGAGGGTGCGAACGTGGGCAGCTCAAGGTCCTTCACGCTCTTCCTCGGCGGCACTCGTTGCTGTCGTCTTCCTTCTCGCCGCGCCCGCCGACCCCTTCGTGCGCGCGCCTCGCTGTCGGACGACTCACTCCCCGCGTCGCTGTTCGAACTGCTCGAACTACTCGAGCTACTCGAGCTGTCATGCTCTCCACCGCTGCTGGAGTCGGACGACCCGCCACCGTCACCACCTGGGGCGCTCACGGGAGTTCTCGCAGCCCGTGTTCGTCGGCTGACGGCCTGTTGGTCACCCGGATGCGCGCTAGCGCTGGTAGACTGGGGTTGGAGCCTCGACACCATCGCGGTGAGCTGATGAACAGCGGTAGCCATAGCGGCCATCTCGGGCGAAGGTGCCGCGTCCACTACCCCGCTTCTCGGTTGTCCTCCTCCTACCGTCGTCTGGCGAGTTGTCGCCGCTGGAGGTCCACCTCCAAGGCTGGGATCACTCGTCACGGCTGCCATCGACGCTGGGACCTCGTGACTGTCGGCCACCGTCGCCGGTGCCACACGTGCAGGCACGCGTGTCGCCTGGTCCTCAGGATTTCGCACCCCACTCGCCGGTCCCTCATCTTCCCTGGCGACGACCGCCTGTGGCTGCAACCCAGCCACGATCGCAGTCAGCTGCTGCAGAACCGACGCCACCGCTTCGGCATCCATGGCGGGCGTCGAGGTAGAGGGGTTCTCGCCTGCGTGGCCGTCTTCCGACTGCTCCACCGGCAAGATCGCCGGCGACGGTTCGTCGCGCGACTCTTCGTTCAGACCCGCGTCCTTCGGCCTCGTCACGGCCTCGTCCTCCGTCGAGGTGGGGTCCGGCTGCGGCTCCACCACAGGGCCCGGAGGCTTGCCTACCCCGTCTCCTTCGTGTTGTCCTTCGCCGGCAGCTTCACTGCCTTCTTCGTCGTCGTCGTCGCCTGGAATCGGCGGGTTCCTCGTCTCTCGCGGAGCCCTTCTCGTCTTCCCGGACTTCGTGGTCGTTTTCGCTCTCATTGATGTCGTCATAGCACTTGCTTGTCTTGTTTGTGGCCCCTTTATGACCACCATGTAACGATCCTCTTGTCTTGCCCGGTCGTTAGGCAGATCGTATAGCTACGCTGCGGCGGTCTTCGCTGCCGTCGCTTCAACTTCGACTCTTGATGGCCGTCAGAGACTAACTCAGTCTCCCCCTGCCGGAACCCACGCCTACGTCTGCGCTAGTTCCTACTTTGTTATTCTTTGTTTAATCGCTAGCCTAAGCCAACAATCTACTTTCTCGTCTGCGTTGCTCTCCGTCGTCGTAGCCACCGTGCGCCCAGTCGCCGCCAGATCCCGCACCAGGACGCTTCTAGAGCACCCCCGAGCCTCAGTGCTCGTCGTTGCCCTCACCCACGCCCGATACCTCCCGACGCCCAACCAGTCACCAGTCGCTACCCCGCAGTAGCACTCAGCCACTCTGCCGCGCTGTCCTCTTCGTGCTCGTCGCTGCAGACACCAGGAGCTCGTCTCCTCCGTGCCTCTAGCCGTAGTCGTCTTGGTCGCCACTCTGACCGCTCGCCGCCCTGTGTGCTCGGGTGGGCACAGACTCCGTCCGTGCCTTTCGAGGCAAATTCTGTTGTGAGCTCGCCTCACGGCGCTCTCGGCAGCCCGAGACCTCGCGTCTGGCCGCCTCGAGGTACTTCAAGGTACCCCGCACGTCCGATCCAGCATTCTCGTCCTCGTCACCGGCGTAGCCGGCGTCCATTGGCCGCCTTCGGCGGTGCACCTCTTCGTCAGCCCGTCCGATCTTGACAGCGGCGGCTTCCGTGTGGCGTGATTGCGCCACGGATCCATTACAGTATATCCAACGAGTATGCTGGTGGAAGCGGATCCCACAATGAAGCACTGAAACTGATTTGCTAAACAATATATTTCTATACTGGGTTGTGTATGAGCAGCAAGTCGTTATCTACCAGCAATATCAGTATCTGGTGTTAAGCACTAATCAGCCGGCCAAATTTTGAGTAGAACCCACCATAATGCCTGAGCTTCTAATCGGCATTAAAGAAAATCTGATGCATGTTGCTCCAGCGCTATGAACACATAATATGTCACAGGTATTGTAGTCAAATGCAAGCTACCAAATACAACAGGTATTTTATCTTAATCTCAACTGGATGGGTCAACATACCAGCATTATGTGGATATCAAACAGGTTATTTAAAGATACAGGTATTCGCGGTTACGAGTGATATTAGAGGTTTTTTGTCCACGTATTTTACGCGTTTTCAAACACATGTTTCATAACCAAACACGTAAAAATCACTTCCGTTCAAATATCGATCGCGCGAGCACTTATTATGATATACCTCTGATATCCCATGCAACAGATGTATTAAATCTAAATCCTATACTAAAGGTTTTTGCGCTTATGGTCCTATTTTTCTTAATTAAAGGTACTAGTACCCATTAGGCCTAATATCACACTACATGTAGCGCGGATGCACACGTGGACCCCTAGATCTACAGGAACGCCCCATACTCACAGCAGAAGTAACCACAGGCTACTGAGATCAGCAAGGCTACCGCGTACTTCTGGTGTGTCCGTCGTAGCTGAATCGGGGATTGTTAGCTGTATCGTATTCTTAAATCCCCACCCCAAAGTACATGTAGCTCCGGGAACGCGTGAAACTCGATGTCCTTGACGCCCGCCATCTCCAGCTTCTTAAATACTTAAGTATCTTACTCGGAGCGCACCACCCGGTTACGCGAAGCGTCGATGCCGTCAGCGTTATCTGCTTTCACACGCACGAGCGGCTTAATGTCGTACTATTGGGCACAGATTGCACTCCTCAATTTACCCCCCCCCAACACACACACGGCATCACGTACTTCGCAGTTTCAAGAGAGCAGCTTTTAGAGTGCCCTTGTCGTTTCTGTTGTAGCGCAGGCCCAAAAGGCAAACGCCCGTTACCATGTCAGCAGTCCGACATATCGAGTTGGTGCGCATTCCGATACGCCGTCACGTCCTCAAGCCGTACGCAGCCCGGGGGTTGAGCGTGTGTACTCTCGGACAGCACAGAGACGTTACAGACACTAGGGCGGTTGCGTAGCGACAGCCTGTTAGCCGTTATGAGCATTGCTGTGGAAACCGGTCAGTATGTCCTTATCAGATCGAGGCACAAACTCGGATACTCTTCTCGGTTGCGCCGCGGTTTGATAACAGGACGGCAGATCTGCATGCAGTGTTGCTGCTGCGCATGACTCTAAGGTTGGGGCGCTGATAGAAGACTAATCCGCGTACTGCATATACAAGCAAAACACAAAGATAACGATCATCGTGTCTAGGTCTACGATCCTAAGCTGAGCTATAAGCGGACGATCGATTCTTTATTTACCCATAATCCCATTTGTGGCCCTTTGTCGAGATCCTGTCGTAAATTGATATTCGAATTTAACTGAATATACGCGAGCAATAAGTGTCGTTGTTGATTTTACAATTTACGAATGTTTGAGGAGGCTTCAAAATCGGTAAAATACGTGAGCAAAAGATCTCTATTGACATATCGTAAAATACAGGTATTAAATCGAAGAAGAATCGTACCTCAGTGGGATCCCGCCTAGGACTCTGGATAAATCCAGAGAATAAACCACTACAGGTGGGAGTCGCCAGACAAAACAAGCCCGCTTTCGCGCGCAAAACACCTGCGCGCGAAAAAACAAAAATCTTGGTTTGAGTATGAAACGTACATTTTGAGCCCGCTTTTACGAGGCAGCCAATCAAGCGCCGCCCTACACACAACACTATCATTCACGAATTCGCGCGCAAGTTCCCACCCGACCTCCCCCTACCACCATGTTTCCCCCTCTCCGTACATGCCCTCTCCCACCCACGCGCAAGCGCTGACAGTGCTGTGGCCGTACGATTGGGTCCTGTGACTCGTACTCACGCTATCGAGGGCTTATGGTAGGCCAGGATCAAGTGGCGCTCCTGGGTTTCGATGCGAAAGCAAGCGTAGGTAGATAGATACCGACTGGTGCATGAGTGGTCTGGTAGCTGCCATCATGTGTAATGAATAAAAATAATATGTTTCAGACCTAAATTTAGAGGTCGTTTCTAGAAAGCGGGCCTGTCCTTCAAGAGAGCCGCTAGGTCAGGCCATCAACCGCCATCCGCAGCTACAACCTCCGTTCGGAAATAAAAGGCAGTTTGAAGTTCAACCTGATTTATGATAGCGTATACCCCCTCATATCCGATATCACCACCGCCGTTTGAATCTCCCGCCCATTTTCGGCAAAGATCAGCTGAAATCCCCCTCATGCCCGAACTTGAGCGCTTCCGCTCATGACGACAGCAGATACCCGACGATCTGGCGCAAGCGCTGTGGGAGACATTACTATTCCACAGCACTAAGGGCAGGCTCCGCTATGGGGACATCACTGCGATTGCATGCGAATTCGGGCTCACCACGAAGGCCGTCACGCGCGTCTGGAAGAAGGGGATCCGCTCGATGGGGGATCGTGTCGCTGCAGTGGTGAAAGCTGGCTGGAGCCGGCGAGGCCGGAAGAAGATTGACCGCGTGGAACTGAGCAAACGCGTGGCCCAAGTCCCCGTTGCGGATCGCGAGAATCAACGCAGGCTGCAGTACGCCACGAACACTAGCGCCTACCTCATCAACCGGCTAAACAAGGAAGGCTATCTGCGACGCGCTCTGAGAAGGACCCGCCCCCTACTGTCGCCTTACCACACGGTCCACACAGTACATGGCATGGGTGGACGCCACTTCTTCGACCCGATGTACGATGTTGTGCATCTGGACGAGAAGTGGGTCTGCATGAAGAATAGGGATGGGCAAATGCAATCGTGGCATGAATGACATTAGTGCAACTATGGCATTAATGTCATTAATGCACCGTAAATGCAAGAATGCACGGCAAAACGAAGAGGGTTAACTTAAACGAGATGGATTTTTACAATAAACGAAAACTGACATGGAACTGTGACGACAGCATTCCGCGACTGGATACATGCTTCTCGTGCTTCTCAGCCCCTTTCGTCCATACACCGCGCGCGATGTACTTTGTTGGCGCGCTGCGTCGTAGGCGCGTGGCTGATGGCGTCTGCGCGACCGCTCCAGCTCCTCATTTCCGAATCCGCTTCCCAGCGACCAGTGCGGCACTCGCAGTGCCCCTCCACTTCACGACTTCAGCACCGCATCAGATTCCTCGCCCAACCAGCGCCATGCCACGCCGACACCCCGCCTGGGACGACTTCATCATCGTGACGGAGTCGACGTATCCAGATGCAACCTGCCGCCACTGCTCCGCCACGCTTCGCATGTCCTCAGCTGTCGGACGCTGAGCGAACGAAGTGGAGTCGCTACGGAGAACCCGCTACGAAGCCCAAGCGCAAGCGTCAAAAGCGGAATAAGCCGGCCAACCCTCGGTCTCCTGCTGCGACACAAGAATCGGTCGTGACTGAGATGTTGTTGTCACAGTCGCAGCCGACCACGCCATTTTCTAGCGGCGTCAGCAACTGTTCATCTACTGTAATGCTGGCAGCAAGGATGCCAAGGCCAAGATATTTCTACAAGCTAGGAGACGAGGACGAGGACGAGTACGATGGTGAGGCGGACGTCGACGGAGTGGATCAGGACAGCGAGGGCTCAAGCGTCAGCAGCGCTAGCAGCGGCGGTAGCAACAGAGCCAATGAAGATTTCTCGCTATCATACGAAGGCAGCGAGGAACAGAAGCATGAGGGTTAACTTTAACAAGAATCTATTTTTGGAGTGACTCGTTTAAACAAAAACTAGCCAAGCGCCGCCGCTACGCGGCGGCAGTTTTTATTGGTTGGAGACGCTCCGCTATGGCAGTGGCGCAACCCGTTCCGCTCGCCTCGTCGGCTCGCTGCACTACTCGCAGTGCTTTGTTGGTTAGTCGGATGAAGGACGGGCCCTTCGGTCCTGCAATAACCACCGGTGGGGCCGCCTTCGGCGGCGGGGGCCGCCTTCGCTTCGCTCGGCAGCTTATTGGCCAATGGAGTGCCGCCATCGCTGCGCTCGGCGGCCCAATGTACCCATGCGACGCAACCGACTGACGGACCCACGGACAGGGTGCTCTTGTAGATGTTGACGATGCACCGCATTGATGGCATTGATGAACTCCGTGCACTGCATTTATGCCATAATGCATGCATTTGCCCATCCCTAATGAAGAAGGTGGACAAGCACGTGTACATTTTGACGGGGAAGGACGAGGTGCCAAGCGCCCAACAACCAAGATGCCTCTGATCTCGATGTCTTTCTTTACTAAATGTCTTTCATTTCCCTAGTGGCGGAACAAGCACGCCTAGCTCGTAGCCTTGGTTACCATCATGATGTCGATGACCCCCTTTCGACTTCCAACAGCAGTACATGTAACCCTCTGCACATTTTATAATCCTAAAAAAACGAGGTGGAGCAGTAAGAGGATGAAACCTCTTTGGCGTGTCCTACTCGACCCCTCTGCCTCAGGCGACCAAGGACGGACGGACGGCAGCACGACGGCGGCGCAGAGGGATCAGCGGAGGGTCGGGGTGAGTCTATCCCAACCAAGATCTTTGGATCAAGGCGGGCAAGGGCAACAACACGTGGCGATCTTCGGACGAAGCGTCGCAGTTGCAAGTTGAAGACCGACAGAAGATTTCAAGTGCATTTGTAGGGTAGGGAATCAGTTGCGAATCTGCGGTGAAGCAGAGCGAAGACAGCGGAGTGCACTGGCATAGTGCACAAGAGCTAACGACCAATACAACAAAGACTGAGGCGAGTAAGTAACTTGTGTATTGCTTGTTAGTGTGAGGAATAAGCCCCCGAGTGTGTAAGAGAGACGGGTATCTGCAGCCTCGTAGAGTCGTCGGTATCTGCAGCCCGCAAGGCGCACTCAGTGAGCCAAAGAGAGGGTCGTTTAGCCCCCGGTCGTTTAGCCCCCGGCGCTGAGTGTTGCGCGACTTGGCCAAGATCTCTGGTGCGGCTGCCTTACACTGCGAAGCCCAGGAACGCGACTGCTGCTGCTTAGCGTGTGTGTGTGTAGGAATAGCTTACGTATATTGTATTGTTAAGCAGTAGTCGTCGTAGCCACCGGACACCGTCCTGTAGCTAGGGGCAGGCCTGGAGGTAACGCAGTGCGGACACCACACGTAGCGACGCGCAAGTGACGAACTCGCCACAGTACTAGAACACGGCTTACTTGGTGGTCATACAGGGGCCTCCCAACACGGTTGGCCTTCGCAGACTGAAGACGAAGACCTTCACGAGGCTTGGCTCAGTGGCACGAACCCAGCCACGTAACACGGAGAGAGAGAGCGGAACGGAGTGAGAGTGCGGAACGGAGAGAGAGAGCGGAACGGAGTGAGTGAGAGCGGAACGGAGTGAGTGAGAGGACGGAGCAGAACGGAACGGACTGAGCAGAAGAAGACAAAGCAAAAGAAGTTTATTGAAGTGCCGCAGCAGCACCTGAGCAGCGACTGAGCAGACGACCACAGCGGAACTGAAGAGCGAAGATGACGGCACGGGCGACGCAAGGAGCACGACGCTCGAGTACGCCGACGGCAGGCTCCACGACTCGGAGCGCCGGCGGACCACCGGCACCGAAGAGGCAGCGCCAACCACGAACGCGGGTGCGACTGAGCGCCGGCGGAGGTGGCGGCGGAGACGATGATGAGGTTGTCGTCAGCAGCGGCGTCACGATCACCGCCGCTGGAAGTCACGACGGCGACTCCAGCGACGATGACGGCGACAACAACGCCGGCAACCGCGGTGGCGGAAACAACAGCAGAGGCGGATCCGGAGGGAACGGCCGTGGCGGTCGCGACCACGGCGGAGCAGACGGCGACGGAGACGGACAGCAGAGCAACGGACGACAGCAACCAGCGCGCACACCAGCCCCAGTCCAAACCCAGCAGAGCGACGAGCTGGAGGACATGGACTGGTGGGAAGCGCTAACGCCCAACCAGCAGAGGGCCATGATGAAGCGGTTTCTGGTGCAGCCACCAGCAGCCGCACCAGCACCTCAGCCGGTGGTGATCCAGGCACCAGCACCACCACCAGCGCAAGAGCGCCCGAACCGACGCAAGATGAAGCGTCTGCACTTGGAGGACTTCAAGGGGATCGCCGGTGAGTCCGTCGAGGCGTGGCTCGCGACGATCCCTCAGGAGGTTGAGCGGCAGGCGAGTCTCGGCGGCGACACGTGGACAGCGGCTGAGCTGTACTACGGGGTCACTGCCCACCTGAAAGATGCAGCAACGAAGTGGTTAATAGCCCTGTCGGAGAACATGCGTGAGGAGGACAAGAACCTCGCGTACCTGATCAAGATGATGCGGAAGAAGTACGGGCGGCGGGACAACATGTTCCGGATTCAGCAGCGCCTCGCCGCGCGTGTGCAGCGGCCAGGCGAGCGCCTGAGCGACTTCGCGACGAGCCTGACCAGCATCGGCTTCGGCAAGCGCGTGCCGGCGGAGTCCTACGTAGAAGCGTTTATTAATGGGATCAACAATGAGACTACGGCGACACAAGTACGCACCTACGAGCCGACGACGCTCGACGAGGCCGTGCAGTTCGCCGAGGACAAGTGCGGCGAGTTTGGAGAAGGCTTCAAAGTGACGGACTGGCGGGTGGCGAAGCGGCGCTACCGCGAGGAGCGCGAGTACGGCGCCGAGGACGACACGCAGCCGGCGAAGAAGAAGCCGCCCACGACCGAGAGTGTGGACCAGCTCGACTGGAAGAAACTGGGATTGGGGTTCGGGGGAAACGACGACACCCTCCCAGCTTCGATACTGAGGGCAAGGCTGTTAGCGGATTGGCCAAGACGGCTCAGAAAGACCCGCTCTCATTGGCTGCACTTCGTGCACTGATGGTGGTAGCCGGGCTAGGGCGGGAAGAGACGGTAGGCGGAAAGGCGGCGTCCAGCAAAGCCAAAGTGGCCAGGGCGCTGGAGGTGAAGAGCGAGGGCGGCAAGCAGTCGCCCGACAACCAGGCGAGCAATCAGAGCGCCGGGTGGCAGAACGCCGGCGGCGGATACGGCGGCGGTTATGCCGGCGGTCGAGGCGGTGGCTACGGAGGCTACGGCGGCGGTCGAGGAAGTGGCAACGGCGGCGGCTTCGGAGGCAGAGGAGCCGGCGGCGGTCAAGGTTTCGGACGTGGACGTGGAGGCGATGGCGGACGTGGGGGACTAGAAAACTACGGTCCCCCAGACACGCGTCCGATCGCGCAGCGCAAGGCGGAGACTTCGTGCGGATATTGCGGCACCAAGGGCCACTGGTGGCGCGAGTGCGCGCAGCGCATCGCTGACTTGCCGGCGACGGACAACCAGCAGACGGCGGGCGCAGTGGTCGGCGCCAGTGCCGCCGCAGCGCAGCCAGCGACAGCAGCCGCAGCGGGAAATGGGCAGCGGCAGTAGAGGTGGGGCCTCTGCTGTCCGCGATGAATGCATGCCCCGAAGAAGATGCGGCGGTCAAGACGCCGGCGGCCAAGCGACGGACCAAGCGCGAGCGAGGTTGGCGTCGACTGACGACGGCGCCCAGCGACGGCGGTGGGAGCAACGCGGCACGCATGCAGGCCCCGGGTGGTCAGTCCAAGGGGAAGAGTGCCGGTTGTGTAAACCAGGGGAAGAGTGGACGGTGAGACGGCGGAAGAGAGACGGCGCTGCCCGTACTGGGCAAGCGACGTCGTGGAGACGAAGTGGTGAGGAAGGCGAGTGGCGAGTCGGCCGTCGCGAAGGTGAGTGACGAGTCGATCGTCGCGGAGATGAGCGACGAGTCGATCGTCACGAAGACGGGTGGCGAGTCGATCGACGCGAGAGCAAGCGTCGAGGCGACCAGTGCGAGGACAGACGGCAGATCGACCGACGCGAGGGCGGGCGTCGAGTCGACCGGCTCGAAGGCGGACAGCGAGTCGAAGAGCGCCAAGGTGGACCTGGAGTTGGGCACGGTGTACGTGTCCGTGGACACGCCCACGAACGCGGCTCCGGACGTGACGTCCAAGCACGCGGAGGCGTCGGTGATCGCGCAGTGTGGCTCGATGGCCACGAGCGACGGTGCGAAGATTGAGGAGAAGCCGCCGATCCCGGTTGGGGTTAGGCGGCAGACGGTGAAGATAAGTGGTGGCCGGACGGCCGCTGCTCGACGACGGAAGCGGCGGGCGGAAGACGCAGTGGCTGCAGCGCATGGAGTCCTCGCTGCCGAAGTGCGCGAGCGACGTGAAGAACGCGCCAAGGTGCTGCGCGTCGTAGTGCGGCAGGTTATTGCCGAACTACGCGAGCAGGCCGACCTGAAGCAGCGACGGTGTGATCACCGCGAAGCCCAGATCGCGGTAGCAGTCGTGAGGAAGGCAGAGGCGGCTCGGAACCAGCGCACCAAGCCCAAGGTGACGCAGGTGCCGGCTACCAAGCAGCCGGCAGTGACGCAGACGGAGGAGGAGTGGCTGGCAGCGGTACAGCGGTTCGTTGAGAACGCGCCGGTGGAGTTGCTGGAGGAAGGCACATTGGCGGAGATGAGAGCGGTCCGACGAAGGGTCATGAAGGAGGCGAAGCGGTTTCGGGCGGCGCGACGCACCCACCGGCTTCGACAGCCAGGACGGCGAGTCACGCGGGTCGGTGTGTCAGCGCCGGAGGTCGCGAACGAGCTGAAGGCGGACAAGTCGAAGCGGAAGCACCGCTATTGCTACAAGCAGCAAGGCTGCTACGGTGACGTCGAGCTACGGAAGGTGGGAGACCGGGCGGACGTGCGGGTGGCACAGTTGCGTGCTGCTGGCACAGTTGCGTGCTGCTGGCAGCGGCAGTCCCGCTGCTTGCCGACAGCGCTGCTCGCGCTGACACGGACCCACACGCAGGAGGTCCGGCTGGACAGCTGCGCGCAGTTCAGCGTAGCCGGAGTTGAACTACGCAAATACGGGCGGTGTCTAACCCGAGATGCCCCTGTAGATATTGTGGAAGGTTTTGGCGGAGGCACCAGCCGAGTGCTGGGAGTGTGGAGATTTACTGGTACGACACAGTACCAGCAGCGCATTACGATCGACGCACTGCTCGTGGAAGGGCAGGGCGACGAACTACTGATCGGCGAAGATTGGATGGTAGAGCGGCAGGTGAAGATGGACTTCGGCAGCCGTGAGCTGAACTACCAGGACGTGACGGGGCAGAAAGTGATCTTACCGTTCACTTGTCATGGAGTGTCTACCCTACAGCAGGCAGGACAAGAGCGGAGGGCAGTCGTGCGCTTGGCGAAGACCGTCAAGTTGCCGACGAACACCAGAAGTGTGGTGCAGATGAAAGTGGATGCCGAAGACGGCACCACTGGTTTATTTTTGCCTAAGCCGACCTTGAAGCGGCACCTACTGATCGCCCCGACCGTGGACACGGTCAAGAACGGGATGGTGAGTGTTGTGGTGTTGAACGTGGAAGGTCGGAGGGAGAAGCTGCCGGCCCGTGAAGCGCTGGGCACGTGGATCCCGACCGACGCGGACATGGAGATTTTGTCGCTCAATGGCGAGCTGGAGAGAGACCGAGTGGCGAAGTGGGTGGCCGCGCTGAAGAAGGACGATGCTCGTCCTTTGCAGGATGAAGATAAGCTTGATATCGGCGACATGGAGGCCGCCGACAATGACCTCGTGATTGCATTACTGCGGCAGTACGCCGGCATCGTGGAAAAGAAGCCGGGGTGCCCGCCGCTTGCGAAGGTGAATGTGGAGCACCACATTAACACCGGAAACACTGCGCCGATCATGCAGCGCAGGCGTAGACACGCCGTGTCCGAAAACTTGTTGATCGACAAGGAAGTAGACGACATGTTGAGCAACCAGGTGATCGAGCCTGGAGAAGGCGCGTGGGGATTCCCCGTGGTGATTGTCCGTAAGAAGGACGGGAGTGTGAGATTTTGCATTGACTACCGTTCGTTGAATGCAGTCACGGTAAAGGATGTCTATCCTCTACCGCGTGTTGATGAAACTTTGGAGGCACTGCATGGGTCGCAGCGATTTACGAGCCTAGACCTACATTCTGGCTACTGGCAGCTAGGAGTGGCGAAGGAAGACAGGGCGAAGACTGCGTTTACGACAAGACGTGGGCTATTTCAATTTTTAAGAATGCCTTTTGGCTTATGTAACGCGCCTAGCACGTTTCAGCGTCTGATGGACTGTGTTTTGCGTGGCCTGACTTGGATCTGCTGCTTGGTGTATCTCGACGACGTGGTGATCTTCACCAAGGGCACAATCGCGCAGCACGTGGTAGAATTAGCTGTTGTACTTGAGCGCCTGGCCGAGGCAGGGCTCAGCCTGAAGGCTTCGAAGTGCTCTTTTGCTACAACTAAGATGGAATATTTAGGGCACGACCTGACACCTGACGGCATCCAGCCGACCGACAGACTGATTAAGGCGATTGTAGACTTCCCCAGACCTGAGGACGACGTGCAAGTGCGGAGGTTTGTAGCCCTCGCGGGTTATTACCGGAGATTTGTACCGGACTTCGGGGCAAAGATGTCCCCGCTGACTAGTTTACTGAGGAAGGGCACTGAGTGGACGTGGGGTGCTCCACAGGAGGAGGCCTTTACGTGGGCAAAGGCATGGCTGAGTCAAAAGCCTGTCCTAATTTATCCTGACTACCGACTACCTTTTAAGTTGACGACGGATGCAAGTAAGACGGGGTTGGGGGCAGTGCTGTCCCAGGACCAAGGGCACGGCGACCAGCCGGTCGCTTACGCGTCGAAGGTGAACAGCCCGACTGTGAGCAACTACAGCATTTCTGAACTTGAATGCCTGGCGGTCGTGTGGGCGGTGCGACTGTTTCGTCCGCATTTGTACGGACGTAGATTTTCTATTGTTACAGATCATATAGCATTGAAATGGCTGATGACGGCCAAAGAACCAGCAGGACGCCTGCACAGGTGGTCCCTGACACTGCAGGAGTACGACTTTGACATCCAGTACAGGCCTGGCAAGGAGAACCATGTAGCAGACGCCCTGTCCCGAGGGCCAGTGCCGGCGACCGGCGAAAGGGCAGAAGACGGCGATCGTCCAGCAGACGACCCCGTGATAGGGTTGCAGGACGTGCAGTCCGTGACCGAGGAGAAGGTGGCAGTAGTGAACATGCAGTACGTGGCGGAGCCCATGCACGGGTCGATGCAGGAGAAGCAGAGCGACGAGATTGATGCGGACGTCGACGGCGCAGCGAGGAGTGTGATCCAAGCTGCCGCCGTACGTCGAGTTGAAGCTGCAGAGCTCGGAGTGGTGCAGTTCACCGACGACGACATCAAGCGCGAGCAGGACGCATCGGTGATGGTGCAGTCGCTGTTGCGCAAGGGTGCATACCGCAACCAGCGGGTGTACTGTGCTGAGGACGGATTGGTGCGTGTGGAGTTGGAGGGCGGCGACAGAACTTTTCTACCAGTGATTTACTGGGCCCTCGCATTCAAGGAGGCCCATGTCAGTATCTGGGCGGGTCACTTGCGAGGCCCGCCGACGTTTGAACGGCTCCAGCGCATGTACTGGTGGCCACGCATGCGTGAAGCAGTGCAGAGTTGGGTGGCAGCCTGCCAGGACTGCGGGCCCCGGAAGGCGAAGCCCAAGGCAGTAGTCCCTCCGCTGCGAAGCGTGAGGACGGGCGACGTGTGTGATCGGTGGGCTATTGACGTAGCAGGCCCGTTGCCTGTGACAGCGGGTAGCAACCGCTATGTTATTGCAGCCGTGGAGTACATGACGCGGTATGCAGTGGCGTCCGCAGTGAGCGAGCACACTGCGAAGGCTATCGCCAGATTCTTAATGGACAAGGTGGTCTTTGTCTACGGGCCTATGATCGAGATCATGACGGACGGCGCGATGGAGTTCGGCAGCAATGCCACTGCCGAGTTGTTGGAATTAATGCAGGCCAAGCAGTCGACCCCGGTGCCTTACCGGCCGAAACTATTGGGCCTTGTTGAGAGGTTCCATCGAACCTGGAAGGACATTGTGAGTCTTTACGTAGATGAAGGGCAAGATGATTGGGACGACTTCCTACCTAGTGCCCTGTACGCCTACAATTCGTCGAGGCACTCGACGCACGGCTTCCAGCCGAATGAATTAATGATGGGGAGGAAGCTGCGCACGCCGGCGGAGCTGCTGAGGCGAAGCCGCGTGACGCACCCCCACAGTACGCTGCAGGAGTATCGCGAGATCTTGTTGCAGGACCTGTCAAAAGCACGAGAGTTAGCAGCAGTAGCTCTCCAGAAAGAGCAAGCCCGACAAGCAATGTATTACAACCAGCGGAACGTACGGAATGGCAGTGAATTTCGGCCCGGACAGCTAGTCTGGCTGTACCGACCAGCGCGAGGACCTGGCATCACGAAGTTCGGCCACAGGTGGCGTGGCCCGGGCAAGATCATCGAAGCCACGGGCTACGACAACTACCTGATCCAGATGCTGGAGTCAGGACAGGAGTTAGTGACGCACTGCTCCTTCCTGCTCAGCTACTACTACCCGACGCACCTTTTGGAGCAGATGGCCAAGGACATCGTAGCCGACCTGCGAGAGGAAGCAGTGGCGGCGGCAGACGTGGACTCCGACGACGAAGACGGCACGGTAGCCGAGATGGTGGCGCCGAGTGACGCCCAGAATAGCCCGGAGGCAGTGAGGGGAGCGGTGGTGACCAGTGCGGCAACGGAACCAAGCCGTGCTGCGACGCCACGCGCCGCCACCTCGAGGAGAGCAGAAATAGCTGCTGCTGTCGATGAAGCAGCAGCTGTGGAGTCGACGGAGCAGCCAGAAGCCGACTTGACGCCGAGACCGGACGTGCAACAGCCAGCCCGCCGACTCGGCCCAGCCCGAGAACGACGAAGACGCGCAGAGCGTCCTGAACCAGCTGCAGCAGCAGCCGACCAAGACCATGGGCGCGATGCCGTGCCCGACAGACCCCGAGTGCGCTCAAAGCGCCCCAGAGCAGCCCCAGCAGGCTCAGGCGACGCCATTGCCGGACGGACCCGTGCCAAGATCCGAAAGGCGCCAAACGCAGGCGTCAGACGCGACGGCGAACGAGACGAGAGCCCAAGCAGAGCTCGTGCCCGCCCCACGGCACTTGCAGCAGCCGACCAGCCCAGCGACGAAGGCCAAGCAGCCGGCCGAGGCGCAGTTGAACGCGACGGAGATGAAGACCAAGGTGGCGGAGGCCAGCGACGAGAGCAGCTCGTCGATGAGCAGCTCGTCCGCGGACCCCACGTTGAAGAAGACCAAGAAGAAGGACCCCGTGTCGGCGGCCACGGAGCCGAAGGACGGCAAGTTGAACAAGACGCTGCTGCAGCGCGCCACGAAGCGGCCGCTGCAGCGCAGCAGCCCCGAGAAGCCAGCGGTGAAGCTGGTGAAGCCGGACGTGCAGACGGCCAGCAGCCCGAGACGACAGTCGCCCCAGCCGATGAAGGCGACGAAGCAGAGCGGATCTACGTATTTGCCGGGCGTGGCAGGCGAGGCGCCGACAGCCTCGTGGCCCGGCAACCACGGCTGGCGCGCATCCAGCCCGGAGAAGCCGTGGTGGAGCACCGCCGCCGAAGGTACCGCACGCGCACCGGGCGTTACGTGTTGGAATTCGAAGTACAGCGTCTGGGTGATCGACCTGACGCAGGAGTACCTCAGCGACTCTGGATTAACCAGCAAGATTACGAGAAGTTATGGAGTGAAGGACGAGTGTGGAGCGAGCGAGCAGAAGGTAAGGACAGCGAGGACGACGAAGCCAGCGCGCGCGTTGCGCATGACGGCGACGCGCAGACGCTAAGGACGGCAGCGACGGTGGAGCAGCTCGACGGACAGCGGAGCAGGACGAATCGAGGACGATTCGGCAGTAGGGGAAGAGAGTAAGACGATGAAACCTCTTTGGCGTGTCTTACTCGACCCCTCTGCCTCAGGCGACCAAGGACGGACGGACGGCAGCACGACGGCGGCGCAGAGGGATCAGCGGAGGGTCGGAGTGAGTCTATCCCAACCAAGATCTTTGGATCAAGGCGGGCAAGGGCAACAACACGTGGCGATCTTCGGACGAAGCGTCGCAGTTGCAAGTTGAAGACCGACAGAAGATTTCAAGTGCATTTGTAGGGTAGGGAATCAGTTGCGAATCTGCGGTGAAGCAGAGCGAAGACAGCGGAGTGCACTGGCATAGTGCACAAGAGCTAACGACCAATACAACAAAGACTGAGGCGAGTAAGTAACTTGTGTATTGCTTGTTAGTGTGAGGAATAAGCCCCCGAGTGTGTAAGAGAGACGGGTATCTGCAGCCTCGTAGAGTCGTCGGTATCTGCAGCCCGCAAGGCGCACTCAGTGAGCCAAAGAGAGGGTCGTTTAGCCCCCGGTCGTTTAGCCCCCGGCGCTGAGTGTTGCGCGACTTGGCCAAGATCTCTGGTGCGGCTGCCTTACACTGCGAAGCCCAGGAACGCGACTGCTGCTGCTTAGCGTGTGTGTGTGTAGGAATAGCTTACGTATATTGTATTGTTAAGCAGTAGTCGTCGTAGCCACCGGACACCGTCCTGTAGCTAGGGGCAGGCCTGGAGGTAACGCAGTGCGGACACCACACGTAGCGACGCGCAAGTGACGAACTCGCCACAGTACTAGAACACTGCTTACTGAGCTATGCGCAAATTTTTTTAAAACTGCCCTTATTTTCCGAACGGAGATAGTACAATGCATCGAAATACCAGGTAGCAATTTCAATGCTACGAGGAACTCGCTCTGGGCACCTTCCATGGGAGAGCTCCTGTCACTGGAGTTCTCCCTTGCCCAAGTGCTCCCATGGAGCCGCAGCCGCAGGTACTACTGCGGCAGCACCATAGTATTTTCCTATTTGTCTTCGATCGTGTGATCGCGATCGTAAAGCGCCTACCTCTCGCTCTCGATGCCTATCTGAGAATAATTTTTTTGTTTATTCTCACCCCCGTGGGGGTGGGAATTAATGGCCCGTCGGAGAATAAACTGTTGGCCAATCAAAATCGTTTCAGAAAATCCCCAGACCCAGACACGACGGAGAAACTAGGGCCTTAGGTCAACGACGTTGACCTAAGGATGTTGTGACGTTGTAAATCAGGTCGAGTTAGCGTTGCAGGAACGCCATTCAACAATTCGTTGGCCGATCCTGCGGGTATCGAGCGCTTCGTCTTCTGCCAAAAGGAGTCGCTGGGAATTGTTTGCTACTTTCCCAATCTAGAGACGTCTGAGGAGACCAAGGTGAAGGAATTCTCGTGGACAACTCAACTCAAGCACAAGATGCTCCACAAGATGCGCGAAGTCGGCCTCGACCTGAAGAACATCGTGTACTTCCGCGGGGAGATGCACTACCTCGTGATGACACCGAAGCGACACAACTTGGTAGTCCGCAGAGTCGTGAAGAAGAATCACCCGAACCCGGCGGATTTGGTCCGAGCGGATAACATCAACCAGGACGCCTTCCACTTGTTCGTGAACGAGATCGTGAATTTCGTGGGGATCCCCAGGAAGACGGACTTCGCACGCCTCAGTATCTTCGACTTCAGCTCGCTCGCCCGTGCTGACAAGGCTGCGAGTATTCTCACATCACATGGGAAGAAGCTTTACGTCGGATTGATTGGAGATTCTCTGCTCGAGCCCGTGTGGCATGAGGGAGTGGGCAACTGTCGGGGGTTCCTCAGTGCGTTGGACGCCGTGTGGATGGTGGCACAAATAGGCAAAATGGCAGATGCGCAGCTTCTGGCCGATCGCGAATTCACCTACCGGATAATGCAGCGGCTCTCAGGCCACCACCGTGACGAGATGCAGAAGAATGTGCGGAAGTACACGGTCGACCCGAAATCCCGATACACGATCGATTTTCCGTGTGGGATACTGGGGGGGATAGTAATAATCAAGAAGCTATGTTATCATAAGTTACAATTCTTCACTCGAACTCAATACGTTTCACTGTCGTCAATATCCGCGGTGACCAAAAGTTCGATCGGCTCTGCAGTGGCCAACAATTTCAGCCGCTCGACACGCGACGTCAAGAGCGGGTGGGTCGTGTCGCCCAGATAATTGCCCCGCTCGTCGATCATCCACGTGTTGAATGCCGAGCGCATTTGACAATTGCGGGACAACTTCCGCTGGAAGCAGTGGATTCCTCCTCGAGCAAAGCCACTTCTAGCAGCCACTTGGTCGGCTTCGTGCTCCAAGGTCCAGGACAGATACAAGTTCCCGCCGACAACACCGAGCACGCCCACAACGGCGGCGGCTAACTTGTTCGGGATCTTGTGGATAGCGAAGCAGCTTCCAACGACCGACGCTGGTAGGAAGGCCCCCGTGAACACGGAGTGGTTCTTGGCGATGTGCGCGCTCTCGTGGGCCAACACGAAGTCGATCTCGTCTCGTTTTGGGAGGTCGTACTTGTCCTGCACGTGAGACGGAGCGTAGAACGCGTCGTAGAGTTCCATGGGTAGAACGATGCACGCTCCTCGACGACCGACAGTGAGGTTGGCCCCCATGGAGGCTCCTGTGGACTCCTCCCCCACGCGGATGGAGATCCGCTCCGGGTTCTTGACGCCCACGCGGGCCGCGATTCTCCGCACGTTGACAGCGAATGGATCTTTGCGCTCGAGTTCGTGGGCGTCCAGACCTTGAGCCAAACGCAACGAGTGTGTGCTGGTGGGCTCCGCGATGGGGTACGCTGAGTATCCGTAGAGCAGCAGTGAGGCCGCGCCGATGAACCGCTTCGAGTACGCAGCCGTCGACATGGTTGAAGTGTGGTGACGTGTGTTGTGGTGGTCTAATTCGCAAATGGTTAAGAGAGACTCTGTGGTGGTGGTGCGAGCTTAATGCACTGCGTGTCTCTCGTGGCACGGGAATATGGCGATTTTGTATGGTGCTTGCCTATGCTGCCGTCGCCTGCCTTTGCTGCCGGTTCCCGTCGATTTGAGTTTTTGAGCCAATGCCGGCGGGTGTGTGGGGCTAATAGACTTCTGGACCAACAAGAAAGTGTTGGAACGGTGCAGGTGTCGAAGGTTGGCTATTGTAGTACACACGAGCCAGCTACCGGTGTACCAAGTGTCTGTCATACGAAGTGCATGTACTGAAGCACAAAAGCGTCATCAAACTGATGATGCTCGACTCGCGATCGGATTGGCTAAAAAGACGAGTGTCGCAAATGCAGCCATTCCGGTGGTCGTTATGCTACAAGTTGTTGTCAACTTCAACTTATGACTGGGGTTTGTATCCAGGCCGCACTAGGGTCTGGACCCTGGTCTTCGTGCTTTGGAGACACTTCAGAGGGCAAACTGTGACGCGATCGCATCTGTCGTCTCAATCTGGCCGCGTTTCGCTCCACTTCCGTGTGTTTGAGCATGTCGCCGCTTGTGTTGCTTCTGTTCCATAACAAATCTGCCAGCGTTTGGTGCTGTGCAGCTCTGGAGCGACTGGAAAGGTTCACAGGGTACCGGTCGATCTCCATTTGTGGTCTTGGATCAGCTGTCGTCGAGATTGGAACGACCTCCGTCCGTGGGGACTTGACAGACCTGACGGACGCTTTCTCGCGCCTTGAATGAGTCGAATGGTTCATTCCGTCCGGGTCTTGAGTATTGCTGCGATTTCGGTGCAGAATTGTGATCGGAGCTTTGTTGTCACGAGTGCTTCTAGTTTGTGAGGATGCCAGTGAAATTGACCCCCGACGAAGACCAACCAACGAGGGTTTCCGAGGTGCCTGGGCTTGATGATCTTCTTTCGTAATAGGAGCGTGCATTGATGCAACTCGGGAGTTTGCGGGCACATTAAGGTGTCGCTGGTCGAGCATCGATGCCGGTGCTACGCGTTGAATAGTGCGAACCTTTGGACGTCCGCTGCCACATTTGGAGCATCGGCCGCAGTCGCGCTCCCTCAAAACTTCTACGTCGTGCTGGAGCTTCTCGATGTTCTTCGCCATACTTTGCAATAGCAGCAGGACGGAGTGACTCGACTGGCCGTCGTTCGGTGCACTCGACGAAGGTTCGGACCCCAAGTCACTCGTTAAAGCTGCATCGTCGGTGCTTTCAGTCCTTGACGTGTGACTAGAGTACCCTCCTCCAGACTGAAGGCTACCTTGGCGTAAATGGGTGCCGCTATCGGTAGCCTCGCCGTCCATCGAGTCGGCGTAGCCCAAAGATGAATCTTCAACAAACACTTGATCAAAGTTCTGGAAGCCGTACTTGATAGACTCATCCGGAACGTGGATGTCGATAGCGTCCACCAATATGCGGGCGACGTCTGATGCTGGCATAGTTGCAATTGTACTGGCGCGAAAACTATTTTTCTTGCCACTTTGGCGGCGTTTTTCCGACACGACCTGTAAAATACTTTCCCACGGGAGCGGGATCACGTTCTTCTCGATGCAACTCTCCAACATCGCAGTGAGAACACGACGGCGATCTTCAGGGTATCGCGAAATGATATTCTGGAAATCCTCGCGACTCAAGACGCACATCTCGACAAAAGTTACGGCTCGAATGTTGGCAGTTCGCTTGTAGTTCATCAGCAAACTCATCTCACCAAATGCTTGGCCGGGGTGCAAATACTGCCGATATTTCCTCGATTTCCGTGCCTCCGTGCCCTCCGGATAACTGGGTCGTCGCCCATGAGCAGTCCTAAAGCGACGAACATCGGTAAAATCACTAGCTTGGCCGTTTGTGTCCCCCGTGAATCGACTTATCGAGGCACCAAACATTCCGCCTCCGAATATCTCAAGCCCATCGTCGTCCGAGTTGATCTCATCGCTGTTATCGTCGTCATCCTCGCTGAGTTCATATATTTCCCTCCCACCCGCTTGATCATCGTCTTCTTCATAGGCATCTGCAGATGGCTTGGTTAGCTTGCAATAGCCGCGATTGATCATCACCATCTCGCTGCTGGTCTCGCGTCGACGAACCACGTAGTCATCGGGCATGTACACTCGAACGTCGAGGTTGAGAACGATCTGCGTGAGGAAATCGGGCGTACAGTCCTTCCAGAACGGAACCATCACCACAAGATTCATGTGCTTGTAGAGCCCGATTTCGATGCCAAGCGTATGCGTCAATTCTTGCTGAAACTTGTTGATGTTACCGTCCAGCGCCTCGTATTCCACCCACGCGTGCTTGTAGTACTCGTTCACGCGTTCACGGAGCCTGAGAGGGAGATCCATCTTCTCCATCGTCTCGTACACGGCTTCCATCTTGCGGTGGTAATTGGTTTCGTTGGCGTTGAAGTTCGACACGAGCATTGCGACGTTGCCGAACACAATCGCGAGGATGACGGAGCCTACAATGATGGCCACGCTTGAGAATAAATTCTCTTCATACGTGCCACCGGCGTTGCCTTGGCCCTGGATGAGACTTACAGCGTAGTAGTAATCTGCAGCGTACTGCTCGCCCACACTTCGAGTCTGAATGCCTTCTATGCATGAAACAACGTGCCAGAAGCATGCCATATAGTGTGCAATAAGCAACACAAGCCACATGAGCTTCGCGATACCAAGTAGATGCGAGTAGCGTGAGTACCGCAGCCATTCTGTGAAATGGTTGGCGACTCTCATGACGCGATTCAGCAAAACTCCCCTCTCGAGAGTCATACGAAATAGTCGCAGTACCATGAGCGCGATCTGGACTCCGCGGACTGCGTCGTGCGTGAAATGTCCATTGGCAATGTAGAAACAGATTTGAATCGGCATAGCAAGCACCAAGTCAAGCGCGAACCACGACCGAATATACCTAAGCGCAATTTGGCGTCGTGACGTGATGAGGTTGCCTTGATCGACGTAAGCAGTATTGAAATTGAGCAGCAGGTCCATCAGAAAACACGTTTCCAGTATCATCGCAATTGTTGCAGTGCCTTGCGAACCGGTCGGATAGTAACTAGCGAAAAATGGCAGATACAGCCATTGGAAGTGGTAGACGATAAGCATCATAATTCCGTGGGCAGTGGAGGGCCAGCTTCTCGGCGTGATTGGAGACGTTAGTGCTCGAAACATGCTCCTCCTTGCCTTCACGCTTGTCATCGACCGTATCGAGCGATGGAGAGAGAATCGACGATTCCGTTGGTACGGAGTCCCGATGGCCTTGTCGATGACGACTTCACTTGCGCGACCGAACTTGGCAGGGAGGCCTAAGCTGTCGGACATCTTGCGGAGATTGAACCTCTTCATCATAGCATCATGGTTCGCAGCTTTCTCCGCCGTCTTGTACAGGTTTCTCGTTGAACTCTGTCGCTTGAGCATCTTCGGTCGTTTGGTTATTGCATTGGGGTGTTTGGCCACTGGAGGCCGGCTTGTAGATACCGGAGACGACAACGATCGGGCTGACATCGTTCGACTAGAATCTCGGGATTAATGAGCTGCAAGAAAACAACGAATAGTAGTTGACGCCGCTGGATAACCACCACTGCGACAAGGACTATTTATTTTCGAGGCTTATTTCATGGGAAGTTGGTGTTGGTGTTGTTCTATAAGTGTCTCCATGTAGACGTGACGCTGGGCATAAACTCACTACAGAAATGGCACGGCGTACAGCATGGTTATTTTTGGAGGAAGCCTTTGAAACTTCCGTCGCCAGCGTTTCTCCATTAGAGAACGATGGACACAATCCCGCTTTATAATGATAGTTGACGATACGTCTTTTTTGTGATACTTTCATTTGAGACGGCGTCAAACATAAGTATACTAATCAACCAAAGTACGAATCGCGATTTAGGCATATCACTCGACAGATGTGTGTCTTGCGCTCATTTTGAGCTATTGGCTGCGGAGAAATGTTAAGTTCTCGAGAAGTTGTGTTCATCTGAAAAATATATCTCCATTTTCATGGGGTCAAAATTTCGGGGACGACTGGTCCAACTGAGCAGTGAGTTCGCTCGAGATATTTTCGAGCGCTGAGACTGCAATATTTTCTCGATTTTATCGAGTTGTATATTATCGAAAACCTCCCGTTTAAAGCAACCGAATTAGAGTGTTTTCCGCTTTATACGAGTAATTTTGCGATTGAATTTTTGGATGTCCGATTATGTCCGAAAATTGATTGGTCAACTTCAATCGCGATTATCTCGATAACTCTAAATGGTGGATAAGTATCATTATACTGGGAGGACAGCTTTAGCTGGCTGAACAGCCTAACCAATTTTATTTCAGCGGCCGCCCCCCCCCCCCCCATGATTAATTGGCAAATGTCGCCTGAGTCCATAGTCCACAGATAATGGCTACCGTAACACGACGAAGTTGGTACATCTCGTGACTTGTTGTTTCCGGAATGTCGACCGAATACATGATGTGGAACACACCAATTGCCAAAACAAAATACAGACACCGCTGAGAAACTGAAAGGTTCCAACCTCTAAAAGGTTAGAAAAAAATGCGGGGAATCGAATATTACAGTTCAAATCAACAACTGGATCGCATATGTTCCACATTTCCAGATCTTCCTTGAAAGTGATACGTCTGACCCGAGTGATTTAGAAAGGGTACAAGCTGTATGTGCATTTCAGTTTCTCAGCGGTGTCTGTATTCTTTTCAAGGTGTGAACTTCATCGTCTCACAAAGTCGCGCTTCGCACGAAGAAGCTCTGAAATTTGGAAAGTTGCTAGAAACGTATTGTTTGTTGTCCATCCCCAGTGGTTTTACATTAAACATTAAGAAATTTTCGTGTTCACATACCATTGACCAAGACCATCTGCATCGAGCCAGTCACCTGTGTTTCAAATGCAACCAGTTCTAAATGCACCTCGTATTGCCAATTCCAGCCAAATTTGCGGAACGTGGGCGATTGAAGCCCACCCCGGCTATCTCCCACGAATCGACCCTTCAATACAATTGGCCAAAACGTGTATATTGATCGTAATTATTGACGAATCGGAGACACCTACCACGTTGTTGAAGTGAGCACGTGCAGCATGCACACCCCTCTGCCCACGCAGCGAGATCTCATCGTGCAGAAAGCCCTTACAGAGTCCTCTTCCTGCTCATGCACCACGTTCCGTTGGTGCTATAGCTTTTTTATGCACCAGGCGTTCTTGAGATAGACCGGCGCTCACCATGGAACCCGCAATCTGCTGCATCTCTTCAGACTCAAACCTTTCAGCGGTCACCAGGGGTCCGTCACGTAGTAGGTGGTCTTCATGCAGCAGGTGCTCTTGACGAGACACGCCTTGTCGCTGAAGACGCCCTTGAGTCATCGATACACCGTCACCTGTGGGGCGGCGAGCTGTCTTCACGCTGTGGGGTTTCTTCATGAGCCGGAGTCTCTTGTTCGACCTTGGACTCTTCGACTACCGAGCCCTCATGTTGATCCAGGAGTCCTTGATGTAGCAAGTTCCTCTCGCGCAGCCGGCAGTCTTGGGACAGAGGCCTCTCGTCGCGCAGCTCGACCTCTGGGTTGAGGGAGCTTTCTCGAGGCAACGGGCGAACAGCCACGGGATATGGTGCCGAACGCGAGTGGCGGCGCTGTCGAGATGATCATCCCGCTGAAGCAGGAAGCGTAGGATCTTGCGCGCGCGCGCTCTCGGGGAATGCCATCACAAAGAAAACTCGCCCCGGAAACTTGAGGCGTTGCGCACTCATCATCCGTCATATTCTATTCTTTTTAGAAGGTTGGTCGATTCGCTCGGCTGTTTCACTCGATCGATTGGATCAATCGCGTTCGGAAAGATCGAGTAGAACTCGCAATATATCAAACATACAACTATTTAATAACCAATATATTGCAAATCACACTGTCCTCCCAGACCAAAGCTTCGCCTCTAGTGTTCGCCGCCGTCATCAAATTTTGATCCATGTTATGTCTACGGGACCTAAAGAGTCCAGACCTGCAGGTGACCTGATCGAAAATCTCCAAAAATCCTGCAAGATGGTTGCAAAGGCGCCATATCATGGACTGTAATTAAAGATACATGTAGGGCCATGACGATTGCACACATCGAGTGCACCTTTGTCCACCCCATCGAATAATCCGCTCTGATGAGCGGTTGTTTTGGGGAAGGGGTGTATTTATCACTGGAGCAGCTTCAATCCAGCGCTGTTCGCATTTCAGGATTCACCACGAAGCACGCACTGTTCACGCTTGATATGTCAATGCGCTTCCGTCAAGCAATACTGGTGGCGATAGCCCCTTTTCTAGTCAGCGCAATTAGACTGGTCAGCGCAAACACCGCACGCGAGACCAAGACGGCCTTACCCCAATCTCCACTCTCGGCGTATGTACTTAAGGCTGGAAGATCACTGCGGTTCGACAACGGGGTTGATGACGTCAACGACGAGGAGCGAGCTTGGCGTGATATCTCATCCCTTAAATCGAAAGTGCGCAAGATTTTTTCGCAAAAAAGAAGGCAAAGTGCAACTTCCGAAAGGTGTACCCGTGTAGTGTATCCCGGGTGAAAGACCAAAGTTGAACACCGGCGATGCGGGGGCTGAACCCGCACGGAATAGTAGCCGAATGTATTGATCTAAACTAACAACCACTTGCGTAGTTGCTAGCCAAATGTGAAGTGAGGTCGAGTGGCATATGCCGACTCTCTCTCATACACATAGGGCATCTCTCACTGGCGTGTTCAGCTTGAGGTAGCTTCAAGCTGAGAGACGGACTGAAGTGGTCAGTTCCCAGGAACTGCTCCGATCCACAACAGTCCAGCCCAAGAGAACATGTATCCTCGTACCCTATTCCTTATGCAAGCTGAGTCAGGCACTGACAGCCTGACCAGCGATATAACAGATAGCCGACGTCTGGCGGCGTTGGACATCTTGGTCATCTGTGATCTCCATCTGGCGTGTACGACGAACACTCGTGGTGGAATCAAGCTTGTCATGCCTGCATCCACTACACAGCCTCCGAAGCTTGGATCCACCACTACCAAACCATAGCATGGTCGGCATGGTTGCATGACCCAATCGCACAGATACCAAATGCCTGTCATTAGACCAGTCGGGAAACTCCGCTCAGCTTCGCTACGTGCGAAGGCGACTCGAGCGGCGAGTCTGACGTCTGCTTCTTGCCGACGTTGACGAAGGCATCGCGTCCTCCGTGATTAAGACTTGCCTGGCCGTCTGCAACCTGGTTCGTCCACGAGATGCTTAGGACTCACCATCCCCAACACTTGCTTGTCAGCGTCCTCTTCCACGTCGTGACCGAGAACTAGGCACGGTGTCCGTTGGCACGATTCCGCTTGCTGCTGTTTCAATACCGCTATCATCTTGACGACTGCGGGATGTGCCACGAGGCCGACGCCGACGCTTCTTGCCGGACAGTCGACGTCCAGTCTGTACAGGTACTGGAGTGGCCGGTGGCTCTTCGACAGATGCCGCACCTTGGTCACCGCCGCCACTTGCACGTAACCAGTAGTTGCTCAGATCCTGGTCGCCTGCCGTGTCCACATACTTACCCACCAATACCTTGATCTCCTTGGCGAGGTCCAGCATGGGCTCGTAGGAGTCCTCGATGGGCTGTAAGCCCTTCCAGCTGACGAGTAGCTCGTAATCGTTGGTGGCTTCGTTCCAGCGGTGCTCCTTGAGACTATCCACAGCAAGCAGGATACCTTGAGAGGCAACATGATCCAGCAGTCCCTCTGTCACTTCGAGGCTGTCATCCGCATACACCTTCAAGCGTGAGGCATGAACGTCCTGTACATCACCTGTTACCAAGTGCTGTACACGAAAGGAGTGTGAATCAGCTCGCACCGCTCTGTAGGGGCCAATCCAGGTCACCTGAAGCTTGTTCCCATGCTTCTCGTCGACGCGAGACCTCAAAACAAAGTCGCCCACTGCAAAATTCACGATATTTTCGCCACGCTGGAGCTTCTTATTCAGCAGGCGCTGCTTCTCCCTCTGGTCTTCGACGTCTTTGTGCATGTCGTGTATGCTGCTACGCAGCTTCTCGAGGAACTCATCGTCGCATCACTGTCAGGAACAGTTTGCAGCTCACCCGTCTCCGGTTGGTAGAATTCCTTGAGTGGCGTGGGGCACTGCAGGCCCGTGAACAGCTCCACTGGCGCACGGTTCCCCAGCGATGGGACAGCCGTGTGATTGAGACTTGACTGGACCATGGGGACTAGGTACACCCAATCCTTGTAGCTTATCTTGTACTCCAGAATCATCGCTCGCATGACCTGCAGTATGTCTCGGTTGGCTCGTTCGACTGAGCCATTTATCCAGGGACTGTAGGCTAGTGTGAACGATTGCTTGGGCTTTAGACGATGACACAACTCAGCGACCACTTCATTCTTGAAGTGCATGCCATTATCTGATACCCATTCCGGTGGGATACCAAATCGAGAGTGCCAGTCCAGCAGGGCTTCAGTCACCACGCTACTGTCGGCTGTGTCGGCGACAACCAACTCGCAGAAATGGGTCGCGTGATCCTTGAGAACTAACAGGTACTTGCTCTGACCATAAGACTCGCCCATGCAAGGGAAGTCAAAATGGAGGACTTCATTTCGAGAGCTGCACTCGATCGTCTCGCTCCACGACCTGGGGATTATCTTCCCCCCTCGCGAATGCAGACACAGCAGACACTGGCCCACAAATGAAGAAACCACTGCAGAGAGGTGTTCGATACCAAACAGACGGCGCAAGTGTGCGACCATGGCGTGTTGCCCACGATGTCCTTGGGCGCCACAGTGCGCCACGATGCACAGACGCTGAATAAGGTCCTTAGCCTCGGAGGGTACCCAAATCTTGCCATCAATCATGAGTAGTCCGTCAGCGCTCCGTTCGGCATCCACCGGCGCCTCGAACTCGGACTGGGTGTCAAACAGCTCCACTAGAGTAGGCCAGATAAAATTCTCAGCATCAAGGGGGCGCAGAGGTGCCGGGCTTCGAGTTTCCGATGACGCCGATTCCGATTGATTGCGCACAGTTTTCAGACGCTTAACGCGAACAGTAGGAGTGTGATTGCCAGCCCAGCGTGAGATCATATCTGCCCAGACATTGGCCGGACCAGGAACGTGCTCCACTACGTAGCGAAAATTGACCAGCTTCATCGACCAGCGCAGCAATTTGCCCTTGATGTGCTTTTTGACACTCTGATGCGGGGCAAACACATGGATCAGGTTCCTGTGATCGCAATACATGCGAAATGGCTTGGGCCTTAGCAACAAGTAGTCCAGTTTGTCACAGGCCGTGACGATCGGGAACGCCTCCTTCTCGATCACGGTCCAGTTCAATTGGCTGCCACTGAAAGTGCCACTCATGCAGTACAGGAGTCGATGCTGCTGGTCCGTAGCAGGCATCCTTGGATCAAAGTGCACGACTTGAGTTACAATGAGCGACCAGCCAACGTCGGACGCGTCAGTGAATAAACACGTCGTGGCTGTGTCGTCAGGGAAGTCAAGCGTAGCCGCAGTGGCTAGCTTCTCCTTCATATTGTCGAATGCTTGGCGTTCCCCCACAGTCAACTCCAGCTCGACACCCGCCGCTGCACGCCGAGTTCGTCTCGTGCTGGCGAGGGCTGCGTCGAAGGGGCGCTACTTGTCTGGCAAAATCAACAATAGACTGTCTCATCCAGTTGATAGCGCACACGAACTGCTGAAGCTCACCAGCAGTCTTGGGGTACGGCATCGCTCGCAGCGTGTCGATACGCTCGGGATCGTGCCGCACGCCCTGGTGATTGATCAACCTGCCGCACCACTTCACCTCAGACTGGTACAGGCTGCACTTCTTGGCGCTTTGCTTTAGTCCAAATTGGTTCAGCAGCGAAAAAAACTCGGCCAACTTGTCCAGATAGGTGTCAATGTCGTCGGCGTAAAGCAACAAATCATCGATCCAGATCAGGAGGTGCTCGTACAGCAGGCTCGCGAAACAAGTCTCCATAGATTTCTGGAAAAAGATGGCTGCGTCGCTGCAGCCTTGTGGCACTCGTCTCGGCGTGAAAATTTTCTCGTCCGTCATGTAGGAGAGGAACTCCTGGCACATCTCAGCGAGGGGTAATTGCCAGAAACCCTTAAGAAAGTCAAAGAGTCCAAAGTGTTTTTTCCCACGTGCATTCTCTAAGACTACCGAAAGTATCGGCATGACAGCGGCCATCACTTCAGTCTCAGCATTAGTCACTCGATAGTCCGTCGTTTGGCGCAAGTCCATGAGATCAGCTGACTTCTTGACGGGCAAGACGGGGCTCGCCCAACGACTTTGTGGGTTCTCATACACCATTCCTAGAAACACAAGACGAGCATTAAACTCACGCAGGAAAGTGCGGATGTGAGGCAGGTACTTCCGGGGCTTACACTTCGTCGGGCGAGCCCCGTCACGGAGTCGCACTTCCAGCGGCGGCACATTTACCGGCGGATCTGCGCGCAACTCCAAGCGCCACACATCGTAGGCGTGCACGATCGTGCGTAGCTGCTCCACTCGGTCGACTGGGAAGCCCTTCTCCACAGCGCGGCTAATCAATCTCTCCACTGCGGCGAAAATGTCGTCATCGCTTGATTCTGGTTGGCCAGGGTGAAAAAGCAGGTCGTCCGCCTCCAAGTCAATCGAGTCACCACTGGTCTCATCATCACCACGACCAACCCGCTGCTCCAGCTGCTGGTCAACATTAATGCCGAGTGAAGTTAGTAGGTCATTGCCCACTATGAACTCATCGTCGTCCACGTCAGCGATGAGGACGTCCACAGCATCCATCGGCTCCACCGGACCCGCTGCAGTGTGGATCAAGACGTGTAGCTTGACCTTCCATTCGGCCGTCACCCACGTAGATCCAAACGCCTGGCTGCGCACGGGGGTGTCCAGCCTCTCGGCTTCCAGGGTGGCGTCGATGGCACGGAGTTGCTGCCAGTGAGACTGACCGATGATGGTAAAGTCGGACCCACTATCTGGGCAGTACGGAAGCTCAGACACACCGTTCAGCGTCACCTTGCGGTCCGTGGGCGGGAGCATCTCACCAAGGCGCTTGACGCGCGCCTTCTTCGACTTCTTGGCGTCGCGCAGGCGTCGAAACAGCTCCTCCTTCTCCTCAGCGGTCGCTTGAGTGCACTCACGGAGCCAGTGCATTTCATTGCACTTGGGGCAGGGTCCAGGTGGAGGCCGCGAACTCTTGCCACTTGGTGGCTTCGAAGCTTGAGCATTAGTACGGTGTGTAACCGGAGTTGTAGCTGCAGCCGTCGCCGCCATTGTCAGCGGCTTCTTGTCTTTGCCCTCCCAGCACTTCTTCTGCATACCAGGCGCAGGCTTCGGGGCGCGTGGCGCATTTTGATTGCGCCCGGCTGTGGCCTTCTGCACCTGCTCCTTCAGACGTTGGTATTGGCGCTCGTGCTCAGTGGCCTTCTCCACAATCAGATCAAAGAGGCGCCTCGGGTCAGTGGCTGCAGCCTTGTGTGTGAAGCGCACGCACTGCTTAACCTCCTTCTTGAGGGACGCCGGCTGCAAAGAGGCTATCAGGCGCTTGCGCTTCTCGCGGCTCCCATCAGCGTCTTGAAAGCACTCTTTCAGGCCGTTGTCCAACATGATCCTGTTGAATGCTCTAAAATAGTCGAGAACACGGGCGGCGACCTCGCTTTCGCCCGTGTTCATCTTCATCTCCTTCTTGAACAGAACCTTGATGTCGGGTAGCGTGGAGTTCTTCACGCTGTCCACGATGCTCTTGATCTCCGCGAGCATCACGCCCTCGGTGACGTCTTTCAGAGGCAGGTGCAGCTTGAGATCGCAGAACACGTCGAGCAAGTCGGACTTGAACGCATCGACGACGGACTCGACGACAGCGTCGTAGCCCTCGCCGGAGACACGACAGCGAGCGCGCAGCTTGGCTTCGTACTCACGGCGGTCACGCATCCACTTCACGAGGGCCTCGTGAGAGATGGAGTCGATTCTTGGGGGGAGAATCGGAGTGAAAAGTGGGACTGTTCCCGTCGATCCAGCGGTTGAAACGTGGCTGCCATGTCCAGGGGACGTCATGGCGTGGTAGTAGCTTGAGGTTGGTCCTTAGCGTTCCACTCAGGTGGCGAGGCACGCGAAGAGTGGAATGTACTACTAAAGAATTCTTTGTAGTGTATCCCGGGTGAAAGACCAAAGTTGAACACCGGCGATGCGGGGGCTGAACCCGCACGGAATAGTAGCCGAATGTATTGATCTAAACTAACAACCACTTGCGTAGTTGCTAGCCAAATGTGAAGTGAGGTCGAGTGGCATATGCCGACTCTCTCTCATACACATAGGGCATCTCTCACTGGCGTGTTCAGCTTGAGGTAGCTTCAAGCTGAGAGACGGACTGAAGTGGTCAGTTCCCAGGAACTGCTCCGATCCACAACAGTCCAGCCCAAGAGAACATGTATCCTCGTACCCTATTCCTTATGCAAGCTGAGTCAGGCACTGACAGCTTGACCAGCGATATAACAGATAGTCGACGTCTGGCGGCGTTGGACATCTTGGTCATCTGTGATCTCCATCTGGCGTGTACGACGAACACTCGTGGTGGAATCAAGCTTGTCACGCCTGCATCCACTACAACTCGACAAAGTGCAACTTTTGGTTCTGAAAGAGATACCCGACAAAGCCCAGAGAGACATTTTGCGCGCCCAGCAGCGAACTTTGGAGCTGTATCCCAAGGCTCTCAATGTCAAGACTGGGGTTGACATCAGTAAACTCAATAGCCGCGTGACTATGCTTGGAAGAAGTTGGGGCTGATACATGTATATGAAGCCAGGCAGCACGTGTACTTCGAAGTAGAACTCGGGCAGAAGTTTAAAGGAAACGAATTGAAGATGTAACACAAAAAATACCCATAGGCTTGGCGTCTAAACTGCAAGTTTCAAAGGCTTTCAACTTGCAGGCAAAAAAACGCTTGTTACTTACCGTCCAGGGCTAGTGGAAATCACTGGCGTTTGCCTTGCGAAGCATAGGGCCACCCAGAGTCACGGTAATTCTTGTGGCCCCCCCCCCCCCGACAATTCTCGTCGATACTCAAGTGCATATGTTGTTGCTTCGGCAAGCGAGCACAAACGTTTCCGGCGCAAACACCTTGTGCAAGAAGCATCCACAATTCCAGTTTAGCCAGGAGATGAAGAAACTGGTACTGCAGAGAACACGACCGGCTTTTGAGAGCGGCAGAATTGGTATTTGAGCGGGGTGTTGGGGGGGTCATGGATTTTCCAGTTGAGGGGGCGTCTTTGAAGCTGCTGAGGGTGTGGAATTCAAGAGCTTCGATTAGAACGACCCGTTGCTGGGGTTTCTTTTTTCTGACACTTTGGCATTCGCTAACGTCGCCATTTCGCTCAGTTGTGGAGTATAAAGGCTGATGTATTGACATTGCCTCCTGCACGGGTGCGGCGAGGAGGGTTTTTAACTAAGTGTAGGAGCATCTAGGATTGCTGAGTAGGATGCAAATTGCAAAATGAGCAGACTGAGCTGGGACTTCCGCAGCATTGACCTTCTTGTCTGCTGTCCAGCCGTATCAATGACTGGTGCTCAGCGATGACTTGGGCGGAGGTGGCGTACAGTGCGACGAGTCCGAACCCTCACCCAACCCGCAAAAAGTTACTTCCACCAGCAGAAGTACACATTTCGCTCAGTTGTGGGGCATAAAGGCTGATGTATTGACATTGCCTCCTGCACGGGTGCGGCGAGGAGGCAGCCCCTGAAGATGGTGGCAATACTGAGCGGCGTTGGAACTCGACTGCACCATTTGTCTTGCCATCGTTGTTGTGACTTGCTCGTCAATCCGAGTGTACCGTTCAAAAGCCGATGACCTCCAGCGTCCAAATAACTTGATCGTCAGGCTATCAATGCCTGCCGCAAAGAGAGCTGTCGCTCCGCCAATCCTGAGAGAGTGCGTTGAAAACCGACTTGAGTCTTGGCCCGCAGTATTGGCCGCTGTCTTGATCCATTGATTGACGTCTCGAACTTGTAAAAATTGACCGTGTCGCACCTTGCACAACAACTCGTCGGGGTCTTGGCTAACCGAGCAATGATGCTCGACGAGGAACCAGATGGCACGAACGGGGCAGCACCATGACAGGGATGATGCTGTCAGCGACCTGGAGACACCCACTCCTGCTTGATCGTTTTTGCCACCGCGAAAGTTGATCTCGACACGTTTAGCGTTTTGTTGGAGGGTGCAGCGTTTTCCATCTTGATCATAAAATACTGCATCCGACCGGCGGATAGCGAAATGATACTGCTGGTTGCCGTTGCGCAAGTACTCGCCGCATCTTAGGAGAAAGAAGAAGCCCATGATCGTAGCCCCTCATAAGACACGATCGTGGGCTGACTTGAAGTTGAGGAGCTGGTGGAGAACTCGCAGAATGGCGAGTGTGATTGGTTGCCTGGGTCGTGGGGATGGCTGGAGGCGGTGGATGCCCTTGATTGCCATGGCGTGATGGGGGAGGAGGCTGACGTTATAGCCGAGCTCCAATCGATGATACCACGCAACTGCACAGATCTTGGACTGGATGGTTTGTAATGAGTTTCCTCTGGAGGCCGCGGGGCTGCTACCGTACCGGTGACAGTAAACTGCGAAGAGTACGAGCTGTCTTGACGCGATAACCGGGTCGTTGGGGAGCCAGGGACTGAATTCCATGTCGGCGCACCATCTCCGCCACTGCTTCCAGGAGGATTGATACCGTTTTTGGGACGACTTGGCCAGCGAGTTGGACTGTAGTTCGCGGAGAATACCTTGTAAATTTTCCTCCAATGCTCGGGCACTTGCACCTGATGCCACGAAGAGGACAACGTAGACCACACATGTGAGTAGGGTGAGTAGGATGCTCGTGATCCTGCGTCTGCCATGCGGTTAGTTGCTCCCGGGAGATGCTTGGCGGAAAACCGAAATTTGAATACGGCTTCAGCGAGCCCAATCACGGTTGATCTCTTGACCAAAGCTGTTCTTGGAATGCAGGCGATTGATCCATGATACCGCGGAGACGTTGTCACTCCAGCAGACAACATGGGGATAACTGAAATCTCGCAGGAACTGGTGGCCCCAGCACCCAGCCGCGAGGGCCATACAGAAATGCTCACGCACATTGATGGTAAAACCTGATGCTTCCGCGTCCGCGATGAGGTGGAGCTCGTCCTCATCAAATCGCAGCTGAATAAATTCGTCTCGCGCCGGATGAAGTACAGCCAGACCGGTATTTGAGGCATCCATGTAGATATTGATTGTTGGCGTAGGGAGATCGCCGAAGAATCGAAGCGGCAATTTTTCTAGGTGGCCATCCGAGAGAATGTGAGGAAACCACTGAAGGTCAAGTCGCATGGCTGCACTTAATCGAACGGACTGGAATGGACGAAGTCGATTGCATGCCACTTGGAGCTGCTGAAAGAAAGGTTTCGCTGCGCGGAGACACGACGTAATGTGCCTCAGGCTACCGAGGATCTTCTGAAGCTGCTGTTTATTTGCCTTGTCAGCGACCAACATGTCCACCACTCGGTCGAGGCATTTTTGGATCTTCGCGGGCGGCATTGGCACGGTACGCTCGGTGGTGGTGTTCCAGATGAGACCAAGGGCTTGGAGCTCGGTTGACCACTCAGAAAACTTGGCGTCGTTGATGCTATCTGGTCCAAGGACAGCCATCATGATCAGACGGAGCGTCGCTTCCGCAAGTTCGAGGCGAGAATTGCAGTCAGGCTCAATCAAAATATGGTCATCGACCCATTCGTAGCCAAAGAAGGGTTCTTCGTCGACATTATCGGAGACTGACGCAGGAGAGTTGTTGCTCACCAGCCAGGTGATCGCCCTTCCGAACGCGCTATAGAACGCAGGAGAACCTGACCAACCAAACGGAGCTGCGAGGTCGATCACAAGAGCGTCAGCTTCAGGAAAAGTGGCACCCATCCAGCGAACGTGGTCGGCGTAAAGCATCAGGTGTCGAAACGCGGATTTGACGTCTCCTTTGAGTATTTTGATCACCATACCTGGATGCGTGCTCGATAATGTCTCGATTCGGCGGGCGATGGCGACAACACAAATAAACTCAACCTCTGGAAGACAGTCGACGTCAAAGTACTCATTTGTGGATGCTGTGTCAGGAAATGATAGATCGTGAATTGGCCGAACTTCGTCGCGTGGATCCACGTCCTTCTTCTCCACGGCCCCGAATGGACTGCATTGGATATTTCCCCACTGTTGAAGTAGCGCTAAGTTGACAACTAAGTACGTTCCGTTCGCTTGACCTTGACGAATGCTCTTCATTAGTGAAGACTTGAAGCGGAGAGCAGAGTTGTGATTCTTCGGCGGCTTTCGACGCGATGGGAGATCTGATATCCAGGTAGGGTGTATCCCGTGGCGTGCGATCTCAACCACTAAGTCAGCGAGAGGGTACCCGCGGAGCACAAACTGAAGTCGATCGGGATCGAGACCTTTATTAGGACGAGTGTCGTCACCCAACTCGCCTCGTCGGCGTCGGACGACATCAGCCAAAGACAAACCTAAGCTTGCAGCAAAGTTGGAGACGGCGTTCCGTTCGTTGATCCCGTCCTCATCGCAATACTTTCCAGTGTTGGTGGCTGAAAGTCCGAGAGACCGATTCCATGTTGCGACGTGTGCTCGCGTGTGCAAGCGGAGTTGCGCAGAAAGGCAAGACCTGACACGAGCTGCTAGCTCCAGCGATATTCCAATAGTCGAAACGGGCCAACGGATGGCTCGTGCAAGTGGTAGATCTGGGGGTGGCTCAGGTGGAAGACCAGGAAGCCAATCTGAACTTCCAGGACATAATGTCTGCCCATGCAGCTTGAGCCGTGAACTGCTAGGGCGTCTTCAAAGATGCGAGAACCGCTCGCTGAGCCCACCCATTCGCTGGATAATGTGGCCTTTTACGCGGGCATCCAAATTGTCAGGAGCAGCGTGAGCACGGGCACCGTAGACAAATCGGTTAGAGGCACCCGATGGGCAACCCAAAGCCGAGAGGTAGCGAAGACATACCGGTAAGCCGTTGAGCGTTGGAATTAGGTCGAAAATCGCTGGGGGGATACGAGCCTGTTGCTGATTGGTGCGACCTCGAGATGTCGTTGACGAAGGAAGCCGATGCTCATGAAGGACTGAGCGGTCGTTGGCGTGAGTTGAGCGGCGCGACAGAGCGTGCATGATATTCTGCAACTCACCGTCGTTGAGCGAGAATCGAGCTGTTGTCTGAAGACTTGAAGCATGGATGTTTCCATCGCTTGAGTGGACGAGAGAGCGAAACTTTTCCAACACGGAGTTGATCCAGAACACCAAATGAGGGAGATCGGACGCGATCCAGGAATGCCAACCATCAAGCTGCTGCACAAAGTCGAGGAGCGCTTCGAGGACGTCGCGAACTGGCTGAGCAAAGAACTCCTGTCCATATCGGCACAGCATCCGCGCGGCGTCGACTAGATCGCCCATCGTTGAAGCTGCTGCTGGCCTTGGAGCTATCACGCCAGCGGAGAAATTCTGCATGTTCACACCGCCCCCGTTTAGCCATGTCATGCGTTGGTGGACGCCGAACGGGACGAAGTGAAGGATTGAGAGACCGAACATGCCGAATTGAAAATCGTAGAGTCGGATGATGATTCCTGGGTGGGGCTGGAACCGCACGGCAACCGCATAGACAACTGTTTCAACATAAATGGAAGGAGCCTTACCTCGATGTTCAGGAGCGGTGATGGCCTCGTGTACAGCGACCTGAACAACCGTTGGCGTGAACGTGTACTTGGACGTACGTCGAGCTGGTTCCGTCTCGAGTGTCGCAGTAGTTGGGCGTGTAGGTCTTGTCGTGGAGATAACTTGAACAAAACGAGCAAGCAGCTCCGGCTGACTGAGTAGCTGTTCCATAATGCGTGCCTCGAGGGACGACGACTGATTGAGAGGTCGGCTTGAGCAGAAACCTTCTAAAGCTGCACCGGACGGGGATACACCGGAAGGGTGGCAGGCGGCAGCTGAACCGGAGTCAGGCTCAAGAGCGGCTGGCGCAGGTGGGGTGTTCTGTGCGCCAGGATACTGAGATGATGCCACCGGAGTCGGGGTACATGGGTCTTCTTGAGCAAACAACGAAATGATGCTGTTGGCACGCTCCATGGACACCGAGCTGCTGGATGGTGACGGGTCACGGATGGGTGCGTTGGTGCCAGGTACTTGGACAGACTGATACGGTGCTCGACAGAATGAGGGCCCGACCGACATGCGGACAGCAGCCGGAGCAGATTGGTTCCCATCCACGACGAAGGCATAGTCAACTGCATGCTGGAGATGAAACTTACATGCATCGCCCGTGTGAGGGTCAATCCACTGTCGGTATGATTGCCCGTCGGGGATGTCGGACGGTCGTACCAACCCGTCCGGGATGGTTGGAATGGCGTTGGACGCCCGAACCGCCGCGCTACTATCCAGAATTCGAGCGAGGATGGTAGTTTGCATGGCCGTGACCTCGTCACGCGTCATTGAGGTGGAAAGCGGAACGCGAAGGAGTAGCAAGGCCACCACGGGAGCCACGGGTGTCAGACGAGAAGGGTCGACGAGCACCACTCGGTCATCTAGTTGCAGTCGGGCAAGCCGGCCGTCCATGCCAACTACTTGACCATGCCAAAAGCGAGCCGCAGACTCAGTCCATGCGGCCTGGCGTACGAGCTGTCGCTGGCGTGTACGAGTTGCCTCGGCTTTCGAGACTGCTGACGTGCGGGCAGTCACAATGTCGATGTCGCACGTAACGGGGTCGTCAAGTTCCAGCGACTGAATGGTCGCGGTATTTGTCGAGAGCGCCGTAACCTTCGCGTAGAACGGGTACTCGGTAACACCGTCGACGTGTTCAGGGAGAACAAACACGTATCCGTTTACTTGGAGAGTAGCGCGGCGAACCATGACGGATGGAGTTGGAGAGGCGACAGTTGACTAAGTGTAGGAGCTTCTAGGATTGCTGAGTAGGATGCAAATTGCAAAATGAGCAGACTGAGCTGGGACTTCCGCAGCATTGACCTTCTTGTCTGCTGTCCAGCCGTATCAATGACTGGTGCTCAGCGATGACTTGGGCGGAGGTGGCGTACAGTGCGACGAGTCCGAACCCTCACCCAACCCGCAAAAAGTTACTTCCACCAGGCCAGCCCAGCAGAAGTACACATTTCTGCTGGGTATATGTAGCGCTAAAAAACTACGCAGCAGATTGATTTACAAACTTCCAACCTTGAACATCATATCAAATGCATTTCCGCATAAAGCGTCGCATGCTCAATACACCTTAAACAGTTTTAACAATGGTAGAGCAATATCTACAAGCATACTGTATGTCCGCGTATCGATCACGCTTCATCGATTGTAAGATCACTGCGGGGAACTCAGACTTGAGTTGAAGGCCCCATCGTACACATCATCGGTACTAAAGAAATTGGTCTGGTAATCAGTTGAGACCGTCAGGTCGAACACAGGCATTTCGCCCACGCATGACTTGTCCAGACCCTTGAGCTTGCCTTCGCTAGTGACGTATGAAACCAGTATCTTCATGCCACAAGTAGTACCAGAATCCATCATTGTCGACACGAGCGCACCGTGAATGGAGGTGTTGAATGTCACCATCTCCTTTTCGTCTCCATCCAGCGTCTCCAGCAAAGTTTCCGCATACTTGTGCGGCGTCTGAGCGTCCAATTTACTACTCAGGAGTAGTACGCTGGCCTGACTGGGGATCTTTGCGGTCTTGTTCCAGTACTCGTCGCGTTCGTAGGTGATAGCTTTTGCAGTATATTTGCCATTGTTGAATTCCTCACACGCTTTCGACTTTTCTTTGGAAAAGGCGCAATACTGCGGAGGCTCTGCAAATGCTCCAACAGATATTACAGCGCTCTTAAACCGCCTTTCCATTTCAGTCTTCGAGGGCAGCGGACGCTCGTACATCTCGGAGTAAGTGATGAGAGAGAAGAGAAGTGGGGAGTAAAACGCATTGTCTTGGGTTGATGCACTGCCGTACGCGTTGAAGTAGTAGATGAATTGGCTCAGAACGTCGGCGTCTTTGGCTTCACAGCGATTGAAGCGGTAAATGACCGGAGGAATGAGCTTCCGCAGCTCCGCGTCAATCAGCATTCGGCCAAGAGTGAGTGATAACGCAGCCGAAGGTGAAAACTGGCCGAAAAATTTCATGTCCTTCACAAGCGTCGCACATGTCGAGTTTGGGTCTTTGTCGAAGTCTGCGAGCAAGCCTCGGAGCGTTTTCGGCAGAGTGTTGGGCTTCTTGAAGTGGCTACTGCAGATAACGTCCTTCGAGCAGAGCTCCAAGAAGCGATCACCCACGATACGAAAGTCAACATCCCGTTGTGACAAGTAGGGGAATTTGTCTGCTGATGACCCCGAAGTTGTCGCAACGCCATCCAAAACGTACCCCGTCACTTGTGGGGGGTTCAAATGCATCACGCGCTCCACAAAAAATGTGCCATAGCTGACGCCGTACACAATAGTATTGGCGCCGTTCGTGTACTTCGAGATGAAAGTCACCAAGTCAGTGGCCGCACTTGTGACGGAGAATGAAGCAAGGTCGCCGTACTCATTTTCTAGCTCCTGAGCACACGCGGGAACTTCGGATGGATCGAACTCTCTGCCCTCCGGTGAGCCGGTGGTAGTAGCTTGCGCTGCGACGCACTCCAGAAGAGTGCTGCGACCAGTGCCGCGGTAGTCCATGGTATAGACATTTGCTGACCCATTTAGTTGAGCGAACAAGCTAATCATCGACGATTCCACTGGACAATGGTAGACAACAAACAAGTTAGTGAATGACACAGAATATAGTATGGTCCGTGGGATAATCTCAGAATACACTTACTCGCAGTGGAGGAATAACCCGGACCACCTTGTAGGAGCCAGACGTTGGTGGCGGTCTTAGGGTCGCCGGTGGTTGCCGGCATGCGCTTCACGAAGATATCAATCGTCGGGTCGGCAAACTGTGGGGCCTTGCAGATTCCGGGGTAGCACAGCGGCGCGTTGAAGGTAGCACATTCCGAGGACTGTCCGCTCGAGCTGCCTTGGTCGGAGAAGGTGTAGTCGGAGCACTTGTACCACCCATTCAGCCGTGTCTTGAGGGTAGACTTGGATCCTGCCGAGGTTTGTGCGACGACGGCCGCTAGCGCCAGGAGGTGGTAGAGACGCATTTGCGACTTGCTGGCAAATTCGGAACTGTGGCAAAAGTTTGAGGCTGACAAAGAGCTTCATGCATTTGTTATAGGATTATTTATGAGTCTGCTGGGCGTTTGTTGATGGTTGGGCTTTAGTACGCGATACAGCCTTGCACTGTGCCTGCCGACTGAGCGTCGCATTGTATGAAACAATACGGCTCCGAGCACCATACGCATTGCGATGGGATTACTTGCCACTTTGATAATCTTTTATCATTATGGATTTCCATATCTTTACGGGAATAGTATAGAGAAACTGTGCATGTACGGTTCGCTAAATTTATTTCCCCAACAAACAGGCGGATAGAGATTATCCTCTGAATCATTACAAGCTTTTGCTGACTAAGAGCTCGCATTACCACAATGTTGTTCAATGCGGCGTGAGGGTGCGAAATAATATCGAGCAAACTAACCTTCTGTATTGAACTCGCAATCTGCTATGCAGGCCCGATTCTTGGTCCTCCACGTCTCTATCAACGAATGCAACGGCTCGACATGGGGGCAGCTAAGAAGCAATAGCAAAGCCAAATTGGGTCCGTTTTTTTGCAAGTAAAAGTTCAAAATGCAAGAAACTTGCTGAGGGCTCCGCTTTTTGCAACAACAACAAACTGGGTGTCATGTGTTGCATGTATTACACCGTTGGCATGTTATCGTTGTGCATTGTCCCAGAGCCCAGCTTAATCTTATCTGAGCTCTTTCTTTTACTGTCATCCGGTACACATCTTCTTGCCCCTGGTATGGAAACGCAGCGTGGAAACCGCATCCAAACTGTAGCTGGACCGCACTTCTCTAATAATACACAGCGCAGCAAGGACCAACACTCTCGATACATACAAACTCCAAGTGCATCGCGATGGTCACACAGTTCAGCAGACACACACTCATCACTACGTGCTAAGCTCATGCCCCCCCCCTCCATCTACGGATAATAATACATGTATTATCCGTGGACGTGGGATCTGTCTCGGCCATTTTGAACAGATTTCGTACAGATTTCCATAAAACGACCATTTCTAAACAACTCGAGTCCGCTGTCGACCCATGTTTCACCTTTGTGATTCAGACTCTGAATTTCAGAGGATATTCTCCATCTTTGTTTTTGTGGTAATGCGAGCTCTTAGTCAGCAAAAGCTTGTAATGATTCAGAGGATAATCTCTATCCACCTGTTCGTTGGGGAAAGAGCATAGAAATAAATTTAGCGAACCGTACATGCACAGTTTCTCTATACCGTTGAAGTTATAGAAATCCATAATGATAAAAGATTATCAAAGCGGCAAGTACATGTAATCCCATCGCAATGTGCATGGTGCTCGAAGCCGTATTGTTTCATACAATGCGACGCTCAGTCGGCAGGCACAGTTCAAGGCTGTATCACGTACTAAAGCCCAACCATCAACAAACGTCCAACAGACTCATAAATAATCATGTAACAAATGCATGAAGCTCTTTGTCAGCTTCAAACTTTAGCCGCAGTTCCGAATTTGCCAGCAAGTCGCAAATGCGTCTCTACCACCTCTTGGCTCTAGCGGCCGTCGTCGTACAAACCGCCGTCGTCGCTCAAACCTCGGCAGGATCCAAGTCTACCCTCAAGACACGGTTGAATGGGTGGTACAAGTGCTCCGACTACACCTTCTCCGACCAAGGCAGCTCGAGTGGACAGTCCTCGGAATGTGCTACCTTCAACGCGCCGCTGTGCTACCCCGGAATCTGCAAGGCCCCACAGTTTGCCGACCCGACGATTGATGTCTTCGTGAAGCGCATGCCGGCAACCACCGGCGACCCTAAGACCGCCACCAACGTCTGGCTCCTACAAGGTGGTCCGGGTTATTCCTCCACTGCGAGTAAGTGTATTCTGAGATTATCCCACGGACCATACTATATTCTGTGTCATTCACTAACTTGTTTGTTGTCTACCATTGTCCAGTGGAATCGTCGATGATTAGCTTGTTCGCTCAACTAAATGGGTCAGCGAATGTCTATACCATGGACTACCGCGGCACTGGTCGCAGCACTCTTCTGGAGTGCGTCGCAGCGCAAGCTACTACCTCCGGCTCACCGGAGGGCAAAGAGTTCGATCCATCCGAAGTTCCCGCGTGTGCTCAAGAGCTAGAAAACGAGTACGGCGACCTTGCTTCATTCTCCGTCACAAGTGCGGCCACTGACTTGGTGACTTTCATCTCGAAGTACACGAACGGCGCCAATACTATTGTGTACGGCGCCAGCTATGGCACATTTTTTGTGGAGCGCGTGATGCATTTGAACCCCCCACAAGTGACGGGGTACGTTTTGGATGGCGTTTCTGCAACGTCGGGAGCAGCAGAGGACAAATTTTTCTACATGTCAAAAAGGGATGTTGACTTGGGCGTCGTGGGTGATCGCTTCTTGGAGCTCTGCTCGCAGGACGTTATCTGCAGTAGCCACTTCAAGAAGCCCAACACTCTGCCGAAAACACTCCGAGGCTTGCTCGCAGACTTCGACAAAGACCCAAACTCGACATGTGCGACGCTTTTGAAGGATGTGAAAGGTTTCGGCAAGTATCTACCGTCGGCTGCGTTAACGCTCACGCTTGGTCAAATGTTGATTGGCGCGGAGCTGCGGAAGCTCATTCCTCCGGTCATTTACCGCTTCAATCGCTGTGACGCCAAAGACGTCGACGTTCTGAGCCAATTCATCTACTACATCAACGCGTACATCGGTGCATCAACCCAAGACGATGCGTTTTTCTCTGTACTTCTCTTCTATCTCATCACTTACTCCGAGATATACGAACGCCCGCTGCCCTCGAAGACTGAAATGGAAAGGCGGTTTAAGAGCGCTCTTATATCTGCTGGAGCATTTGCAGAGCCTCCGCAGTATTGCGCCTTTTCCAAAGAAAAGTCGAAAGCGTGTGAGGGATTCAGCTATGGCAAGTATGCTGCAAAAGCCATCACCTACGAACGCGACGAGTACTGGAACAAGACGGCAAAGATCCCCAGTCAGGCCAGTGTACTGCTCCTGAGTAGTAAATTGGACGCTCAGACGCCGCACAAGTATGCGGAAACTTTGCTGGAGACGCTGGATGGAGACGAAAAGGAGATGGTGACATTCAACACTTCCATTCACGGTGCGCTCATGTCGACAATGATGGATTCTGGTACTACTTGTGGCATGAAGATACTGGTTTCATACGTCACTAGCGAAGGCAAGCTCAAGGGTCTGGACAAGTCATGCGTGGGCGAAATGCCTGTGTTCGACCTGACGGTCTCAACTGATTACCAGACCAATTTCTTTAGTACCGATGATGTGTACGATGGGGCCTTCAACGCAAGTCTGAGTTCCCCGCAGTGATCTTACAATCGATAAAGCGTGATCGATACGCGGGCATACAGTATGCTTGTAGATATTGCTCTACCATTGATAAAGCCGTTCTAAGGTGTATTGAGCATGCGACGCTTTATGCGGAAATGCATTTGATATGATGTTCAAGGTTGGAAGTTTGTAAATCAATCTGCTGCGTAATTTTTTAGCGCTACATAATGTATACCCAGCAGAAATGGCGACGTTAGCGAATGCCAAAGTGTCAGAAAAAAAAACCAGCAACGGGTCGTTCTAATCGACATCAGCAGCTAAAAGACACATGCCAGGTTATCCAAGAATTCCTCAACACCCAGTTGGGGACCGCTCATAAACATCATCTGCCGCTGTCGTGAGGCGGTCGTGTTCTCTGAATTACTTCGTACCAGTTTTTTCATCTCTGGTTATGGCACAAGTAGAGAATGCACGGTGTCTGCGCCGGAAACGTTTGTGCTCGCTTGCCGAAGCAGCATACGCACTTGAATATTGACGATAATTGTCGGTGTCGCCACAAAATTACCGTGACTCTGCGTGGCCATATGCCTTGGAAGCAAACGCCAGTAATTCCCACGGGAATTTCCCACTGGCCCGGGACGGTACCTAGTAACAAACGGACTGGTTGCATATACTTCGAAGTATACACGATATCATATACACGTACATGTATGTAGTGGACTTTAGATGCTGGAACATCTCTTGGACTTGGGACAAGGAAAATCTGGATGTGGAATAACGAAGGGATCCATTTCTTGCAGTTGATTAATCTCGAAATTCTAGTCGAACGATGAGCCCGATTCTTGCGTCTCCAGTATCTGCAAGCCGACTTCCAGTGGCCAAACACCCCAATGCAATAACCAAACGACCGAAGATGCTCAAGCGACAGAGTTCAACCAGGAACCTGTACAAAACGGCGGAGAAAGCTGCGAACCATGACGCTATGATGAAGAAGTTCAATCTCCGGAAGATGTCCGACAGCTTAGGCCTCCCTTCCAAGTTCGGTCGCGCGAGTGAAGTCATCATCGACAAGGCCATCGGGACTCCGTACCAACGGAATCGTCGATTCTCTCTCCATCGGTCGATACGGTCGATGACAAGTGTGAAGGCAAGGAGAAGCCTGTTTCGAGCACTAATGTCCCCAATCACGCCGAGAAGCTGGCCCTCCACTGCTCACGGAATTATGATGCTCGCCTACCACCTTCAATGGCTGTGCCTGCCATTTTTCGCTAGTTACTATCCGACGGGCTCGCAAGGCACTGCAACAATTGAGATGATACTAGAAACATGTTTCCTGACGGACCTGCTGCTCAATTTCAACACGGCTTTCGTCGATCAAGGCAACCTCATCACGTCACGACGCCAAATTGCGCATAGGTATATTCAGTCGTGGTTCGCGCTTGACTTGGTGCTTGCTATGCCGATTCAAATCTGTTTCTACATTGTCACTGGGCATTTCACGCACGACGCAGTCCGCGGAGTCCAGATCGCGCTCATGGTGCTGCGACTATTTCGAATGACTCTCGAGAGGGGGGTTTTGCTGAATCGCGAGAAGCACAATGAAGGCGAACGCAACGAAACTGGGAAAAGCCTCAACCATCACGTCGCGCTGTTTTTTGTTTTTAGATGGCTTCATGATGATAGTGATGCACTGCCGGCCAACAATTACAAAGGTCCAAAAGACTAACAAGAAAACGAAATGGGGAAGAGTGAGAAGAAAACTGAAAGAAATCGGAAAAGACCACACGCTCCCGATTAGCAGTTCGACCGCCACAAAGCACGCTGAAGTGAGCGAGGAGATCGTGATACATTCATCGCCACAGATCAATCGAAATGCTCACACCCTTTACGTGGGCATTTTCTCCGTTCATGAAAAAGCTTATTCTTCTCCATTGGCGTCTCAATTCTTGATCACAATTATCGGAGAACATTTCACGACCTCATATTTATAGGTGGCACACAGCTCGAAAACTATCGACTTTGCTTGGCCGCTCCCCATTGCAAGAAAAGCCTCAGAGAAAGCCATTCTCAATGACGTTCTGACCCTCTTGCACATTAGTTGTCAGCAGCAAGTTTCCGTGCTTGGACATCTTCGTGGCTTCCACCATTTTGATCGTCACGAACGGGTCCTGCAACAAGTCCAACAAGGCCGAGGTAAGGTCGACCTTGGACTCGATCTGGAATACGCGGCCGGTCGTCGCATCCACGTACGCGACCAAAGTGAAGGAGAAGCTGTACGTCTTGCCAATGAGCCACTGCACGAGCTCCTCGTCGTTCAAAATGTGCGGGAAAACGCGCTCAATCGTCGCCCGAGAAATCTACAGCGTCGTGGTGCCGTACGTCTTGGCTACATTCACGTATTGCTCCACTTCTCCGTCTCCAAGGCCCAGATTTGCATCCACAAAGGGGTTAACCTCAATTCTCGACAGCTGACACTCGATATCTGAGTGGTACTCGGACAAGAGCTGCCACTGCTCGACGAATTGGTCGCGTCCCGTGTAGTCCGGACTTTTCAGATCACTGGCAAAAGTTGCCAACAAAAAAATCTTGGTAGCGTGAGCTTCACTGGGGTGTTTGGCAGGGTTGATTCCCCTCCTGATGTGCTTGAAATACTCGTTCATTGTATGGAACGCCGCGTCTTGGGTCCTCGGTCTCACTTGCACCGTTTGCTCGTTCATGAGCGTCAATTGGCGATCCAATTGGCGAATTTGCTCCTGGAGTTTGACTGCCACTTGTTTTTCCTCTTTCTGCCGTTGGCGGCGTTGGCTCTTGGCGTTGGCACAATTTTTCGACTTACGGCGGAGATTCCGAGGGCGTTTGGGGCCAATTGTACGAGTTTTTAGCGGGAAACTTGGAGGGTTGCCAGGAGATGGTGGCTGCATGTTAAGCCGAGTGTGGGGGTTCGTGAGCAGGAAGAAGTTCATGGCTCGTGGACGTGGGAGCTTGAGAACTTCAGCGCGGGGGGGGGGGGGTGCGATTCAGCAGTGCACTTCTCTATTGCGAATTTTAGGGTAGCGATGATTGGCTACCGGTGATTGGCTAATATCTGTGCTGGGGTGTTGTGATTGGTGTAGGAGGTTGAAGTGGTTTCGCTGATTTGAAGGACGGGCATGAACTCGAGCGACACGTTAACGGCTACGATGGCCGAAGGGAGCCAAATGTAGTATATGAAGCGGTGGCTCAAGTCGAACGAGTCACTCGATGCATATAAACTCTCGTGTAAGTGGCATGCAACACGGCACGATACGCTGCTCAACCACCAGAAACAATGGACGGAAGATGCACTACCGGTACATGTAGTTCTCCAGCCTATCAGAGAAATCCATGCTCGATGATGTTCTGGTCCTCTCGGACATCTTCACGCAGCAGCAAGTTCCCGCGCTTGTTCATCGTGGTCGAGGTGACCATCTGCAGCGTCACAAAGGGGTCTTGAAGCAGATCCATGAGCGCCGACGTCAGATCGATCTTGGACTCAAGCTGGAAGACGCGTCCGGTCGTGGCGTTCACGTACGCTACTAGCGTGAAGCTGAAGCTGTAGCTCTTCCCCACCAGCGACTGCACCAAGGCCTCGTCGGCCAGAATGTGCGGGAAAACGCTCTCGATGGTCGCGCGGGAGATCTCGAGCGTCGTGACGCCGTGAGTCCTCACCACGTGGACGTCCCTCTCCTCCAGCTGCAACTGCTGCTCGTAGTGATTTACGAGCTCCACGCCGTCGAGTTGACACATGACCCTCTTATGGTACACGGAGAGCAGTTCCCACTGCTTCGTGAGGTGCCCCAGACCCGTAAAGTCCGGCGTCTTAAGCCCTTCCTCGAACGTCGAGAGCAGAAACTCTCGGGTCTCTGCAGCTTGTCGAGGAGCTCCGAGAGGGTCATATCCTCGCGCCATGCAGCGATAATACGTCTCCATGATCTGCAACGCCGCCGTTTGGGCGTTTTGATGGACTAGCAGCCCCCGCGCATTGAAGAGCGTGAGACGTCGGTCCAATTCGCGGATCTGCTCCTGAAGACGTCGAGTCGTGTCAAGTTCCTCTTTGATTTTGCGGCGCTGGACGCTGAGCTGCAGCTTCTTCGTGTTCGCACAGTTCTTGGACTGCACTCGGCGTTGAGTCACCTTGGCGCCTGCTGGCACGCCTAGAGCAAGCCTCGACTTCCTGCGAGGAGAACTCGATAGCAGCCACTTGTTGAACATGACGAACGTCGCACTGTAACGAGACCGAGCGAGCGAGGGCGACCGTCTGTCCGTCTATGAACCGTCTCATGAGATGAAACCACTTCAACGTGCAGGGAAGTCCATTGATGATCAACGTCTCTCTACGTGGACATGCACTGGTCTCTCTTTCTGAAGCTGGATCGTAAGAGGTATCGGCTGGGAGTTTTCGCTCGTTGCGAGGCATTCGCCTTTGATTCACACCCGCTGGTTCTTGAGGAGGTATACGCGGCCGTGGATCATGGTCTTCCGGTACGGGAGGTGGCGCGTTGTCGAAGAATTGTCTTCGGCGTCGCTGTCGTTAAGAGGCGCGTTGACAAGCAGCCGTCGCTCGTGGCTGCCGCAAGTCGTCTCGGCAAATCCACGCTGGCTCGGCTTCATCTTGAGCGCGCGCTCGTCGAGCGAAAACTTCGAGCGGTTGAACTCCTTGCGTCGTTCTTCCTCCAAGTCGGTGACGGAAGACAGCGAACTCGCTATGCTGGAGCTGGACATAACTGAAGTGCGGGAGGAGGAGCGCGGCTTGAGATTGAGGCTCTTCGGCGGACTTGAGGTTCGATAGCTCGTGTCACTCGATGGTGTTTCTGTCGCAGCAGACGCCACCTTTGAGCGGTTCCTCCAGGCCGTCACCTCTTGTTGGGCAAGCGTGTAGCAACCTCGAAGTGTTCTCGCTGCTCTACCTGCGGCTTGGCCTTTCCACTGCGTGAACTGGTGACGACGGACAGCAAACACTCGCCGGCCTCCGTCGAAGTGTACAAGTGTTGTCGGACGATCAGCGCTAGCTTCTTCCTGTCGTTGCCCTGCAAAGCTGTCGTCTAGCACGCGTATCTCGCTGTTGACACGAGTCGACTCCGCTACTACTGGCGCTTCTTCGTTGGTTGCCAAGCTTGACGCGCGGTTCCTTCGTCGCTTCGACTGTGCTCGCTGCACTATTGCTCGTAAGGCTACCATGGGGCCGGGCATCCGCATCATACACACAGCCGCACGTAGCGATATGCTTAAGCCTCTGTACGGTGAGTTGACGACTTGGGCAACGATAGCTGAGCGCGAATAAGCACTTCGAGGAAAAGACGCAATGTTGAGGACTTGGGGGCTTTCGCGAGTCACTACACAATGTGACCAACGCTCTGCAGACAGGATGTCATGGAAAGACTACAACGTAGCAGCGATCATGAGGTAGACATGCGCGCACTGATCAAAATTGCTCAATGAGTTGTCGTTACCTGAGTCGCAGTAGATATCTACGCGAGCGTTGCTAGGCGCTTGGCACGGATTTCGAGCACAGTCGGTAGACGCAACGATTCATCTCCGTTGTCCTCTTTGTTCGTACTGTGATGTAGAGCTGTTTGCTGTCGACGTTCAGTTTGGGGAGCCTTGGCGGAGCCATTCAGAGTTTCTCCGTTCGCACTGCTGCTGCTGGCGTTACTCGCGACTTCGTGGTCCAGGTCACGACGGACGCCACGTTGTCGGAGACTTTCCTTGCTTCGACGGAGCCCTTCGTCGAATTCTTCAGCCGAGATCGTGAGTAGAGATCCGTTCACTTCCTCGAGAAACGCCACGCTTGACACCAAATGCGTGAAAAAGTAACCAGGCTCTGACACCAACTTGCTCGGACTCCGATACTCCAGGATGTAGGCGACGTTGCGCTTGAGCTCCGACGGGTTGGCGCGTAACACGACGTAGATCAGCGCCGGCAAAAATTCGTCCGCAGACGGGAACCTGCCTCCATTCTGCGACTTTAGGAATATCGTCAGGTCCTGGCACACGCGTAGCACGGCGTCCATCTTACGCCGAGGACTGGGGCACAGCGTCACCAGTTCCAGCTGCGCCCCCAAGCGAAGCCACGTTTGCTCCTGCTCTTCCGTCTTCGGCACAGGCAGGTCAAGATGCTTGAAAGTGACGAAGCCCAACAGACTGAGCCTTTCATGAAGGGCTTCGTCTTGCCGCGCCACCTCATCGAACGGAGTCAGCGTCTTGGCGTACAACTTCTCCATCACGAACGCCTCCAAAACCTCATGCAGCAGGTCCACGCCGTACTCGTCTCGCACATGCAAGAACCTGCTCTGCGTCTGTGTCTGAAGCTGCATCCCCTCACCCTCCTCATCTCCGTGAAGCAGCTTCCTTAGCTTGCCACTGTGCTTGATCTGCTCCACGAGCTTCTTGACAAAATCCTGCACCTTTCCTCCGGGTCGGTCTCTGGTGGCAATGGTCCTCAGCATCTGCGGCAGGTCCCAGAGCTCCGCGCGCTTGACGAACGACTGGATGCGGTACACCAGCTCAGCCGCCTGAGGGTTCTTCATCAGCGCCACGAGCTCCCTAAAGCCCACCAGAAAGGCCATCTCCCGGTCATGGCCTGTCAGCTTCCTCGTCCTGGGGCTGTGCGAGCGCTGCCACTGGTCCAGCAGCGCCTCCTGCTCGCGCAGCTCCTGGAACAGTGTGTAGTAGCGTCTGGAAGAGCTCTGGACGTCTGCAGCGGCCTCTGCTGTCTCCTCCGTGAGCTGCATGTCGTTGGCCAAGATCTTGTGCTTGAGCTCATCCAGACTGGCGAAAAACCTGCTCAACTCGTCGTTGACGCCCTCCAGAGCGTCGCGGCAATGGCTGGGGATCGCTGAAGCTGCTAGGGACCCGGGAAACTCGCTGGAAGTTGCTGGAAGCGCTTGGTTCCGCCGGTCTTCCGCTCCGTCGATCCAGGACACGCGATTCGTGCGCGCAGCGAGTAACAACTCGCTGCGCCGCTGCTCCGACAGAACGTAGGACGGCGCGGCTGGTACGGTTGGAAGCGCCGCGATCTCGGCATTTTGGGACGACCGGCGGGACGTATCCGCGTGCCCTGTAGCGGACGCCATCGACGCTTTCCCACCGCCGCTAAGACCCCAGAACATCATGATGCTAGACCCAACGATGGATACTTTTGGAAGAGCATCAAGTTTCAACAGGTGTGCGTTAAGTTCGCATTACAGTCTTCTGCTTCAATAAAGAACACCGAGCAAAGTATATCCTTTAGAATTGTATTTAACAGGTTATCGAGCCACCATCTAGCCAGTATGTCTTTGGACCTCTCATCTACCATTAGCCTTTATAGTTGTATATATATATAAGGTGTTCTTTATTGAAGCAGATGTCTGTATTTGTATGAGGCTTTTTATAAGTAACGTGATGAAGTAAGCATTAAGTAACAATACACAGAGCTGACGTAGTCGCCAAAAAGTATCCAAAGACCGATGCCAGGCTTGTCCCCCGAGCAGCTCTCTGCCTTCAAGCGCGACGGCTTCCTCGTCATCCCGCAGGCTCTGTCCCACTCGGTGTGCGATGAGCTGCGCGCCAAGGCGGGCGAGTACGTGGCGCAGTGCGACGTGAGCGAGCACCGCTCCATCTTCACCACGAACGACCAGACGCGCCGCATGAACGACGAGTACTTCCTCGAGTCGGGCGACAAGATCCGCTACTTCTTCGAGGAGCACGCGTTCCAGGCGGACGGCAAGACGCTGGCCGTGCCGCTGGACGTGGCCGTCAACAAGATCGGCCACAACCTGCACAACCTCGACCCGGTCTTCCACAGGGTCAGCTACGCGCCGGAGGTCACGGACGTCCTCAAGTCGCTGGGCTACGTGCGCCCCATGGCGGTGCAGTCCATGTACATCTTCAAGCAGCCGAGCATCGGCGGAGAGGTCAAGCCCCACCAGGACGGCAGCTACCTCTACACGGAGCCGCAGTCCGTCGTGGGCTTCTGGTGGGCGCTGGAGGACTGTACGCTTGAGAACGGCTGTCTGCATGGCGTCCCAGGCTCGCACTTGTCTGTGCCTGTGCGTCAGAGACTGAGACGCACGACCAAGGAGCAGCAGGAGCAGAACGGAGGCTTGCTGCTGGAGAACGTACCGGAGACAGTGGAGCCCTTCGACGTGAGCAAGAGCCAGCCACTCATCACGAACAAGGGGGACTTGGTGCTGCTGCACAGCTCCTTCGTGCACTTCAGTGAGGCCAACAGGTCGCCCCACTCGCGCCACGCGTACTCGATCCACGTCGTTGAGAGCCGAGATGTGGCGTACCCCGCTGACAACTGGCTGCAAACCACGGGCAACGTACCGTTCAAGCCCATGTACGAGAGTTGAATTGGCTCCTATGCAGAAGAACCGGCGTGAAGTGATAAATGAAAGAGCAAGTCTTATGGATTCTAGCCTCCTAGCAAAAATGTAGCGGCATTGCCGACGATGCGAGCCACGTCGTTGACGTGCTCCTGGATCGTAGTCGAGTTGTCTTTGAAGGCGACGCAGTCCGAGATGCCGGGGAATGCTGCGCCAGCGTAGCCTTCGTAGAATCCTGGACCGAAGATAACGTGTCTGTACCAGGGTCGGTGAGGGAGCCCAGCTTCGGAGATCAAATGGCGCTCCAGCAGCACAAGTTTCTCATTCCACGCGCGGAGAGCATTCACATCGAATTCAGCAGTCTGGTTTGCCTTGAAAGAGTCGAGTTTCGAGTGGAAGACGGTAGCACTGGCGCCGAAGTGGTCGATGGCCTCGTGAAGTGCGGCAAAATCGACCCCCGTTAATTTACCTTCAAGCCGAGACAGGTCTTCCTTCATAACGACAGCGTACGTCGTGTAGTCGAAAGGTAAAACGGGATCATCCGCCAAGCGAAGACCCAGAAGACCCCACCAACGAGCGGTTGAGACGTGAGTGGAGTAGTTTGGATCTCCGTACAGCTCGGCGTACATCAGACTGTCCATGGAGCTGTGGTACACGCCGTACTGCGCGTGGCTAGAAATTGCGAAGCCCATATCGACCGAAATGATGCCGAGGTGCTGGTAAAATGCCGAATAGTCCGAACCCGAGCCCAGCAGCTTGATGAGATGGTCCGGGCCCAGGGTTCCATCGTCGGCGCCGTTGAGTTGTGCTCGCTTAGCTTCAGTCTGAGCAACCCATTGCTCGTATAGGGTCGACTCCGTCTCGTTGCCGTGAAACCGGTTAGCTGGTATAGCTTTTGCCGTGTTGAAGAGGAACTCGGCTATGGACGGACTCGACGCCGCATACACCAACGGTCCAATCGTAGAGTCAACGTTCAGATATGCAACCGCCTGCTTCGTTAGCATGTCAGCGTTGTCCTCTGCATACTCGGTGCTTCCCAGGAGACCAGGCTCCTCGCCATCCCACGAGCCAAGAACGAGTGTACGGCGAGGTCTCCATCCTTGCTGAAGTAGCTCACCCAAACCTCGTGCAATTTCTAACAGAACCGACGATCCACTGCTGGGATCAATGGCCCCACAGACCCAGGCGTCGCGGTGGTTGCCCAGAATCACTTGTTGGTCCGGTTCCTCGGAGCCTTCAATCGTACCAATGACATCCCAGATTGGACGGACCTTGTTATCCATCTCAATGTCGAGATTGACGACAGTAGTTGCGTCGTCACCAATGCGATAGCCCTGAGGGAATGAAAGTCCTCCTTGCCAAGATGACGGGGCTTTTCGTCCACCCAGCGATGCCAGAATGTGCTTCGCCTGACCATACGAAAGCGGCAGCGCTGGAATGTGCGGAATGGTCTTGGCATCTTCATAGTCGAGGTACGGCGCACCAGGCACAGAAGCGAACCCAGGGGTGAGAGGGTCTCCAGCAGCTAGAGACAAAAAGATGGTCGCTCCACGTTGGAAAGAGTCTTCCGGTCGCCATGGGCCGTCGGGGTAAACTGGTCCCTGGACAAAACCATCTTCGTTTGGGTCCGAATAAATGAGCACTCCGGCCATTCCGTGAGCTTCTGCTGCCATCACTTTTAGTCCGCGATAGTTCCCGCCGTAGCGAGCCAACGCAATTTTCCCCTTTAGTGGCACGTTGTTGGCCACAAGCCACTCGAAGTCTTCAGGCTTGCCGAAGTTCACGTACACCACGGAGGCTGTGACATTCCCTGTAGCAGCGTAGGCGAGGAACGGTGGCAAGGCCTCTTCGTCACTAGTGCACACGTCTCCACGCACGGAAGGCTCCGTCAAGTTCAGCTCTCGTGTGGCTCCTGCCGGTGCTACGATGGCTAGATAACGACGCACGGGGGCCGAAAGCAAGGTGTAGTACGTCTTGATCTCGGTCTTCAAGCCGTACGACTCGAACTGCTCTGCTGTGTACAGTGCCGTCTTGTAGTCTTGCTGGCTGCCTGCAACGTGGGGGACGCTAAAACCATGAAAGTGTCAATACAAAAGCTCGATCTACCTTCATAAGCTCCTACGCACCTGGAAAACTTGTGCTGGAATTCGCGCAGGTGGTCGACATCCACGCCGTCTACGAACGCCTTCTCAACACCCCGAAGCACTGACGCAGTAGCGACAGCTGCAGGTTCGGCATTGCCCTGCACGGAGCTGGACACGTCCACGGGTTGGCTGGATGAAGAGATGACACCTGAATACCCCGCCACTGCGAAGAAGAGCAGAGTGGCGACACCTGCCGCGCGTCTCAAGGCACCCGAGCCGTTGAGACTCGAACTCGACCGGGTGGAGTGAACGGGGACGACCGAATCAAAGGTGCTGTAGCCGCTGCCGCGAGCAGTTTCAAACGGCGTTCGAGTCGGCTTGTCAATCATTTTCGGTCGTTGTCGCTCCAGTCGAACTTCCTGCAACCGGTTGGCGTTGTCCAAACGGTCCCAGTAGTAGAATGGCAGGTAGAAGACGAGCACTAACGAGGGTAAGCCAGAGGAAGTAAGAGACCGAGACCGACACTCCATCACCCTTGGTATTGGGGATGCAGCTGTGCTCCCGAACTCACGCTCCACACTCTCGACGCATTCGACACCACGACACAACTTCAGGCCAGTTGCTAATTGTGACACGCACGTCCAGTAAGATTAGCACGGCAATGTGTGACGTGTGAGAATCGAAAAGGCCTTCAACCAGAATGTAGCCATGTTGAGCAATCTGATGGATGAGTGTACCTATGATGTCGCGTGCGTCAACGCCGTATCCTTTTGATGCTCAAGATACGCCCCTGTATCATTCCCGGATTTGCGCACGTCCAGCAGAGTCTCCACCGGTATCCGCAGCACATGGACAGCGACTCCAGCGACATCTACGGCACGTTCGACGGCCGCCAAGTCAATGGAGATGCATTGCTGAGCTCTCCAGCCGCTTCGTCCCTCAAGTCCTCAGTGTTTCGAGTCGCAGGTCTGGCTGGTGTGCTGCTGGTGGCTGGATACGCCACGTCCAGCGGCTTCCAGAGCCTGCAAAGCGTGAATTCCGTCGTGACACTCAATGAACAAGACGGAGCCGCCGCCGGGGACAGTCCGTTGCTCCATAACGTGGCACTCGAGACGGAGCTGAACGACGTCGAGCAGCAACTTGTCGATGGCGTGGACGCTGCTCACATCCGCGAGTACCTCCACGTGTACTCGAGCAAGCCGCACATTGCCGGCTCCAAGGCGGACTACAAGACGGCGAGATACACCGTGGAGAAGTTCGAGTCTTTCGGACTCAAGACCGAGATCAAGGAGTACTACACGCTGCTGTCCACTTCAGTGCGTCGTCGTCTCGCCATTCTCGAGCCGAAAGCAGCAGCGCAGGAGCTGAACCTGACCGAGGCGTCGGTGGCTGGAGACGCCTGCACGACGGACGCTACTGCCGAGCCGCCGTTCTTGGCGTACTCGCCGTCCGGGAACGTGACGGCGTCGGTGGTGTATGCGAACTACGGCTCGCAGCAGGACTTCCAGTGGCTGGTGGACCAGGGAATTGACCTCAAGGGGAAGATCGCGCTGGTTCGATACGGAACTAACTACCGAGGCCTCAAGGTGCTGGCTGCGCTGGAGCACGGCATGGCGGGGGTGCTCATCTACTCGGATCCGGTAGATGACGGGTACGGCAAGGGGCCCGTATACCCTGAAGGTCCGTGGCGACCGGAGAACTCGTTCCAACGCGGGTCGATCTACAACGAGTGTGGCGATCCGTTGACTCCTGGGTGGGCGTCGGTTCTTGGGGCAAAGTACCTCAAGTATGAAGATGTCAAGACGATCCCGCACTTGCCGTCACTGCCGCTCTCGTACGGCCAGGCGAAGCACATTTTGAAGGCTTTGAGGGGCCAGCAAGCGCCTGCAAGCTGGCAGGGAGGACTGGCGTTCTCTGACGGCTACCACATTGGTGACGATGGCTCGACGGTGGTGAACTTGGAGTTGGAAATGGACAACTCGATTGGCCCCATTTGGGACGTGATCGGCACAATTGAGGGCGCGGAGGAACCGGAGAAGCAGGTCCTCCTGGGCAACCATCGCGATGCTTGGGTTTGTGGCGCGATCGACCCCAACAGCGGCACTTCGGTGCTGGTGGAGCTGGGACGAGTGTTTGGAGAGATGCTGAAGACTGGATGGAAGCCCAAGCGCACGATCGTCCTTGCGTCTTGGGATGCAGAGGAGCAGGGACTCATCGGCAGCACCGAGTTTGTCGAGGAGAACGCAGAGCGACTGAAAGCGGAGGCCATTGCGTACCTCAATGTCGACACGACTCTAGGTCCTCTTGCGGGGGCCGGTGGGTCACCATCGATTGCCAAACTGCTCTTCCAGACAGCGAACGCCATCCCGGCGAATGGTTTCGGCGGCGTTGCAATTGCCCAGAAGACGCTGTACCAGCAGTGGCTTGCTCAGACGGAGGACTACCGTCTCAGCAATGCCACCAGCGGTACCATCGGTCCCGACCATCTCCTGACAGTGCTGGGAACTGCGAGCGACTTCGGAGCTTTCTGCCACCACTTGGGCGTTGTGTCTGCCAACATCGGCTTTAACCTGCCTGGGGCTTACGGCACCTATCACAGCACCATGGATAGTATCATGTACTCGGAGTTGTTCGCGGACCCAGACTACGTCTCGCACGTAACAACGGGGCGTTGGTGGGGACTCTTGGCTCTGCGTCTCGCAGACAACGCCGTGCTCCCGTTCGAGTTTTCCACGTACGCACTAGTGATGAACGAGGCGGTCGCGTCGTTCGAGGCGGCGTTGGACGTCGAAGCGGAGCGCTACCCTGGAGTGGACGCGGTCGACTTCACTGCGCTACGTCGTGCTATCGGGAACTTCGACGCAAACGTCCAGGAGTTCCACGAAAAGCTGGGAGAGCTTCAGCCTGGATCCGACCTCAGCTACTGGAACAACAAGCTCATGTACTTGGAGCGCCACCTGACTCTGGCCTCCGGTCTGCCGCACCGCGACTGGTACAAGCACGTGGTGTTCGGCCCGGGCTTCTACGACGGCTACGGAGGCACGGCCTTCCCGGGTCTGGCGGACGGCATCGCCTTCCACGACAGCGCTCAGGTCATCCAAGCACACGTCGACGACGTCGTGAAGGTGCTGGACGGCGCTGCCGAGTTCCTATTGTCCAAGTAGAGCGAAGAGAACTGCAGGTAGTTCACTTTTAGTCCATTGTTCCTGCTAATCGATACACGGGAGTAACTATGCAACGTTTGACTCGTAGTCGCTGCTTTACAGTCTCAGAGGAATCCGTTCTCGATGACGTTCTGGTCCTCGAGCACGTCGTCCATGAGCAGCAGGTTCCCGCGCTTGGTCATGGCCGCTGCGTCCAGCATCTTGATGGTCGCGAACGGGTCCTGCAGCATGACCAGCAGAGCCGACGTGAGGTCGACTGTCGACTCGGTCTGGAAGATGCGGCCGTCGCGCGCGTCCACGTACGCGATGAGCGTGAAGGCGAAGCTGTACGTCCTGCCGATGAGCGACTGCACCAGCGGCTCGTTGTTCAACAGGTGCGGGAACACGCGCTCGATGGTCGTGCGCGAGATCTGCAGCGTCGTGGCGCCGCACGACTTGACCACGCTCACGTGTCGCTCGAGCTCCTCGTCCTCGTCTCCGTCGTCCGTGAGCGGGTACACGTCGATGCTCGCCGCTTCACAGCCGACGGAGGCGTGACACTCGTTGACGAGCTGCCACTGCTCCAGGTACTTGCTCCGACCGGTGAAGTCGTTGGTCTTGAGGTCTCGGACGAACGCCGCGTTGAAGAACTGCAGCGTCGCCTCCGCCTGCTCCGGGTACCGCACGGGGTCGAACCCGCGCGCGATGCGCTCGAAGTAGACGCGCATGACGTTGAACGCGGTCATCTGCGCATTCTGACGAGCCACGACGTCTCGCCCGTTCATGAGCGCGAGTTGTTCGTCCAGCCGGCGGACCTGCTCCATGGAATCCCGGACGGACGCGAGTTCGTGTCTGCGTCTGCGTTTGCGGTCGGTGGCCTCGTCCTTCTTGGCGTTGGCGCAGCTCTTCGAGTGCAGACGGCGGCGACGGAGCCCTGGGGGTCGTCTCGGCCCGACCAGACGAGTGGCCGACCCATTTGCCGGTGGAGCGCCACGCAGGGAGCGCAGGTTCGTGAGCGAGAAGAAATACATGACGACGGTCTCAGTTGGTGGCGACTTCCGGAATGGGCGAGAACGGCGCAGTGGGACGGCAAACACGCGCCCTCAGGGGACAGCGGGCCACTGACCAGTCCAGCGCCATCCTTTTGCTGCCTTCAACTAACTGGTCGCGGGTCGCGACTCTCGGTGGTTTGAAATTGTTGCCAGCCGTTTAAGCGGAGGCGACTGGCGAGAAATCGTGGAGCCCATGGGTTTCGTCAACTGCTGGTGCTCCGAGGGACGGCTGTGCATGCATTGGCTTTACACGGCGACTTGACAAGGTTGGTGTCGACCAACGGTGGATGCAAAGCCACAAGGGGCCTTGTGAGACTGATCAGAGCGGAGAAGCGTCAAGCAACAATGGAATGGGCAGTTCTCACCTGAAATGCTTCCCACGACTGGTACGAAGGCGCCGCTCAGTCTGCATGAACGTGTAGATATGCGCAGCGCGTAGCAGTCAAGCTGTTGTCATTGCTCTTCGGCTCTAGCCACGCCAACGCACGGTGTGATCGGCCATGTAGACGGCGCGAGCAGTTGAGCTAGAACCACTCTTCTCATACCAAGTATTAATACTTCTGAAGTTACTACTTAACAACGTATATCGCCAAACTTCTTCGCTCACCGCCAGCCACAACTCATAATATGACTTGTAGCTGGCGGTGAGCGAAGAAGTTCATCGTGCTGTGCAGCCGCTTGAAGTGTGCAATCTACCAGCGAAACCACTTCAACCTCCTACACCAATCACAACACCCCAATACGGATATTAACCAATCATCGGTAGCCAATCATCGCTACCCTAAAATTCACAATAGAGCAGTGCATCTGCTGAATCGCATCCCCCCTGCGCTGACGTTCAAAAGCTCCTACGTCCACGAACCATGAACTTCTTCCTGCTTACGAACCCCCACGCTCGGCTCAACATGCAGCCACCATCTCCTGGCAACCCTCGAAGTTTCCCGCTAAAAACTCGTACAATTGGCCCCAAACGCCCTCGGAATCTCCGCCGTAAGTCGAAAAATTGTGCCAACGCCAAGAGCCAACGCCGCCAACGGCAGAAAGAGGCGAAGCAAGCGGCAGCCAAGATCCAGGAGCAAATTCGTCAATTGGATCGTCAGTTGACGCTCATGAACGAGCAAACGGTACAAATGAGACCGAGAACCCAAGACGCCGCGTTCCATACAATGAACGAGTATTTCCAGCACATCAAGAGGGGAATCAACCCTGCCAAACGCCCCAGTGAGGCTCACGCTACCAAGAATTTTCTGTTGGCAACTTTTGCCAGTGATCTGAAAAGTCCGGACTACACGGGGCTCGACCAATTCGTCGAGCAATGGCAGCTTTTGTCCGAGTACCACGCAGATCTTCAGTGTCAGCTGTCGAGAATTGAGGTTAACCCCTTTGTGGATGGAAATCTGGACCTTGGAGACGGAGAAGTGGAGCAGTATGTGAATGTAGCCAAGACGTACGGCACCACGACGCTGCAGATTTCTCGGACGACGATTGAGCGCATTTTCCCGCACATTTTGAACGACGAGGAGCTCGTGCAGTGGCTCATTGGCAAGACATACAGCTTCTCCTTCACTTTGATCGCGTACGTGGATGCAGCAACCGGCCGCGTGTTCCAGATCGAGTCCAAGGTCGACCTCACCTCGGCTTTAGTGGACTTGCTGCAGGACCCGTTCGTGACGATCAAAATGGTGGAAGCCACGAAGATGTCCAAGCACGGAAATTTGCTGCTGACAACTGATGTGCAAGAGGGTCAGAACGTCATCGAGAACGGCTTCCTCTGATAATGTTACTATGGGGAGCGTCTAAGTATAGTCGATAGTTTTTGATCTGCGTTGAGGCTAGGAAATGTTTTTCTCGTATAATAGTGGTCAAGAATCGAGACGAGAAGAATAAGCTTTTTCATGAACTGATAAAATGTCCACGTAAAAATTGTGAGCGCGGGATTTTTCGATCGCTCTGCGGCAATGCATCACGATCTCCTCGCTCACTTCAGCGTGCTTTGTGGCGGTCGAGCTGCTATCATTCTCGGGAGTGTGTGGACTTTTCCGATTCCTTTCAGTTTCCTTCTCACTCTTCCCCCATTCGTTTTCTTCTTAGTATTTTGGACTTTTGTCGTTATGGATCACTATCACCATAGAGCCATCTTTTCAAACGTGATGGTCGTCCTGCTTTCTAGGTCCTATATACGCAGATGTTGTATCGCTTCGGAGGCAACGCGCGCACACACTACCCTCAAACATGAGACTCGACTCTAGAAAAGGAGCTCGACGGTCGGAAACCTGGTCGTGTACGTGTGGTTGGTTGTAAGTATTGTCGCTTGTGCTATTGCATCTCGTGCTTCGCCGTTGCTTTGGCTTCTCAATATTACGACAATTGGCGTTTGTGCTAGAGACAAATGCGCACCAAGGACAGGGAAGGCTGCTTGTATGGATTTCGTACACGGTCCCGTTCATTTTGGAACGTCGAATATTGTTTGGTTCCCCAAAACTCCCCTGAGGACTACGAGCACATTGAATTTATGCTGCAAACAAGAACCGATTTCAGTTTTTAATTCCAGTGGGCGCAATGGTGAAAACATTCTGCTATTGCACTTGGGTACCTTCCAAACCCTAATGAACTCACGATGACCTATGAAATGCAAAATTGAATTCTCACAAATAATGACTGCAGCTGTGATTGATATTTTGGGGGCACGATTTTTGAGAGGTGTGGTGCATTTTCCAATTTGCCACAAGCGATCAAGCTCCAAGTCCACTACGGAAATGTATACCGTAATAAAGTTTTTATGCTCATTCTGTCTCTTGTAGTATTCCTGGATAGACTGTATTACCAAACCCAGAGCGTCTCCAAGCACAGTACGACATTAGTATCTAAACATGTTCGCGCAACACGCTGGCATGTCGTCCCTCTAGGGCTTTTTCTTCATTGCTTCCACCACGAGCTTGTACTCTTCGTAGAACCGGTAGTTCGTGTGCTGCGTAAGTGCGATTCCTGGCACAGCTTCTATCCCCAGCGCCAATTTGGCGTACTCGTCTTCTCTTTTGTGTATGGCTAACGCGATAGCTCTAGCCGTCAGCTCGGCGGCCGTCGGCTCAGGATTAACCAGCGGAGGTGTGCCAAGACGCAACGAATGGTCGTCAAATTTCTTGACGTACGTCAAGTAGGCTGCAAATTTATCGGTCGCCATGGTAGTCTCGAGATCTCTTGGAAGAACTTTACCCAGCCCCAATTTCTTCCAAGCATCGAATGTAGTCACGCGGTCATTGAGTTTACTGATGTCAACCCCAGTCTTGACATTGAGAGCCTTGGGATACAGCCCCAAAGCTCTCTGCTGGGCGCGCAAAAGTTCTCTCTGGGCTTTGTCGGGTATCTCTTTCAGAACCGAAAGTTGCACTTTGTCGGGTACACCTTTCGGAAGTTGCACTTTGCCTTCTTTTCGCGAAAAAATCTTGCGCACTTTCGATTTAAAGGACGAGATATCACGCCAAGCTCGCTCCTCGTCGTCGAACCGCAGTGATCTTCCAGCCCTAAGTACATACGCCGAGAGTGGAGATTGGGGTAAGGCCGTCTTGGTCTCGCGTGCGATGTTTGCGCTGACGAGTCCAATTGCGCTCACGAGAAAAGCGACTATCATCACCAGTGTCATTTGACGGAATCGCATTGACATGTCAAGCGTGAATAGTGCGTGCTTCGCGGTGAATCCTGAAATGCGAACAGCGATGGATTGAAGCCGCTCCAGTGATAAATACACCCCTTCCCCAGCACAGCCGCTCATCAGAGCGGATTATTCGATGGGCTAGACAGGTACACTCGATGTGCGCAGTCGTCATGGCCCTACCAATTCCGCTGACACGGACGAACTTACAGACTTTCTTCGCATTCTTCGGAAGCAGCCCAAAGAACAAAGTGTCTCGAGCAAACATCTTCATAGGTATCTTTAATTACAGTGCTTGCATGTATTAATACATGTACAATAGTAGCTTACATGTAAAATTTTCATCAAAACAAATCCTCATCAATAAGTTTTTCATTTAATCTTAAATCCGTACCAAAACGATGAGTCACGCAAGACATCTTGCGGCAAGATACGTGACTAATCTTTTCTTGCCGGGCAGACGGCGGGGCAGAGGCTCCCTCCCTGGGAGCTGCATAAGTAAAAAAACAACAGCTCCAGAGTCTGGAGTCCAGCCCCCCCCCCGATGAGTGCAAAAACGCCATGGGGTGACGGTCCATATATTGTAGGACTGTAGGTAGCATAAACCAGTTCAGTAACGCTACATGTACAATCTGAACGGGAATTTCGCAGAACTCGAATTATAATAGGATGACACACAATCAACATTACTGCGTAGATGCCAACACTTTCTATCTTCTCAATGTGTATAGAAGTATGCCCTAGAGCGATTCGGCATTGTCAGCGTGTCGGATACTGTCCTTTTGTGTAGCTAAGTGACAGCATCAACGACCGGTACGTATCAATCGATATTCTTTGCCACCCCGGCCTAGAATGTACTACCGGTACATTTCCAGAAAGCGCGCAGCTTGATTGACTAAGCGCGCTAAATCGACTAGGTGATAAGACCTTTCAGGGTCCAATTAGGAGAAGTCAAAATCAAATCAAGTACAGTAAGTGTGATGACATACTTTGGGCGGGTCACGCACAGCGAGGAGAAGCAGCGAGGACCAGGGCAGAGTACAGCAGCGAGGACGCAGAAGACATGGAGACCAGCAGCGCGGACACGGGCAACAGGTCAAGATCGACGGGCCGAGATGGCACGGGTCAACCCGCCGGTGATCTTTCTATCCCGTCACTAGAAGATCGTGCGTGCCGGAAGGATCGCAGCAGGACGGATGGCTATACTCAAGGGTAGTGACCTCGGCGGGGCAGCCGAGATCTTTGCGCGAACGGCCAGGAGTGACTGTGAACCGTCGCTCGCTGTCGTCTCCGAGGAGCCGCCGAGGGTCGAGCAGGCAGGAGGAGATAGGAAGCGAGCTGGCAGTCTTCAATCTGCAGCGGAACGAGCAGACTAGGAAGATAAGCTGCTGCCCACCCAGTTGGTGGCGTGCAACAGAAGCAATAGAACAGCAGTTGAAGCTAGCCAAAGAACAGTCACAGGACAGCAGCAGCGTAAGGGAGGCGCGGATAATCGGTGCAGTCGTCGCGAGTGTGCAGGAAACGGGTATCTGCAGCCCCGTGTGGTCGTATCCATACTCAGCCGAAGCCATTGTGGAGCACCATCAGGCACCAAGAGGTAGTTTAGCCCTCAGTATCAAAGCCCACGCCGCAGCGCCCCACGCGACCAGACATCTCCGACGTCCTGCACTACAGCAAGTCGCGCAAGGATCGCAGTTACCAGGCGTCGTGCATATTTCACGTTAGTGTAGATCAGAGGCTAGGACAAGCGGCAGCTGTAGCCATCGGACACCGTCCCCTGATCAGGACAGGACTGACGCGTGAGCAAGCTGTAACAGTTGAGGAGTGCCAGCTTACTTGGTAGTCATACAGAGGCCTTCCAGCACGGGAGGCTCCAGCAGATAATCGAGGAGGCCTTTACGAGGCTCGGCCCAGTGGCCTGAACCCATGATCAGAGAAAATAGAAGGTCAGAAGCCGAAGCAGCAGAAGAAGAGGAAGACGCGAGCGATCTACAGGAAGCAGGAATAATCAACAGACGAGAAGAAGAAGAAAAAAGAGACCACTGATCTATTTGACAGGAGCGCAGAAGACAAAGAAGCAGAACCAACCGACGCAGTCGACGCAGAGGCAGAACTAGCCAGGCGTCCACAGTAGCCGCAACCATAACGGCCAGTGATGAGCGTGCAGCTCGACGATCCAATACACCGACCAGTGGTGCAGCATCCAGTCCAGCAGCACGGACCATCCACACAACACGGGCCCCGAAGCGACGACGCGTAGCGCGAACACGACTCCGCTTCAATGATGGGTCAGGCAGCCAAGCTGACGGAGCCGAAGTAGTTGTCAGCAGTGGCGTGACAATCGCTAGCCCAAGTGGAGGTAACATTGAATCCGACACGAGCTCGGACGAAGAAGATCAGCATGCGCAAGTTTTCGTTGGAAACGGACCAGCCTCAGGAGGTAACCGACCGCCACCTCCGGCCGGACCGCTACCAACACCTACTGCAACTTAGCAACTCAGCAACCAGCACCAGCGACAGGAGACGGCCGAGCCACGTCAGCAACCGAGCGATGATCTGGAGGTGGACTGGTGGCACGCTTTGACGCCAGGGCAGCAGGAAGCTACGATGAAGGGGTTCGTGATGCAGCCACCGCAGCCGGCAGCACCTGCAGCAGCACCAGTGCCGATGTACGTGACCACACCAGTGAGCGACCAAACCCGACGGTGCAAGATGAAGAAACTGAAGCTGGAACCATTCAAAGGAGCGGCAGGCGAATCTGTTAAAGCATGGCTAGCTTCGATCCCTGAAGTCGTGTAAGGCCAGCAAGACTTGGGAGTCGAGACCTGGTCTGCACGTAAGCTCTACTCAGGCGTGACGGAGCATCTGATGAAAGGGGCCAACAAGTGGTTACTCAAGTTAACTGAGCATGAACCCCGAGGACAGAAACATCACGTACCTAATCAAGGCTCTCCGAAAGAGGTACGGACGCCGCGATGACATCTTCCAGATACAGCAGCGGCTTGCCACACGAGTCCAGCAGCCTGGTGAACGCTTGGGGGAATACGCAAACAGCCTTTCGAACATTGGCTTCGGCATGCAGCTCGACGCTGTCTAGTACATCGGCGCCTTCGTGAACGGGATAAACAACGAGCAGACCGCGGGCCAAGTGCGCGCATCAAAGCCTCAGACCCTCGAGGATGCCGTGCACTTCGCGGAGGACAACTTTGGCGAATACGGGGAAGGCTTCAAGGTAACTGACTGGCGGGTGACCAGGCGGGGCTACCGATAGCCCGGCGAAGATGGTCCCAGAACGATGACCAGCACGAAGGAGGGGAAGGTTCCGAAGACGGATGTGGCGAGCAAGATCGATTGGGCGGATCTCGGACTGAGCCTGGGAGGAGACATCGACTTCCCACCCACGTTTGGCAAACCCGTCAGTGGAGTAGCTAAAACCTTGAAGAACGACCTGTTCTCACTGGCTGCATTATCGTTGCTAGTAGAGAAGAGGAAAAATCCGAGCAGTGAGCGCTAGAACGTGAAGCCAGCCGCCAGCAAGACGAAGACAGCGCGAGGACTGGAAGTCGAGGCAGAGGATGAAGATGATGTGGTCGCCTTCGTAAACAAGCTGGTCAAGCCGGACAGTAATCATCAGCATGACGGTGTCGGCATCCAAGAGAACACGTGGCCAAGTGGGAGTGGAAGCAACGCGAGCGGGTACATCGACGTGAGAAGTTACAGCAACAGCGGCTATGACAATCACGGTGGCTACGACGGCGGGTACACCGGGGCTAGAAGAGAGGGACGCGGCCGTGGAGATGGGCGCGGACGTGGGCGTGGAGGTCGTACAGGATTTGAAAACTACGGCCCTCCGGACTCGCGACCAATCATGCAGAGGAAGGCAGAACCTTCCCGTAATTGTTACGGTCAATCTGGTCACTGGTGGCGCGAGTGTCCGGCCCGGAATGCGGCGACGTACAATCAGGTCTCGGCGACACCAGCTGTAATGGGGCCAGGATTGGCTAGTGACCTTTTCAAGGAAAAAGATGTTCTCTAGTGTGGACCACACTGACTGGGTATCACCCACTATGATGGGTACGGTGTACCAGTGATCCTTATATAGAGTGTTCACGGTAGTGATCCTTATATAGAGTGTTGACGGTAGACCCCCCGATGTACTGAGTTAAGTTAGCTCAGTCGTACTTAGGACGAAGACGCACGGGAGCCAACCGCTGAGGAAGATCGCCATTTAAACAGGGATTCAGTATGCAGATAGAAAGCAGTAGATAGAACCCTTAGAGTGTTATTAATACAAGACAGTTTAACTCTAACCTTCAAGTGTACAAGTCTCCTTAATACTCGGTATTAGAAGGAGACCGATAAGGCAGGGCCTTTTGTACTAAGAGCAACAGAGACGCCAGGCGTCTGTTGTGGTTAGCGTGTTACGCTTCCTCTTAGCTATTGTGCGTGTGACCCCCGTCACACCTGGTAGCACTTGTAGTCAATCCCGCGACCGACGCGGATCTCTACAATCAGGGTCTCTTTGAGTATGGAAGACTCAGGGAGTCGGCTTCCGGCGCGGCAGGACTTTCCTCACCTTTCCGATGCCCACTGGGCTACGCTGGAGAAGATGGTCAGCCTGCTAGGCGAGGCAGCCTACGCTGGATTCCCCAACCTTCCTGCCGAGTAGCAAAGGGCGCGCGTGGAACGCTTCGACAAGTACGAGTCGTCGCTGATTGCTCACGTGAGCGCTGCTGCGCAGGAAGCCGCTCGTGCGACGATGCGAGCTGAGGCACAGAGTGCGGCACAAGCGTCCGCCACGAACACGGCCTCATTCGCTGCGCGTCCAACCACGACGAAGCCCGTCAAGATGTCGGTACCGACGTTCGACAGCAAAGACTCAGACAGTCTTGTGTTCTGGGTCCGCGAGATCGAGATCGCGCTAAGCGCTGGTCAGATCTACGACGCGCGGGCTCAAGTGGCGTTTGCGCTATCCAACCTTGGAGGGCGCGCACGCGCATGGGCTATGGCCCGTGAAACGGCGACTCCGGGGTATTTCACCTCGTGGTCGTTCATGGAACAGGAGCTACGCTCCACATTCCTCCTTGCCAATGTGGCATACCGCCACCGCTCCAGTTTCTTGCGATGCAAGCAAGGCAAGCGGTCGCTTCAAGACTACGTCATGGAGCTCCACAACCTCGAAGCCGCTATGGCCGGCGCACCCCTCTCTGAGGACGTCAAGGTGACGGTCTTCATGGACGGTGTCCGCACGGGTCCGGTTCGGACGGAGCTTTTCCGGCGTCAGCCGAAGACCTTCAATGAGGCGGTCCACAATGCTATGTTGGAAGACCACTGCTTGCGCTCAGCGCAAGGGCACACGTCTCATGTCGAGGCCAGTGAGGGTCCCACTCCGATGGAGATCTCCCTTGCCGAGTCGGCACGCTCCCAGAAGACGCAACGGGCGAGTGGTCGCTGTTTCGGTTGTAACCAACCTGGTCACTTCCGTCGGAACTGCCCCACCAACCCATGGAAGGCGCCACGCGACAAGAAGTACGCGGCGCGTCCGGCTCTTAATAGCCTCGAGGCGACAGAGTCGGAAAACGGCGACTCCCAGTAGGGGCGGGACGCCCTGCTGGGAGACTTCGCTCCTCTACGAGGAAGGTGAATCCCTCACCAGCCTCTCCAAAGGAGCAAGTCCCTGGGACGACACTTCTGTGTCTCTCCGTGGCCGCCGCGCGGTCTAACCTCGTGGTCGTCACTGCCAGCGTGAAAGGGTACCCCGAACCGATGACGGTCCTGATCGATTCAGGAGCGTCGTTTAACTTTGCGACGAAAGCCAGTGTGGCTAGGAACAGTGCATTGTATGCTAGTACTTTAGAAGCTTTTAAGAGTAATACCAATGTATCTGTTCGCTTAGCGACTGGTTCCATCGTGTCTACACGCAAGGTTACGGTACCCCTAAGCGTGAAGTTTGACGACTTCAATTCGGTCGAACCGTTCATTGTCTTGGACATGGATGATCGGTACGATCTTATCCTCGGCATGCCTTGGCTTGCTAAGCACGAGCCGTGGATAGACTGGCGTAGTCGTACCATTGGTGCCAGCCACAACCCCCTCGCGGACAGAGCCCTGGCGGGTCATGTCCCCTCCTCTTCCCGAGACGGGTTTGTGCATGAGCACCGTGTGCCACGCGGCGAACGGCAGTTTGCCGGCACTTCAGAAGTGTTGAAATTGCCCATGGCATTGCCTCCACGAGCGCGGGAGCTCGAGGTAGGTGGTGGAGAAGATCCGCAGGATCCTAGTACCTCTCTGGGTAGAGAACAGGATACTGCAGTTGGCAACCGAGTTGCACTTGCCCCAGGGGCAGTGAAGACTCAAGGCGCGGACGCTGCAGCAGCTCGCGCAGGAAGGGGTGGTAGCGTCCGAGCTCCCCCTACGCAAGGCGTGGTGGCTGATTCAGCCCACGTCGAGAAAGGCGCTGAAGTTGTGGCTCGCGCAAACAAGAGTGGTCGAGTCGGAACTCCCACTATGCAAGGCGTTGTAGCTGGTTCAGCTCGCGCGACAGAAGGCGCTAGAGCTGGTGCTCGCGCAATCACGAGTGATCGAGCAGGGGCTCCCACTTTCAAGGACAACAAGAGTGACAAGGTCACGAGCATGCCCAAGGCAGAGGCGTCTAGCCGCGATGCGGATCCCGCGGCTGAGGACAAGGTTCCTCAAGTAGTCGACGTCTTCACAGGCGAACCCAAGGTGGGGGAGGTGTTGAATCCGTTACCCACAGTAGCAGAGCTACTTGAGCTCGAGGAGCTTTCGTAGGTCGGGTTCGTGGACTCTCTCAAGGCGGGAGAGTTGGCAGAAATGGTTCTCCTTCGCCCGGAAGGCAGCTCGTTGGACCTCAACTCCTCGTCGGTCATGGACTCCGAGGTGTTGGAAGACGAACGAACCTCTAAGAGGCAGACGCGGTATGACGCTGCCATTTTGAAGGACCCCTCGGATCCGTATTACGGCCTTCTGAAGGAGTTTTCGGATGTCGTGAGCGACGACCCCCCTTCGGTCCTTCCCCCGGATCGGGGCGTGCGGCATGAGATTGACTTAGTGCCAGGCACTAAGTACTGTACCACGCGGCAGTGGCCGCTTCCGAAGGAGCAGGTTGACGTCATCGACGCCTTCTTCGCGGCAAAACACGCCGCTGGCATGGTGCGCGAGTCTAAGTCGCCACATTCGTCACCGACGTTCTGTGTGCGCAAGCCCAATGGGAAGTGGCGCATGGTGCACGCATTCAACAAATTGAACGCGGCAACCATTCCGGCGTCGACGCCTATTCCTCGGAAGGATGTGTTGCAAAACAACATGGCTGGTTGCACGATCTTTAGTGCACTCGACATGGTCGACGGCTACTATCAACTGTTGATGCGCGAGTCGGACATTCCGCTTACTGCTGTGAGCACTCCCAGCGGGATGTTGTGGGAGTGGTTGTTCATGCCCCAGGGGCTGTCCAACGCACCCGCCACGTTCAACAGGCTCGTAACGCAGCTCTTCAGGCCGATGCGGCAGTTCGTACAGACGTACTTCGACGACATCTTCGTGCACAGTCGTGCGTCAGAAGGGAAGACGGCCGTCGAAGCCCATCTTGGCCACCTCCGTGAGGTTCTATTGTGCATGCGCGAGAATCGCCTCTATGCGAACATCAACAAGTGTATCTTCGGAGCCGATGAGATTCCCTTTTTGGGCTGCTTCCTTGGGAAGGACGGTGTCCGTGCGGACCCGGAGAAGGTGTGTGCCATTGCACAGTGACCGGTGCCCGTCTCGCAGAAGGACCTGCGTAAATGGCTCGGCCTGGCCAACTACTTGCCCAAGTATAGTGCCAATTACGCCGAGATGGCAAGGCCACTAACGAATCTTCTCAAGAAGGATGCTGTGTGGTCATGGACCTCTGAGGCTCAACAGGCTTTTGAAGCCATCAAGGGTAGCCTTCAGAGCGCACCGATCCTGGCGCTACCCGATGAGGAGCGCCCCTTTAGCGTGGCATGCGATGCATCTGACTTTGACATCGGCTGTGCCCTGCTGCAGGTGGATGCCGAAGGCAGGGAAAGGGTGGTGTCTTTCCAATCTCGCCAATTGAAGGCGGCTGAAAAGAACTACCCTGTCCACGACAAAGAGCTCTTGGCGATGAAATACGCCTTGGTCAAGTTTCGGGTACACCTGTTAGGTCAAAAACCCTTCGTGATATACACAGATCATGCCTCGTTGAGGACGGCGACGTCGTCGCCTCACCTCTCTCAGCGCATGGCGCGGTGGCTCTCATTCTTCGCTGAATATAACTTCACGGTGGAGTACAAACCGGGAAAGCAGAATGTCCTAGCGGACGCGCTCTCCCGGCGGCCAGATTACGAGTTGGCACATCTGGCCTACCTCGAGTCACCGCTCTATGAGCTTATTCGCGAGGCGTATGCCGAAGATGGCGACCTTGTAGGTCTAGTGGAGGCACTGAGTGCTCCAAACAAGGCCGTCGAGCTCACGGCGCGGCAACGTTCACGTCTGCACCGCTACTCGGTAGCAGAGGGCTTACTCTACTACCAAGTAGACGAGGGCGACGAGCCTCGCATTGTTGTTCCGAACGACGAGGATCTACGTCATCGTGTCCTCTACGAGGCTCATGACACGCCGCTTAGCGGTTATCTGGGGCGAGAGAAGACGTACACGTCTGTGGCCCGCAACTTCTGGTGGCCCCACATGTACAAATGGGTACGTAAGTACGTACAGACATGTGAGACGTGTCAGCGCGTCAAGCCTGCGCCCTCGGCGTCAGCTCCTTTGATGAGCTTGCCGGTGCCGGCGGATTGCTGGCGCTCTGTGAGCATGGACTTCATCGAGCTTCCGGCCGACACGCGTGGCCACACTGGCATATTGGTCTTTGTGTGCCGCCTTAGTAAGATGGTGCGGCTGGCCGCTGTGCGGAAGAGTGTGACTGCGCCTCAGGCGGCTCAGATCTTTGTGGACAATGTCTTTCGTAACCACGGCCTCTCCGAGGCATTCGTGAGTGACAGGGACCCGATATTTGTGTCCCACTTTTGGCAACACCTCTTCCGCCTGCTAGGAACGAGGTTAGACATGTCCACAGCGGACCATCCTCAGACCGATGGTCAGACTGAGCGGGTGAACATGGTTCTGGAAGACATTCTTCGTAGTGTCTGCGCAGCAGAGCCCACGAAGTGGAGTGCGCTTCTTCCACAGGTGGAATTTGCGCTCAACAATGCAGTGCATTCGTCCACGGGCTTCACTCAGTTCTACGTGAACGGACTGCGGCGCCCGCGTACACCGCTGACGTTACCCCCAGTCTCGAGTTTGGGTGGGGGAGAGGCTAATGCCGAAGACCCAAGGGGCCTTAAAGGCCTACGAACGTCCGTGAAACGGAACCTGCTCTCGTTTATCGAGACTGGTGAAGCTGTCAGACAGCGCGTACGTGACGCCATGGCCGCTGCCCAAGACACTCAGAAGGAACACAGTGATCGCCAAGGGCGTAAGAACACGCAAGTGTTTAAGTTGGGAGACCAAGTCTTATTAAATGCCAAAAACCTTCCTACTCAGGCAGTCTCCGCTGCAAACTGCGACCTCGCTTCGTGGGGCCGTTCACGGTCATCGGGGTCCACGGCCACGCCTACACGTTGGATCTACCATCATCCATGGCCACGCACCCGACGTTCTACGTTGGCTTGCTCAAGCCCTATCGCCCGGCGGAGGCTGTTGAACCTGAGGAGCCGACTGCGTCGCAGAATACTGCTGGAAGGCACTCGCCATCATCCGGACGAGCTCTTCCGAAGGAAGCTGGGCAGGAGCAGGCGCAGGAGCCGGATCAGGAGCTCGAGCCGCTACGCGGCGAGCCGCTTGCGCCTCCAAGTAACCCACACGGTCGTACAGATCACGGAACCAGGCGAGGTGCCTCTCCAGGCTCTGGCGTACCCGCTCGTCGATCTCCTCGCCTTGCGAACATCGGCCACACAAGCGGTCAACGTCACCACCAAGCTGCCGAGGCAGATCTCAGACGCGATCCCGCAGGGTGTCCAAGTCCTGTCGGACATCCCGGAGCTTCTCCAGGCGGGACTCCGCATCTTGGACTCGAGCGCGAAGCGCCACCATCTCGGTCCGCTGACCATCCAGCAGTCGCTGACATGACTCCACCCCGGAGAGAAGACCCTCCAGGTCAGGACGGGAGCCAGTCGGGCGACGCTGAGCGTCTTGGTCAGAGACCACTGCCGCCGCGGGCTCCGCCGCCTCTGCTTGGTAACGAGGGCGTCCTCTACTATGATGTCGAGAGGCTACTGAGGCGCCGCGGGCGTAGCGGTCAGTACCAGTACCTGGTGAAGTGGCGTGGCTACCCGAGTAGTCATAACTCATGGGAGCCTGGGGCTCGCCTCGAGGAGGACTGCGCCGACCTCGTGGCCGCTTTTGAGTGTGACCACGGACCTGGTCGGCGCTGACAGGGCCAAGAACACTCTTAGGCTCTATCGCCTGCGACTGCCAAGATTTCTGAATCTTCTGCAGCACCTCCTCGAGGATGACGCCCGACATGGGTTTGTGGCGATCAAAGAATCGACCGGACCTAGTGTCGTCAGCAACCATCTTCGCCATGCGAAACCGAAGACGACGCTGAGCCAGCCAGTCAATCCGATACGGAGAGTTCAAGAACTCGGGCTCGGGGTAGCCCAAGTGGTGCAACCACCCCTCGAAATCCGTCTCGTTTCGCTGACGGGTCAACCCGGTGTCCACCAGGAGCACGACCGGACACTTGTCGCACTGCGGCGCGCCTGAGCCAGGCATTCGACTCTGGCGAAGGTGCTCGCGGTACTCGTCCCGCGTCCAGTATCGCAGCGCGAGTAGTTGCTCGCGGGTGCGAGGAGCGTGGGTCTCGCGGTCGCGTTTGGCCCCCACCACCTGAGCGGCCTCCTGACGGGAACGATCGGCCACGTGTTGCCGATTCTCCGGCTGAAGCAGCTCAGGAGGGACTCCCTCATCAATACCAGCGTTGGTGATGACCTGGGGCTCTGACACCTCAGCAGGCGGGTCGTCTCGGCGAGGCTTGGACTCCTCCAAGAGTCGGGCGCGTTCCACCGCCACCACAGTCTTGGGAGACATGGGGCTACCCGGGTGGATGACCTGTTGGGCATCAGTGATCTGCTTGGGGGACCACTCGACCTCGCCGACCTCGTGGGCTATGTCGGGCTCCGACCCCGAGGACTCGTAGTCCACTTCCTGAGACGGGTGTGGCGATGGGCTACGCCCCTGAGGGGAAGCCACAGCCTCCTTGGCAGGCGCCGGAGCTCGAAGAGCCTGCGGGGCATCAGCCACAGGTGAGTGGCCGCCACTGACATACCCGGGGTTCGGAGTGTCCGTGTCGGACGAGTCGCTGGACACCTCCTCATAGGGGCCGGGCAGCCGCACATCCGTGCGCCTGGGCGGCAGCTTCGGCGTCTTGGGGTCCTCCTTTGTGGAGCCCTTCTTCGCTGGAAGCTGCTTTGCAGCGGGCTTCCTCACTGCAGGCTTCTTCGAGGCAGGTTTCGACGAAGCAGCCACCATCTTCGGCTTCCGCGTAGGCTTCGGTGACGCAGGCGCCTTCGGCTTCGGCTTTGGCTTCGCCTTCGTCTTCGCTTTGGTCGTCGCGACCTTGGGCTTCTTGGACGCGGGCAGCGTCTTCGCTCTGCCCGCCTCCTTCGCCTCCTCCGCATCTTTCGCAGGCTTCTTGGATGCCGACGCGGCCTTCGCCACCTCCGGATCGCCCGGGTGCTTCTTGGGAGCAGGCGCCGGAGGCTTCTCCTCCATGTCGCTTGAGGTAGCCGTGTCGGCGGGGGTCTTGATGGGGCCTACACCCCGAAGGGTGTCATGGGCGGGCCGCACGATGATCCGGGTCTCCGTCGTCATGCCCGGTGGGCGTAGGGGCGTATGCGAGTGCTCGGTTGAGCGTGAATTGCAGAATGAGCTGGTGCTCGCGTTTCCGCTGGATTCCCCGCTGGGAAAGGTGCTTCCCGTTTGGGTGAGGGAGGGTGTAATGGGGCCAGGATTGGCTAGTGACCTTTTCAAGGAAAAAGATGTTCTCTAGTGTGGACCACACTGACTGGGTATCACCCACTATGATGGGTACGGTGTACCAGTGATCCTTATATAGAGTGTTCACGGTAGTGATCCTTATATAGAGTGTTGACGGTAGACCCCCCGATGTACTGAGTTAAGTTAGCTCAGTCGTACTTAGGACGAAGACGCACGGGAGCCAACCGCTGAGGAAGATCGCCATTTAAACAGGGATTCAGTATGCAGATAGAAAGCAGTAGATAGAACCCTTAGAGTGTTATTAATACAAGACAGTTTAACTCTAACCTTCAAGTGTACAAGTCTCCTTAATACTCGGTATTAGAAGGAGACCGATAAGGCAGGGCCTTTTGTACTAAGAGCAACAGAGACGCCAGGCGTCTGTTGTGGTTAGCGTGTTACGCTTCCTCTTAGCTATTGTGCGTGTGACCCCCGTCACACCAGCGGTATCAGCGGTTACGATGACTTCAGCGGCACCCGTAAATAGAGCGACGCCAGCGCCACCACAGGGAAACGAGCCCAACAGTAGAGGAGGGGACTCTACTGCCGAAAGCACCACATCACCCCGAAGAAGAAATGCGTAAGGGCCGACGTACAGCAAGAAGGATGCAGAAGACGGCAAGGTGCCGAGCCGATCAAGAAGATAGCGCTCGTACCGTGCTCACCCAAGATCAGCAGCTGTCGACTGGAGGACATGCTCTAACCAAGGGGGAGAGTGGTGAAGTGGTTCTAAACCGTACTCCAACCAAGGGGAAGAGCGGCGACGCAAATGCGACGGGTAGCGACCAGAGGCGTGACAAGCCAAACGAGTCTGCACTGGGCAAGCGACGATGTCACCCGACGAAGCAGGAGGAAGAACGGCAGCTGATACGAGTGATGCAAGACGTCGCAGCTGGTGGACAAGAAGGAGACGATGGGTGTGCTGAACCCTCAGTCAAGGGTGATGCAATACGTGTCACGGCATTACGTCTCAACCGGAAGAAGGAGGAAAAGGGACGGCAGTGGTGAGGTTGGCGAAAACGGTCAAGCTCGCAACGAACACGCGTAGTGTGGTTAGCGTGGCCGTGATGTCAGAGGATGGCTCCACCCGTATTTTCATACCAAAACCAAGCACGAGACACCACTTGTTAATGGCACCAACAGTGAACGTCGTTAAGAATGGTGTAGTTCGTGTGGTTGCACTTAACGTGGAAGGCAAGCGGGAGAAGTTGCCAGCCCGAGAAGCGTTAGGCTCGTGGATACCGATAGATGAAACGATGCAAATGCTGGCGTTGAATGGCGACCTGGAGCATGAGCGCGTCGCTGCGTGGATCTCCACGCTGAAAAAGGAAAACGCACCCCACTGAAGGATGAGAACCAATTGGATATCGGGGATATGGAGCCGAGCGACCGTTCGTTTTAAGCTGAGGTGTATTACAGTCATTTAGAGTCCCTAAGGACCTAGAAAATGCCCGACCCTCTGATGCTTACAGATCATCTTAGGGTTTGCTAGCTACCGCTACTGGTGCCAGCAAATGCGTACCAGCTAAGGTGCGCCACGACGAGCGGAGGCCCGGCATCCGTCCTCCTGATCCGGGTGAGTGTCCAACCAGTGATCTACGTCCGCTCGGAGGGCGCGATGACTGATGTCCATCGCGAAGGCAGACTTGCTACGTCTACAGCAGTTACCTGTGTGCTCTTCTTGGTGTCCATGGCCAGGTTGGCTAATCCGTCCGCCGTCTTGTTGAAGTGGCGTAAATGATGAGACCAGGAGGACACCATCAGTCGATCCGCAAGTAGTCGGCATTGTGTATACAGTCCTTGTAGATGATTGGCTCGAGGCGTTTTCCGCTTCCGTACCTGCGTGAGAATTAGATGGCTTTCACCGACGCCGTGTACTCCCAACAGCTTGCACCTAGCAGCATACCGTAGTCCGTTAAGTAGCCCACGATATTCAGCGATGTTGTTAGTCGTCTTCGACGTGTAAGAGACGCTAGCCATCCACATCACCCGGGGCGTGAGCGTCGCCCCACCTAATTGCACAATGACCGTTCCCGCACCGCCAGGCCCAGGATTTCCGCGAGATCCACCGTCGAAGAATAGCAAAGTGCGCTTGGCGCCGTCAGTCTGATGGGGGATATGTGTCGTTTCCGCCGAGGGTGTTGTCAGCGCCAAGTGACAGGCACGTGCAGCCGCAACCAAAGGCGAAGGCGCATTCATGGCAGTGTTGTTGATCCTGATTGTCAGGTAGGCCGCTCGAAGCCTGCCATGTAGTACCGCAGCCGCCCGTGTTGCCGTCGCATTTCTACCGGATCCCGATACAAACATCGCCGTCGCCATATCCCTTGGAGTGTAGTCACTACTCCGAGTCGCCAACACTGATTCAGGATAGTGTAGATGTGGGTGCGGATGGAGTCTCGCGTGGCTTCGGTGTCGTGTCCGTGTAACTCGTCTAATAGCGACCACATGCCAATCGGTACGCACTTCAGTTGAAGTCGAAAAGTGGATGAGAGTCGTTCGGACGAGTCGACAACACCAAGTGCCGTCCACGGCGCATAGAAAACTCCCCATTGACAGGTGACCCCCGCACATGTCTAAAACGTGTGTGAGGTGTTAACCGCAACATGCAGGCACTCGGCAACTGGGCACCCTAGCAGTCTGCGTGTTGAGTCCCACCAGGCGAAGGCTTGAAGTTTAATCGAAGCAAGACCTGTTCACTCCAACCTGTGGCTCCACTGATCTTCCGAATCGTTTTCCAGGTAACTTTAGCAAGAGCGCTGGCAATCTGCGGGTGTTCCAAGCTCCACGCACTGGCCCGTTCTGCAACGTTGCGCGCACCGTGTCGGCTGGGCCTGGCAAGCACCGCTCGTTTATAGACGTGTCGAGGCTGTTTCTTGTCCTGTCGTTAGGCACACCATCCTGTTCAGCCGTGGGTGGGGATGGATACTTCGGATGTTAACCTCGTTGGCGGCGAATGCGTTTAGCACTCTCGTTGCCGCAGGTCTAGAGCAAACCTCCACCGTGAATGGGTCCCACCGCTGAGCTTGCCACGCTGAGTGATACTTTCGTCAAGCCTTAGCCCACGTAAAGGCTTCTTCTTGTGCGGGGCTCCATGTCCATACACTTGCTATGCTCAAAAGGCTCGTCCGTGGCGCGATGCGTGTGCCGAATTCAGGCACGAATCGTCGATAATAACCCACAAGGGCTACAAATCTGCGCACTTGCGCTTCGTATGCTGGTCTGGAAACTCGACAATCGCTTTGATTAATCGACTGGTCGGTTGTATCCCTTTCGTGTTCAATTCATACCCAAGATATTCCATCCACGTGAAGGCGAACGTGCAGTTCGGCGGCTTCAAAGTTAGGCCAGCTTCAGTTAGTCGCTTGAGAACCACTGCAAGCCCCACCACATGCTGAGCCACTGTTCCTTTCGTGAAGATAATGACGTCGTCGAGGACCGCGAATCGAACACACCTCCACTAAACGCCGAAGCAGACTTAGACCAGGCAGTGAATCCAGGTTAGTCCTCGAAGTACAGAATTCAACAGCCGCTGAAAGGTACTGGGCGCATTGCATAGCGCAAAATGCATGCGGCAAAACTGAAGCAATCCTCGCCGCGTGGTGAAGGCCGTCTTCGGCCGGTTTTTCGCTGCCACTCCAAGCTGCCAATAACCAGAATGCAAATCTAAACTCGAAAGTCGCATTGATCAATATAGTGCCTTGAGAGTTTCGTCGATCCGCGGTGATGGGTACACGTCCTTGGTTGTGACCGCGTTCAAGGCGCGGTAGTCTATGCAGAAACGCACACTATCGTCCTTATTCTTTACGAGGACTACTGGAAACCCCAGGCACCCTCGCCTTCTCGATCACCTTGTTCGCCAACATGTCATCAACTTCCTTATCTATCACCACATTTTCCGTAACAGCACGCCTGCGGCGTCGCAACATTATCTGCGCCGTCTCGCCAGTATTAATGTGATGCTCGTCATTGACCTTGGCCAGAGGTGGGCATCCGTCCTTCTTTTCCACTGTCTCGGTAAACTACCGCAGCAGCGCGACGACTAAGTCCCGGTCGCCCGCCCGTGGAAGGCGCCGGACTCACTTGGTTATGCAGTGCTCGCCTGCCGTACCACCGCACCGGTCGTCTCGTGAACGACATCGTCCACTGGACCCACGTTCGACCCGGCCGATTACGGTTAACCAAGGGGTAGCGGGTCGAGGGACAGGAAGTACGTCGACTCCTTCTGGACATCCTCGCACACTATCCTGAGCTCGTGTGCTTACGACAGATAATTCAAAACGGGTATTGGGGTAGTGTTATCGCAGGATCAGGGCTTCGGTGATCAGCCAGTAGCCTATGCCTCCAAAGTGAACAACGCGACGGTCGCTAAGTACAGTATCTCCGAGTTGGAGCGCCTCGCTGTTGTATAGGCAGTGCGGCTGTTTCGACCCCATCTGTACGGACGTAGATTCACGATCGTGACGGACCATATCGCACTCAAGTGACTTAGGACAGCGAAGGAGCCGGCTGGACGCCCGCATCGTTGGGCACTGACTTTGCAGGAGTACGACTTTGACATTGTATATCGGCCAGGCAAAGCGAATAAGGTATCTGACGCATTATCTAGAGGACCAGCACCCGATAGCGAAGACAAGGAGCATAATGATAGCGATACCGCTGACGATCCAGCTATCGGAAAGTTTATGCGTGGAAATGAAGGCGCATCAGGCGTAGTGGACGCTGCCAGGGCTGCCGATGCACATCCGGAAGACTTGACTATGGACACCGGGCATGATGATGCGGCAATGACCAGGGATGAAGTGCTTGACGACGCTGCAAATGACACCGCTCGTGAATTGGTAGTGCAGCGGGTTGAGGCAGCAGACCTGAGAGTTCTGCAGTTTACAGACACCGACATCAAACGGGAGCAGGCCAAATCAGTGATGGTGCGAACATTGGTGCAGAAGGGGGCGTATCGGGGGGAAAAGATTATCACCGACAGTGACAGAATGGTGTATGTGGAAGTAAGCAACGGCGAGAAAAGGGTCGTCTTACCTACCGTATATTGTGCGTCGGCGTTCAAAGAGATGCACGACAGCGTATGTGCCGGACATCTGCGTGGACCGCAGACATACGAGCGATTGAGCAGACTATACTGGTGGCCACGCATGCGGGATGCTGTACACGGCTGGGTGTCAGCTTGTCAAGACTGCGGAACGCGAAAAGCCCAACCTAAATGTGACGAAGTACGCTCGAATCTCAGGCCCAGCGGACCCTTCGCTCGGCCGCCGTACCCCCTCCGCACCCATCAAAATGGAAGTTGATTGGAGGAAATGTGACCAGCTGGTTATGTGACAACTCGACACCGCCGACTCGTCCCCACTATGACTGACAGCTCAGAGGAAACAGCTCGCTGAGCCACCGGACTCTCAGCAAACTCCGCCGAATCTAGCTAATCTGGCATTGATGGATATTCTGAGTCCAGTCGAAGTTCAGCGAAGTCTCTCTCAGTCTATGAGGACTCAGCGTAGTGGCGGTGGACGTTTGGAGACACTTCAGTTGGCGCCTCGGCGGAAGCTCAGAGGCTCAGAAGAGATGTGGGCGATGGGGCGCTGGGAACAGTCGCTGCGAAGAGGCGGTCATCAAATGATTACTGATCACAAATCAGGCTCGACCCATGTCCGAACCCATATGACGCACTGTCTCATTCCCGTGACGCGCACTCTTCAGCCAATCAGAAGCGTGGAGTGAGGAATAATCACGGGTCTGCCGACATGTGATCAGGAGGTTGCTGACATGTGATCACGAGATTGCTGACGCCACGAGTGACTTTAACGAAGCTCAGCCAATCGCTGAGCTCAGACCCAAGTGGAGACGCTGAGCGCCGCAGGCTCCTGAAACTAGGACAACGCTGAAGAGCCGCACGCTGAATGGACTGCAGGCCGCTCGCCATAAAATCTTTCTGTCTTTGTTTGGGTGCGCTCCGAAGGAAGCCGAGCCCCCCCCCCCCCCTTGATAGGTATTTGTTTGCATGTGTACAGTATTAATCAGAATCGAATTTTCCCCGAAGACCGTAGGCGTTAAGTGTGTTGCTGCGGAAGAGGGTGTCTGAGGAGACTCCAACGAAAACCCAAGCCCCATATAGACCTTGTGGGTTTACCTCGGTGTGAAGGGGTACTCATTTGGCTATTTCATTTCATTACACGTCGACAGGTCGAACTAGGCGACTGCACTCAGCGTGTATTTCATATTTTCGGGTAGATGGTGATCTACTCTGAGGTTTCGGCAGAGCAGTATCTGGGATAGTGGTTCTCAGTGCTGTTAGGAGGAATTCGTGTGGCGCTGAGCCTGGGATAGTGGTTCTCACCTCGGCCGTTTCGTCTACGGTAAGACGTAGTGCGCGGAAGTCCCAGGACGCAGAGGCGAGAACCCTGGATCAAGACAGGCTCATCCCGAGCCAACTCTCGGAGCCACCCTAGGTGTGTGTGTGTGTGGGGGGGGGGGTGAAGATCTGTGTACGCGGCTCTCAGCTGGAGCCACCTGGAAGAAGAGGAGATACAAGGAAGACTGGGTCTGCAGTCTTGGAAGAAGCAGACAAGTGCGTGTGGAAGTCGTGTCTACATTAAGAAAACCCCGGGGCAAATCGGTTCAAGACACGTGCGAGCGAAGGCCTGTTGAGCGGGGACCCGGCTTCGTTTGGAGAGCATCTGAGGACGACTGGACAAGAAACAAGTGGACGTGGTCGGCTGACGTCTGGGCCCAAAGCGTAGCCCCAGCAAGAACCGTCTAGGGGATCGCAAGGGACGCGCACACGCCGCGTCAAGCCAAGAGTCCAAGTCCGGAGGTGTCGGCCAAGTCTTCGTCGAGCCCAGCAGAGGTTATTCAGCTGAGACTCTAAGACTCTGAGCCCCTCTGAGCTTAGGTTCAAGGACTTTCCAATACAAGTTTAGCTTAAGGTATATTCGGGACACTGGGAAGTTACCCGCACCTCACCACAAAAAGCAGTGGTGCCGCCGCTGCGCAGCGTGCGCACCGGAGATGTCTGTGACCGCTGGGCGATCGACGTGGCCGGGCCGCTGCCAGTCACGGCGTCGGGCAACCGATATGTGATTTCCACTGTTGAGTATACCACAAGGTATGCTGTGGCTGCAGCTGTGTCGGAACATACGGCGAAGTCAGTCGCACGCTTTCTGATGGAACGGGTAGTGCTAGTGTACGGCCCGATGCGCGAGCTAATGATGGATGGGACACCCGAGTTCGGAAGTCAAGCTATCGGGGAGTCGCTGGTGTTGATGCAGGTGATGCAGGCAACACCGGGGCCTTATCGACCAAACTTACTTGGATTAGTCGAACGGTTTCACCGTACAAGGAAATCATAATCAATCTGTACGTTGATGAACAACAAGACGACTGGGACGACTTTCTCCCGAGTGCTTTGTATGCTTACAACTCGCCCAAACACGCCACACACGGGATCAACCAAACGAACTAATGATGGGTCGCAAACTGAGGGCACCAGCTGAACTACTAAGGAAGACCCGGTTGGTACATCCCCACGCTACGCTACACGAGTATCATTCTGTACTCTTACAAGACCTGCAGACAGCGCGGGAATTGGCAGCAGTGGCTCTACAGAAAGAACAAGCGCGTCAGGCAATGTATTACAATTAACGCAATGTGCGGCGCAGAGCAGAGTTTAGGCCTGGGTAACTGGTGTGGGTGTATCACCCCGCGCGAGGGCCCGGGGTCATGAAGTTTGGGCATCGCTGGCGAGGCCCTGGTCAGATTGTGGAAGCTGCGGGATATGATCATTTCCAGGTGAAGATGCTTGAGTCCGGACAAGACATTGCCACTCACTGCTCGTTCTTACTGTCTTATTATCACCCGACGCATCTGCTGGAGCAAATATCTGTAGACATAGCTCAAGACTTACGCGAAGAAGCAATAGCTGCAGCTGATATCGACCCCGAGGACGAAGCAGACACAGCACCAGAATTTGCGTTGCAAGCAGACGACAGGAATAGACTGAGCGCGCCACTACCACCAGTAGCTCAGCGCAGTGAGGTAGCTGAAGACCGCTCATCAAACGACAATTTACCCGCACCAGAAGAAGCGCAGAGTCGACAGTCGACCCCAGAAGCAAGCAGAAGCGACGACGTCCGTCGCTCGAATCCGTCCCCTCGCCACTGAACGATGCTGCTGACACACGAGAGGAACCCGGACAACTCACACGACGGAAGCGGGGCAGACGTACAGCCGTCAGATCCGAGAATACATCAGCAGACTCCGTGTCAAGTCGTACGAGGGCACGGATACGACAGGAGCCCTACGCTGCTGGGACCAACGTCAAGCAGACTCGTGATCATAGCCCTGTGTGAGCACTCGCAGAAGGATCAGTACTGAGCCCATCGGACGAGCTGCAGAACCACGCGAATCGGAACAATACCGAGACAAGGGACCCGCGCCAGTCCCACCAGATACACAACAGGGCGCACGTGCAGAAGAAGATGAAGAGCATGCTATGTATTTGCCGGACGAGGACGCAGAGGAACGGACAGCTTGGTGTCGACTCGGCCACAACTTGCAAAGCTGCAACCGGCAGAGGTCATGATGGAGTGCAGACGACGAAAGTACCGTACCAGCACTGGGCGATACATATTGGAGTTTGAGGTGCAACGGTTAGGTAATCGACCTAATGGGGGCAAGGCCGAGCGACTCTCGATTAATTAAGCTGACTACGAACGACTATGGAAACAAGGGCGAATGCGTACAGAGATTGACAGAAGCGCAGCGGACAACGAAGAACCCACCGGCTCGCAGTTTGTGGCAGCCGGAAACGACGCGATTACGGCCAGCAGACTGGACAATGCATGCGTCCCCGCCGTCATCGAATTGGTACTTCCCACCACGAGGGGTGCCACTCGAATCGCGGGCAATTCGAAGCCAGGGGAAGAGAGTAAGTGTGATGGCATACTTTGGGCGTGTCACGCACAGCGAGGAGAAGCAGCGAGGACCAGGGCAGAGTACAGCAGCGAGGACGCAGAAGACATGGAGACCAGCAGCGCGGACACGGGCGACAGGTCAAGATCGACGGGCCGAGATGGCACGGGTCGACCCGCCGGCGATCTTTCTAGCCCGCCACTAGAAGATCGTGCGTGCCGGAAGGGTCACAGCAGGACGGATGGCGCCGCCGCGGTATACTCAAGGGCAGTAGCGGGGCAGCCGAGATCTTTGCGCGAACGGCCAGGAGTGACTGTGAACCGTCGCTCGTTGTCGTCTCCGAGGAGCCGCCGAGGGTCGAGCAGACAGGAGGAGATAGGAAGCGAGCTGACAGTCTTCAATCTGCAGCGGAACGAGCAGACTAGGAAGATAAGCTGCAGCCCACCCAGTTGGTGGCGTGCAACAGAAGCAATAGAACAGCAGTTGAAGCTAGCCAAAGAACAGTCACAGGACAGCAGCAGCGTAAGGGAGGCGCGGATAATCGGTGCAGGCGTCGCGAGTGTGCAGGAAACGGGTATCTGCAGCCCCGTGTGGTCGTATCCATACTCAGCAGAAGCCACTGTGGAGCGCCATCAGGCACCAAGAGGTAGTTTAGCCCTCAGTACCAAAGCCCACGCCGCAGCGCCCCACGCGACCAGAGATCTCCGACGTCCTGCACCACAGCAAGTCGCGCAAGGATCGCAGTTACCAGGCGTCGTGCATATTTCACGTTAGTGTAGATCAGAGGCTAGGACAAGCGGCAGCTGTAGCCATCGGACACCGTCCCCTGATCAGGACAGGACTGACGCGTGAGCAAGCTGTAACAGTTGAGGAGTGCCAGCTTACTTGGTGGTCATACAGAGGCCTTCCAACACGGGAGGCTCCAGCAGATAATCGAGGAGGCCTTTACGAGGCTCGGCCCAGTGGCCTGAACCCAGGATCAGAGAAAAGAGAAGGTCAGAAGCCGAAGCAGCAGAAGAAGAGGAAGACGCGAGCGATCTACGGGAAGCAGGAATAATCAACAGACGAGAATAAGAAAAGAAGAGACCACTGCTCTATTTGACAGGAGCGCAGAAGACAAAGAAGCAGAACCAACCGACGCAGTCGACGCAGACGCAGAGCTTGCCAGGCGTCCACAATAGCCGCAACCATGACGGCCAGGGATGAGCGTGCAGCTCGACGATCCAATACACCGACCAGTGGTGCAGCATCCAATACGGTATTCTCAAGAGGCCTAGCTATTTCGCATGTTTCTACAGCTTATTCACAGTTTTGTCAACTCCAACATGGATGAGTTTTGTCCCAAATATCCATCCGTTTTGTCCCCGCTATCCAACTCTTGTCACTCGAAACGCCGCGGAGTCACTAGTTGAGCCCAGTGTGGTGAGGTGCGGGTAACTTCCCTGTGTCCAGACTCAGTCGACACCTCCGAACTCGGACTCTTGGCTTGACGCGGCGTGTGCGCCTCCCTTGCGATCCCCTAGACGGTTCTTGCTGGGGCTACGCTTTGGGCCCAGACGTCAGCCGACCACGTCGACTTGTTCCTTGTCCAGTCGTCCTTGGATGTCCTCCAAACGAAACCGGCTCCCCGCTCAACAGGCCTTCGCTCGCACGTGTCTTGACCCGATTTGCCCCGGGGTTTTCTTAATGTAGACACGGCTTCCACACGCACTTGTCTGCTTCTTTCGAGACTGCAGACCCAGTCTCCCTTGCTTCTCCTCTTCCTGCAGGCGGCTCCAGCTGAGAGCTGCGTACACAGGTCTTCACTCGCCCCCCGACCTAGGGTGGCTCCGAGAGTTGGCTCGGGATGAGCCGGTCTTGATCCAGGGTTCTCGCCTCTGCGCCTGGGACTTCCGCGCGGCACTCAGACTGAGCACTGCGTACACAGGTCTTCATTCGCCCCCCCCCCCCCCCGACCTAGGGTGGCTCCGAGAGTTGGCTCGGGATGAGCCGGTCTTGATCCAGGGTTCTCGCCTCTGCGCCCTATGACTTCCGCGCGGCACTCAGACTGAGCACCGCGTACACAGGTCTTTACTCGCCCCCCGACCTAGGGTGGCTCCGAGAGTTGGCTCGGGATGAGCCTGTCTTGATCCAGGGTTCTCGCCTCTGCGCCCTGGGACTTCCGCGCACCACGTCTTGACGTAGACGACACGGCCGAGCGGGGAACCACTATCCCAGGCTCAGCGCCACACGAAATCCTTCCAACAGTACTGAGAACCACTATCCCAGATGCTGCTCTGCCGAAACCTCAGAGTAGATCACCATCTACCCGAAAATATGAAATACACGCTGAGTGCAGTCGCCTAGTTCGACCTGTCGACGTGTAATGAAATGAAATAGCCAAATGAGTACCCCTTTACACCGAGGTAAACCCACAAGGTCTATATGGGGCTTGGGTTTTCGTTGGAGTCTCCTCAGACACCCTCTTCCGCAGCAACACACTTAACGCCTACGGTCTTCGGGGAAAATTCGATTCTGATTAATACTGTACACATGCAAACAAAGACCTATCAAGGGGGGGGGGGGGCTCGGCTTCCTTCGGAGCGCACCCAAACAAATAAAGAAAGATTATATGGCGAGCGGAGGAAAGATCATCTTGCGCGCGGCCTGCAGGCTTGTGTCGAACGGAGCTTCAAAGTGATAGTGGCTCGCAAACCAGCGGCGCGCAGCACTTCCACCTGAGACCGGGCTTGATGATTGGACGGGTCGCGTTAAAGTCGCGCGTGGTGGTCAGTACAGTAAGCGCGGTCACTTCCGGTACTACCAAAAATAAATAACCCGAACGGGATGATATAATCACTTTAGAAAGGGTTTTGGCGGCACTGTTTTGGCGGGAAGCACTGCACACCAGCCATCGCGAGGCTCCACGCGCCAGTCATTACCACTTCTGTGGAGCCGTGGAGCAACCATATAGCGCAGTACACTCATAACTCGAATTCAACAGAACATGGAAGCCTGGCTGAAGATCAAGCAGAAGCGGGGGCTCATCGAGAAGGCAGCGGACTGTCCTGCTATGACCCAGGATGAGTTGGCGGCGTGGGCGAAGGTGACCTACAAGCTCAAGCGTGCTCCCGCGCAGACGACCGTTTCCGACATCCTCAAGAGAGCTCGCGTGATCATGAGCGACGACTACGGTGATGGCAGGAGGCGCAAGCCCCTGCGCGTGACGTCATTGGCGCTGGAGAGCGAGCTCTGGGCGTGGATACAGAAGCTGGAGTATCAAGGCATATGGCTCTCTCGTGAGCTCATCCTAATGAAAGCCCGGGATATACAGAGAGCCCGTTGTGATGCTTGGGAGCTCACCTTTTCGGATGGATGGCTAACGGCTTTTCAGAGAAGACATGGGCTGCGTTACCGCCAGCGGCATGGAGAAGCTGATTCAGCGGACCCGGCAGCTGTTGCACTCGGTCGGCAGCAGCTGCAGGAGCAGACCGATCTTTACGAGGCGAAGGACATCTACAATATGGATGAGACGGGCCTCTGCTACGCGATAGCACCCGCACGGTCTATTTGTACTAAAAGCGCGCGCGGTGTCAAGAAGAACAAAACAAGGATCACCGTACCGTTGCGTTGACGGCGAACGCTGACGGTACCGACGCGCTTCCGCTGCTTTTTTTTGGGACGTGCAAAACAGCCGTATTGCTTCAAGAAGCGCTCTACGGAAGAACTGGGGTTCAGCTATCGGTCGAACAGCAAGGCATGAATGACAGGAGTTCTTTTTCGGGAATGGCTGCTCAATTTGGATCGTGATATGCGTGCGTGTAACCGTCATATCCTGTTGCTACTTGACAATGCATCGTCCCATAATTTGGGGTTTATTGTATGTACTAACGTGCGAGTAGCGTTCCTACCACCCAACACGACCGCATATTTACAGTCCATGGATGCTGGAATCATTGCTGCGTTCAAGGTAGCATTCCGCGGAAGACAACTGCTCTGGGTCTACGAGAAGATCAAGCGCGGAGACAAGATCGACAAAAACGCGTACAAGATTGATCAGCTGCAAGCGATGCAGTGGAGCAAGGAGATCTGGCATGATCTACAAGGTAAAGATACTGTAGAGAACTGATTTCGCCATACCGGCATTAGTTTTAATGCAGTCGATGAAAGGAGCAAGAATGTTGATACCAGCTACGGAGATGATGTCGACGTAGATGAGATCATCATTCGCGCTTCACAGTTGACCTTTAGATTCCCTTCACTTTAATATAACACATCTTAAGATAAGGTCGGACCTCGATACCGGAATCGAGCGCGCTTTCTGTAATCTCCTGATCACATGTCGCCCAACCCATGATTACGCCACTTTCCAGGTCTGTGATTGGCTGAGAGGTGTGCGTCACGGGGATGCGACATTGAGTCATCTGGGTTCAGCCGTATGTCGAACCCGATTTGTGATCAGCAATCATTTGATGACCGCCTCTTCGCAGCGACTGTTCCCAACGCCTCATCGCCCATGTCAATCTGAGCCTCTGAGCCTCCACTGGAACGGAACGTGATGTGTCCTCAAGTGTCCAACTCCACTACACTGAGCCTCCTGAGATTCAGCGAATCATCTCTGAGCTTTGCTTGGTCTCAGAGTGTCCTCCAAAGTTGGACAAATTTGAACCTGGGGAACTTCTGAACCACCATGAGCTTAGCAATCAGTCCGCTGAGCATCCGAGCTGCTCGTTGAAACTCAAGGTGACTTGCTGAGCTCGTGTGCACACCTTTGCGACAGCTGAACTCCATCGTGATTAAGCCAGACACTTCTCCGCTGAGACTCACCATCTTCAAGACCATGACTTCTGAGCTCCGTGAACCACTGCTGATGTTGCTGAACCTCGACCATCCTCGACCTGGGCACTTCAAGCTGAGCGCAGATACCTTCGGCATCACCACTTCTGAGCTCAGCGAACAGGCATCGAAGCCGGGCGAGCTCAGCTATACGTGACTCACAGACTTCCAGCACATCAGGATCGCTCAACTGCTTCGGGCCGAGAGTGAGTAACATCGGACTCACCGCTATTGAGATCAGCAAGTATCCACTGACTCATGGTAAGCTCAGTCATACGTAGCCCACAGACGTCCAGACTCGGCGGCTTCAAGGCGTCGTCGCTCAGACTCCATTGCAATCAGCGTGATCCAGAGGGGCCCATTCAGAGCAGCTGAGCTAATGCGGACTCAGCTCCAAATACCAGCACGACGTAGTCAAGACGACTCGCGTGGGCACCTTAGTAGCCTTGGGCTAAGAGCTGAGACTCCATGTGCTGACTGGCGTCTTGGGTACGTGCTCCGAGCTAATCACCGAACTCGACGAGGTCAGCTGCTGCCAGATCTCCTGTAAGGCTAAAAGGGGAACAAAGCCAATCGATTTACGGAGTCCGCTACAGAATCTGAGTGCACTTCGTCACACCAGCACACCCACATCGCCTCCAGACTGGAAGATTTGGTCGAGCGACGTCACTAACTCGTTACCGAGAAAAATATTAATTGTACATATTTCGCTGCGTCTGTTTTCCGCGGATATCACCTCTCCAATCGCTGTGTCCCCGTTGATGTAGCAGTACAGCGGCATTTTCCCCCACCAAACTCAGTGCTGCCAAGAAAATATACTGCTCTCTGTCCAAGATCACCGTGCTGTGAGGTCCCCAACCCTCTTCGAAGACCATGAGCGAGCTCCGGCGATCCACTTCTTGGGTCCACTGCACCGCACACCCACATATCGCGATGGGTACCGAGTATCATCAATCTCAGAACCTTTAACCGTATCTGCAATATCCAAATGCGGTAGCCATTTACCAGTCAAGTCACCATGCCAATGTACAGGCGCTTGTCGACCTCACAACCTGTCGAAGATTCACTTTGCGTGCTCGGCAGTGTGGGATGTGTGGAATGGCTTGAACGTTTTCGTATTCGAGATACTAGATGTCTAGAACCAATGCCCCAACTGGTGTAAGCGGTCCCTGAACTTGACATACACGAATTCAGGAGTTTTCTGGCCGCGGTAAACCGACCTTGCGCAACCCCACCGCCTGACTGGAGTAGATCATCATGTAATCCAGCTGACAAAGCTAAGGGGGGCAAAATGCAGACGTGTTTAGCCCACCGTCCATGCTCGAGGGCGTGGTGAGGCGGGATTAGCTCCGAGCGGCAAAAATAAAGAGTGGGGAGCTATCTGAGCTAGATTGCTGGTGCTATTTCTTCTCCGAGATCTGGCTGCTCTCTGGTCAATCAATCTGCTCTGAGATTTGCCTCTCTGGTGAATCAATCTGCTCTGAGACTTGCCTCTGGTCGGACAATCCGCTCTGAGACTTGCCGTCCGGAAATCCAGATATCCCTTTGAATATCTTCCATTTTCGCGACGCAAGACATCGTCCAGTAGGGGGCAAAATGCAGACGTGTTTAGCCCACCGTCCATGCTCGAGGGCGTGGCGAGCAGCCCCAGTGAAAATGCTTGCCGTGCTCGCGAGCTTGGGCGATCTCGACTAATTGGTGACGACCATCTTGCTAGACAATCCGACGGTGGACTTGGCTGTAGCACCGGGTACTCGCCAAAACAGTCGTTTATCCATCGACCCAGCAGTTTGACGGAGAGGCTGTCGGCGGCCCCACTCGATAAGGAGGTTGCACCCCCAATGCGAATTGAATGAGTGGAGTAGTTTCGTTTTGGCACCCCGATGATTGCTGCGAGATCCTTAAAATTTTGCGCGACCTCCTCGGCCTTCAATTCAGCACACAAGTACGGATGCGTACCGTATCCCAGGGCACGCCGAGCTAGGTGTAGATAGCGTAGCGCCTGTCGTGGGCAGAGGAGTGCATCACCGCTCACGTGCATGGTCCTCCAGGCACATCTCCCGTACTGATCGTTCTTGGACCCCGCCAGGCCAATCGCCACTGAACTTGCACTGCCGTAAGTTGTACGCACACCTTCCGGGTTCGAAAAGAACGCATCGCTAGTTTTCAAGCAGTACAGAGTCCTCTGGGACCCGATTCGGAGAAATTCAGACCGCCGGAGTAGCAAGAAATAGCCCAGCAGGACGGAGCCCCATAAAAGGCGATCATGAGGCCGAGCGAAGTCGAGGCGTCGATAGAGCAGCCGAAGAAAAGCCGGCGCGACTGGCTGCTTTTTCAACACGGGATCGGACATGCACTTGATGCCACGTAATGGGAGCTCCATGCTAGGCGATGTAACGAGCACATTGTCGCGGTGCCTTCTGTGATACCAACGGACACTTGCGAGGTTTAGTTGAATCGTGCTATACTTATTGCCTCGGTGACCCTGTTTCCATCCATAGCGCCAGCAATAAATCGCGAAAAGGCCCAGCTTCTCATTGGCGCCTTTGGTATCATCCTTGAGCCACTTAGACCACTTCATAAACTTTGAGAAAGAGCACTATTGTTTCCAATGGGCTCGGTACTTCGTTGCGATAGAGTCAGCAATGAGTTTTCCTCGGAGTATCGTGCCCAAAGTACCGAGAGATCGTTGTAAGGCGGCCTGACCTGTACCTGTGTCCACCCAGCAGCAAGGTTAGTCCACGTAGCGTACAAGGGGTGGGATTTGTTCCAGGCACGCGACCCGGCATCCGCCATCACATTATGAACGCCTCGCACGTGCTTGGCCGAACACACAAGTGAATACTGGAACTCGGCCAGGGAGAGGAGTCGGTTGTAGAGCTGGGCGAGCGGCTGTCGGCTGGCCCGGCGGGTGGCCCACGACACTGCACTGGTATTATCAATTCAGAAGACTACGTGAGCCCGCCGCTCCGTGTGTTACTGTGCCCATGTCGGACCCCAGATGAGGGTATCTAGCACCGCACTCTGCAGCTCTCGGGCGTTGAGCGATGCGTTGCGAGTAAAGTCTTCCTTCATTTCCGGTGTATACTGGACTCGAATATACTGCTTGAGCGCAGGCTCTAAGACTCGTAGACCGTCGCCCGAAGCATCCATGTGCACGTGCACGATGGGCAGAGTCAACTTGTCCCGATACCCCGTTAAACCGCTGCTGCTGCTGCTGCAGGATAGCCAGAATTCACTTCAAGTCCTCTTGCGCCGGGTCGTCAAGGCGGCGGTGCCCCCGGCGACCTAAGGCAGATGCCCGCTCTTGAACACGCTGGTAGAAAGCGGGTGCGTGTGGGCAGGATGTCGCCACGTGGCGGAGGCTGCCAAGTAGCTTCTGTCGGGAGGTCTTCGAGACTCGGGCTGCGGAGAGAACGTCATGGAGCCGGTTCTGGGCCTTCTCAATTTTCTCGAGCGGCATCGTACCACGCCGGATTGTGTATCCCATAGGAGTCCGAGAGTTCGGCCCTGCCCCCCCCCCCCATTGCGTGAATTTTCTCTTATTGATTGCCCTTGGACCCAACACCGTTGTCATTGCCCGTCGTAAAGTCAAATTGGCGACAGCGCAGCGATTTCCTTCGTTCACCTCAACACATGTATGGTCGTCGCATCAGAATGACCCCGCAAGGGCTGGGACTAGGACAGCATTAGGACCCCCCCTGCTCGTATAAATCGTTGATCAGAGCCCCTGGCACAAAGTACCAGGCTGGAGACCCACACCATCCAAAGCCGCATGCCAAGTTGATGACAAGCAAGTCAACTATCACAAACGCAAACATGTGAACGTGGTCAGCATGAATGGGGACGTGATGAAATGCGCATGCGACGTCACCCAGCATTAACATGATCTGAACCCGTGGGTGGTCTCGTCGTAGGTTGAAGATCTGTCTGGCAATGTCACCAGGCGGGCTATAGGTGATCTCCGGCCAGTTCGTTCGATCCGTAAAATCGTTGACTGAGCTGCCTTCGGGGAAGGAATAGTCGTTGATGAGACGGATGTCCGGCCCATCCGCACCCGCCTTGTCAACGACCCCCACCGGCGAGACGAACACCTCCGGTCACTGGTCTAGGGCAGTGCTCTGCCTGCACTACGAGATACCGTCCGTCCCTTTGCCCTTTACGTATGTGCTGCCACACTTTCAGCAAATGACATTTGATCGAAGTGTGGTTGGCTGACCGCCCCTGTTGCTGTCCCGGTCGTGTGGGCAGCCATTCGGGAACCACGCCGTGTGCGATCACGTGGTTCCAGCGATGTCATAGCTCATGTACTGCTGGGTTAAGCGGACGGGGAAACTCGAATAGATCCTTGTTGGGTCTCGGATCCGCGTCTGCCTGCCCTCGAACGGGCAGCACGAAGTCCGGTAGTGGAAGGCCGGAGGACGTCGCCAGGTTGGAGAGGAACGCGACTTGCGCCGCGTAGACTTCGTTATTGTTTGCCTCAATTGGAGGCGTGCGCAGGCCATATGCCTCCGCAACTGTCTCAAGGTTAACCACGGTCTCGATTCGCCAATGCTCGCTCAATCATCTCAGACTATCCGTGTATTTCGTGTGGGCAGCTAAACGCTGCTTTCGATCGTCATTAAATCCCAGCTGTTTTGTAGATACTACTCGCCGGCTGGTTCTGAGGAAGTTGAGGAACCGAGACCCCCTGTTGTCACAGGTCTTCAAACTCAGGAGCGAGTCCGCCGAATCGGGTCGCGATATAATCTCTCACTTCTCCTGGCAGGTGAGTGGGGAGGACATGGGCACGCTTGTTCGAGAAGCACTTCCCGGTGGCCGCGTTGATAGATACTTCATGCCTTCCGTGGGTAGCTTGGGTAACACTGTGACGGGCGTCCCCGGGTCGAACAGAATGCTCCACCGGGCTCGTGCCAGACGCGGTCGATTTTCTTGGCATATGTTGCGTCAGCGATGCTAGTTGGGCTTTCTGCTTATCGTACAGCAGTTCGGATAGGAGTCCATCCTGGAGACAGAACTCTGCTTTAACACGACCAGCCGCGCTTAAACAATCAGAGAGGACCTGGCCTCGAAATTGGCACAGCTTCATGTTCGCCCACAGCAGTAACAGCTGCGTCGTGTCGAGCTCGGGGTCACCGCCGTCCCCGAATGACTCAACAAACTGTACAAGACTGCTAAGCACTTCAATAGTAGTCTCATGGTAGAAGCTGGGGCCAAAACGATGCAAATTCCCGAGAGCGTCCAGTAGTTCGCTAAATTTGGGTTGCACATTGACAGGCTGAAGACAATTTTTTCGAGAGAAGTCAGTCATGTTCACTATCGGTCCTGCGCTTGCCGCCAATGCCGATCGGGTAAAGCGCGCAAAATGCATCACGGATAGGCCGCGCACGTGAAATCCAAAGTCATATGCGCCTCGTAACACTGGAGGGGTCCCATGAAGGTGCGAGCCACGTGCCTGCTGCTCATATTCAAGAATTCGTTGTACATTCTTACCTTGATGATTGGAGTGCCCGATCGCATCGTGGATCTGGCGCTCAATGGCTGTCGGGCGAAATGTAGCTGCCGACCTCCCGCGCACTTCTTGTGTAGCGTCCGTGTTCGATGTCGGTTGATCCGACCTGGATGTCAACACCTGGTTCTGGCGCTGTACCGCGAGTTTGTCCGCCCGTTCCTCATCCGATGATAGTAAGACAGACGCCTCAGATTCTGAGTCATCACTGGGCGTCTCGATCACCCGTTTCTGCCGCGAGTGAGAGCGAGTTTCCTGTATCGGTTTGCTCGCCGCTTTGCGCTTTGTGAACCTGCGGGGGGTCGTCCCAGAGGGCATGCTCGACCCGCGTTTGTCCTTTTTGTTTAGCGCGCACTCTAGGACGTGCTGTCGAGGAACCATAACCACTGCTAACGTGTCCGGCTTAATCATCGTGACCAATTCCTCGGGAATAAAAGGTACCGACAAGGCATTCGCGACTTTGGTTGGTAAACTTCCCCGGACCTTTGCGCACAGCGTGCTCATGCCGTTCATGGTGGACAAAAGTTCAACGGCGTTCAGCGCGGCGGAGTTGACACTCGCATCAGGTTGAAGAACGTAGTTGAACCAATCAACTCGGATCACATTGGCGGGTTCCCGAAGAACGACCTTGCACGCCCCCTCGCGTGTTGAATGTACAGGCGCGTGTCATCCCCTTGTCTGCTATAGCCCGTAACCACACCGTAGACCCATGTGTTCATGTTGACTCCATCCGGTTGAATGAACGCAATTGGCTTCCCGACAAACGATCCAGGCCAGTGCACGCTTTCGTTATTGGCAACCATGCGGCGACGGAGAACACCAGCGTCGAGTGGGTCTTCCACGTCCTCGTCGCCTCCCCCGTCGGAGGGATCGATGGTCTTGACGTTGACCTTGGACCCGTCCAGACGAACGACCCGCACGTAACGAAACTCCGTAAAGACCGGAACTTGGGTTGGTCCCACAAACGCGAGAGGGCCGACTGTCACCTCAGGAGGAGTCATTAGATCCGAGCGGCAAAACTAAAGAGTGAGAAGCTATCTGAGCTAGATTACTGGTGCTATTTCTTCTCCGAGTTCTGGCGGCTCTCTGATCAATCAATCTGCTCCGAGACTTGCCTCTCTGGTGAATCAATCTGCTCTGAGACTTGCCTCTGGTCGGACAATCCGCTCTGATACTTGCCGTCTGGAAATCCAGATATCCCTTCGAATATCTTTCATTTCCGCGACGCAAGACATCGTCCAGTAGAAGGCCCAGAACCGGCTCCATGACGTTCTCTCCGCAGCCCGAGTCTCGAAGACCTCCCGACAGAAGCTACTTGGCAGCCTCCGCCACGTGGCGACGTGCTGTCCACCCCCACGCGCTTTCTACCAGCGTGTTCAAGAGCGGGCATCTGCCTTAGGTCGCCGGGGGCACCGCCACCTTGACGACCCGGCGCAAGAGGACTTGAAGTGAATTCGGGCTATCCTGCAGCACCACCAGCGGTTTAACGGGGTATCGGGACAAGTTGACTCTGCCCATCGTGCACGTGCACATGGATGCTTCGGGCGACGGTCTACGAGTCTTAGAGCCTGCGCTCAAGCAGTATATTCGAGTCCAGTATACACCGGAAATGAAGGAAGACTTTACTCGCAACGCATCGCTCAACGCCCGAGAGCTGCAGAGTGCGGTGCTAGATACCCTCATCTGGGGTCCGACATGGGCACAGTAACACACGGAGCGGCGGGCTCACGTAGTCTTCTGAATTGATAATACCAGTGCAGTGTCGTGGGCCACCCGCCGGGCCAGCCGACAGCCGCTCGCCCAGCTCTACAACCGACTCCTCTCCCTGGCCGAGTTCCAGTATTCACTTGTGTGTTCGGCCAAGCACGTGCGAGGCGTTCATAATGTGATGGCGGATGCCGGGTCGCGTGCCTGGAACAAATCCCACCCCTTGTACGCTACGTGGACTAACCTTGCTGCTGGGTGGACACAGGTACAGGTCAGGCCGCCTTACAACGATCTCTCGGTACTTTGGGCACGATACTCCGAGGACAACTCATTGCTGACTCTATCGCAACGAAGTACCGAGCCCATTGGAAACAATAGTGCTCTTTCTCAAAGTTTATGAAGTGGTCTAAGTGGCTCAAGGATGATACCAAAGGCGCCAATGAGAAGCTGGGCCTTTTCGCGATTTATTGCTGGCGCTATGGATGGAAACAGGGTCATCGAGGCAATAAGTATAGCACGATTCAACTAAACCTCGCAAGTGTCCGTTGGTATCACAGAAGGCACCGCGACAATGTGCTCGTTACATCGCCTAGCATGGAGCTCCCATTACGTGTCATCAAGTGCATGTCCGATCCCGTGTTGAAAAAGCAGCCAGTCGCGCCGGCTTTTCTTCGGCTGCTCTATCGACGCCTCGACTTCGCTCGGCCTCATGATCGCCTTTTATGGGGCTCCGTCCTGCTGGGCTATTTCTTGCTACTCCGGCGGTCTGAATTTCTCCGAATCGGGTCCCAGAGGACTCTGTACTGCTTGAAAACTAGCGATGCGTTCTTTTCGAACCCGGAAGGTGTGCGTACAACTTACGGCAGTGCAAGTTCAGTGGCGATTGGCCTGGCGGGGTCCAAGAACGATCAGTACGGGAGATGTGCCTGGAGGACCATGCACGTGAGCGGTGATGCACTCCTCTGCCCACGACAGGCGCTACGCTATCTACACCTAGCTCGGCGTGCCCTGGGATACGGTACGCATCCGTACTTGTGTGCTGAATTGAAGGCCGAGGAGGTCGCGCAAAATTTTAAGGATCTCGCAGCAATCATCGGGGTGCCGAAACGAAACTACTCCACTCATTCAATTCGCATTGGGGGTGCAACCTCTCTATCGAGTGGGGCCGCCGACAGCCTCTCCGTCAAACTGCTGGGTCGATGGATAAACGACTGTTTTGGCGAGTACCCGGTGCTACAGCCAAGTCCACCGTCGGATTGTCTAGCAAGATGGTCGTCACCAATTAGTCGAGATCGCCCAAGCTCGCGAGCACGGCAAGCATTTTCACTGGGGCTGCTCGCCACGCCCTCGAGCATGGACGGTGGGCTAAACACGTCTGCATTTTGCCCCCTACTGGACGATGTCTTGCGTCGCGAAAATGAAAGGTGTTCAAAGGGTTTGCACCTTCAAACATCGCACTTGGGGGCTGCAGTCAGTTCATTCAAAGCGGGAATGGAACTCCAGCCGAGGGGTGCGGCGTGGAGGGTTTCTCGAAGCAAATGCTAAACTGACCTACCAGGCTACCTCGCTATACTTGTGGCGCTCACAGCCAACAGTGTGTGTAGGCTGCTCTATGTCGGCAAGCGCTTTGCAAAGCGAGATTTTCCTCGACTGCAAATCATCCATTTGCACCTTCAAACATCGCACTTGGGGGTTGCAGTCAGTTCATTCAAAGCGGGAATGGAACTCCAGCCGAGGGGTGCGGCGTGGAGTGGCCCCTCGACGGCAGCGCCGTCCAAACAGCTTTGACATTGACTGCATCTGCAGCCACCATTCTTGTAGCCAGATTTGAAATAGTCAGACCATCCACTCGCGTGTATTGCTCGTAGCAGTCCGAGCCCCAGCGACCGAAGTGCTTGATTACGAGACGACCGACTCCTACCCCAAACATTGCGGTTGCTCCGCTGCTGCGCATCGAATGCGTTCCATATGCACGCGGATCTTGGCCTGCTCTCGATGCGGTTTGCTTGATGGCGAGAGTCATGGCTGCTGCTGTCAGAGGCGTCCCGAGGATCGTCGTACACAGCAGTTCACCATCTTGAGCTTGTTGGATCTGGGCGAGGCGAACGAGAGTCCAGCAGGCTCGAACTGGGCACAGCCAGCGGACACCCGACTTTCGGAGCGTGCGCGTTGCGCCGACTCCCTTCTGATCAGCTTTTCCTCCGCGAAAATGAATCGCGACCAGCGCCGACTCTGCACGCGTGGTCGCTAGTTGTCCTGTGGCCGTCCTGAAGCTGATGTCACGGCATTGAATGGCGTAGTTCTTGATACGGGTGTTGTCCGCCAGGTATTACGATCGCCTTAGCATAAAGAAGAAGCCCATGACCGCAGCCCCCCACAGGACGCGGTCATGGGTGGAGTCGAACTTGAGCTGGGAGCGCATGCATCGGAGCAAGTCGACGGTGAACGGGTCTTTGCGCTGGGGCGGTGGCGACAGCCTTGACATCCCGCGTATGGCCAGTTGGTGACCTTCGTGGAGGCCGACCGGGGAATCCACAGAACCGTCGATGAATCCAGCTGAGATGGCCAATCTTGGACAAAATGGTGCTGGCTGAGTTTCCTCGCGCCGAAGGAGTGGGTCGTCAGAAGCTGAGCCGAGTCCTGTTGTCGATCGCCTGTGAGCCACGGGGGGGGGGGGGGGGGGGGCTTGGGTGCTACACCAGGAGTACCATTGCCGCCAGGTCGCCATGTATGTACGGTAGCTTGAGTCGGCCAGTGCTCGGGATTGAAGTTCGCTGAGAATGATTGATATATCTTCCGGAATCGAGGCGGAACGGGTGTCTGCGTCCAAGAACCAGTAGCGTTAGTTTAAAGGCGAGCAAGTCGATCAGTGTGTTTCGGGAACCGGCATCTGCTAAGGTGTTGCATTTGCCCGGCCGATGACCCGCCGATACCCGGAAACGTTGAGCGGACTCGCACAGGTCGATCGTGCGAAGTAGTTCTTGGGCAAACAAATTCTCGCTGTGCAGGATGTTAGTCCACGTGACCGCGCCGGTGTTGTCGGACCAAGCCCTGATGTGTATCATCGTCGACGAGCGGGGTTCAGAGTAGTCCCCACCCAATAGCACCGCAGCTAGTGCGACGCAGAGCAGCTCCCGTACGTTGATGTTGAAGAGATGACCACCTTCCGTCCCACGAATCATTGAGCGTTCTTGGTCGTCGAATGTGAGCTGGATAAAGCGCTGCTGGGCTGGATCCGCGACCGCTAGCCCGTAGTCACTGGCATCCATGTACCAGTGGACGTCGATTGGGGGGTCCTCACCAAACATTGACGTAGGTAGACCAGACCATACGCCATGGATCAAGATCTACTGGAACCATTGGAGATCTAGGCGAATGGAATCACCGATAGGAACTCGACCCCGGGACGGAGCGCGCTTTCTGGCCGTGTGTACGCGCTGGTAGAACCGTTTTGCCGACCTGAGGATGCACGTTACATGGCGGAGACTCCCTAGGAGGCAGTTTAGGTCGTGGCGCGAAGTCGTCGATGCGCGCTGGAGGTTTTCACACGCGCAGCAGCTTTGTCCAGCTTGTCACGTGGCATTGCCACAGTCCTTGCGTCGGTGTTGAACTCGAGTCCGAGCACTTCGATGTTGGTGCTTCACGCGGAAAACTTCGCCTCGTTAATGGCACGAGGGCCAAGCACCGCCATCATAGCGAGTCGGAGACACGCTTCCGCCGCTTGTAGCCGTTCAGCAGTGTCCGGTTTGACCAGGATATGGTCGTCCACCCTCTCGTAGGGGAAGAAGATTTCTCGATCCGTTGAAGTCGTGTCGCCGAGTATTGTCGCTGGGCTCTCCCGGTCGACGATCCAGGAGATGGCACTACCAAAGATGCCGTAATAGGCAGGGGAACCCGTCCAGCCGAAAGGCGCGGACATATCGACGATGAGTGCCCGGCACTGTGGAATCCGTGCGCCCGTCCAGCGGACGTGTCGACTGGCCAGCATAAGGTGACGGAAGGCGCCCTTTACGTCAACTTTCAAAATCCAGATCGTGCGCCCGGGAAATCTGGCAGCGCACGCCTCGATGCGCCGTGCAATGGCGACGACATGACGGTAGTCGATCGGGGGGAACTCGGATTTTGCAGATGCCTGTTCGTTGATCGACCGCGGGGAAACGGCAAGTCGTGGATGAGCCGGACTTCAATGCTGGGGTCGATGTCCTTCTTGGCGACTGCGCCCAAGGGGCTCACGTGCACGTTTTTCCAGCGTCGCAGGATGGTGTCGTCGAGCACGAGATACTGGCCGGCATCTTGTCCGCTGCGGATACTGCGCAGCACTGCGTGCAAGTGCCGGTTGGCTGACTGGTGATTGCCGGGGACGGCTTGGCGTTGGGACCCCTGCACTTGCCACCGCGGGGAGATGCCTACGGCAGCAATCTGGCAGATAAGATCGCAGTGTGGATATCCGGCCAAGAGCCGCCGAAGTCAATCTGGGCATAGTGCTTTGTTTGGCCGTGGGTCATCCGTTGTTTGTCCCCGCACCAGCTCCACAATTTTGACCAGGCTGTGACCGTGCTGAAGAGCAAGCCGAGAGAGTGCGTCCTGCATCGTGGCGTCTAGCGCGTGATTATCCGGCTTGACAGGCGGGTTCTTGTGTTGGAGATCGCTAGCTCTGACGCCACCTGCGACCGATGTAGTGGCGTCAGCAACGACCTGCGACGCTGGAGCGACTTCTCCATCAGCCCAAGATGAAACCCACCATGAAACTACCCATGCATATTAGGCTAGAGCAGAACTTCCAGCAGCCCTCATACTAACTCACTCTACAATATACACGGTGCGAGGCACCCCAACAAGGAGCGACCTTGTCAAGCGCTCCCTTCAGGTTATGAGCCCAACAGGCTCGCCATCTGCAGCGACCAGTGAAGATTTCGAAGACTCGCGAGGCGATCACGAAGGCTTTGAAGAGTACGCGGAAGCACGAGGTGCTGACGACATTAACGAAGAGGAACGACCTCGACGAGTGAACCGACTTGGACTCTCCGACGAACTGCACTTCGACCCTTCGGATCAAGAATCAATGGAGCAGCACGACCAGCTTCAGCTTATCCTCCAGTTGCAGGGTGAGCTGGCCGAGATGAAGAGGCAGTTCACTACGCGCGGACGTAGCGCTCCCTCCATGTCAGATACCAGCATGGAAACAGCACCTCCGTCGCCAAAGAAACCCAAAATCAAGGATGTCCGCTGCTCGAACTTCAAGGGGAACGAGGTTTACCCTGGACTCGGAGCTGGTTTCGAAACCTTCATCAGCGAATTCGACCACGCCATAAGAACTGAGACGCTCGTGAACGGCTCCACCTGGACCGACGAAATTAAGGCATCGGTGATTGTCAACTTCCTGGAAGGGAAAGCGTCCAGATATTATCACAAGAAGAACTCCGAGTGGCAACAACGTCACGATGGTGACAGTATGCCGTACCCAGAAGTGAAGCGTGCGATGCGCGCAGAGTTCGGCTGTAAGTTAAACCAACTTGAACTCAGCACAAAAATGCAGTGCAACAAGCGAGAAGGTGACTCGTGGCATGACTATCTGGAGTACTTGAATTTCATTGAGAGTCTCATGGAGGGTGACCAGACCAAAATGGTCATGGAAGTATTTGGCAACCACGCTTGCCCCGAGTTGGCTGCCACACTCATATCGTCGGTACCCGAAGACACTTCAGACTACGTACTAGAGACTGATCGGATGAAGCGACTACTATACAAGCTTAAAGGAGACGGCCGAAACCACGGTACCAAGCGGGGTGACCGAAAAAGCCGCCACAACGATCGCCACAGCCACAATGGGCATAGCGATCGCGCTCAGGACCGAACCGGTCGCACATCCGATAGCAGCTCGTGGCGTAAGTCACTGTCCGGAGGTGAAAACTCAGAACGACGTGCACATCATTCACCCAGCGGGTAAGCATTTGGCGCAACAGAAAGCCGAAGCGAAATTCGCTGTCACGTATGCGGTCAGCCCGGCCACAAGATATTTTCATGTCCAATTGTGGAGCAAGCGAAACAACTAGCGTCAAAAGGATGTGCAAACGTGACTACCGCGAGTGTGAGTGACGACGAAGCATCCGGGGACTCTGAAGATGAAGCATCCGGGGACTCTGACGATGAAGCTTGCGTTTGGATTGCTGCTAGTGATTCTGCTAGTGATTCTGCTCGAAATTCACACGAACCAGTATCGACGAACGTGTGGACGGTGGACTCCGGTGCTTCTCACCATCTCTGCACAAACCGCGACCAATTTTCGCGATTGAACCAGCACTTCTCTCCGTTAAAGTGGCGAATGGCAACGTCGTTGTAGCCACTGAAAAGGGAAGCACTGTCATCAATACGAGCACAGGTGGAGTAACGCGAACCATCCTGCTGAAGGATGTATACTATGCCAGCGGAATCGACAGGAACCTGATATCGGTCGCCCAGCTCACAGCACGCGGACACACATGCACGTTTGGTAAACGGCGGTGCGTCATCAAGTCTGAGTCTGGCAAGACGATTGCTGAGGTGGAAAAGTCACAAATGAATGGACTTTGGTCGGTAGGCCTTGAGTATGGTGCAGCCTCCTTCGCTTCTATGACGACCTCCTCTCTACAGCAATGGCATGAACGCCTTGGGCATGTAAACTTCCAGGATCTCGTCCGTATGCTGAACAAAAATTTGGTCGGCGGCATGGTCGCATCCAACAGGAAAATCGATTTCTGCATGAGCTGCGCCGAAGCAAAGCAAACCCGTCGAGCAAAGAACAAGCATGACACGTCTTCTTCTGCTCCGACAGATGAACCCGGAGCAACACTATGCACGGACTTGAAGACGGATATGACCCCGGAACGACTCGGCAACAAGCACCTCCTTACTATTGTGGATCATGCTACGAATTACAACCGGGTGTACTTGCTTCGTAAGAAGAGCGATGCGGAAGGTCATTTGGAAGACTTCATCAGCGAGTTCGAGCGGCAATACAACGTCAAGGTGAAGGTGATTCGATCCGACGGAGGTGGTGAATTTGGCAGCAGCAGACTAGATCGATTTCTCCTCAACCGAGGCATTCGCCACCAGTCGACTGAAGCTGGAATGTCATCATCTAATGGAAAAGCGGAGCGTTTTCATAGAACTATTATGGACTCAGCCAGAGCGATGCTCTGGGCGTCAGCACTGCCTCAAAGGTACTGGGGCGATGCCGATCTCTATGGAAGTTATATCCGCAATCGTCTGCCAACTCGAGCAAATGCGGACCACGCGTCCCCAATAGAAGTTCTGTCAGGCCAGGTACCTGATGTCTCGCACATACTCAAGTTCGGCTCCAAATGCACGAGCCATATCGCCCATGCCACTAAGCGCTCCGCGAAGAAACGCGCAGAGAAGGGAGTGGTTATTGGCATCGACCCTCTCAAGAAGGCTTACCGTGTTTACATCCCGAGAACCAAAAAGATCATCTCAACAACCAACATCCAGAACATTGACCGTCTTGATTCACGAGCTGTGGGGCGATACATGGACGCCATTGACGCTGACCACAACGAAGATAACAACTCAGCGCGAAATGAGGCGCCTCAGGAGCAGACCAACAACCAAACAGCAGCTTCTGATGAGCGAAATGACGACGCCGGAAGTCCCGCAGAGCACCATCAGCTCACGTCACGTGCAATGCAGGAGGAGCTGAAGGCTATCTTGAAAAACGCGACGTGGACTGTCGTTGACGTGCCTAGCGAGGGCAATCTAATAACTGCGAAATGGGTATTCAAGCTGAAGTTTGACAGCAAAGGCGATCTCGAGAGATTTAAGGCCCGCCTGGTTGCTCGTGGCTTCAACCAGAAGTACGGGATCGACTTTGATGAAACCTTTGCGCCAGTCTTGAAAATCTCAAGCTTGAGACTTCTGGTTGCGCTGGCCTCATTGTGGCACGCCGTCATTCGACAAGGAGACGTGCCCAACGCATACCTCCGAGCTGATCTGGACAGACCGATTTTCATGCAAGCACCTACAGGATTACAACTCCAACGAGGGAAGTGTCTGCTGCTTCAGAAAAGCCTGTACGGCCTTAAGCAGAGCGGCAAACTTTGGAACGACACCATTCACCGCTATCTGCTCGAACTTGGCTTCAAGAGAAGTCAACTCGACCCGTGCTTGTATTATAGGTGGTATGAAGGCAAACTTACGCTGTTGGGTCTCTATGTCGACGATGTAGTCGTCGTCAGCCAGAGAGAAAGCGATTCCAACTGGACGATGCAGAAGCTTGCCAAACAATTCCAGATCAAGGACATGGGTCCAGCAAAGAAGTGTTTGGGAATCAACATCGAGCAGAGCGACCGGGGCATCTACCTCCACCAGACAGCCAATATTGATAACCTGCTGGCCAAATGTGGCATGGAGAACTGCCGCCCGGTGACAACCCCAATGGAGTCGACTAAAAATCTTCATAGCGACGACGACGAACCCTTCTACGACAACAGCAGCATGCGTGAGACGATTGGGTCGCTCCTATGGATAAGCAACTGCACCCGCCCGGATATAACGATGTCTTTGAACTACCTGGCTCGTTCTGTAGCCATGCCTACAAACGCACATTGGGTTGCAGTCAAGCGTATACTGCGCTACCTGCGAGGCTCACGGGAGATGAAGCTACACTATCCCCGATCCCAAGCTCCTCAATACCACGTCGATGCTGCCATCTTCAGCGACGCTGACTGGGTCGGCGACAAGGACGCCAAATCAACGTCGGGTGGACTACTAACCATCAATAGCATGCCGATTGCCTGATACAGCAAAAAGCAGTCAACCGTGGCACTTTCGACTGCAGAAGCCGAGTATTTTGCCGGTGCGACCGCAGTGCAAGACTGTTTATGGGTCAAGCAGTTAATGTCAGAGGTCGGACTGAGCAGCAAGGATGGCGGAGTCGTACTCAACATCGACAACCAGGGCGCTATCAAAAACATGGAGAATGATGTCACCACCGCACGCATGAAACACATCAACATAAAGTTTCATTTCAGACGAGACGCGATTCGCAAGAAAGACATCCGCGTGATCTACTGCCCCACCACTGAGATGAAGGCCGACTTGCTCACCAAACCACTTGGAGCAATATTGCATGGACGCAATGTGGCCATGCTCAAGCTCACCAATTCGCACCATGACTAACACCAATGCCGGCTGGATCAGTCGAGGAGGAGTGTTGGAGATCGCTAGCTCTGACGCCACCTGCGACCGATGTAGTGGCGTCAGCAACGACCTGCGACGCTGGAGCGACTTCTCCATCAGCCCAAGATGAAACCCACCATGAAACTACCCATGCATATTAGGCTAGAGCAGGACTTCCAGCAGCCCTCATACTAACTCACTCTACAATATACACGGTGCGAGGCACCCCAACAAGGAGCGACCTTGTCAAGTGCTCAAGTGCGCTCCCTTCATCTTGATGGTAATTCCGTGTCGCTGTAGGTGCAAACTCAGCCTGCGTGCCCGATCGCGTTCGTGTTTCTGCAAGTCGCGCTCCAGCACAGCTTGTACCCACGTGGGGGAAACGGAGTGTATCGTGGACGCCGCCTCTGGTGGGGTTGAGTCTTGGTAGGCACTACAGTCTCGTGCGGGGCTCGACCGGTGTGGCATCTTGCACGACTTCCAGTTACTCCGGTCTCTGGCGATCACCATTGTGCGCGTAGGGGTGACGATCAGAGACTGAGGCTCTGACCGTACCGAACGGACGTGCAGCGATCGCGCGGGTTGTGGCTGCGTGTCAGGCGACAGCTCTAGCGAGGACTGGGGCCTCGCAGTGGGAGCGGTCGTTACGTAGGGGAGATCGGGTCCTGACGGAAACGGGGAGCGGGTCGTGGGAAGGGCTCCGCGGGGACAGAATGACTGGCGGAGTTTTCTACCAGGTTGCGCTTGTACGAACGGGCAAAAGGGTTAGCTGTATTGCGTGGCTGGGTTGATTCCTTGATCGCGTCTACAATCTGCACAGTACGCTCATCTTCTGAACCGGTGTCCACCATAACGTCAGCGCACCGAGCGTGTTGCGAGTGTCGAACCGACTGTCCAGGCCGTGTTTGACCGACACGACCCGGACTTCTTCACTTGTCGCTCAGCATTTTGCAGACACCGCCGAGGCGAGACGTGAGTAGTTACGAAGCTTGGGTGCAATGGATGCTGGCACAAAGTGGAGGCGGTTCTTGAACGGCAGTGGTCCGGGTCATGCGGGTTGCAGCCGCGTTGAGAGATATAGTGGAGACAAACCTCCTTACCGTCTGACTGGGATACTTGCCACAACATCCGCGGGGATTCTGCGCTCTGCTGCCAACGTGCGACGGCGCCGTATCACTGGAGGCGAGTCTGACGGATCCATGGGGCTTCTGCTGGGCGCCGCAGGACCGCGTCATCCTTGCATGGTGCGGTCCCCAAGAACCGCAAAGAGGAGAGTGTGGACTTCCGGGTTTGCCGTGGAGAACCACGAGGCTGCTTCCGATCTGTATGCCGTTCCGTCGTGAAGATCTCGCAGAACCGCACTGCGATACTTCTCCAGCGTCGCATCGATCCACAACACCAGGATAGGTAACTCGTCATCGCGGATCTGCTTCCAGCCTTTCATTGCGAGGACAAACTGGTCCAGCGCCTCCGCTACTGGTACGGTCGTAGTGTCACAGAGATCTCGAAGCTGCGTGTCGATGCGCTGAGGTCAGCCCAGGTGCTGGGCGTCTCCGGCTTTGGCGCCGATACTTGGTAGTCCGACATATCGACGATACCCGGGGCCAGCGAACGTAGCTTGTCCAAGAAACCAACGCGCTTGAAATGCATGATTGACAGCCCGTGTTTGCCGAACGCGAGGTCGTACGCTCGGGTCACTACTCCCGGGTGGGCTACAAACGGGGCAACCAACAACACATAGTCAACAAAGCATCATTGGACTTACCTTTGTGTTGATCACTAGTGATGGCCATGTGAGCGCGTTCTTGTTCCGTCGTAGGTGAGAAGCCACAGCGGGTCTTCTTCGATGCATGACTTGGTTCAGACTCGATCGGTCGCTTTCGCGCAGGAGCTGGCGGTGCCTTGGAGATGTACGGTGCGAGAAGGTCCGGTCGGTGCTTCTGGAGTAGCTCGATCACCTCGAGTTCGAGGTTTGTAGACGAATGACAGGTTGCGTCGTCCGTGTTAGGACCTGGCGGACGCGTTGGCCTGCCGCCAGAGCTCCGTGTTTTGCAGATGGTTTTCGCTGCGCTCCTCTGTCGGTGACACGGCAGCGGGGATGTCGCCATGGCCGCCGCCGACGTGTCCAACGTCGTCTTCTTCTCCCCATGGCTCGAAGAAGCTGTTCGCTCCTTCCGACGCCGGCCCGTCCATGGCTGGGAAACTTGGTTCGTCGTAAAAGGATTGGCCTAGTCTATCGCGTATAGTGTCAGGGACCTCACGTTTACCGTCCACATAGTACACATACCGGAGCACGTAGTCTAGCGACGTAGTAGGAGAAGCACCAGAGTCCGGGGTCAATCACTCCATATGCAGGTCCGTTCGATCCTTGAGGCCTGGTATGATTGCTGTTAGCCCGCTGCTTGGGAATGGTTTGTTCGCCTCGCCCTCCAAGATGGCGTCCAGGAGTCGGTCGTGAGCGGTCTCCAGGGCTTCAAACGCCCATGTTCGGATCGCCCAGCGCTGGGAACACATGATCATGGCGATGACAGGATACACCTCGCCGGCGACTTGCTGCACTAGCCACTCTTTCACACCGAGGTACGTGGAGACACAGAGACACTCCCCCTTGACCTGTACAACTTGGTCGTAGTAATGAAAACCTTCGGCTTGCACGCAGACTACCTTCCGCAGCCAGACACCCGGTTGTTGACCTTCCGCTTCCGAACTGGGTTCTCGACGCCTCCCAGCCAACGACTTGGCGAGCGTGTAAGTCCCAGGTAGGGTCGTCGTGACAGACTTCACACGGGCCGATGAACGAGTCATCGACATGACCACGCCGTAGAAGGCTCCGCCGACAGCCTGCTTGACGTCCTCCTGGAGGACCAGCAGGTAGTCTCCGGTTGCAAGCGGCGTCGGTGGCATCGTAGTTAAGACTTGGCTTAGGTTTTCTCGAAGCAAATTCTAAACTGACCTACCAGGCTACCTCGCTATCCTTGTGGCGCTCACAGCCAACAGTGTGTGTAGGCTGCTCTATGTCGGCAAGCGTTTCTTCTCTTGTTGCAAAGCGAGATTTTCCTCAACTGCAAATCATCCAATATCTAGATTTCCGGACGGCAAGTCTCAGAGCGGATTGTCCGACCAGAGGCAAGTCTCAGAGCAGATTGATTGACCAGAGAGCAGCCAGATCTCGGAGAAGAAATGAGACCGCGTCAAACGAAAGTATGCTTCCGAACCTAAGTACGAATCGCGATTTAAGCACACCATTGCAAAGAGGAGCATCTCTTCTTTCTTCTGATGTCTTCGGATCTAGGAGAAGTTGAGAACTCACCACGCACTGACCGTCTCAAAAAAATATTGCCCTCAAAAACCAACTTTTTCAAAAAAATATTCTGGTTTGCCCTAGATTAGTTTTTAATTCTGAATCGATTGAGCCAATTCCCGGACGCTGATTCGGTCTCCTTCCTGTTCAAATTTTGGTGTTGATGTCGCGATCTCAAAATTCCAGGTGTATATTTTTGACCGAAATTTCAAATTTTAAAAAACTCCCCGAAGCATCATTCCGAAATACTACTGCACTCTGCTTCTTCTTCTTCGCGCACATTTGATCGGTTGGCATCAGGAAGTGCTCTAAATCAGCTTCTTTGCCATGGAGACAGTGGTCATCACACGCGTCCGCTCAGATGTAAGACGTGGCTCTCGCTCGAAGACCATTGTCAAGCAAAAAGATACTTTCGTCCGAACTTGATTCTTCACTTGAAGCGCAATCATTATCCTCGACAACCTCGTCGGCCGCGACGGAGGACACGCTGGCCTTGTCCTCGGGCAGTGGATCCCAAGCGCTGTCGTCAGGTTATCTTGCGTGGAGCCTAGCAGTCGTGTAGTCACAGTGCTTGCTCAGTCGATGTTGGCCGGCGCTGGAATTGATCCTCCTTGACTACTGCGAGTCTTTTCCGGGGGTGCAGCCAAAACCATGCTGTCGCTGGATGGCTGCTCTACTGTTGGGTCGGACGCAGAGGCTGCGATGGCGGTGTCTGCGTGAGGCGGGCTACCATGAGGCGCTGTGGTATTCGTACGGCTCTCGGCGGGGGCTGCGGTGCTCATAATCCTTTGGGGTGAAACACTGCTGGTCGATACACCTGCTCTAAATTTAGACTTTGCGAAAAACGCCACTGGAGGGAAAACACAATTAAGTACGATTTTCGCTGGCCAATCTTTGAAGGCGTTTTTCTCGATAAAACCAAATGGTGGCGTAGCGTCTTTTTGTTTGACGCGGTCTCAAATAGCACCAGCAAGCAAGCTCAGATAGCTCCTCACTCTTTATTTTTGCCGCTCGGAGCTAATCCCGCCTCACCACGCCCTCGAGCATGGACGGTGTGCTAAACACGTCTGCATTTTGCCCCATACTGGACAATGTCTTGCATCGCGGAAAGGCAGCATTGTTACTGTTAAGAACTGTCTGCTGGCCTCTTACAACACATGTAACCTCCAGCCGGCCTCGTCCTGTCGGATCTGCACTCCTGCACGAACCCGCGCCGATATTCGGCAACTTAGCGCCCACCCACTCTTTTTCGGCTTTAGCCCTGAAATAGTGGTCAATTAGGTCATCGTAACATTCAGCAACCCTTTGATGCCCTTCGGTCAGACGATTTCGAGCTCCAGTGCCACGTACTCAAGTACGGAACCAAAGCGGTGGAATTCTGCAACCTGGGCGATCCAGTCTTTGCTAATGGGATCAACGCGCCGCACATATCACGGACAGCAGCGTCACGAAAGCCGCTCAGCAAGCAGCAGCCTTGGTGAGAGGAGGCTCAATTGAACTTCGCGGCTATTAAGGCAATGGCACGTGCTATTGACTCCAAGTAAAGTTCGGTAGTGGTGTACATCAATAAGTATATATTTAAACAAAGCCGCGCGAGCACGGAACAGCTCTGGATTTTTTTTGTTTTCGGGTGCCGGTATTATAGTGAGGGCCAAGCCTTGATACCTTGACTCAAGCAGAATGTGCATTGCATATTGCATTGCACTCGTACAGCTCTGCAATGCTTCGTAAGAAATCTACTTTTTTAAGTTCTTAGTGCCGTACGGCTAAAGATAATCGTACACTTGTATGGAGCCAACAGTCGAGTGAAAATACACCGAGCAAAACACCAAACACCGTCGCTTCCAATGAGCACCGCTTTGGTCAACACCGACCGGTACCAAGCAACAACAATCACCAAAATTATTGACTTTTTGACATGCGAACTTCCGAAGACAGCAAGCAATCCGCTCAGAAACTTAAAAAGCCACCGAGTGAAACTCCCGAGCCAACGGGGCAGTTACAGATTGTAACTTACAGTCTTCAATGGCAATGCTCATGAACGGGGATACCTGGCGTTCATAGGATTGGAATGAGGTTGGAATACTTACTATTTGTATAGCATTCATAATCCGTAAGACTAAAACCAATATTTACCGACAAATTCGCAAAGATCCAACCATTTTGCAGAAGATAAGCAAGCTAAATGTGCACAGACATTCGCGGGTAGGATTGGATCTTGTGTGTGCTCGCCGACTCGTTTGTAGCCGAATTACTTGGTTTAACTATACCAGCTATAGAAGGATTTGAAATGCAAATCTGAAAGCCAGGATTATGTCCTGGACTGGTTAGATCTTTCCGCTGGTTACATCTTTCCGCGGATGTCGGTATATAACTAGGAATAGTGCTTAGAGTTCGAGCTCATAAAGGCTCAGTAACACTATACACCTCTCCTTTTTCCTATGATATGTATTGGCACGCACGTTAGAAGGATGAACTTGGGTAGGACTCTGGATATTTGCATATTTTGCCCGTTTGGAGTAAACGTCCGAAGAGAGCAGGCGTCGCTGTCGCTCGAGTGTATCAGATATAATCCGTTGTCGCTCGAATGCAAGATGCAAAATCCAACAGGTATTTAATCTTAATCTCAACTGGATGGGTCAACATAACAGCATAATATGAATATCAAACAGGCTATCTAAAGATACTGGTAGAATTGTAATATAATTATTGTTTTAGGCTTACGGATTATGCAGGTTATGAAAATAGTACAGACAACGACGATAAAACCCGCCACACTTGCTAAATTATTACAGTGGTATGGAAAGGCACCATGTACAATGCGCAGTTTTGATTGGCTAAACGGCGCCAAATGTACTCTGTTTGATTAGACTCAGTACATAAAGTGGGTAAATGTGCATAGGCGACACATGACGCGGATTTTTTCGTTACGGGGCTTTTTCCGTCGTTGTAAGGATTCCAACCTCATTCCAATCCCGGGTAGGACCCTGGATAGGACCCTGGATATAAAATCCAGAGAATTGAAGAGTGTGTGCTTCACTTCAACGTGCTTGCGAACAACACTCATCTCATGAATCATGGCATGATCCATTTATCCCTGATCAATGATCAGGAATAAAGTCCTGCCTCTGCATTCCCTGAACCAGACCCCGCTCAATTTGTGTGATGTGTGTACGAATGCATAGACCGCTTGCCAATCAATATCTTCGCTCGTGGCGCTCACTCTTCAATCTGCTCGACAGGAGAGAGGTATCCTCCATCTACAGTGTCGAGTCGACACGCCTCGTATCGTGCGATGTCGTTCGCTCCCTTGAAGTCGTACGGCACTTCACCTGATGGTCAAGCTCCGAACCCCGTTGTTATAGTCGCCAACGCCTCTCAAAGACGATTCGGTGATGCCGTGCGCGTCGCTGGACTCGTTGGCACGCTCGTCTTCCTCGGCAGCTACCTCTTCACCCTGCAGACATGGGCCCCCACCTCTGCGACTGAAAGCGTGGCCACCACAACCACCACCACAACGCTGTCGAAGACGGAGATGCAGCCGTTGAGCAGCGCCGAGCAAGCGTTCGTGGACGGCGTGCAGCCCGAAAAGCTCCGCGAGTTCCTGCACGCGTACGCCAGCGTGCCGCACACTTGTGGTACGAAGCAGGACTATGAGACGGCGCTGTATACTGCGCGGCAGTGGGAATCCTACGGCATCCGAGCGGAGGTGGTCGAGTACTACACGCTGCTGAGTTACCCCGTGCACCGTCGCCTGGCGATCGTATCGCCCGAGCAGAGCGCGCAGGAGCTCAACCTGACGGAGGGATCCGTTGCCGATGACTCGTGCACGGCGGACCCGACGGCGTTGCCACCGTTCCTCGCGTACTCAGCGACGGGCAACGTGACGGCATCGGTCGTGTACGCCAACTTCGGCACGCAGCAGGACTTCGAGTGGCTCGCTAGCAGCAACGTCACCCTTGACGGGAAGATCGCGCTGGTGCGCTACGGCGCCAACATGCGCGGCCTCAAGGTCATGGCAGCCGAGAAGTACGGCATGGCTGGGGTGCTCATCTACTCGGACCCGAACGAGGACGGCTTCACGCGCGGCCCCGTGTACCCGGAGGGGTTCTACCGGCCCGAGGACTCATTCCAGCGCGGCTCCGTCAACTACATCCCCCTCTACTCCGGAGACCCCATGACGCCCGGTTGGGCGTCGGTGGAGGGGTCTTCGCGTCTCACGTACGAGGAGGTGACGAACATCCCTCGCGTGCCGGTGCTGCCGCTTTCGTACGGTCAGGCGCGGCGCATTCTGTCGGCGTTAAGGGGACAGAAGGCTCCGGACGCGTGGCAGGGAGGACTCCCGCTGGAGTACAAGCTCGGAGACGACGCATCGCTGGTGCTCAACCTGGACGTGGTCATGGACAACCACGTGGGCGCGATCTGGGACGTCATCGGGACGATCGAGGGCTCGGAGCATCCGGACAAGCGCGTGGTGCTGGGCAACCATCGCGACGCGTGGGTCTGCGGGGCGGTCGACCCCAGCAGCGGCTCAGCAACGCTCATGGAGATCGCTCGAGGCCTGGGTGAGCTGCTAAAGCAGGGCTGGAAGCCGCGCCGTACTATTGTGCTGGGCTCGTGGGACGGCGAGGAGTACGCGCTGCTCGGAAGCACCGAGTGGGTCGAGGACAACGCCAAGCTATTGACGGAGGAGGCGGTGGCCTACCTCAACGTCGACCTGCTGGTCGGTCCTCTCGTGAGTGCCAGCTCCGCTCCATCCATCGCCAAGTTCGTGCAGGACACGGCCAGTCTGCTGCCGGCCAACCCATTCTACGGCAACAGCAGCAGTGACAGCGCCAGTCTGCTGGACCAGTGGACGACTCAGATGACGGAGGCTCGCGCTACTCCGGGGGGACTGCCCGCTCCTGGTGACGCGGCCGACAGAACGCTCGCGCCCGAGCACCTCATCAACTTCATGGGCTCGGGCTCCGACTTCACGCCGTTCTACCAGCACCTCGGCGTCATCTCCGTCAACCTGGCGTTCGGCCTCACGTACGCGTCCTACGGGACCTACCACAGCTCCATGGACAGCCTGCACTACATGGAGACGCAGGGCGACCCGCACTACGCGTCGCATACCAGCATGGCCAAGTGGTGGGGCGTGCTGGCCATGCGTCTCGCCAGCGATGTCGTCATCCCCTTCGACTTCTCCTCGTACGCGCTCGTCATGCACGACGGACTGCAGCAGCTCCAGCAGCGGCTAGCAGATGCCGACAGGAGCGTGGAGCTGGCGCAACTGTACGCTGCCATCAAGAAGTTTGGCGTCAACGCGGACGCGTTCCAAGCCGCGGCCCTTGAGCTGCAAACCGGCGCAGAGGCGTCGGCGCTGAGCGCATGGAACCACAAGGCCATCCAGCTCGAGCGACAATTGCTGTCGAGCGACGGACTGCCCCACCGTCCGTGGTACAAGCACGTGGTCTTCGGACCGGGGTTCTACGAGGGCTATGCAGGCGCAGCGTTCCCCGGCATCACGGATTGTCTCGCCTTCTACGACGACTCGGCCACGATTCAGGCTCACGTCGACGAAGTCACGCGCATCGTCAACTCTGCAGCTGAGTACTTTGTCAGCACGAACTTGTGATTCGTCTAAGGCGCGGGTCCGATTTCTTCCAGGAGGCCCCAGGCTTCAGCATGTAGGTTTTTCTCAACGTTGAAGCTGTCTGAACATCACCCAATTGACTGTCCCAATACCGAAGCCTTTCAAGTGTCTCCACTTTCATTGTTACTGATATTTTTCATACATGTATACAGTATTTATCTACGTTCACGGAACAGAAGAACAAGTCGCTTACCAGCTCCGGAAAGACTACGTGGCGACAGTCTCTCCAAGGCGGGAATTCCGGCAGAGTCTATGGAACTCTTGGCGGTTTGTAGACTGTGCAGTCTACGCCTACTCGCTCTTTTCAATTTTCCGCAGTGCTTTCGGCATTGCCGTGTCTTGCAGCTGGATTATCCTCAGTGCGAGCATTGATCACTCCACAATCGAAGGCTTTCGCAATAGCAGATTAAGCGCTATGGAGAATAGTTCGTCGACAACATGCAGGCCGAGAAACGGAGGGAATTTTTGAGCGCGTTTGCATGTAAATTTCACCCTTGCGGGGCTCATCAAGGCTAAGCTTACAAGTATGACTGTACCACGAATGTGCTCATGTTCAAGCCTGATTGTGAAATTTACGTTATTGGATTACCCATTTGGGTATCCGATCATCGGCGTCTTGCACTCTTGACTTTCGTGAACTCGACACCACGGAAGGCAGATTTCGTGCTGCACGACCGACTTTTTGTTTTGATGTTGAATTGAAGCACGCACTCTTAAATTTGAACATCTACTTGTTGATGTGCACTCGCGTAGTTGACTTGGTATCAATCGCACGTGCCATTGCCTTAATAGCCGCGCAGTTTGATTGAACCTCCTCTCACCAAAGCTGCTGCGTGCTGAGCGGCTTTCGTGACGCTGCCGTCCGTCGGGTACGTGATATGTGCCAGCGCATTGATCCCATTAGCACAGACTGGGTCTCCCAGGTTGCAGAATTCCACCGCTTTTGATCCGTACGTGGCACTGGAGCTCGAAATCGTCTGACCGAAGAGCATCAGAGGGTTGCCGAATGTCACGATGGCCTTGATACGCGGCGTCAAGTACTCCGGGATCGTTTCACCGATACCCAGGACTGTCTGGATGCCAATGGAGATGTCGGTGACAGTGGCGCCCTGGGAATATCCGCCAAGCACGAACACCGTGTTGGGGCACTGCTGCGCCACCGCCACCACGTGTCGGGTCATGTCCGTAGCTCCGGGGCCTGCGCTCAGCTGAGTCGCGTCCGCAAAGTAGTTGACAGCGTACGAGGACACGCTCAAGCCGGCGAGGTTGGCGGTGATACTCCTCACCAAGGGCCCGCCGCACATTCCGAGACCCGGCATCTCGGTACTGCCGCGAGCGAAGACGACGTGGACGTCGGGACAATAGGCACGCACTCGGGTGGGGGTAGCGAGCAGCAGCAGAAGTAACCCGAAGATAATTGAGCAGGATACGGCGGGCGCCATCGCTGCCTAAGACTTTTGATGTGGTTGCAGGGTGGGAGAATTCGGAATGAGGGAGTAGGTGCCGAAGTAGTAAGTGCGTATAATCTAACGTCCACAGGTCTTGGCAGAGCATTAATACTGGTGTCTATATGTTAACTGCTAGAGGTGACCGTCTGTCGTCTCTCCATACCGGCGTACGCCTCGGCCGCGCCTTGGTGTTATCTGCCGCGACTTAGGTGCCCACGACGACAAGGTGCCATTGACAACTGATCTGGAGCGTCCTCGTTGTTGTTTCATGCTATGATCTTATCGAACTGCGGGCAGGTGCGTACGGACAAACTTGGCGTCCTCGTGATCTGAGTGTGTCGAGATTATCCTTTATCCATGCACGTGATGGTCTGACCTTTCAAAATGCGCCTGTGAATTGTGCTTCTGATGGCTGGACAATAAAATATGATATGAGACGGCGTGAAACAAAAGAATGCTAGTTAACCATTTAGAAAATTACGAGATAGACACACCACCGTAAAGAGGAGAGTCTCAGCTACACGTAGAGCCCCCCAGCACAAAAATCCACCCAGTCTTCGCTGAGGGAGGGTCTCTGGAAAAAAAGGTTGCCTCTCGATCTGGCCGAACTCGATTTTTTTTTATTGTTGTACTGGGGGTAAACTGAGCCTGCGGAGCGATTGCGCCTATTCCGAGGTCCTAATTCGACTTCGTCTTTGTTTTAGACGCATTGTTATGAGCACAAAATTCAGAAAATTAAAAATAGAGGTGTATATTTTGGAATTTGGTAGCGATGGAAACAAGAATCATTTTGATTTACCGAGACATGCCCGACGAGTGGAAGATAGTAGTGATACTGCTCCCGTAGACACGTGCCACGATAGCGCTGCACTGTATCCGTCTCCTTGAGCACAGCTAGCGCCGTCATAATGCACTGCGATCGCTCGCCACCATTCACCCTTGTATTTCAAGGCATCGTCAAACAAAATGATGCTTGTATCCATGTCTTCGTCCCCGTCTTGATTCTCTCCGTGCTCGTCCTCGTTTTCGGCAGAGCTTGCGTCTTTCGGGTCAGGTTCTCAGCTGTTGTCTGCACTGCCGTCACTGCTGTAGCCACCGTAGCCACTGTAGCTGCTAGCGTCTGCACCGCTAGCGGCGTTGGCGGTCTGGTCTCTCCCAGCGGCGGCAAACGCCGCGAGCGCCTCCATCTTCGTTGTTGATACACTCCAGTCAAATTTAGAGATTTTGAAAAAGTCAACCTTCTGAAAAAATTCACTTAGGTGCGAAAAAAGATGCGCCAACTTCAAAGCCGTTTATCTCGAAAACGCAAAAAGGTTAACTAGCATCGTTTTGTTTGGCGCCGTCTCATATTGTGTTGCAGATTTCGGTCACCCGAATAACAAAGTCGTGCGGGGCACGAAGAAGCTCTGAAATTTAGGTAACGTTCAAAGGTAGAGATGGCGCGGCAGTGGTCGCAAACGTGCTCAGGGTGCCAAAGGCGCAGGGCTCTCGAAGACAAGAAGTACTTTACGTAGTACAAACTAACTAGAGGGTAGGGTGGTATAACGGCATAACGTTCTTCTAAGGCTACATTTGCATGAAATTGTGCATTTACTGCGCCTGCTTCGCAGCCGCAGTATCTGCACGCGACATACTGTATACATTGTATCATACAATACTTTGAACTTCAAAAGTTTGAAGAAGAGGTGATGGTCACCTCGTTGTCCTCGTACGACATGGCGTCGCACGTAGAACCCTGCAGCACTAGGGCGCCCGCCAATGCAGGGACAAGTACCTGCTCCTTGTAAACGCCCAGCATCACGAAGATGGTCTGCACTTCCGTCGTGGCGACGTCCAAGCTCTCCACGCCTTCCGACACGGTCAGGTAGCTACTGTCATAGTCACCCGTGGAATCAACGACGATGGCACGGAGCGGGGGCTCGATACGAGCGTTTGGCCCTCCGCATGTGTCTTCGGTGGCTGTCACGAGACCGGCAAGCGCCACGAGTGGCAACACAAAGGCGCGCATGCTTGATCGAATCAACGAGTGTCTTGAGGAAGACGTACATTTGATTAGAGACTTTTCGAAGGCCATTCGAGTTTAGGTTGAGTTTCACAACCGCGCCTTTCTATGAAAACTGAAAGGAGAACGTGTCCACCCAAAGGTCCGTTTCGGCCGCAACACTGCATTATTTTCACTTTTCCAGTGCAGCGCTCGACAAGCAATGGCTCCAGATGGCACCCTCGGGGATGAAGCGGTGTCGTCCCCCCGTGCCGGTGATTCAGCAGATACAACACCGGGATCGAGGAAGAACTTCACAGTGGCAGACGACCTTTCCTTACTGCGATGTGTTAACCTTGTGCGGCCGTGGGAGGCAGCAGTCGGGACTTCCAACGGCATCATGAGAGCATTCGAAACGATTGCTGAGAAGTGCCGCTCTGTGCCGGGTTTCGTCACGAAAGATGGTCCAGCCCTGCGAACGCGCTTTGATCGTCTTGTTCGCGTGTTCCGCGCCCAGCAGCGCGCCTTCATGCGGTCTTCAGGTACATCCGAAGAGTACAAGGAGCGTGACGTCCTCCTCCAAGACGTTGTGTGTCGTATGGACAACTGGAAGGAGAAGTCGGAAAAGGACAAGGCCTTGGAGAGAGCCAAAAAGGAGGGCATCGAGTCGTCGGGGCAGTTGATGCGTCGGCTGGCGATGGTCGAGATGGAAGATGAAGACGACCCAAGTGATGAGGAAGAGGAGACCACTGGTGAGCAAGAGGAGAACAGTGGTGAGCAAGAACAAGCCGGTGTTGCTAGTGCTCATGCTGGTGATGCTGGCAGAGAGGGTGCCGTCATCAACAGCGGTCAGAAGCGGGCGGCGCCACGTGGGAACCGCCGGACACACAAGCCAAGCAAGCGAGAGAAGCTTTCGGTGGTGCGCGACTCCATCGCGCAGGCAATAGATGGGTCACTGTCGGAAGCGTCGGCGAAGTACGAGTATCTGCGTGAGCGACTTCAATTCGATCGCGAGGAATCGGCCAGAAGGTTGGCATTCGACGAGAGACGCATGGAAGCTGATCGGGATCGAGATGCCCGACGCGATGCCGCTGATAAGGAGCGTGAACAAGCAAACCAGGCATTTATGGTAAAGTTGCTGCAGATTGCAATGGGAAAGTCGAACGACAACTAGGTTGCATTTAGTTAGCTACTAAGGTATTCGGTCAGTGAAGGTGGGATCATACCAAAGTACATGGAAATTTGGTTGCCAATGGGTTGCAAACAAGTGTGACAGTTTGTCAGCAGGGCTGCTACGAAGAAAAGCTTTCCCACTGGCGTTTGACGTACGCGCATCTTTATATCCCAATTAATAAAAGACCATAGAGTTTTTACTCTGCCGAAGCCCCATTCGACTGCTTCCCTCACACTGCTCATACGAGCGTTGAATTCTGCTTGTACACTTCCCGGTGTTGCAAGTGGGAAGGGACAGCATAGATAATCTGCCGTACCATAAGCAGGGTCGCCGTAAATCACCTTGCCTTCAAACCTGCCCTCCTTCTGCATGTACTCGAGCAGACCACTCATGCTCAGCATAGTTGTGTCCTTCGACGGGGCCATACACGCTGACGATAAGCTCATCAGGCGCAGTAACAGCCTGCCAATTGAGGCAGTGCCTTCGCGGGTGACCACTGTAGACAGAGCGCTGCAGATTCTCAAAGCTGGATTCAGGGTTGGACCTTGCGCTCGGCCGCGCGATGTACTGCTTGGTGCCGTCAATGAACGCCCAACAAGCCCGCAACGGAGAACCCTTGCGTGCAACAGCAGCACAGTAGTCGTCTAGGCGCTTCAAAACGGTAGCACGTGCAAAATAAAGCAGCGTTGCATGCTTCGCATACAGAATAGCGATTGTCGTTTTGCATATGCGGTTGTACGCTGCGGTTGAGCGCCCGAACTCGTCGGCGACGGTGAACAGCTTGGACGGCTCGGTCAGTCGGCGGCACACCATCGCCAAAGCTTCGACACTCGAAACGACGTCACCTTCAGGAGTCCGTAGGTTGTCTTGAGGAAGCTGTAGCTGGATACTGACACGGTGGAGTTGGGCAATCGTGAAATTGTAGCGAACGCGTGCTGTGCTATCATCTAGTGCGAGGTTGAAGAAGTTCCTGAAGTTGATCCGTGGCTCGTGGTCGAGAAGGCGGAAGCAGTGGTTGGCCATGAGCGTCGACATGATCGCAAGAAAACGTTTTCTCCTGCCTCTTGCTGCTGCCCACACCTGGCACAGGATCTCGGTGCCTTGGTCCGCCGTGAGCTTGGGGGCAACGAATACCATCTCACCGGAGGGCTTGAGCCTGAACCAACCACTTACAAGCTGAAATGCGGTTGAGTTTCAAGGCCAGTTTCCTTTACCCTATCACACGATCGAGTTTCGTTTGAGTGTCTTGTCGATCACGGTACTCACCCAAGCTCAAATTGAAACTCAAACGTTGTGCATTTGTGTCTTCGAAAAGTCTCTATTGTGCGAAAGGCCAAACTTCTGATAATTGGAGCACCTTCACGCAACATCTTCTCTTCGTACTTAGCTGAGGTGGACGACACAGGCAACACGCAGGTAATAATTGCAATGAGAGACTCCAATAATCTATAAGGGCGTGTTCGACTTGACGCTTAAATTGCCAATCCAGTGTCACCGCAATCACTTCCCGGCGACACTTTATCTTCCTCGAAATGAATCTATCACATGCCTCGAAAAGTATATCGTAGAGCTCTTTGTCCATGCGAAAGTGATCCCTGAACAGGGAAGGGTTGATGCTGCTGTATATTCGCTCGAAGTTGCGCTTGCTCTCGCTATCAAGAAGACGAGGTATCGGCACTAATCGCAGGGCCCCTGATCCTCCTTGGCTTGCTTGCAGCAGAACTGCAAGAGCCTGCACTAGCCACAAGTCGTCCTCATCGTCTCCACCCATGTTGGTTTGTGAGTAATGCTTGCCACAGAATGTAAACCTCGCTTTTATTTATTGGATACGAACCACTTCCTACACCAGCTGCTTTGAAGTGAAACACAAGCTGTTCAAATTGCTGGTTCAGATAGGAGTGCTAATAGTCGGTTGAGACAAAATAGCTATTTAATACTCTCTTTGAGTTTGACTGTTCAAGTCGAACACGTCCTAACTAAGGCCGTGCAGTTGCCCGGAACAGCTCTGGATTTTCTGATTGTTTTGCGTCTTACTTCAAAATATACTACGACGACAGTCGTGAGGACGATGAAGGCACGCTACCTGAGGTGTGTTCATCACTGTGTATCACTCGTTCGTTCCGTCTATTTATCTCCCGTAGTATTAATAATACTTGCAGAAATAGTACACACCAGTAGTACTACTACCCTATTTTTAGGTAGTAGTATTACTACGACCGTATTGTGTGGTATTCAATATGCGTGATACTATGATATTCCCAGCTCAGAACTATATTACTTTTCAAGTAATACTTTTGAAGGACCCTAAACGTCGTTTGATTGGCTCTGGGTCCTTGAAAAGTATTAGTTGAAGAGTACTATAGTTCTGAGCTGGTACCGTGAAAGGTTGTCAAGAAAGTGATGTGTGTAGCGAAATCCATGTAGCGTGTGTGAAAGGAAAACCAGCGAATAACCTCGATAATGAAGCTAATATAAAGTTTTCAAGTTAAAATATTTCAAGTTCAGGAGTTTCAATAAATTTATGCTAAGCGTTTTTCCTCGAATATATTGTTTACAAGAGTTGGCAGCAGATCTTCCTCGACATCACAAAAAGCGCAAAAAATGAGACTGACGGGCACGCTTCTGTCAAAGGAGGCTGGTGGAAGGGCAGCACTCATCGTGGCAACTTACCGACCACGCTGGAGCAGCTGCAAAATCTGATGAGGCAGGGGACGACTCAGATAGCCAATATGTCATGTAACAAGAAGGACGCTCATGTAACAAGAAGGACACACACCTCAAACCTAAGTCCCCCAGCAGGCGGACTCGATCCCCTAGCAAGGAGGGACCATCCCTACCCAGTCAACGAGAGCAGCACCAGAGACCAGTCGCAGCTACGACGGATCTATCCATGGCATAGCCTGTCGGCGAGAACGCTGGATGGGTCTCGCTGTGCACCCTATGCCAAACACAGTCTCTTTGGAAAACTGTATTATTATAATGGTTATATTATATCCATTATAGTGATCGAGTAGTAGTCGAGCAGTACTACTAGTATTACTAATGCTACTACCCAATAGACCCCTAAACCAGTTACCCATAACCAAATCAAAGATTGGTCTATTTCTTAAGTTTGGTATCAAATTAAGTAGAAAACTTAGTGGATGATTTGTTACGTATCTAATAATCAAAAATTGAGCCGCTGACTTGAGCATCGAGATATTGATTTTAGACGAAGTCTTGCTTTCTGAAACTTAGTAGCTCGTCTACACGTGGTGGAATATAGCAGTACACTAGTCGTAGCGCATTTTGCAGACCTACACTCCCGATCACAACGTTTCTCTAAAATATTAACGCACTGTTGACCAGTGGCATCGACAGCAGCGAAGCCATCCGCTTGCGCCGCGGGAGCCTCCGCCGTCGAGCCAACAGCGCCATGTCTAGACGCACGTCGCGCCATCCCCGCTGCCTGTTTAATCTCAGTGTCGCCTCGGAGTACGTCCCGCCGACGCCTCGAAACGATGCAGAGGACAGCACGCATGCTTTTCACCGCGTAAATGTTTTGGAGAAACTTTGTGAACTGAAGGTGCATTGGTGATTTGTTACGAGTCTACATCAATTACATTAAACAGCAAATTGATCAGTTACAAGGCTAACTATTATCGTAGTGACGGTCTGATCCTTAACGCCACTGATCGTTATAAATGTGGTGTATGTCCAGTTCACTAGTCATATATCTGTAAGTTGGTCATACAGTAAGGGTTTGCATCTTTAAGAAAATCGAGCTATCATTTCGTGATTGAACGCCTTTTTGGTTTTGTGACCTAATACTGGTAATTGGTATCTCTCGTATTAATAGTAGTAGTATGTCTCCAATCTCGAAGCTCCGGTACTTCCGGTAATACTTGTGGCTACTGTTAACACCTGGTCTGGATACGTAATCGGCGGTTGACGCACTGTCAACTTGACGGCTCCGAAGTGGCTACAAACGGCGGTTCTAGGGATTTTTTTTAATCCAGACTTTGCGTCTTCGGTTTGAAGGATACACTTGTTACGGAAAACTTGAACCAATCGCGTTCTTAATTACTAGCCGCTACGCGGCGGTGATTTTTTGCTTGTTGGAGCCGCTCAGCTCACTACGCTCGCTTCGCTATTTAGTGCGGGCTGCCTACGCTACGCTACGGCAGTGGCGCTCTCCGTTCCGCTCGCCTCGTCGGCTCGCTGCACTACTCGCGGTGCTATGTTGGTGAGTCCGATGAAGGGCGGGCCTGCGGTCCCGCTATATCGACCGGCGAGGGCCGCCTTCGCTGCGCTCGGCAGCTTTTTGGCCAATGAAGGCCGCCGTCGCTGCGCTCGGCAGCAGTTTAATTTTACCCAATGAAGGCCGGGCTCAATGTAATATTTGTGCCCAATGAAGGTCGTAGATCGCGAATTTCGGCCAATCGGAATAAAGGTCACATTTCGCTTCGGACCGACGGACAGCGTTGCTCTGATTGATGCTTTAGACTGGCGGTGGCGCTATTATCTACCTTCGTGTTTATATTAGCCGCTGCTACGCGGCGGTGATAATATTATCTATGTCAGTTTTATCATATTAGCCGAGTCCCGCCGCTGCGCGGCGGAGTAATATATCGCATCCGTTCCGCTCGCCTCGTCGGCTCGCTGCACTACTCGCAGTGCTTTGTTGGTTAGTCTGATGAAGGGCGGGCCCTTCGGTCCCGCAATAACCACCGGTGGGGCCGCCTTCGGCGGCGGGGGCCGCCTTCGCTGCGCTCGGCAGCTTTTTGGCCAATGGGGCCTGCCTTCGGCAGCCCATGGGCAGCTGTTCGCACCGCCTGACAGACCCACACACTTGAAGGTTGCTCTTGTTGAAGGGGGTAGATTCATTGCTCCATTGGGTATATGAAATGTACTAAGTACTGTACTACTGATTAGAAAGGTTGCACGTCTGAAGGGCAGCATAATAGACTACATGTATTTACCAGTATCTCCAATTTATCTAATACATGTATTATCGTACCTCGCCGAATGTGGACGAGAAGTATGTTCTGTAAAATATTATAGGCTTTAAATTCCCTCGCAAAGCGCTTCATCGGCATGCAACCTGGACCTGGGCAATTTTACATTTGCCAAAAGGGTTTGGGACGGAAAGTTGTATTAATAGATCAGAGCCCAAGTAAGCAGCGGGACACTGACCACCGGTCTGGAGCTCAAGAGCGCCAACGACCGCGTTGTGCAGCTAGAGCGGCAGTTTCTGGACTGCAACCTCAAGGCCGAGAAGCTCGCGGCGCTGCGAGACGTCGAGCGGCTGAGCGCTGCTAGAGAGCGACGAGGGACTAATAATAGCAAGAGAGAAGACACAGAGGAGCAGCGCAGACTCGTGCTGGAGCTGGAGACCAGGCTGGCTGCCACGCACTCGAGCAGGAGCAGCGCATGGCCGTCAGAGCAGTCGCCACCTCCGCCCGATCTCTCAAGAGCCTCCGGATCGTTTCGGTGCGAGGATCCCTGGTATCGTGCCTCTACAAACAGTACCGATACTACCAGAACAATAGATTGCATCACTAGCAAAATTCGTTTATCTATATTATTATTTATTTATCGTAGCGTTATCTTACAAAATATGGTACAAGCTGCTCCAGCAATAGAGATGTTTCGCAAATGACTTCACCTTCACATTTTCCTTAGAGCAGGGGAAAGAGAACAAAAACAAGCCAAAAGTGGGAGATGTGAAGATATCTCGCTTCAGAACCATCCATTCTGAAGATCTTGTTCCTCAAACTTACTTTGTGCGCCACACTACCTTTATCAGTGCAGTTCTCCATTTGTTGACAAGATGGCAGAAGGCCGCCGCCGCAACTTCACCGACGAAGAAGATCTATCCCTTCTCCGACAGGCCCTAGGAGATCGTCCCTTTCTGCAACCTCGTGGCGGCATCCTCGCAAAGTGGGACGAGCTTGCAGCGACGCTGGTCAACGACGACAGCTTTCCACGCGACAACTTGAGTGGAAAGACGGCAAGTGGTCGCTTCGACAAGCTTGTCAAGGCTCATCGCGAGCTTACGGCTGAAGCCGCTACGTTGTCTGGCGTGTCGGAGGAGGAGAGCGAGAAGACTACTATTTTAGACGAGATAGTAGCTCTGTTGGATGATCATGCCGCTCGTGTATCAGCTGCCAAGGAGACCGAGCTTCGTAAACGTGCCCGAGAGGAGGATGCTTCGCTGACAGCAAGGCGCCTAGCAATGGAGACTCTCCGCGAGAGCTGCGAAGACGACAGCCCCCCGCCTAAGAAAAGAAAGGAAACGGAGCTGAAGGAGCTCCTCATTTGCCTCAAGGAGAAAGAGGTGGCGGATAACAAGGCGGCTCGGGAGGAAAATGCCGCACAACGAGCTCATGAGCGCATGGAGGATCGTGAAGAGGCCGCTCGTGCTCGTCGTGACGCGAGCGAAAACATGATCAAGCTTGTTAGTGCCGTGACGGAGAGCATCTTGGCAATCATTCAAGCTCAGAAGACTAGCTAGTCAGAAATCGAAACACTTTATTGCTGTAGGTATGACGCTAGACTAGGCGGTGCTAGCGCAAAGTACAAACTAATCTGATTTCCTTGGTTGTAGCAGCAATGACAGTTCGATAGAAGCATGCTAACAGCAACGTACTTACCAACTGGGCTCAACCGAATACGTAGCGACTTCTTAAAATCGATAAATGCCCAGAGTGTTTTAAGCTCCTTAAACTTCCATTCGACAGCCTCTCGAACGGAGCTCATTTTCGAGTTGAATAACTTCTCGCAACTTGATAACCCTGCTTTCTTGAAGCCTGATACAATGAACTTGCGCACACCGTAGGCAGGGTCGCCATAAATTGCATACCCATCAAATAAATCTGGGTGCTCTTCCATGTAGTCGATGAGCTTGCTCTCGTAGAGGAGCGTGATGTCATGCCTTCGACCTTCAATTGGGCCCCAGAAGTGAATGGCCAGGCCGTCTGGAGTGACAACAGCCTGATAATTCATGCAGTGCACGCGCTTGTGGCCGGAGTACACCTGCCGTTGCAGGTTCTCCTTGGTGCCGGGCCGCGACGACGGGCGGCACACAGCGTTCTTGGTGCCGTCGATGAATCCGAACACATTTGACATTGGCGCCCCTTTGCCACGAACAGCAGCAGCATACAGTCCGATGCGCTCAGAGCAGATACGGCGTTGAAAGTAGATAAGGTCTTCGTATCTGTCGTACAGATACAACACTGCATGGCTGTTAGGACTCACATTTATAAGCGGTAGATGATGCTTAATACGTACCCATGTGCTGAATTAGTCGACTGAGCTGCCCCATCGAGCGGCCGAAGACCTTGATCATGTCGTAGAGGCGCTTAGGGTAGCTCAGTCGATGCAGCAATATGCACAGCGCCTCTGTGGAATGAACCTTATCGCGGTGCTTGGTCACCACACACTCGGGGGGCTCAAAGTGACGGCACAGAGCCAGCACACCGCTCACGTCGAACCGAAATAACAGGTTGCAGTCTGCGTCTGACTGCTTCAGTAAGCAGAAGCGCAAGTCTGGTATGATGGGTCGCTCAGGCTGCACAGTGCTAATTAGGAGCGCACTCTTTACGGTGTCGACGGCGGCATCATCGCGCTTGTTGAGGAGAAGGAGCAGGAGGAGCTCGTCCATGGTCGCCGGTTTGCTACTGGCCAGTCAGACACTTGTGCAGTGGAGATGATGTGCGGTTTGCTGCGAGAGATGATCCATCCTCGGCTTCACATTTTCTTTACAGCGGAGCCTTGAGGCGATAAAGTGGAGATAACCCTGACTGCGAAACCTGTCTAATATAGGTTTTTCACCTTCCACGGATATTATTATCGCTGACAAGTTTTTATTTTTTAAATTAAATCTGTGCTGGTATGTTGTTCCAGCAGCATATGTTTATCAATCTTCCACAGGTATTATCGTAAACAGGTTTTTTTATCTTAATCTCAACTGGATGGGTCAACATACCATCATAGTTTTAACACTACACAGGGTATTAATATATACAGGTCATCCGTATTTAACCTTGGCAATGTCAGGTTCGATTTCGACAGGGTATTAATTCAGTCAATAATCGTACGTCAGTGCGATCCCGCCTAGGACTCTGGATAAAATCCAGAGAATTGTAGGGGAATATCGCCATAATAATTGTAGTGATCACATTTTAACTTGATATTTGTATGCTCAAACTATCCTCGAAATTGAAGCCCAATATAATAAATAAAAAGTAATTGTAGTTGACCGAATCCCGTGGTCTATTTTCGTACACGTTTCGAGTCTAAAAAATTGTGTACAGATCTACCCACTTTCTGTCTAGATGTCTAGATCCGGTACAGATCCGAATAGCCACTTCGAAGTTGAAGTGACCCGTCCGTCGGTCGATGCTTGAATCTCGGTGAGTCACCGACGGTGATCAAATGCTCTGAGTTGACGCAAGGTGCCCACCAGATTTCAGTTGTTCCTTGTTGCACCGGGATCTGCTCTTGCCAATGAACTATGTATTCGGTTGGTATCAGCCAGATTAAAGCGGTTGCATACTACAGAAAGCCCAGCAGATGAACCGCGCCACTCTGGTATGTTCTGTCGTCAATTCTCCGTACTGGTTGATGACCATTGAATCACCATGTGAGGGCTGGTGGTGATAGCGAAGCCACAAAATACTTGTACTTCAGCAGCTCCATTCTTGCTACTTTTGTTCCTGTCCAATGCTCGGTTAGAAGTACCCATATTGCCACCGCGTGCCGGAAGAGGTGCTCCAGTAGCACTGCTGTAGCGCGACATGCACAACATGAGCTGAATGACTTCCGGGCTGGGCACAGTATTTCGCATGGCGTAAACTGACCAAGTAGTACAGTCCTGCACAACGTTTTTCATACCAATATAAAGTAATACCCCGAGATAATTGGTCTGAATTCGAACGTGGTTTAGGTAAAATGCACCTGTAAGACCAAATGTGTCGTATATTTGATATTTATCCAACCCAAAACGCAGGCACTGTAGCAACATGAAGTGCATACCACTTTGTTCACCCCACCCCATCCTACGATGAGCGGCTGTGCTGAGGGCAGGGGTTATTCATCGCTGGGGGCTCCAGTGGAGCAGCTTCGATCCGACGTTCGCAGTTCAGGATTCGCCGCCAAGCACGTACAGTGAACGGTACACGCTTGGTATGACAATGCGCTTCCGTCAAGCGACAGTGGTCGCGATAGCCGCTTTCCTCGTCAGCGCAAATACCCTGGCGGCAGCAGAGACCAAGCCGAACTTTCCCCAATCTCCACACTCGGCGTATGCACTTAAAGCTGGTAGATCACTGCGGCTCGACGGTGGGGTTGATACCGATAACGACGAAGAGCGAGCTTGGGGTGACTTTTCGTCCCTTAAATCGAATGTGCGCAAGATTTTTTCGCGAAAAGGAGGCAAAGTGCAGCTTCCGGCTCCGAAACACATACCCGAAGAAGCTTTGAATAAAGATTTGGAGTTGTCCGGTAAGGCTATGAGGTCGCATGGGTGGTTGAAGGGCCCCAAGACACGGGATGACATCGGTAAACTCGATCGCTGGGTTGAAAAGGATGTCACTTCGTTCGATGCTTGGAAGAAATTGGGGCTGAGTAAAGTCCGTGAAGAAAAGCTCGAAAGGGCCATGGAAACCGAGAAATTTGCGGAGTATTTGACTTACGTCAAGATGTTTGATGACGCTGCGGTTGCGAAGTGGCGTCGTACTGGTAAACCTCCCCTGGCTCATCCTGAGCCCACGGCTGCAGAGCTGACGGCTAGAGCTATCGCGTTGGCCATAAACAAAAGAGAAGACGAGTACGCCAAATTAGCGCTGGGGTTGGACGCGCTATCAGGAAATGCACTTAAGGAGCACACGAACTACCGGTTCTACGAATACTTCAAGGAGGCACTGTAGAGAAAAGAGAGAGGTCGTAGAGGAATGACATGTCAGCGTATTGTGCGAAGACGTTTAGAGCCGCGGCATAAACTCTCAACACTGAAGACACAATAATGTTGTATAACGCGACTATTGGATTAGCCACGAAACCTTTCATATATTGTCATTTACCGTATGCGTGACCGTGTCGACTACGTAAACCAAATGCCAAAATAAGGATACTTTGAAAAACATTGCACGTCAACCATTTTCTTGGCCTTGAAGCACGTCATTCGGCTATTGAGCTCCTCGCACCCGCGTATCCATCACCGCAACTGAAGTAATGTCTGTGCGCGACGAGCTGGTGCAGCAGGGCGTGCGCTTCCTGCAGCACGCGAAGGTGCAGGACACGCCGCTGTCGGAGCGTCTGCTGTTCCTGGAGAAGAAGGGGCTGACGCCCAAGGAGATCGCGGCGGCGCTCAAGCTCAACGACGAGAAGAACGCGGCGAGGGCAGCACAGGCCGTTGCCTCCGTGGTGCGTTAGTAGTCAGCTGATTATCCCTCTTCACCTTCGTTTTACGTGCTAATTCCGTTGTTTTATGGCCTTGCAGACTAGCGGCAAGAGCGGCGAGCGACTGCAGGGCCGCGTGGGCGTCGTGGTGGGCGGCAACGTGGGGCTGGGACAGCTCATCGCAGTCAAATTGGCTAAAGAGGGCGCAAAGCTCGCCATTATTGGGGCCAAGGGCGCTGACGCGCTGAACTCGGCCCAGACGAAGAACGTGGAGGCTCAGATTCAGGCTCTGGAGGGCGCGACGCCCGTCAAGGTGTTCGAGGGGGAGCTGCAGAGCTGGAGCTTCGTGGACAAGACGTACTCCGCCATTGCGAAGGAGCTCGGACGCATTGACTTTGTCGTGAATTGCGTCCCGGCCCCGAAGGACAGCGCCGTGAAGCCTACCGCTCTGGTGGATGTGGACGCTGCTGCGTGGGACGAAGCTATGGGCGTCTCGGCCAAGGCGGTGTTCCTGAGCTGCAAGCGAGCGGTTCAGCAGATGCTCACGCAGGACAACGGAGCTGTCCGAGGTCGGATTGTAAACATCTCGTCGCTGTATGGCATGGTGGCACGTAAGGGCCACTTCACGTTTGGTGTGGGCAAGGCTGCGATCGTGCAGCTCACCCGTCAGATCGCTGCGGAGTACGCGGCTAGCGGTATCGTCTGCAATGCGGTCGCTCCTGGCTTCATCGACGACTCGTTCAGTCGTGACGACTGCCTCGCACCGGCATCGAATAACCGGATTCCGGCTGAAGAGCCTGGTAAAGCGATGGACGTGGCCAATGCGGTCACGTTCCTCGTGTCGGATGACGCCCGCTATGTGCATGGAATTAACCTGCTTGTCGACGGCGGCTACATGGCTTCGTAAGGTCCGTATAAACTCGCAGCTAGCGTGTTAAAAAGCTGCAGAATAACCGATACCCGTTCGTTTCCTGTCTGTCGCTGTCTGTATTACTACTATAAGTGTGCACGAGAGCAGTTGTCTATCAACACGGAAGCTGCTCCAGTTAGAACTTGCCACCCGTAAAAACGTTGATCGCGTATGAGAACGCAGCGAAACCCGCGCAACCGAGACATTGCGCCTGGAACCCCTGCCCTGCTGCCAGCGCCGCACCCGTCGCGCAACCCGCCACCAGCTCGTTGCCCACGTCGTGCCGCCCGCGGATCTTCTCCGACGCACACTCGAGACCCGAAAACATGGCTGCACCGCGACAAAACAATCACCACGTTAGCACACACAAAAACTGCATGATATACATTCTAGACTTGCAGCAGCTCACCGGAAATGACGAGGAAGTTGTTGCCCCAGTAGCGACACTTGCCAGCCGTGACTCGCCAAGAACCCGCCATCTGCAGCAGTAAAAAGCAACAAATGAGGCCGACAACCCAATTAACAGCACCACGAATGCATTGCAGTCACGCACCGACTCGCGCCACGGCACTTTGGGCAGCTCTCGCTGTCCGGGGAGCGGCACGGGCGGCGTGATGCCTTCGTAGCTGCCCAGCACGAGTCCGAACACGTTGCCCATGACGTAGCCTGCATCCCAAACGCAATAGTCAGCGATATCTTATGCCAATGGATGTATTCACTGTTGCAGGAGCGTGTACTACCCATGGCGGCCGAGAGGAAGAACTTGCCAGCGCACGACTCGGTGATGGGGTTGGGCTGCTGCCACTGCAGGATCTGCGGCGGGTACGCGGGCAGGAACGGGTGGAGGCCCACCTTGTCGTGCAGCAGGTGCGAGTTCAGGAAGCTGCGCGGGAACAGGAACGGGTTGGGCGGCGTCTCGCGGCTCAGGTCCTCCACGTGCACGCCCAGCCGCGCGTTCGTCGCATCCTCCGCTCCATTGACACCGGCCATCGCAGCAATAGTCGGAAGCGACACGCAAGTCGTACATCAAATAGTACAAGCACCGAGATCGCAATATTAGTCATTAAACCTGTATTAAACTATAATGTGTTTAAATGAATAGTAATAGGCATTCTTGACTGCCATCACTACCTCTATCAATGAATTTGTCGGCCATATTCGATATTTCATTCGTTGTCGCATATACTACAACATCTGTACATTTACGCGGTAATCTGTATGTGTAGCACACTAACCAATCAGAGCTCGATGTGAGCTGATTCTAGTATGTGTGTACCTGATACCTAGATGTTCTCTGGATTTTAATCCAGAGTTGTTACATTGATCTCACCCGGAGGTCTGAATTTTCATATGATTGCAGCACTTGACAAGCAAAACCATATCAATGGGATACAGTCATTTAAGTACAGAATGCGATGTTGCTTGTAACTCAATACACCTTCAGTGGAATGGTGGTCATGATGCTCACTCACACGAGCAACACTCATATAGATATTACAGAAATAACCAATTGCTCTTGAAGTGAGCTTTTGCCAGTTCTCAGATTTGGTGCTCTCGCACAGCGGCTGCAGCAGTGGCAGCGCGCTGCTCGAACATGTAAGACGGCGACTCCGCACCCGCTGGCTACCATCGCACCACGAAACATCCGATTAATACATGCATGCAAAACGCTACGCTAGTGGGTAGTCATCAGCGCCGAGCGCGCCACTTCGTTGACAACTCAGCTTTGGCCGTTGCCTACAAGCGTGCCGAGGACGCGTGCGCCGCCATCAAGGGCGAGAAGGTGTTTCGCCGATCTGCCCATCGAGTCGTACAAGCTAGGCAGAATACATACCCACTATCATACGACTTGCTGTCCAAGTACGGCCCATATCGCTGCAGCAGCAGCAGGAGGCCGCCCCGGTGTAGAACGCGTCGTCGTACACGGGGTTCCTGCTGCTGTTCAAGAAGGAACTGGCACTGGGCGACAAGAAGACGGCGGCTGTCGACTTCAAGACGTCGCCGGTCTTCGGCTTCGAGGACAGCGCGCCCAGGGGCATGCTCACTCGCAGGGGTTAGTAGTACTTGCTGAAATAGTACACCTCGGTAGTACTACTACCCGAATTATTGGGGTAGTAGTGATACCACTAGTGTACCGTATACATGTAGTGCGCAATATGCGTGATACTATGCTAACATCAGCTCAGTAATATAGTACTCTTCAAGTAATATTTTTGATGGACCCTAAGCGAGCAAACTCGGTTCTAGGCCCTCATTGAGGGGACTTTTGCCAAATGATGGCACTATTTTGATAATCTAGACAAACGATGATGACCTTCGCCAAATGATGGCACTCCGCTGTAATAATGGCAATGATGGCACTCAAGGTATTTATGATTGTCAGGCTGCAACACGTCCGTTAACTATGCGTGCCAGGATCACAAGCTGCCGTCTTCAGACCAGCATTCTCCCGTCACGAGGACCAGCTCTCTGATCTGCCACAAGTACCTGGGATTTTACCATGGATGAATTCTCCGTGATTGATACTCAAGGGAAGCCTTTAACACTTCGTGTTATGATGAACTTTGAATCTTTGAAGGCTGCACCTGCTCACATAAAGAACTCCGTGCTGACTCAAGGGAAGCGTGTCATCCAATGCCGTACCCGCACCGGAAAGGATAACCCCGTGTAGTCTGCACTAGCAAGAGTGATTCCTCGTTCATAGCAGTCGTCTTAAGATCTAAGAGACAGCAGAGCGAGGGCTACTTCCTGAGTTCGTTCTTCGCGCAGCACAACGGCTGCACCGTGGAAACTGTGGTGGCTTCGGTCAAAATACGCGCACGTGCGCAAACCAGGAGCCTAGTATACTAGAAGAGTAATCTTGCACTGAGCTAAGTGCCATCAATACAGCGGAGTGCCATCGTTTGGCGAAGGCCATCATCGTTTGTCTAGATTATCAAAATAGTGCCATCATTTGGCAAAAGTCCTCATTGAGGCCTAAAGACATCCAAGACCCGGCCTCAGGGAAGGTCACCATTGTCGAAACCGCTCAACAAACGAAGTATGGGTTGTATCATAAAGGATTGCCAGGAAGACGATGAGGTCAATCGAGATCCTTACAGCGTGAATGAGACACGAGTTTATTCACCGGCAGTGAATACTACGTAGTAATCCCGATAATGAAGTTCACTCCACTGACGTGTGAACTTCGCACATCAATTATTCACTACGTAGTATACGACAAGCTTTTTGCTGAGATCTTTTAACGTGTAAGATTATGCTGGGAATACCGAAGCAATTCTACGGTACTGCGTAAGCGTAACCTGGGTTAACATTCGTACCTGGTACAACATTAGAAATGTTGCATGAACCGCGCGCAGCCGCAGCAGATGCGCGCGGTTCATGCAAGCAGTTCTACTAGCAGAGCAGAATTATAGAAATGGACGGTATCAGTGCAGTAGCACTGCTACTACATGTAGCAGAGCAGCATGACGCAGTAGCACTGCTGAAACACTGCGACCATTAATAGCAGAGCAGTATGATAGAAATGGACGCCATCGGTGCAGTAGCACTGCTACTACATGTAGCAGAGCAGCATGGCAGCATCGATGCAGTAGCACTGCTGTAACACTGCGACTATTAATAGCAGAGCAGAGCAGTATGATAGCAATGGAGGCAGTAGCACTGCTTAGCATAGCAGAGCAGTATGATAGCAATGGAGGCAGTAGCACTGCTACTAGAGCAGCATGATAGAAAGGGTGCAGTAGCAGTGCGCTATAACACTGATACTAGCAGAGCCCGACACCATAACGCAGGTCGCATGCAAAAGCGCTGCTTATTCTAGGCAAATTGGTGTTCCCAGTCTAAGTCGCAGACGCCCTAGTTTTCCCGGGAGCTTTACATGACGCGAATTGTAGTGGAGTAGTACTACTATACATGTATTACTACTACAAACTCAAACTTCCAAAACATGGGACCCATACTAACAGTAAATCCAGAGCTTCCCCGGGCGCAGCACGGCTTTGTGTGTACCAATACACAAGCTCTCACTCATTCCGCAAACGGCCGCAAAGGACGCACATCAGATGATGCCGCTGTCTACGCCGCTGGCAAGTGCCACCGCCCACGAGACGCCTGACAGCAGCTCAGACGCATACGGCACCTTCCACGGACGCGTGGTTCCCGACGTGGGCGAGCGGCCGCGCGTGTCCGCCAAGCTCTGGCGTTCGGTAGGCGTTGCGGCGGTTCTGCTGCTTCTAGCGAGCTACATGCTGCTGCAGGGCCACAACGAGGCAGTCACCAGCCAAGTAGAACGCGTAGGAGATGGTGAGAACCCAGTGGAGCCGGTAGAGCGCGTGAAGGAGAGCAGCACCACGCTCAGTCACAAGAACAAGCAGAAGAGCGACGGACTCTCGAAACTCGAGAGCAAGTTCCTCAAGCGCGTGGACACTACGGAGATCCGCAAGTACCACGGAGCCTACGCCAGCGTCCCCCACCCGGCGGGCAGCCAGCAGGACTACAAGACGGCGCTGTTCACGGCCGAGCAGTTGGAGTCCTTCGGCATCAAGGCCGAGATCCTCGAGTACTACCCGCTGCTGTCGCTGCCGATCCATCGCCACTTGAGCATCCTGTCGCCACCCGAAGCGGCCCGTGAGCTGAACCTGACGGAGGAATCGGTGCCTGGGGACTCGTGCACCAGCGATGAAGATGCTCTGCCCCCGTTCCTGGGGTACTCGGACTCAGGTAACGTCACGGCCTCGGTCGTGTACGTCAACTACGCCCGACCCGTGGACTTCCAGTGGCTCAAGGATAACAACGTCACGTTGGAGGGCAAGATCGCACTCGTTCGATACGGTGGCAACTTCCGCGGACTGAAGGTGATGCTGGCCGAGCAGCACGGAATGGCGGGCGTGCTCATCTACTCGGACCCACTGGATGATGGCTACGGGCAAGGTCCGGTGTACCCGGAGGGCCCGTGGCGCCCGGAAGGGTCCTTCCAGCGCGGCTCGGTGCAGTACAACTCGATCTCGGGCGGTGACCCGCTCACACCTGGCTTCCCGTCGCTACCCGGCGAGCCGTACCTGAGTAAGGAAGAGTGCAAGACCATCCCGCATATCCCGACGCTGCCGCTTTCGTACGGCCAGGCTCGATACATTCTCGAGACGCTGGGTGGTAAGCAGGCTCCAGAGGCGTGGCAGGGCGCGCTCGACCTTGACAACGGCGCCTACTTTGTAGGTGACGACGAGGCCACGGTGTTGAATCTGGATGTTGCCATGGACAACAGCATCGGACCCATTTGGGACGTGATCGGTACCATTGAAGGCACTGAAGAACCTGAGCAGATGGTGCTGATAGGCAACCACCGCGATGCTTGGGTGTGCGGTGCTGTCGACCCCTCAAGTGGCTCTGCAGTTATGCTGGAGATTGCTCGCGGACTGGGTGACTTGCTCAAGGATGGCTGGAAGCCTCGCCGTACGCTCGTCATTGCCTCGTGGGATGGCGAAGAGCTGGGCTTGTTGGGTAGCACGGAGTTTGCGGAGGACCACGCTGAGTTGCTCAAGAAGCAGGCGGTGGCATACATCAACGTGGACAACGTCGTTGGGCCCTTCATGAATACTGGCGGCACACCGTCCATCGCAAAGTTCCTGCAAGAAACTGCCCAGCTCATCCCAGGCAACTCCTTCTACGGTGTGGATGTTTCGGAAAGTCTGTACGAGCAGTGGGTGAGTCAGACCGCTATCCGGCGATCAAGTTTAGCGGTTGGTGCTGACGATGGTACTCTGGCTCCGGACCACCTGATCCAGTTTTTGGGCTCTGGCACTGACTTCACGGCCTTCTACCAGCACTTGGGCATCATCTCAGCTAACCTCGGCTACACCGTTGGCAGTGCAATGTACGGCACATATCACAGTGCCATGGACAGCATCCCATACATGGAAACCGTGGGCGACCCGCACTATTCGACACACACTACAATGGCGAAGTGGTGGGGCCTGATCACTCTGCGTTTGGTGGACAATGCAATTGTGCCTTTCGACTTCTCTACGTATGGTCTGGTGATGAAGGAAGACTTGGCAGGTTACGAAAAGATCACGGGGGAAATGGGACGCAACGTCGATTACTCTGCTCTCCACGAAGCAATTGAAACGTTCACGACCAATGCTGAGGGTTTCCAGGCTCAAGTGGCTGAATTTTCTGAGAAGGCTGCCAAAAAGAAAGAGACCCACAAGAGCGAGGCGGAGCGTCATTTCTGGAACGAGAAGCTCGTGAGTCTCGAGAGGTACCTCATCTCGGATGCCGGACTGCCTCACCGGCCTTGGTTTAGGCATATGATCTTCGGACCAGGATTCTATGAGGGATACAAGGGAGCTGCTTTCCCGGGTATCTCGGACTGCATCGTCTTCGAGGATGACGCTGCTACAATTCAAGCGCACGTGAACGATGTCGCTGCTGTCATCAACACTGCAGCAGCGTATCTAGCATCCGCGTGATAAAGCGAACAGGGAGTGGAGGATATGGGTGCACTTAGTTGCATGCTTTGTCTAATGAGAGGGAGAAAAAGGAATTGAAACAAACAGTTTCTTCTTTTTATAGTGAGTAAGTTTAGAATGATGCAAGCCAATTGTATGTATTCATAGTACTACCGATGACAACCTGACTGAAAACGTCTTGCGGCTACCATATTTGAAGTGGTGAGGTTTTGTCGTCGTAGCTCAATTTCAAAGGAGCTGAGAACTACCGCCCACAGCGATAATGTGGACGTCAGTCACGCAGGAACAGATCAACCGATTGGACTTCGAAGCCTTCTTGCCGGTGGTGCTGCTGCTGAACTACACGCTTCTGATCTACCTAGCAGTGTTCTACTGGACGCGGCGACGAGAGCGGAGAGTTGCGTTGCTGTTGTTTGTCGGGACTCTGGGTACCGTCGTACTTATCCCTTTCGCACGGCCGGATGGAGGCTTCGTGGAGAATATCAACGACATCTCGGAGGCGTGCTCCGTGTTAACGTTCTTGCTACAGATCACCATCATCGGCTACGACCTCAACAAGAAGTTTAAGATGCGCTCCGTCATGTTTCTCACGTACGCGGCGGAAGTGTTGATCGTGGCCGACCTTGCGTCAATCCTGCTCTCGTTCGTGTCGCTGTTCAGCCCTGGTGTCGTGTCTGACAACACAGGACAACTAATCTCCAATATCGCCGAAAATGCGAACCTGGCTTTCATCTTCTTTTTCCGCTTCTACTACATCGGGATATCGCGCGGGTGGCGGAGCATTGTGGATACGCGGAAATTCGAGGTTGGCTGCTACCTGCTGTTCGCTACGCACGAAATTCCTTTCGATGTGATATCTGCTGTTAGTGGGCTCAACTGGGAGTTCGTGCAGGCAATTTGGCATCGCACTACCCTCACTACCTGCTTACTTATCACGGCTCGAACCAAGATCCAACAGTTTTCAGTGGCGGCGAGTACTTACCACACCAACGCCAGCTCCACCAGTGGCAGAGAGAAATGGAAAAAGAGGAGCGCAAGCGGACGCTTTCTTGATCAGAAGGTCTCGAGCTTGGTTCGGAAATCGGGCGGACATTCAGGGCGATCGGGTGGTCGACGCAGTACCAGTACGGGGCCTCAAATACATGCATCTGTGGCCGTCATGAAGCAAGTTGGTGAATCATAGCAAATATATTCTAACAGTCCAACAAATTGTTGAACAATGAGCGTTGCCAAACTAAATCTACGTCGCTCCAGTTTTTCTTGATTGGAAAACCAAGATGCCTAACCAGAACTTGTATGCGACTTTCGAGCGATAAATGTTCTGCTTAGCAACACCGGCCGAAGGCGAGCAAGAGATACAAGTGCCCCAGGTATTCCGTACCTCGATGCAAAATGTGGTACACCCCCCTCTGTAGCGACACCCCCTCTCTCTTGAAGACAAACTTTTCACTTTCTAGTGACCAAGTCTCGACCGACTCCCCCATGACGTTCGTTCAGGTCACCCTTGCCGTCGCTGCTGTGATCGGCGAGACGATTGCCATTACCCCGACGACTGCGTCGGCTTCAGCGGTCTCTTCGACTGGATCGGCCTCCTGGAGGCGGATCCAGTCGAAGAGACAGTGGAGGCCGCCTCCATGACCGTCACAACAAGCTCCAGCTCTGGTGCGACGGCAGCGCAGCGCTACTCGTGCACTGGACTCGACGGTGGTCGAGCTCTGTTGAAGGGTGGATGGGTACATCGACGGACAGGCGGTTACCGTAATATCGGTGTTAACTGTCACCCCCTTGGTGCAGCCTAGTTCAACTCATAAAAAAACCTCAGGTGCAGATAGTGAGAAACATTGTGTTTGACACACTACATTTAATTTACAGGAAACTTCCCAACTCACCTCACCTACGGACGTGTCATTGCATGGTATCGACTCCATTATGGCTGTCAATTCATTGTCCACAGTCTCACTATATTCATCTAGCCCCTCATCGCGCTCATCATAAAAGAGTACGCTATTGTCGATTTACATGTACTGAGCTCTTCCTATGCAGCACGCAGCCACCACCTCTTCTGCATAGTTCGGCGCACAAACCTTGTTTCCTTCGGAAGCTACAAGCCTCTCGCTCTTTAAATGTTGCAGTCAGCCCGTGCGCACGCGGTCTTTCGACGCCTTATTCCACGAGACGCTCACGGGCTGGAAGCAGTGCGTGTACGGGGGCGGGGGGGAGGAGGCTTGCTGCGGGCCGCAGCCTGCGGCGGTGGATGGCTGGCGGTGATTTTTGAACTGGCTGGAGGTCCGAGGTTTTTCGTGGGGTGACAGTTAACTAAAATTTGCCAGCTGGTCAAATGTGTCCCGGTGATTGGTTGAAACCTGGGGGTGACAATTAACAAAGGGTGACAGTTAACACCGATATTACGGTAAGTGCGGATCGAGGCAGCAGCGACAGGCTGCTAGGTGCGAACAGGTACAGCAGCTGCGGACTGCTGGGTGCTGAAGGAGACGGCAGCGGCGGGCTGCAGCAGTGCGGAAGAAGACGGCAGCGGAGGGCTGCAGTGGTGCGGAAGGAGACAGCGAGGCGACAGGCGTAGCAGTGGCGACCGGGAACTCGGGAGCGACGGACGCAGAGAAGCTGTTCACCCAGTTCATAGTGAGGTTCGTGCTCTAGGCACCTAGGTAACGGACGAGCTGGCGGCTTGCCGCCGCCAGCACCTCAATGCACATCAGTTCTCAACTTACCTCCTTCCTCGCACCCCGCTCACTGCTCTACAGGTTATGAGCCCAATGCCCCACGACGACGCCGACGCTGTTCAAGCTCCTGGAGCCGCTCCTGTCCCAGTGCCTGGCCAAGCCGCTGACCAAGTCGAAGATGACGCTGCCGGCGACCAGTTCGACGCGTCGATCCGCGAGAGCGGACGTGGTGTTTCCGACCCGAGTGATGACCGGCTTGATCGACTCGAGGGTCTCATCGAGGGTCTGGTGCGAGACGCCGCACGCGATCGGCTGGAGAAGGCCCAGCTGCAGCACGGAGTGTATGTGTCGAACTCGTCGGCGGCCGGCTCGAGCGCCTTCAGCCAATTCTTGGCAGCTCGTCGGCAACGAGTGAGGGCCGACTCGCTCAGCGAAGCAATGGGCATCAGCCCAGCAATGCAGCAGCAACAGTTCGCGCCTGCTCAACCGCAGCAAGTGCCGTTCCAGCAGCATTCACCCGCGCCGGACCCGCGTCTGCAGCAGCAGCAGTTCGCGCCTCCGCAAGGCTTCGGGTTGAAGATCCCGTCCTTGAAGGACATGAAGCTCCCGCTCGAGAGATTCTCTGGCAAGGAGATGTACGAAGGCCTTGGTGCAGGCTTTAAAGATTGGGGGCTCAGATTCCTGGACGAACTTATCGCCGCGCAGGTGATTAGCGGCGGCGACTGGCCCGAGGACTTTAAGGCTCGTGCTTTGAACCGATACCTCGAGGGCCCAGCGCGCAAGTATTTTGACCGGATGAAGACAATTTGGTCGGCAGAGTCGCCAACGCTGGAGCATTTGATGAATCGGATGTTAGAAGTGTACGAAAAGGAGATCACTGTTGAGCAAGCAACTCGCATGATGCGAGCGCGCAAGCGTACTGATCGTACCTGGACTGAGCAATATCAGTACTTGCTGGCAATCGCGAGTGCTGCAGACTGTTCAGATCGTTTTGTGCTGCAGTACATCTGCGAGTGCGCGTCGCCTGACGTCAAGAGGGCGATGCAAACGAGGATTGACCGTCGTCGCGCCGACCATCTACGGCAAGCGTGGGAACTGGCGGACTTCGCTAGCACGTTCGAAGCGGATATGAATGGTGGAGGAAATGCGTACGGCAAAAACCTCCGCGGGAGTCGCAACGGTGGCCACGGTGGCAACAATGGCAGCGGTAATCTTGTCGCGAATTCTGTCAAGGATGCAGGCAGCGAAAGCAGCGAGCGGCGCTGCTGGCGCTGCGGCGAAACAGGCCACCTGAAGAAGGACTGCACTAGCAAGAAGAAGGAAGGCCAGGCGATGTTCGCGCTTGCTGTGGGGAACAGCAACAGCAGCTCGTGGGTGCTTGACAGCGGAGCTAGTCGCCACCTGGTGAAGGATGCCAGCATGTTGATTGACCCTGTGGACTGTAGCGAGACATGCAAGGTTGCCGACGGCCAGTCCATGTCGGTGACCAAGAAGGGCAGCATCGTGTTCCGTGCCGCGGTTGATGGCGCTGAACACGACGTTGTGATTAGCAACGTGTACTTCGGTGAACGACTTGCGCAGAACTTGCTGTCGTACTGCAAGCTCGAAGAAAAGGGCTTCGCATTGGTCTACAAGGGAAAGCGTCGGTACCTGGCGAGGGTTGCTGATGGCGCTCGCGTGTTCGAAGTGGAGAAGATGAATGGTGTCCTGGTTGTGAACACGGTGAATGCGGCGAGCGCAGGAAACTCAGTGAACGTGGACCCGCACGACGATAAGTGCAGCGAAGTGTATGCCGCGCTCGAGCAAGCTGAGAAGGACAGTCTGCAGTGCGCTCCAGTGAAGTGCACGTTAATGGAGCTGCACGAACGCCTCGGGCACCTCATGTTCGACACAGTCGAGAGGATGGCCGACGCATCGGGATCTGGGATCGAGCTGACTGACAGAGCCCGGATTAATTGCCTGACATGTGCGAAAGGCAAACAGTCGAAGAACGCTCAATCCAAGCAAGACTCGGGCAAGAACGCGCCGATCGACAGGATTGGTGGTGTGATCTGTAGTGACCTCAAGGGACCAATGACTCCTACGGATCGCAACGGCAACAGGTACCTGATCAATTTCGTGGACCACCACACCAACTACTGCAGGGTGTTCGTGGCAAAGAGGAAGGACCTGGCCGCTAAGATGTTCGAGCGCTTCCTGGTGTACTTTGAGCGGCAGTTCAACTGCAAGGTGCACGTCTTGCGTACGGACGGAGGTGGCGAGTACCGCAACGTGGATCTGTTCTGTCAGTCAACGGGAGTGGTGAGGCAAGTAAGTGAGGCCAAGAACCAGGCTTCCAATGGAAAAGCTGAGCGCATGCACAGGACTGTCCTAAACATGGCGAGATGCATGATCTTCGCAAGCGGACTAGCGTTGCATTTCTGGGGGGACGCAGTGCAGTATGCGGCGTACATCCTGAATAGGACCCCGACCAGCGCGAACCCGAGCCGAGCATCACCTCTGGAGATGTTGACGGGCGTGCAGCCGCAGTTGGCCGATATTGTGGTGTTCGGGAGCGCGTGCACGGCGTACCGTGACCCAGGCAAGAAGGCGTGGAAGCCTCGAGCTGAGGTCGGGATGATTATCGGAAAAGACGATGAGACTAAAGGCTACAAGGTGTACCTGCCGCACGACCGCATCGTCATCGTGACGCAGCATGTGAAGAATGTGGAGACATTGAATGCGCCCGGCAATGAGCAACTGCAGGCGCAGCTTCGCCGAGAGGACCCCGAACTTGGCCGTGCTGTGCAGGAACGGGAGGAGGTTCTTCGCCGGAAGGAGAGAGTGGCCGCCCGCGGCAAGGGTAAGAAGAGGTCAAAGCGCAGCAAGAGGTCGAAAGCCAAGAAGTCAAAAGAAGGCAATGAGACAATGGAAGGAGCACCCGAGGCGGAAGCGCAGCACCAAGAACATGTTCCCCATCCGCCAGCGGAACCAACTCGTATGCGAACGCGCAACATGGGGCGCAAGCATGTGCCGGTAGCCATGGCAAGCTTCTCGGAGGACCCGAAGAACTACGCCGAAGCGGTGAACTCTGACCGTGCCGCTGATTGGAGCAAGGCAATGGCCGAAGAGATCAGTGCGTTGGAGGCAAACAACACGTGGGAAATTGTGGTGAAGCCACGACACGCAAAGCTGCTACACTCGAAATGGGTGTTCAAAACTAAGAAGCATGTTGATGGTACTCTGGAAAGGTTCAAGGCCAGGCTTGTGGCTTGCGGCAATGAACAGGAATATGGTGTGGACTATGTGGACACGTTTAGCGCCGCGCTGGAGGGTCTCTCTGCTAGGATCGTGCTAGCGCTGTCGCGCAAGTATAACGTGCCTGCCAGGCACGGGGATGTACCCAACGCGTACGTGCGAGCTGAGAAGGAGCCGGACCTGGAGATCTTGTTGCATGTGCCACGAGGCATGACGGTGAACACTGAGACGCTGGCTGACCTGGGAGTTGCGAGCGAAAGGCAGATAGCGCTGAGGCTGCGCAAAAGTTTGTACGGCCTGAAGCAGTCGGGTCGCCTGTGGGCTCTGCACCTACGGAAGACGCTGTTGAAGCTCGGCTTCGAGCAGTGCTACACCGACAGCTGCGTGTACAAGAGGGGCAACGGCTCGGACCTTACGGTCGTAGGAGTATACGTGGACGACTTGCTCGTGACGGGCACGAGCGTCGCCAATGTGGACAAGTTCTTCGAAGACATGAAGGTGTTGGACGTCAAGGACTTGGGGCGTGTGTCCAAGTTTCTGGGTACTGGCATCGTGTACGATGAACTGCATGGCTACATGTTGAATCAACGCCAGGTGATCCTGGAGTTGTTGGAGCGCTTTGGGCTCGCTGATGCTAACGCGGTGAGGGTACCAGTTGTGGACGACAAGGACGAAGGCGACGACAGCGCTTTGCTACCGGGTGATGCGAATGGTACACCGTCCCGCCCTACGGTTCAACTCTTCCAGTCACTTGTGGGGAGCCTACTGTGGATTGCGAGGTGCACGAGGCCCGACATTGTGTTCGCCGTGCACCGTGTGACCCGGCGTGCGCATGCTCCTCGAGAGTCAGATTGGCGGAACGCCAAAAGGATCATGCGGTACCTGAAGGGTACTATCGATGTCAAGTTGCGCCTGGAGATTGACGCCAGCTCAGTGCAGGGGGCCGAGGTGAGGCTCGAGGGCTACAGCGATGCTGATTACGCGGCCGACAGAGTCGATCGCAAGTCTGTGAGCGGAGGGGTGCTATGCATCGATGGTATGGTGGTCGGCTGGTTTTGTAAGAAACAAAACAGCGTTGCACTCTCGACCATGGAGGCTGAGTTCGTAGCGGCCTCACAAGTTGCAAGTGAGCTGCTTGGGCTGAGTGAACTACTCGGTGAGCTTGGGGTCGTCGTCCACGAGCCCATCCTCATGCATGTGGACAACCAGGCTGCTATTAAGCAGTTAGAGGGGGAGGACTCATCTGGAAAGGCAAAGCACATTGATGTTCGGGTGAAATTTGTAAAAGACTTTGTTCAGAAGGGCGTCATCGTGGTGGAATACTGCGAATCGCGTAAGATGCGGGCCGACCTCATGACCAAGTCATTCCCAGCACCACGTCTCGGCGAGTTACGAGAGCTGGTCTCGCTTGAATGAGACCGTCCCGGGAAGGAGTGTTGAAGTGTGGATGGGTACATCGACGGACAGGCGGTTAAGTGCGGATCGAGGCAGCAGCGACAGGCTGCTAGGTGCGAACAGGTACAGCAGCTGCGGACTGCTGGGTGCTGAAGGAGACGGCAGCGGCGGGCTGCAGCAGTGCGGAAGAAGACGGCAGCGGAGGGCTGCAGTGGTGCGGAAGGAGACAGCGAGGCGACAGGCGTAGCAGTGGCGACCGGGAACTCGGGAGCGACGGACGCAGAGAAGCTGTTCACCCAGTTCATAGTGAGGTTCGTGCTCTAGGCACCTAGGTAACGGACGAGCTGGCGGCTTGCCGCCGCCAGCACCTCAATGCACATCAGTTCTCAACTTACCTCCTTCCTCGCACCCCGCTCACTGCTCTACAAGCTCGACTGGCGCGGTGGAGGCCGGCGACTCGACCCCGATCACCGCAACAGGTCTCGACACTGCCGAGCCCACTCGACAGTGGAGACCGCAGTGGCCAACGTCCACGACCCGTCTGTAGGAGGACACATCATGTGGGCACCGTTCCAGGCTGGACTTCCAGCTGGCACGCTTGCAAAGTGCGTGGAGGAGTTGAGTCCTCCCTCCCTCCTTCCTTGCTTGGCTGTGGCATCTGCTGCTTCACTTCGCATTTCGCCGTGACCAGCGCGTCATGTCTGACGCCTACGGCACGTTTGGTGCGTCGGCTCCGGCGCCGCAGCAGCGTCAACCCCGCTGGAAGAAGGCCCTGTCATCCACCAGCGTTCGCATCGGTGGTGCGGTTGCTCTGCTGCTTGTGGTTGTGGGCGGTTTCCTGCTGTTCCAGAGCCCGTCGACTCCGGTGGCCAAGAAGGCCCCCGTTGAGCGTGATGCCGCTGTGTTGACCCCTTCGGAGCGCACCTTTGTGGACGGCGTCCAGCCGGAGAAGCTGCGCGAGTTCCTGCACTCGTACGCCAGCGTCCCGCACGTGTGCGGCACCGAGCCAGACTACAAGACCGCGCTGTACACGGCCGAGCAGTTCGCCTCGTTCGGACTGCAGGCCGAGATCAAGGAGTACTACACGCTGCTGTCGTACCCGATCCACCGTCGTCTGGCCATCGTGTCGCCCGAGCAGAGCGTGCACGAACTCAACCTGACCGAGGCGTCGGTGCCCGGTGACGCCTGCACCAACAACTCGGACGCGCTGCCTCCGTTCCTGGCGTACTCGGACTCGGGCAACGTCACGGCCTCGGTCGTGTACGTCAACTACGGCACCCAAGCAGACTTCGACTGGCTGGTGAGCAACAACGTGACTCTGGAGGGCAAGATCGCTCTGGTGCGCTACGGCCGCAACTTCCGCGGACTCAAGGTCGCGCTCGCCGAGCAGCACGGAATGGCTGCGGTCATCATCTACTCGGACCCGAAGGAGGACGGATTCGTGCAGGGACCGGTGTACCCCGAGGGAATCTATCGCCCCAAGGGCTCCTTCCAGCGTGGGTCGCTGCAGTACCTGTCATTGGCGTCGGGCGACCCGCTGACGCCTGGTTGGGCGTCAGTGCTTGGAGCTCCGCAGCTCAAGTACGAGGACGTAGACAGCATTCCCCACATTCCAGCGCTTCCGCTGTCCTACGAGCAGGCGGACATTATCCTTCGCTCCATCGGTGGACGCAAGGCGCCCGAGGCGTGGCAGGGTGGTCTCAGCTACCCGGAGGGCTACCGTCTCGGAGACGACGAATCGCTCGTGCTCAACCTGGACGTGCTCATGGACAACAAGGTCGGTCCGATCTGGGACGTCATCGGTACGATCCAGGGCTCGGTTGAGCCTGACCAGCAGGTTCTGATCGGCAACCACCGCGATGCGTGGGTGTGCGGCGCTGTGGACCCGAGCAGTGGCTCTGCTGTCATGATGGAGATTGCGCGCGGTCTGGGTGAGCTGCTGAAGCAGGGCTGGAAGCCGCGCCGTACCATTGTGCTGGGCTCTTGGGATGGCGAGGAGTTCGGTCTGCTGGGCAGCACGGAGTTCGCAGAAGAGCGCGCCGAGGAGTTGAAGCAGAAGGCGGTCGCGTACATCAACGTCGACAACGTCGTGGGTCCGCTGGCACTGGCCATGGGCACTCCGTCGATTGCCAAGTTCATCGAGGACACTGCCAAGGCCGTGCCTCCTAACGAGTTCTTCGGCAAGGGTGACAAGCGCAACGAGCCTGGCGACAGTCTGTACGCGCAGTGGGTTGCTCAGACTGCGCGTCACCGCTCGCAGATTTACGGCGTGTACGACGGCACGCTGGCGCCGGACCACTTGATCCAGTTCATGGGCTCAGGCTCGGACTTCACCCCGTTCTATCAGCACCTCGGCGTGATCTCGGCTAACCTGGGCTTCACCCTCAACGGCGCGGTCTACGGCACCTACCACAGCAACATGGACAGCCTCATGTACATGGAGACGCTGGGCGACCCGCACTACGCGACGCACGCCAACATGGCGCAGTGGTGGGGACTTATGACCATGCGTCTGGCCACCGACGTGGTGGTGCCCTTCGACTTCACTACGTACGGCCTCGTGATGAAGGAGGACCTGGCTGGCTTGGAGGACAAGATCGCGGCGATGAACCGCAGCGTCGACTTCACGGAGCTGCACGCGGCCATTGCGAGCTTGACGGAGAACGCCAACACGTTCCACGCTCACATCCAGCCGTTCGTTGCTGAGAGCAACAGCAGTGACGACGAGTTGCTGCGTGGCTGGAACCAGAAGCTGGTGCTGCTGGAGCGCCACCTCATTGACGAGACCGGCCTGCCCCACCGTCCCTGGTACAAGCACGTCATCTTCGGCCCGGGGTTCTACGAGGGCTACCTCGGCACTGCCTTCCCCGGTATCTCCGACAGCGTGGCTTTCAACGACAACAGCACCACGATGCAGGCTCATGTGAATGACGTCGCGCGTATCGTCAATGATGCTGCCAACTTCCTCGTCATTGCCTAGTTAAGACACAAACAGCAATAGAGTTGATACAGTTGAGAAGTTCATAGTCCTCTAGTCAACGTGAAGTTGAAAAGTTGTCACTGTATCTTACGGAAGAAAACTTCCCGGTGGTAATAGTGAGACTTTCGAGGTTGCCCTTATTCCTTGCCGTACCCTTGTCGTCGGCATTAAACTTTACGCGTCCGTATCCTTGAGCTCCATCTAAGCTGAGACTAGGCCTCTTCATTGACGTCTTTCTCCTGAATGCGCTTCAGCCTCTTGACGAAGTACGCGAGCTCACAGGTGAGCGTCCGCTTCAGCCCCGGCACGTGCTCCTTCTTGGTCTCGGCGTTGGTCAACGCGTCGTCCACGATGTTGATGCACTGCACGAGGTACGCCCGCTCCACGTCCTTGCTGGACATGGGCGTGCCGGCCACGAGGAAGCCGGCCACGCGGTCCGCCGCACTGCGCTTGGGCGGCACCTGCTGCGGTGGCGGCACCTGCAGTTGCTGCTGAGGCGGCTGCTCCTCACTGGGTTCGAGGCCGTCGTCGTCGTCGTCGATGCTTCTCTTGACTGGGGTCACTTCCCTCGGGACAAGCGGCGCGTCCACGCCCGCCGCCTTCCGCTGCAGCACCTCCACCAGCAGCTGCACGTGGTCGTCCTTGCTGCGGTAGGCCGCGTACTCCTTGGTGCGCACCTTGACACCCAGCGCGCCCAGCAACGCGCGCAGGTCCTCGAAGCGGCTCTGCTTCAGGGCGAGCAGCAGCTCGTCGTCCCTCCCCTCGGCACAGAGTCGCTCCAGCTGCTGCAGTGTCACCTTCTTCGCCATCTTCTATCGGATACGTGTCACTTGTGCCCTCCGAGGTTGATTGCACTCTGACAAAAAGTTGCCGATCACCCAACGATGACCCCAGATCGAAGAGCAAGTTGAAGTGCAGGTTGTGTGCGCCACAACACACATCAACCCATGTACCATGTATACGGTACACTGCCACCCCACCGCATCATTCTAACGTTACTTTGCATTGACCGACGTCATGGGCAACGAGGTGAGCCGCCCCGCCGAGGACCTGAGTCCGCCGAGCTCGGGCGTCGTGCCGCCGCGCTCGCCCTACACACCCACGGGGGGTGCCTCTCGCCGCGCGCAGAGCTTCAACTCTCCGTCCCCAGGCGCGTCGCAGCCCGCGCGGCGCGTCAGCAGCAGCGGGAGCCTCAACCTCTCAAACCCCCGCAAGGAGCGCACGATCCAGCGCATGGACAAGGCCATCAGGCGGCGCGTGCGCGGCGGCATCACGTACAACATGAAGCTGCTGATCCGCGGCGCCAGGGGCACAGGCAAGACGTCGCTCTTCCAGCGGCTGCAGGGCCAACCCATCCCGGAGACGCACCAGCCCACGCCGCAGCTGCAGGCGGCCACCATCAGCTGGAGCTTCCGCCAGCACCTGGAGGAGAACGTCAAGTGCGAGGTCTGGGACGTCGTGGACCGCGGCTTCGTGCCCGCGGACGACGCAGGAGAAGGCGCCGACGGCCTGTCGGCTGCAGCTCCAGCTCAAGCTCCAGCTGCAGTGCAGAGCGGGACGCACGCGGTGGCCGTTGTGGACGCGTCGACGGTGGACGTGTATCAGGAGGCGCACGGCGTCATCTTCTTGCTGGACGTGACCAAGTGGGACACGCTGGAGTACGTCAAGCAGCAGCTGGACAGCGTCCCCGTGCACATTCCGACGCTGGTGCTGGGCAACTTCCGGGATCTCGGCGCGCAGAGGAAGATCTTCAAGGAGGACGTGGAGGAGCTGCTCTATGGCTCGAGTGACAGGCCACAGCAGCAGTGGAGACGACCCACCGAGTTGCTGTACTTCGAGTGCTCGCTGCTGGACTGCTACGGACTCAAGTCGCTGCACCAGTACTTCGGCATCCCATTCTTGCAGTTGAAGTTGGCGACGATCAGACAGCAGATGCGCATCGTGGAGGGCGAGTTCGCGCACCTCAAACACGACGTGCAAGCCACCATCAGCGAGCAGCGCTACGCGGAGTACGTCGAGCATATCAAGGCTACGGGTTCGGATATACGCACGGGAAGGCGGGGCTCGGGTAACGGGAACACACCACCCGCGGTATCACGGACTGATTCGGTTAGGATATCTCCCAGATCAAGCAGCCAATCGACCCCCCCGACGCAGCAAGAAGGAGGGGATGACGATGTCAGCGTCGTTAGTAAGAGGGAGGCCGCTGGAACGCCTCCGAAAGCTGCGTCAGAAGTTGCAGTGGCCATTGCAGCGACTACAGCGGCTCAACAAGTGCAGGAATCACCACAGGTTATTGACACGGGGGATCTGCCTGCAAGAAACAGTAGTGCGGTTATTCAGGCAGCTCCACCGTTGAAGTTCGAGCACAGGGAAAGCGCGGCAGCTATACCAGACAATGCAGCGGAAGCAACTTCTGTGAGTATCGAAGAGAAGCCGGTGTCGCCTGTAGGACGAAGTGGTGATACCCCTGCAGCTACAAAGAGTAGCCCAAGCCGTCCTCAGAAAGCATCGATTGAGGAAGTGATTCACCTTGAAGATTTTCAAGTACCAAAGGCGCGTATGAGTGACTTGGATCACTTTTATTCCGAGGATGAAAGTGATGAAGAGACTGGAGACTATGACGAGGATGTAGTGGTGGCTCCGGTGGATGGAGCCAAGAAGGCAAGTATCGCTGGCGTTTACCACAAGCAGCGCTTTCTCGACTCCGATTCGTCAGATTCGGATGAGAGCGAAACACCCAGAACTCAGAGCCGACGAAAGACGAACGCACCACACAGAAGATCTCCTCGCAATGCAGCCGTTAAGCAGTCCAGCACCACCGGTCAACAAATGCCAAGGCCGCCTGCATCGTCGTCGTCGTCGTCGCCGTCTCCACCATCTCCACACCCTCCGAAGACATTATCTCGACCGACCCAGAGAAGCAGGCCAGGGTCTCCAGTGCGAGTGCAGCCGAGCAGCCCAGCCAAGGAGTGTCAAGACGTGCTATCGCAGCAGCAGTCGTCTATCCCAATAAGTGGTACCGCGGTTTCTGTTACACCGACACCTCCTGCGTCGCCGCCTACTTCACCTTCGACTTCTTCGATTCGCCATTCGAGTCCACGAAACAAAAGTGAGAGCACCACGACAACCCCGCAGTCGGAAACGCGTCAATTTGTGTCGCCTACTCAGAGAGATGAGAATGAAGTGAAGAGTGGTGCGTCCACGGGTGAAGAACCTGAATTGACGGGCACAGAAGATGGTGCGGTACCAGTGGAGCAGGATGAACAAGAGCTCACAGATGAAATTTCCACACAGCAGAGTCCGAAGTACTTCGACAATAACACGCTTGCCACCAGTAAGCAAGTGGGTGATAAGCATGCGTCAGCAGTGGTGGGCGACGCCGAGGAAGCTAGCAATGGTGCACCGACCGAGACAGAGGAGAGCGAACTGCCTGGCTCGCTTGACATAACCACTCCGACAGCAACTAGCACAGAAGATGATGTCAAGCGTGAGCCGAAGGATGTTTCCACATACAATGAGGAAGATACTTCCATCAAGGAGGCTGATAGAGGCTCAGTGGATGGTGATGATGATGAGGAAGAAGCTGGCATGGATGATAATTCTAACGAGTTAAGCTCGTTCCTCGCGGACGAAAACGACAGTGATGAAGAAGATGGCACACCCGAAGCACTTCAAGCGGAGAGAACTGTCACTGACGACCCGGTACCACTGGTTGGCAGTTCCGTAGCTCGACGTCCAGATGTACTCATGAGCGATGAGGAGAGTGAAAGCAACGACGACAAAAGGAGTGGGTCGTCATCTTTATTGCTGTCGTCTGAACCATCACTGCCGTCTGCGTCGGTTCTGCCGCCACCAATGGATGCCCTCAACCAGGGAGCCCCGCACCTAGATCAAAGCATGGGGAACTTCCACAGGAGAAACCTGGAGGGAGCTGGTGATCTCTCGTTGTCTGTCCTTCAGGCATCTCTGCCGATGCCGGGGCCGGGTGCAGTACCCGTGCCGTCCACCTCGCATGAAAGTGCAGGCGTTGCGAGCAACGCAGACATCAACGAGGCGGCTCTGCATGTATCGGATCTTCAGGTGCCCTCTACAGCACCGATGTCTGACTTCTCAACTGTCGTGCCCAGGAACGACCTGGAAGCGTTTTTGAACGAAAGTGGCAGCGATTCCGAGGACGCAGCACCGCCAAGTTATGTCGAGCCATCGTCAAAGCGAGCCAAAAGCACCCGAAGAGCGGTGGTGGAGTCGAGCGACGACGATGAGGACGAAGAAGACGATCAGGATCGGTTTGCCAGCTACAGTATCAGCAAGAAAAGCAGATCTGAACGTAGACGCCAGCAAAAGGAAGACCTCCGCCAGCTCAATGCCGCGCTGGACAACTCATCGGCCCAGGATGGAGTGAGAAGCGAGCCTTTCACTCCGTCAGCGACTGGCGTAGCAGCCCTCGGGACCTCCTCGGACGTGATGGAGGCCATTCGAAAGGCGCAAGAAGAGGCAATGCGCATGCTCCCGACGGCGGACGACGATGCCGACTCCAGTTCATCGAAGAAACAGCACAAGCACAAACACAAGAAGGAGCACAAGCACAAGAAGCGGGAGGGCGAGGACGGTCCCAAGGAGAAATCGGCAAAGAAGAGCAGCAGGAAGTCCGGATCGAGCTCGCGCTCGAAAAAACGGCGTCCTCACGTTGAGGACGATGTCGAGTGATCAGTGAGTGAGTGAGTTAGTGCATCTGTCAGCACGCACTTGATGTCAACAGTTGAGTCCCGCGCGTGCTGAGCTTGCGTGCAGCTGCGAGAATATAGAGAAAGAGTCTTGCAGAGGGTTCGTGTGTCTTGTGTCTGGTCAGCGTGGTGGGTGCCGCTGGAAATTAGCCCCACACAAGACCGTTGGTTTAATCAACGGAGCTGGCCCCATGTAAGTAGATGTAAGTGCAGGACTTTTGCCAAATGATGGCACTATTTCAATAATCTAGACAAACGATGATGACTTCGCCAAATGATGGCACTCCGCTGTATTGATGGCAATGATGGCACTTAAAGTTGTCAGGCTTTTGCAGCACGTCCGTTAACTATACGTGCCAGGATCACAAGCTGCCATCCTCAGACCAGCGTTCTTCCCGTCACGAAGACCAGCTTTCTGATCTTCGCCCTACCTGGGGTTTCACCATGAATGAATTCTCCGTGATTGATACTCAAAGGAAGTCATTAACACTTCGTGTTATGATGAACTTTGAATGTATGAAGGCTGCACCTGCTCGCATAAAGAACTCTGTGCTGGCTCAAGGGAAGCGTAGTCACCCAATGTCGTACCCGCACCGGAAAGATCCACACCGTGTAGTCTGCACTAGCAAGATTAATTCCTCGTTCATAGCAGTCGTTTTAATATCTAAAAGACAGCTGAGCGAGGGCTACTTCCTGAGTTCATTCTTCGCGCAGCACAACGGCTGCACCGTGGAAACTCTAGCGACTTCAACACGCGCACGTGTACAAACCACGAGCCTCGTACACTATTAATGGAAGAGTACTGAGCTAAGCGGAGTGCCATCATTTGGCGAAGTCATCATCGTTTGTCTAGATTATTGAAATAGTGCCATCATTTGTGTAAGTGCATGTAAGCGGATCGGCCCGAATTGGGCTTTGCGTTCGACGTTCAGCTCGAAACAGAATTGCGCGTCGCCCTATGTTGCTGTAAACAACAATAGCAACCCCGTTTCTCGCGTCTAGCGTTGCGGGCGCCCGGGTCGCGACCTAAAGGAGTGATTGCAGAGACTTCCTCCCTCCTCAAATCCTCAGGATGTCCATGTCCATGTATCCCGGATAAGTTCTGCGCGGCTCTAGAAGATCCGATCACTGACAGTGACTCACTGGGCGGTACATGTAGTGTCGCGCCTTCTGGAAGCCGCTTTTGACGTCGGAAGACTGCTGACAACTGTCGACAATTCATTCATCCCGTCCGATAACCGCCCGCCTGCCAGCCGCACGCCATTTTCAGTTTAGCCGTCAACGTCCCACCCAGCGAGATGCACATGCTGTTCCAGAGCGAGGCGGCCTACCGTCGGCGCCGCTCCTGGATGCCGCGCGACGGGGACGACGCCAGTGTTTCAAATATGCCGAAGCTGATCGGCCCGCGCCGCCCGCGCGACCGCGGCAAGTCGCGGAGCTGCAGAACCTTCAGGCGGGAGGCCAAGCGCCGGACGCAGCAACACGCGGACAACGAGCCGGCGCTCACGCTCGAAGACGACGGAGAGGATAATCAAGAGGAGGAGGTCAGAGACGCACTGCGCGGTGAAGTGCACGCCATGCAGATGGAGATCGAGACGCTGCAGCAGCGCCGACTGCTGCTGGACTCGGCCGTGGTCAGCGCGCGCACCAACGCGGTGGCGCACGCCATCGACCTCACCAAGGGCTTCTACGTGCACTTCTCGAACGGCTTCGACCCGTTGGTGCATCCCGAAGCTGAGACCTTCCTTCGAGGTATCATGCAGAGGGACGTCGTGTGCTCGGAATTCCAGGGCGTCGACCTGTTCCTAAGCCAGTACAAGGTGTGCACCGAGGGCCACGCGTCCATGCGCGTGTTCGTGCACGACGTCGTCGTCATCAACGAGAACTTGTCGAGGGATGGAGCCATCCAAGTGCTGGCCAAGGCCACCGCGCGCTTCCGCGTGAGTCGCGCGACGCTCGAGAAGTTCTTCCCGCGCATCATCGACGACGAGGAGCTGGCGCAGCAGCTCATCGGGAAGGAGTACGCGATCCAGTACGACAAGGTCTTCCACTTCAAGCACGGCCGCGTGTTCCAGCACGAGTCGCAGGTGGATTTCTGCAACAGCATGCTGCAGATGGCGCAGAACCCGTTCGTGGCCATGAAGCTGCTGGAGGCGTCGCTCATGACCAAGCACGGCCACCTCAAGGTGGACAATCGGATCGAGGAGGACATGAACCAGCTCGAGAATACAGTGCTCTAAGGCGCAAGACTCAATCAAGAACGAAGTGAACGTGTAATTCAAGTACATTTTGATGGTGCGTCTGCGTGCAGTAGCTACGTGCATGACCTAGATGAGGAACGAGATGAAGCCGTTGAGGCCACTGGCGAGCACGCAGAGCTGACCAAGTGTCCAGAGCAGCGCGCGGTGCGGTTGTTTCTGCGTCACGTACGCAAAGGTGTGCGCGATGCGAGCAGCCGTGAAGACGCCCATGAGCACGCAGTTGGTCTCCTCTTGTCCTCCGACGATCACCGAGCCGATGAACACTAGCAGACCTAGCGGAATAGTCTCCAGGTCGTTCTGCACCACCCGCTTCCAGCGGAAGTCCTCAGCACGAGCCGCGCGTAGCTGCTCCGAGATTGGCTTGTCGTCCTCAAGCAGCCCGTAGGTTTGAGCCGGAAGCCCGTCCTGGCCCAGGAGACCGTTGTCTTCAGGCGGACGCGCACCCGCGGCGAACGACTTGCCGCCTTGGATCGACACCGTGATGAAGAACTTGACGAACAGGATCAGCGAGCACGTCGAGTACGTCTTGACCGCCGCATTCAGCGCCACCAACGCAGTCATACTCGTGTTGTGTTCGGGTTCTGCTTTGAGCTCTTGGCAGCGTTTTAGTCAATGGAGCCTGACTTGCCACCACGAGGCGCGTCTCCACACCCTCCAAGGGGCAGAGAGGGTCCTGCTCCAAGAGCATGCACAGGCAGATATACTTGCTGTTTTTGAGCGTACATCAAACACGACACCTCATGGAATTTAACTGAGCGTATTCACCTCGTTATCATTTGTCATCGATCTGCCATGGCCGCTACCTTACTCTCCCTTGACACCTACCATCATGAAACTCACAGGATGGCGCTCACGGCATTGCCCAAGCCAACCAGCGTGGACATCACACCCACGCCGTGACACAGCGAGCGCATCGGCTGCATACCAGTCGCGTACGCGTACGTGTGCAAGCAGCGCGCCGCCGTGAACGCGATCATCGCTCGGTAGTGCACGTTGGGGTCAGCTCCGGCCATGATGCCGGCACCGAAGATGAGAAGCGCGAACGGAATGGACTCCAGGTCGTTCATGACGATGTTCCCCCAGCGTTGAGCAGCACCTAGCGTTTCAGTATCGCTGGTCTTGTTCATGCCGAATGTCTGTTTGCGCTTGGTTGCGGTGAGCTTCGTATCCTCCGGTGGGCGTCCACCCGTGGCGAACTTCTTGGAACCTTGGATCAGCGTTGCGGTCAGGAATTTGAGGTACAGCACCGACGTGCACGCGACGTATACCTTCACGCTTCCTGTCACCATTGCGTCGACTTACCAGATTCCTTGATCGCTGAGTCTTCGAAGAATGAACTGTGACGACAACAACCGGAGCCTAGGTGCTGGGACGTGGTGAAGGTGAAGACTAGGCAGTTAGTCGGGACGAGGAACTTGCTATTGAAGAAGGCATTGTCTCAATTTCTGGTTTCCACAGCTGAAGAAAGAGGGCTGTCGGGTATAACATCTAGGTTCTCTATTTCAAATTAAATCTCTACTAGACTGGCAATGGGAGCATTTCAACGTTGCTGCGCGAATCTACTACTGTGTCATAGTACCGTAGTAGCAGTAAATTACCGCACTTACACATACGTGATGGTGCTGGGCGAGTAGTTGCAGAGCTTGCCCGAGGGGCCAGCACCAGCCTCATCCGGCTCGCCGCCCGACGTCGTGCCGTCCGACCACGAGCACACGTTGATCTTCTTGCCCTTGATCTTGACGTTTTCGATGGTGGCCTCGTCGCCCCAGTTCTGGTTCACCGTCACCAAACTCACGCGGCCGTTGACGGCGTACACGTTCTTGACGTTGACCTTGAGGTTCTTGTAGCCGCACGTGCCGCACGAGCGGTATAGCTTGCCGAAGTCCTCGACGTAGAAGCCGTCGATGGAGACGGTGCCGTAGCCGTTGTGCTGGATGACCTTGTCGGTGGCCGAGCGCGCGCCGCCACCGATCACCTTGACCACGCTGCTGGCCGAGCCGCCCTTGATGCTCAGCGCGTCCTCGCACACGTCGTCCCACCACACGTTCTGGATCGTGCAGCCGCTCTGCTCGCAGTGGACGCCCTCCATTTGATCCTGTCCGATGATGACGTTCTTGAGCGTGCCACCGGGCTCGACGCGGAACACGGCGGTCTCCCAGCCGCTCTCCGTCTGGCCCGCGCACTTGACGTTCGAACGCTGGTACGTCTTCATTTTGCCGTCGAACACCTCGCCGCGCTTGACAACGCGCGGCTCGTCGAAGAATTCGTCGCCCTGACTGGTAGGCCAGGCGCCGGTAGGCATACCGCCGCCACCGCCGCCTTCCGAACGCATTGAGGCACCCGAAGCGATGGCAGCCGTGGCGGCGAGTGCGACAGTGATGAAAGAGCTGGCGCTGACCATTGTTGTCGATGAGTGAGGCTAAGTCTGTGGCGCTTGATGTGAAGAGCGCAAGACGGTTAATGGGAAACACACGACTGGGTCGACTTTGCGGCGCAGTGTGGCTGCAACGGCTCGCGACTCAGGCTCGGAGTCTAACCAGCCGAGCTCCTGCCACGCTGTCCATCGCAAATCCGGTCGTCGCGAGCTGTGTCGTCAACCAAAAGCTCCGGGATGCCAGATGCTGGCCAACATAGGATCAGTGATAAACATATTGATAGCCAAGAGAATTGTTATTAATACAGTAACTTAATGATTGTTGTTCATGATGCAGCATGGTGCCAGGATCGCAGATGTTGGCTGTATACGACGAGGCGCTCAACACTCAAAGAGTCACGAAGCGTAGTTCAAGGCTTTTGCGTTCCCGGCCTAAGGAACGTAGCACTGCACCGATGTTGATTGAATTGATAAACGTTGAAGTGCATTCGTTGTGCAGCGAGCCGTACTCCGCGCTTCACGGGAGTACAGTACATGAACACGTCAGTGCGAGTTCATGCTGCACTTCGCCAGTGGTGTCTTGGCCAAGACTCTTGGGGTTGTGCTTCGTTCCAAGATACCGCCTGACCTGGCGAACGTGCCGCGCTAATGTGAACGAAATACAGGTGGCGACTACACCAACAACATTTTTTTTTTTAGTTGTGAGGTACATTTATATTGTGTTACTGGACTACACCAACAGCACTACGACTAGAATGTCGTTCGCTGAAATCCTCGTCGGGTGGTCTGAAGGAATCTCACAATACTTTTATGTGTTGCAGTTTCCTGCAAAAGTGTTGTGCTGGAAGACTCTTCTGAAGAGAGGTGAAAATGAATTGAGTGATCTGGTGCTGGTTCTTTCCGCCCAGGGTGTAGCTCTGCCCCGACTTCATTACTAATAAACGATTAATTAATCTGGAGACAATCTGACAGCGCGATGCAACGACAACGATATGTGGCTCTACTGTCCTGTACAGTAATTGGAGCCACTCTGAAAGAAAAGAACCACTCCAATTCCTCCCTTCAGAAGAGCACGTGTGCCCATGTGCTGTTGGTGTAGTCGCCACCTGTATTTCGTTCACATTAGCGCGGCACGTTCGCCAGGTCAGGCGGTATCTTGGAACGAAGCACAACCCCAAGAGTCTTGGCCAAGACACCACTGGCGAAGTGCAGCATGAACTCGCACTGACGTGTTCATGTACTGTACTCCCGTGAAGCGCGGAGTACGGCTCGCTGCACAACGAATGCACTTCAACGTTTATCAATTCAATCAACATCGGTGCAGTGCTACGTTCCTTAGGCCGGGAACGCAAAAGCCTTGAACTACGCTTCGTGACTCTTTGAGTGTTGAGCGCCTCGTCGTATACAGCCAACATCTGCGATCCTGGCACCATGCTGCATCATGAACAACAATCATTAAGTTACTGTATTAATAACAATTCTCTTGGCTATCAATATGTTTATCACTGATCCTATGTTGGCCAGCATCTGGCATCCCGGAGCTTTTGGTTGACGACACAGCTCGCGACGACCGGATTTGCGATGGACAGCGTGGCAGGAGCTCGGCTGGCTAGACTCCGAGCCTGAGTCGCGAGCCGTTGCAGCCACACTGCGCCGCAAAGTCGACCCAGTCGTGTGTTTCCCATTAACCGTCTTGCGCTCTTCACATCAAGCGCCACAGACTTAGCCTCACTCATCGACAACAATGGTCAGCGCCAGCTCTTTCATCACTGTCGCACTCGCCGCCACGGCTGCCATCGCTTCGGGTGCCTCAATGCGTTCGGAAGGCGGCGGTGGCGGCGGTATGCCTACCGGCGCCTGGCCTACCAGTCAGGGCGACGAATTCTTCGACGAGCCGCGCGTTGTCAAGCGCGGCGAGGTGTTCGACGGCAAAATGAAGACGTACCAGCGTTCGAACGTCAAGTGCGCGGGCCAGACGGAGAGCGGCTGGGAGACCGCCGTGTTCCGCGTCGAGCCCGGTGGCACGCTCAAGAACGTCATCATCGGACAGGACCAAATGGAGGGCGTCCATTGCGAGCAGAGCGGCTGCACGATCCAGAACGTTTGGTGGGACGACGTGTGCGAGGACGCGCTGAGCATCAAGGGCGGCTCGGCCAGCAGCGTGGTCAAGGTGATCGGTGGCGGCGCGCGCTCGGCCACCGACAAGGTCATCCAGCACAACGGCTACGGCACCGTCTCCATTGAGGGTTTCTACGTCGAGGACTTCGGCAAGCTCTACCGCTCGTGCGGCACGTGCGGCTACAAGAACCTCAAGGTCAACGTCAAGAACGTGTACGCCGTCAACGGCCGCGTGAGTTTGGTGACGGTGAACCAGAACTGGGGCGACGAGGCCACCATCGAAAACGTCAAGATCAAGGGCAAGAAGATCAACGTGTGCTCGTGGTCGGACGGCACAACGTCGGGCGGCGAGCCGGACGAGGCTGGGGCGGGTCCCTCGGGCAAGCTCTGCAACTACTCGCCCAGCACCATCACGTATGTGTAAGTGCGGTAATTACTACGATACATACGCGCAGCAACGTTGAAATGCTTTCATCGCCAGTCTAGTAGAGATTTAATTTGAAATAGAGAACCTAGATGTTATGCCCGACAGCCTTCGTTCTTCAGTTGTGGAAACCAGAAATTGAGACACGGGAATCGGTCCATTGGACCGATTCCCGTGGGCTATTTTGCGTACAGATTTCGTGTCTAAAAAATCGTGTATAGATCTCGTACAGCCCGCAGGCCACTTGCTGTCTAAATGTATAGATTCGGTACAGATCCGAGGAGCCACTTTCAAGTTGAAGTGACCCTCACCCACGCACGTCAATTGCACTCCCTGGCATGCCCAGCCACTCAGCAGCGATCATGGTGCCTGCAAGCAAGCGCGGCAGGCCCACAGGGACCGCAAGGATGCAGCGATTCCGATACTATGGCGCTGCTAGCTATCATTAATAACCATGTGGCTCGAACGAATGGGATCGGGTCCGCCATTTGTGAAATGGGCGTCTTGCGGCAGTCGAGGGTTGTGATATACGTTCTCATGCCGGTGTCACCGAGTGGGAAGACTCGCTGCCCCGTCACCCGTGTTCTAGCGGTTGAAATCAGCCAAATAATTCTGTAAATGGTCCACAGCGTGACTTTGGAGGACGAGGCCGGCTTAAACGCAGCGTCATTTCCTCACAGGAGGCAGAAGCAGTCTAGCGAGGGCGTATTTACAGGGATCTCGAGCTCCGTGGCAAATCCACCCTCATCAGACTGCTTCCGCCTCGCTGACACCGCTTGCGGGTGGCCTCGCCCCGCGCCGGCATTGCGGCGGCAGCGCTCGTTGGCTCGTCAATGAACTCGTCTTCGTCGTCCGCACTATGCTTGCCGGTGCAACAGCCCCAGTGAGCAGTGCAGGAGTGAGAGAGCAATATTCACCATTCTAGCCATGCCATCTACACATCTAGAAATCTGTCGGAGGGGGGGGGTACCCTCCGACAGAAGTGAAATCTGTCGAGTCGACGGCGGACTCGAGTTGTCTAGAAATGGCCGTTTTATGGATATCTGTACGAAATCTGTACAAAATGGCCGCGACAGATCCTACGGGAATCGGTCCAATGTCTTCTTCAATAGCAAGTTCCTCGTCCCGACTAACTGTCGAGTCTTCACATTCACCACGTCCCAGCATCTAGGCTCCGGTTGCTGTTGTCACAGTTCATTCTCCGAAGACTCGGCGACCAAGCAATCTCCTAAATCGAGTCGACGCAATGGTGACAGGAAGCGTGAAGGTATACGTCGCGTGCACGTCGGTGCTGTACCTCAAGTTCCTGACCGCAACGCTGATCCAAGGCTCCGCAACGGGTGGACGCCCACCGGAGGATACAAAGGTCACCGCAGCCAAGCGCAAACAGACCTTCGCTGTTGGCGCTCAGACATTCGCCGTTTGCGCTTGGCTGCGGTGACCTTCGTATCCTCCGGTGGGCGTATTAAAAAAAAACCTCTACAGCTAATATCGTAGCGGTACAGGTACCGGTACTGTACTGTACCTACAGGTACTCACCCGTGTCGCTGAGCCAGCAGAAATCGCCTAATTATACATGTATCGACGCTTTCGGGAAGAACTTATGTTTTTCGAGATCATGTCGACGAGAGAACATGGACACTGGACCAATTCCCGTGGTCTACTTTTCATGTCTAAAATACATCTACGGCCGTGGCCAGACTCGAGCTGTCTGGAAGCGGCCGTTTGATGTCGATCTGTATGATATCTGTACAAAATGGCGGTGGCAGATCCTACGGGAATCGGTTCAGTAGTCACTCGACCATCGCAAGTGTTTGCCGACTACATGTAATTCACTTGTTAGTAGTGAGCTCGATTCAACTAAATTGCATGCAGAAATCGACTATCTAGTTAAACTTTTCGTCGAAACGGGCTGTCGATGATCACATTCCGCTGTCAATCCAGGTTCAAATATACTGGTATCGATTGCCCGATGAAGTTGCTGCAGTGATCACTGCTACATAATAATACATCCAATCGACTCTTTTGCCATGAGAGTACCCGCATTATTACATACTAGCTTGGTAGATGAACGCAGCAGCAAGCCCATCCATCGCTATTTCACGTGGGCACATACAGAATACGTTACTCCGATCCGGTTTGAGTAAGATACAGTATGTATAATACTATTAATTTAGTATGATATGTATTAGCACATTTGTGTAGTACTATTTATGATATTAAAAGTACGATTATATTCTAATACTATTCAGGGGGGGGGGGCAACGGAGGCGAGCGGTTGCGAGATCACGCAGCTGTAGCAAAACCGCACCGTAATTGCGTAGGTGAGACCAGCGCTGAGCCTTCCAGCGAGTCGAGCACTGCCCTCGCGAGGTGATAGATTTTTTCTGCAGCGGAGGAAAACTGACATCCGTCCTCGAGGGAATTCAAATCTCATGTCATGAGATTTGAATTCCCTCGAGGACGGATGTCATGATGTACAAGTATTATCTAATGATACCTATGCGCGCTCCTTTTTTGTTTTGCCATTTGCGTCTCCATCTCTTGCTCCCACGCCAAGTTGGACACTGCTCCACCGGGACTCCAAGACCTGTCAGCGACCATGGCGTTCGTTGTGCACGTCTCGAGCTGCCGTTTCCTGCGTCTCGGCGGTCGAAATGATGCGCACGAGCTCTTCTCGTCGTCCTCGGTAATTGTAGTGTGAGTTCTACCTGTACTTTGAAATTTCTTCGAATCAATCGACGGGCAATCGACAGTGTCGATTCGACACGATCGTATACATGGCAATGCTGGGCGGAGCTCATACATACTCAATTTCAGTATCGACCCTCCGATCTCTAAATAAATTACTGTGCATATTCCTGAGGGCCTGAACGTGCCATGCCGATGTGCACCAACACCACGAGCTCGTGGCACCAGGCGCACGAAAACAGTGTGGGGTCACGTAGCGTCGAACAACAAAAAGAACGGACGGCGGAATGTTGCGGTCGGGATGTATTTTAATATTAAAATACATACTCTCGACTCGTATATTTTAATAAATTAAAATGGATGTTAAAGCGTTATTAAAAATAACGTTAGCAGACCGTGGCCGTTCGTGTATCCCAAGGGCCCGCGTAGGGTGTCAGATACTCGACTACAGGTTACTCCAGCATCCGCTCACTCTTTAGCTAGTCACGATAGACTCGTAGCAACTTCTGCGATCATTGTGATGACCTTATTAATACATGTGCAGTACGCATGTACATGTAGTAAGATCTCACTCGCCTATCGAACATGCACGGTAGTTACCACGATCTTATGTGCGTCAGCATCTGGCATCCGGGAGTCTTTGCCGAACGACACAGATCTCAACGACGGGATTTGCGTGGGAGACCTGGCACAACATTATGTGTCCGAGGAGGTCCTTCGAGGGGGCAGGCGGGCGTTGCAGCTTGTACCACTACGCCACGAAAGCCTACCAACTACATCTTCTTGCTGCTCACTTTCCAATCTGCGCTCCTCGCACTAAACGACGGTCCAAGTACGCCAAGAACCGATCTCACGCTTCGATAACCATGGTTAACGCCTTCTCGCTCGCTACCGTTGCGCTCGCCGCCACGACTGCCGTCACTTCGGGTGCCTCGATGCGCTCTGAGGCTGCCCCAATGCCCACCGGTGCCTGGCCTAAAAGTCAGGGCGACGAATTCTTCGACGAGCCATACGTCGTCAAGCGCGGCGAGGTGTTCGACGGCAAAATGAAGACGTACCAGCGTTCCAACATCAAGTGCGCGGGCCAACGCGAGAGCGGCTGGGAGACCGCCGTGTTCCGTGTCGAGCCCGGTGGCACGCTCAAGAACGTCATCATCGGACAGGACCAAATGGAGGGCGTCCACTGCGAGCAGAGCGGTTGCACGATTCAGAACGTGTGGTGGGATGACGTGTGCGAGGACGCACTGAGCATCAAGGGTGGCTCGGCCGGCAGCGTGACCAAGGTGATCGGTGGCGGCGCACGCTCGGCCACCGACAAGGTCGTCCAGCACAACGGCTACGGCACCGTCTCCATCGAGGGGTTCTACGTCGAGGACTTCGGCAAGCTTTACCGCTCGTGTGGCACGTGCGGCATCAAGGGTCTCAAGGTCAACGTCAAGAACGTGTATGCTGTCAATGGCCGCGTGAGTTTGGTGACGGTGAACCAGAACTGGGGCGACGAGGCCACCATCGAAAACGTCAAGATCAAGGGCAAGAAGATCAACGTGTGCTCGTGGTCGGATGGCACGACGTCGGGCGGCGAGCCGGGAGAGGCTGGTGCTGGTCCCTCGGGCAAGCTCTGCAACTACTCGCCCAGCACCATCACGTATGCGTAGTGTGAGAGAGTCTTGGTGTCTTCATTTTCTAGAAGAGTTGTAAGTGTCATTCAATGCATACAGATTGATGGTCTAGATTTGTCGCGCGATTCACACAAGTTTCTTTTTGACAGCCAGAAAAGGTAAGTTTAGGAGTAGTGATCAAGTAGGGTACATATTTCTGGATGCTCTAGATTGATGCTGTCACAGGACTTGTCGTCTGTCTTAATTCGGTACAGATCCGAAGAGCCACATTGTAGATTCACGCACATTAAGGGATAAACCCGGGACCGTCGTAACAATGAATGCAGCGTTATTTGCTGCGGGTGTTATCCGTTCCCACGACGTGCCATGACGCGGGTTCCGTGGCAAATCCGCCCTCGTCAGAACCGCTTCTGCCTCACTGCAGATAGCCTTACTATTACGTCGGTAGCGCTGGTAGACTGGCCAACGAACTCGTCTTCGCCGTCCGCGTAGATCATCCGCAGTATGCTTGTGTGGTGGAGTGAGTCAGGATGATTTCGGAGTTGTGTCGTTGGCGCTAGTGTGGGAGCAGATAGCGTGACGGATACCAGTATCTACCGGCCGACCATAGGTACCAACTGATTGGTACCGACCAAGACCGGAACGTACCGGTGTATACCGGTTTTGGGCCCAAGACCCAAACCCCGATCCGGCTCCACGGTTATACTGAGAGCAAGTGAACCAATCATCAGATGTGCCCATGCAACGACAGCGCCAGAAATACCGGAACAGATGGAAGAGCGCACCAGCGATGGATGGATGAGAGCGTGAGGGAGCTGTAGATGCAGTCAGGTAAGACGGATAGGCGAGGTAGGCAAAGGAGTAGATCAATCAGTCCGCAATTAGAGCTCAAGAGCACAAGTCCAACACCAAGTCAATACACTTCATTGTCCACGACTTCCCCGTTCCTAGAAGCTTACGACTACCCGCTGTAGAAGAATCGACCTCGGCCGCTCAAGACGTTGCACGGGGCGCTACGACGGAGTCGCTGCGTGTACTCAACCCCCCACCAGTGTCTGACAGGAAGGCACTTTAAATTAGCCACGTCGGGGCGGAGCAAGCTAAAGGGCCGAGCTACCGACGGAGAAGAAGGAGGCGTGCAGCAGGCAAACGATAGGGCCAGCAGCACGACCAGGAACGGATCGCACGGACGCATTTCCCGGAGCGAGACGGCGGTACACCGAAGCAAACGATAGGGCAGAGGTGTGACCAAGAACGGACCGCACGGAACGGACCGCACGGAACGGACCGGGCGGAACGGAAGAACGGAACGGAAGAACGGACCGCACGGAACGGGCCGCACGGAACGGACCGGACGGAACGGAAGAACGGACCGCAACGGCAAACGATAGGGCCCTGCGTTGACCGGAAGAAGTAACCAAGAAGAAACAACTCGGCCGCGTGAGACGCTCATCCTCGCGCCAGCCAACAACAACCCCCAACAAGACCTCGGAGTGACGTGACTGTCACCTGCAACAACAACTGCCAACCTACCATCACTGGAATTACGCTAGCGAAGTTCTGGGAGATTACGTGGCGTCTACTCGCGATAACGAAGACGCTGCGTTTGTGAGTCGAAGACGGAGCTGAGAAGACCGCAGAACGGTTTTTAAGGATCCCACTTCTCCACAATGGTGCCGCGACCCGGGACTACTAGTCCAGAAGATGGTACAGGCATCACGCAGGGACCTGAGGCCCGAGAGTCGTCGACTGTAGGGTCGTCGACGACAACCGATATCGGACGAATGAGACCCCCCGCGTCGTTGGATTCTGAGGGAACATCCACGACAGACCGAAAGGTCAGCGAAGACTATGAGGAAGCGTACGAAGCAATGTTCGCTGTTCCCGATGTGGCTCCCGCTGGAGCCACCCAGGGTCGCAGTTCCCACTGCGATCCTGCTGAGTCTCGACCCAAACAGGTTGAGACAAAGCAAAACATGGACGAGTTGCAGGCCGCATCAGGGCGGTCGATGCAAAAGAAGAAAAAGCGCAAATCAACAAAGAACAAGAAGAAGGTGCAATCCCCAGAGGCCGACTGTGATGATTATGCGTCAGGATTGGCGAATGGTTCGGAGTCCGTGAAGAAGATTCACGATCCAGAACGGAGTCTGCATCAGGTCGCGTTGGCCAGAATGTTGAAGAAAGACCCGATCATGAAGTTTCTCCGACCGACTCTAGTTGGAGAGTTGACGGGGCCCGTTCTCGAACCGGACGTAGCGAGACTGACGGAAATTTCCGAAGTCGCACAAGCAACGTTCAGTGTTTTGAAGGATGCTGGATACGTCTTGGGTATCTCTGAGATGGAGCGTGTGTACGACTGGAACCTCAAAACCTGGAAGCGAATGCTGATACAACTGCTTAACTCGCTGATGATCTTGGTCGGAACGGTCCGGGCTGAGAGAGAGCGACCGCAGTGGTCACAAGGCTCATCGCGTGAAGGATCTACTGGGTCGTCCCAATACCAGTCAGCGTCTTCAGCGGTCGAAGGATCGGACTCTGACAGCGATGTCGGGCTGTCCCGTAAAATCACTGAACGGGAACGATCTGGCATCCACAAGAACGTTAGAACGGGAACGTGGTCGACCAACCCAGCTCCCCCGGGTATTGAAGACGCCTTTGCCAGAATGATGCGAAGCTACGCCGCCCGCCATGCTGCTGCCAACAAGCCTCAGATGCCAGCTGTACCCGACGAGGACCAGGATGAGTCGATGCGATCTGCAAGCTCCCGGACCCAGTCCAACCCGGATCGGACAGCGCTGATCGGAGATCCTGATGACTTTTTCGATCTACGTGAAGACTTGGTTGGAAGACCTTCGGTGGTCGCGGCCGCGACTGCTGGAACGGCACAACTGACCCTTACTCGGGTGCGAATGTCTGCGTTCTCAGAACTGAAGGAGTTCAGTGGCCGTGAAACCAGCGAAGAAAAGTCCCGTTCTTGGTTCAACCGAGTCCGTTCTGCGGCTCGACGCGACGGAATGGGCCCAGCTGAAGTTTGCACCCTCTTTGGAGATCTGATGACTGGTCCTGCACGTCAATGGTATCTTCAGCTTGGACGGGAGACGAGGACGTCATGGGAGAAGCTGACCGAACAGTTCCTGGTCCAATATTGCGGCAAGGGCGTATCAATGGCTAGTCGCTATTACCACGCGACCAAGCGTTCCGACGAGACCCCACTGGACTATCTCTATCGATTGAACGTCGCCGGCCTCCGTGCGGGCCTCCACATCATGGAAGGATCTGTTCAGCAGAAACGCGAGCATGTGGAACACTACGTGCGTACGTTGGGTCACCAGGAACCCGAGTTGGCCATGCAGCTGACGATGCTCATGGTTCCGGATGTCCCAATGCTGGAAAGTGTACTTCGGAAGCGTCAGCGCAGCCTCGACAGTCAAAAGAAGTCCCTGTTTGGGTCGAATAAGTACCGACAGAAAGGTCCGGTCCAGAACGGACCGCCTCGAGCGGTCCATGCGGTCCAAGCCGAGACTGGTCCAGGTTCGATCCAACTCGACGAAGAGGAATCATGGGACTATGGCCAAGACTACGACGATGCCGAACGCGCCAGACTGTACGTTACCGCGCAACGCAACCCCGAACCCGGGGCGCGTCGTGACGACCCGACCGAGAACGGACCGCGCCCACCGTGCCCCCACTGCAAATCAACACGTCACGTGGAGGCAGATTGCTGGCAATTGCTTACGTGCAGCAAGTGCGGCGGGCATCATCCTTCAGATCGGTGCCTTCGCACCTGCAAGGCATGCGGCGATGTCCACGCCGCCGGGGAGTGCCCGATGGAAGAGTTCTTCAACCTACTGCGTCAGTGGTATGATCCCTCTAAACATGGGGGAATGCTGCCTCGGACCGCAGAGCAGATGTTAAACTAGATCGCTCGCTGGTTTGGAAACCAGTACGAGACGAGCGGTCTGTTTCCATCTACGCTTATGTAGGAAAACGACCTACGCCCAGGTTGGAGAAGCCGAGAACTCCTATGGATAATACATGTGAATTTTCTCAGACACAAGCCTCGAAAGTGTTAAGCTTCAAACGGAACCCTGATGCGTACGCCAGAACTCCACCGATTGCGGTGATGGAGTTGCTGCCAGGTGAAAAACGAGGATATTGGAAGTATCACGCCCCCGAAAAGTGGTTTCGTCAGGCTAAGATCCGTGGAAAACTGGAGAACCATCCAGCTGTCTTGCTACTCGATAGTGGCGCCGAGGTGTCTATTGTGGACACCACCTTTGCTCGTGAGGTAGGCTGCCTAATCGACACAAGCAGGACGCAAGAATGTGTGGGTATCCGGGACGAAACGTACTATACCGTGGGAAGAGCCCGACTTAAGGTCACCCTGGCGGGAAACCTAGTATACTTCTTCAAAGCCTGGGTTGGCGATCTCGCGGGCCAGAACGCGATATTGGGCATGGACTTCATGGTGCCTGCGGGCATCAGATTAGATGCCGGAGACGGAACGGTTTGTTTGCCGGATGAAGTGCGAGTGCAGATGCTTGGACGCCGACCGCTCTACGGAACGCGAACCAATATGATCAAGCCGGACACCCCCCTCCGAATCGAAGCTTATCGAGATTGGGATGTGCGACTACGGTCTAGATCGCAAGACCAGCAGGAGCTGTGGGTCACGCGGGGAAAGTCATGGGTGACTACTCTGATTGGCGGGCGGGCACCCTATCTACGAGTGACAAATCTGTCGGACGCCCCCCTGGCGCTAGATACACACACCAAACTTGGGATGTGGATCGCCAAGGATCAGCTACCTCGCGAATACGGTTTCGTTCGGATCGGGTCGCGAAAATATCAAGAGTGGCAGAACCTCGTGTACGAAGCGGCTATCGACAACGATGACGCTCCCCACGTGGAAGATCCCAACCCCTTGACAGAGCGCCGACAATACCAGCCACCGAAGTCAATTCTCCGACGTGGCGAAGTCCTCACTAAGGTCGCGATGAATACGGTCCGACCTGCGGCAAAGAACGGTCCTCAGCCGACGATGTGCGGATCGGACCTCGGAGAGGCGACCCCCCGTGCGGAAAATCCTGATTCACGCAAAGCCACGGGTGTGGGAGACACGGCGTCCCAATCGGAGTCGACACCGCAGGACAGACCCAATCCAGCAGGGGGGAAGTCCCCTGAAAAACGACCCGATCTGGGTCGGAACGGAACGGAACTTGTTGAGCCGGCTGCTAACCTTGGCGTCCCTACGGAGCCCAAGTCGGCGCCAACAACGTCTGGCTCCACTAATACAGAGCTAAACGACGAGTCTGATGTTGCGGATCAGGAAGTATGCTACCACGAGGGGTCTGACCTGTTTGCAGAAGATATGGAACGGGATATGGCGATTCTTCCGGAGGTGTCATTGACTGCAGAAGTGAAGATCGGAGATATTAAGGTTGGAATGCCGAAGTCGTCATCTCCTGAAGAAGAGGCTAGTCAAAGGGACCGACTGCGTCAGATCATTTGGAAGCGCCGGAAACTATTGATTGGGAAGGGGAACGCGCTCCCACCTGCGGCCATTGGGGTTGTCTGTGATATCGATGTTGGAGACGCCAAACCAATTGCGCAGCGGGTCCGCAAGATTCAGCCACGGTTTCGAGAGAAGGTGTCGGAACTGCTGAAGGGTCTGCTGAGTGCGGGAATGATTCGGCTGTCTACATCGCCATGGGCGTCGCCCATCGTAGTCATTATCAAGAAGAACGGGGTGGACATTCGCCTGTGCATTGATTATCGCCTCGTCAACGGCTTGACTCAACTCATGGTGTACCCAATGCCCTTGATCAACGATTTGTTGGAAGACCTCGAGCCGTACCTGTGGTACTGCTCTTTGGATATGGCCAGTGGCTTCTGGGTCGTCCCGATGACCGACCGAGCGAGGTTGATCTCGGCTTTTATCACCCCGTTCGGACTGTTCGAGTGGCTCCGCATGCCTTTCGGGCTAAAAAATGCGCCGCAGATCTACCAACGGCTTGTAGACAACGCGCTGTATGGTTTTCTCAGGATCCCCAAGGTGGCCGGCCAGGATGTTTTTACCGGAGGCAAGGCTGGCGACCCAGACCGACCATCCGTTCTAGGTCGGAGATCGTACATCGACGATATTCTCATCGGAGGCACGTCCTGGGACGATCTGTGTGATAAGGTGGAGCGTCTACTTGATGCGTGTGAGCAATGGAACCTTTCTATCAGCGTGGAAAAGAGCTACTGGGGAATGGACAAGGTTGACTATCTCGGTCATGCGGTCTCACGACACGGCCTGTCCGCTCAGCCCAAGAACCTTGATGCATTGACGACCTTGGGATTCCCGCAAACGTTGAAGGGATTGCAGTCGTTTCTAGGCAGTCTGAATTACTACCATCGTTTCATGGACAACTTCGCGGTCTACGCCGCAGCGCTCTACTCGCTGACGGAGGAAGATTTCATTTCACGGCGAATACGGTCTAGGTCGGACCGGAACGGACCTGACGAAAAGTGGGATCACGCGTTGGAAGCGTTTGAGATACTGAAGAAGAAAGTAGCTCAGACCCCGATCTTACGACACTTCGACCCGGGGCGAGAGGCTGTAGTCATCCTATATGCAAACGACTGGGCAGTGTCAGCGGCATTGACTCAGCCGCATGATGGGGTCTACCTGCCGGTAAAGTTTGTGAGTCGGACACTCAAACCAAACGAGGTTAACTACGACCCGGTGGAGAAGGAAATCTTGGCATTACTCCAGGTGCTGGACGACTGTTTCACTATGCTCGCCGGGCAGGAAGTCCGTGTGCTCTCACGGCGTACGACGTTGGCGTGGCTATTCCGTTCCAACAACTTGCAAGGGCGGCTATCCCAGTGGACCGCGAGATTGTCACCCTGGAGCTTGAAGATTGAGAGGTCGGACCGCGGGGAAGCCGACATACTTGGAGCTATCGCTGCGAGCATCACACCAAGGGAGAATGTTGACGCGGCACTGAAAGCCATCGCGCCAAGACGCAGACCGGCCAGGATCACCATGATTCCGACACCCCGATTGCAGACCGGAGAGATATTGCATGTGCTTAGTTTCGATGGATCTGCCAAGCCTAAGCGGGAGGGAGGTGCATTTGGGGCTGTCCTTTGGAAGGTTCCAGGTTGGGAAGTTGTCAAGGCCGCATCTGGATACGACACGGACCTGACCGTGAACGAGGCCGAGTACCGAGGACTGTTGCTGGGATGCGAACTGCTCCACAACGAGGAAGTGAAGCGTCTGATTGTCTGTGGAGATTCCAATCTTGTGATACGGCAAATTCGAGAGGAGATGGACTGTAAATCGCCTGGGCTGGTGTTACTTCGAGGACGAGCGTGGAAAGCTCTAGAGAAGTGGCCAGAACGGGAATATTTTCATGTGCGCAGGGATTGGAATGCGAGCGCGGATCTCTTGGCCGGACAAGCGTTACAACGCCACGCGGGTCTACTAGTACAACACGCGAATGATTTGGAAGACCTTCGGACGCTAAACCGTTTGCCCGAGGTCCTTCAGCCCCAAGGAAGTGACTCTGCGGCGAACGCGGTGGATCGGACCGGAACGGAAGTCGACCCCACTCGGTCCGTTCCGGAACGGACCAGAACGGAAGTCGACCCAACTCGTTCCAAAGCCTCGATCGAGGTACCACGTGTGACACCGGTGATCACTAGGGGAGCTGCGGCGCGAGCCACATCCCGAAGCGTTAGATCACCTGCGGTCTTGCAGGGGGCTGTAGTCCAGCGACTTCGGCTAGAACGGATACGCACGGCCCAGAACGAAGAACGCTGGATCGTAGATCTCAAGCAATACCTTCGCGGTGATGTGGATTCTCTCACGAGGAAGGAAGCCAAGAACTGCAGCAAACTGGCCTATCAGTATGAAGAAGGGGAAGAGGGGCTCCTGTATTACCACTCCCGTGGCGAGGAAGATGCAGAAGACAGAAGCACGATCCTCAAACTGGTTATCCCAGAAACGCTACGAGATGACGTCTTGCATCACTTCCACGCCAGCTTGGAAGGAGCACATCAGGGTATTGGTCGGACGTACCAACGTGTCCGGCGGCATTTTCACTGGCCGGGTTTGTACAAAAGCGTTCAGCGGTACGTCGGCGAATGCACTGATTGCGAAACGGGCAAAGGGCGACCCATTATCCGAGGTGAGTCGCCAGGCAATATCGTTGCTACATACCCGTTCCAGGTTATTGCAATGGATCACATTCCGTCACTTCCGGCATCCTTCAAAGGCAACACGGAGCTGCTGGTGTGGGTCGACCTGTTCACCGGATTTGTAGTGGTCAAGGCGAACGCGTCCCGTTCTGCGGAGACAGTGGCCGCAGCATACGAGGAGGCTGTGTTTCGACGGTTCGGTGCGAGTGAAGCTATTCGACACGACCGTGAACCTGGCTTCATGTCCGATTTCTTCCGGGCTTTCAACCGCTTAATGGGGCAACGACAGAGGGCTACGATGGCATATCGCCCCCAAGCAAACGGGGCTGCGGAACGCATGGTTCAGACTGTCACCCGTGCGATCAAGATGTACATCGCAGACGTCGACCAGCGCGATTGGGACGAGTACGCGGAACGACTCACATTTGCCCTGAACACCGCGCAAGATCGTACTCGGGGCGAGACCCCGTTCTATCTCGCTCATGGCTGGGACCCGCGGACGACCCTTGAATCAGCATTGGCTGTCGGCAACACTCGACGCCAAGACACTCAAGCACGGCGCTGGCGCATGGGAGTCCAACGACATTACAAGAAAGCTCGGGCCCAAGTAATCGATCTGATCAAGGCCGCGGTCGCAGAACGGGCCGCACTCCATAACGAATCGGTGGTGGACCACCACATCGAAGCGGGGTCGCAAGTCTGGCTATACCTCGACCGTGTTAAGACCGGGTATGCTCGAAAGCTAGCCCATCTCTGGCACGGCCCGTTCCGGGTCGAAGAAATGATGAACACGTTCACAGCTAAACTGGAAACTAGGGGCACGGACTACAGCTTGTACCCGGTCGTACATGTGTCGAAGCTCAAGTTGGTCCGCCAATTCCCGTCCAGACCGCGTGTCGAGCTAACAGTCGAGCCTGAAGATCGTTTTGATTTTGACGAGCAGTTTCTCCCCGAAGATAGTTGGGGACCGGAAGAGCTCGGTGAAGGTACTTTCGAAGTGGAACGGATCCTGGATATGCGTGAAGGTCGGGCTACCCGGTTCGGACGTGTACAGCGGGAATTCCAGGTCAAACGAAAAGACCGAGACGATCTGATGTGGGTCGCTGAGTCCGACCTCAACTGCGGGGGCCTCCTGCATGACTTCATGCGCGTTCGGGCCGGGCGGAACCGTTTCCACGTAATGCAATCTCACGAGGAAGGTGAGACCGCAGGAACGGGATCGGGTGAATAGTCGCGCAAGCAGACGCGCTTTGGAGGTAGCCGCTGGGAAGGCCAGTGGTGCGAGGAGCACGGGTTATACTGCGAGAGGTCAGTATGCAAAGATTGGAAGGAAACAGTGGCGGCGGAGAGAAGGATACGTTCCGGAACCTCGTCGCACCTGGGGAGTACGTCGAGCTATCGTCGGGGCGGCTGTGGTGGAGTGAGTCAGGATGATTTCGGAGTTGTGTCGTTGGCGCTAGTGTGGGAGCAGATAGCGTGACGGATACCAGTATCTACCGGCCGACCATAGGTACCAACTGATTGGTACCGACCAAGACCGGAACGTACCGGTGTATACCGGTTTTGGGCCCAAGACCCAAACCCCGATCCGGCTCCACGGTTATACTGAGAGCAAGTGAACCAATCATCAGATGTGCCCATGCAACGACAGCGCCAGAAATACCGGAACAGATGGAAGAGCGCACCAGCGATGGATGGATGAGAGCGTGAGGGAGCTGTAGATGCAGTCAGGTAAGACGGATAGGCGAGGTAGGCAAAGGAGTAGATCAATCAGTCCGCAATTAGAGCTCAAGAGCACAAGTCCAACACCAAGTCAATACACTTCATTGTCCACGACTTCCCCGTTCCTAGAAGCTTACGACTACCCGCTGTAGAAGAATCGACCTCGGCCGCTCAAGACGTTGCACGGGGCGCTACGACGGAGTCGCTGCGTGTACTCAACCCCCCACCAGTGTCTGACAGGAAGGCACTTTAAATTAGCCACGTCGGGGCGGAGCAAGCTAAAGGGCCGAGCTACCGACGGAGAAGAAGGAGGCGTGCAGCAGGCAAACGATAGGGCCAGCAGCACGACCAGGAACGGATCGCACGGACGCATTTCCCGGAGCGAGACGGCGGTACACCGAAGCAAACGATAGGGCAGAGGTGTGACCAAGAACGGACCGCACGGAACGGACCGCACGGAACGGACCGGGCGGAACGGAAGAACGGAACGGAAGAACGGACCGCACGGAACGGGCCGCACGGAACGGACCGGACGGAACGGAAGAACGGACCGCAACGGCAAACGATAGGGCCCTGCGTTGACCGGAAGAAGTAACCAAGAAGAAACAACTCGGCCGCGTGAGACGCTCATCCTCGCGCCAGCCAACAACAACCCCCAACAAGACCTCGGAGTGACGTGACTGTCACCTGCAACAACAACTGCCAACCTACCATCACTGGAATTACGCTAGCGAAGTTCTGGGAGATTACGTGGCGTCTACTCGCGATAACGAAGACGCTGCGTTTGTGAGTCGAAGACGGAGCTGAGAAGACCGCAGAACGGTTTTTAAGGATCCCACTTCTCCACACTTGCCAGCGTCAGCTACAAGTGACCAGTGAGGGAATAGGAGATTGATGTTCACCGGTCTAGCCATTCGATTCTGTCGAGTCGACAGCCGCTGCGGCATTGGAAGCGATGGCAAAACATGTTGTCCATGAACTTGATGGTTCGTGGCTCTGTGAATTGCACAATCCATCCTAGCATTTTCCAATCTGGGCAAGCCACACCTCACCCTAATTGTAAACGCCCTGTGGTTAACCCCCGTTTATCAAAATAGAACGTGTGAAGGCCGGGTACCATGAGGGAGAGAATTCTACACCAGAGATTTGGGTGTGCATCACCAGAAATCGGGAGATCATCACCAGAGATTTGGACATTATCACCAGACTTTTCGAGGGTCGAAATCACCAGCCATTTTGAAATCGTCACCAGAAAATAGGGTATCCATCACCAGATAAAAGGAACATCTTCACCACACATGCAAAATCTAAAATATGCTTGGGCGATCAGTCATAGATGTCTGCTGCGACTTCATAACTCCCCCCCCCCCAAGACGCAAGTCACCCACCACCCCACTCTACCCACTCTACTCTACCAACCCCAGCCATGTCGGTCTACACCAAGTTCGCCATCATCGGAGCCGGCGGCGTCAGCGGCACTGTCGCGGACGAGCTCCTGAAGAGGGGCGAGGTCGTGTCTATGACCATCCTCACGCGCGACGAGAGCAAACCGGATCTGCAGGCCTTTAAGGCGGGCGCCACGGTCGTTCACTGGACTACAAGACTAGGACCGTGGCCGTGAGCACTGTGTCGCCCTACCACATGGGCATGCAGAAGGCCGTCGGTCAAGGTGGCAGGCATCCAGCTCTTCGTGTCGGCCGAGTACGGCATGCGCGTGACGGAGGGCCCGAACATGGCCAAGAAGGAGGTGCAGGACCTGCTCTCGCAGCACGACTTGCCCTTCGCCGTCTTCTACACGGACCTGTTGTCCTACTTCCTCGGCTACCACTACGACGAGGGCTACATGAACGTCGTGGCTCAGCATCACGTCGCACGCGGACGTGGGTCGCTTCGTGGCGGGCGTGCTGTCGACGGCGCCAAGAGCGCGCTGGAGGGCGCCAAGCTGGCGTTTGAAACTGAGCGCCTGTCGCCGCTGCACATCCGCGACCTCGTGGAGACGAAGCTGAACAAGGAGATCGAGGTGCGCTACGAGGACTTGGAGGAGAACAAGAAGAACTTCAACACGGACTTCGTGGCCTTCCTCACGGCCATCTTCGAGGAGGGCGCGGCGTGGTCGGCAAGGAGCAGGAGGTGGCGGACACGGCCATCAAGTTCTTCCCGGACTGGAGCCCGGCCAAGTACGAGTCCTTCATGGGTAAGTGAGTGGATCGACCAACGGACAAGCGAGAGAGAGAGTAACCCAACCAAGAATGAGGTGGAGCAGAGATTTCAACCCAAGCAGGTTGAGATCTCTGCTCCACCTCATTCTATTTAGCGTAGCTTTTGACACTTAGACCCCATGCGGACCGTGACACTCGGTGTCGTGCGCTCTGCTTGTTACCGCCGTGGCATTATCTGGCAGCATGGTAGCCGCGTATGTGGAAGTGACCCAGACGTACGCACAGGTTGACAGCTACGTCAACGGTGGCAAGGCAATCGACGCGAACAGTGGGGCGAACTCCGGCGCTGGACTCGGTGTTGGCGTTGTCGGTCTTGGCGCCAAGGGCACCCTGTACGTTGAATCTACTGTCGGAGTCAACGCCGGTGCAAAGGCTGGCGTGGGTGTTGGTGTCGGTCTGGGTAGGGGGTTACCTGTCTGTTGCCGTAGTCACCGGTGGTGTCGGTGCAGGTATCAAGGCTGGTGTCAATGTCGAAGCTGGAGATGTTGGTGTGAAGGCTGACTATAATGCTGGTGTGGAGGCCGTGCCGGTGGGAGGTCAATGATAATCGTGGCGTGAAGGTCGGCGCTGTTGATGCTACATGTAGTTTAACAAATATAGAGGTCATTTTGAAGCATTGGGAGGCTTTCGTTTGGGGGGAAACTGGAGGGTACATGTAGCGTCAAGGCTGATGCTGGCCTTGGTGCCAGTGTTGGTGCAAACTTCGGAGCTACTGTAAGCGCCGAGCATTATCGGTGTGTAGGGCAACAACGACGGGAAGACTGGGGATGGCTACTCGAATGGTGCCCCCCCCCCCCCATCTGCTGGAAAGACCGCAGCCTGAGCACTCAAGTTTTTCGATTCCAGTGTCGTCGAAAGTCTGCAGTATGCCACAGAGTGAGATTACAGTGATATCTAGAGCAATACCTCACAGGGTACCTGGTCCTGCGAAAACTGCTCCACTTCAACTTGACGGGGTGTGGTGGGGTGTAAGGCAGGAACTATTAAAAGCCGTGGGCTCAGACAAAGCCCTCGTTCCTTCTTATTTATACCAACTATATTTTCTGGTGATGGTGTGCCAAATCTCTGGTGTTTTTGTACCAATTCTCTGGTGAGTGCTGATGTCCAAATCTCTGGTGATGTTGATCGTTTTTCTGGTGGCGGTGTACTAAATCTCTGGTGTCGATTTCCCTCACTCCCTTATGGTACCCGAGTGGGTACCATAAGGGAGCTCCACAATTTTAGAGGCCCGCAATCACTATCCAGGACAGACCGCGGTTGTAGTTCGTGGCTCGATTCAAGGACACCAGAAAACTTCAGAACCACGTTTTTCTCGCGTATCGAAGCAACATATAGTCTAACATCGATCGGGTTAGCACCGCTGAACGGACAAACCTACACGCTATTGATACCAAGATGACACAATTGAGACAACTTACGCGACCAGCGCGATGACTGCCGCCACGACCTCGCTCTCGGTCGTTTGCAGCTCTGCCCCCTGCTTGCAGGCGAAGCATTCGCTGTCAGCGCCGCCAGCCGCAGTCGCTGCTCCGCAGGGTCGCGCTGAGCGCTTCAGCTTGACCGGTACATCCGTGGGGCAGAACCACGAGCGCGGGATAGATGCCGTCACGGCATTACCGTATTCACCCTGAGTACGCACACTGCACCAAGAAGCAGCGAACTATACCTGTACGCTTCATGCAGGTGGTCTCGATTGTATCACTACTTTTGGGTGCGTCATTAGTCGTGGATCGTTACTCGCCATGTTGATACTGCACGAGGAGCTTGCTATGGACAAAGTGCATTACAAATACGTGTATATCATCGATTTAAAAGGAGCGATCCCCCTCAACAAAAATTCCCAGCTGAAAGGTAATAGCTGGCATGAGCTGTCACGCTGTCGGGCAACAGCTTCTTCTGAGGTGGCCATCTTGGTTCGCTTCAGCCACACTACACGTAGGATGTTTGAACATGCAGCAGCTGGATAAGATCGTGAAAAATGGTTATCGACGTTATAAGCAACTGAGTTCAACATCACATCTATTATACCAGGCTGTTAATCCGGATAAGAAAGGATTGCGGCCAAACATCATGGCGTACATGACAGCACAAACAAGAGGCATGACTCTGTGAGCCGACATCTGGTGATATGATACCAATTTGACTTCATCGACGCTCTCTTCAAGGGGTGGCAAACCATTTCCCTCCACATTTTGCCGCTCCATGCAGGGTGATCAGTCACTCTGTCATTCGCCATTTACTCTCGTCTTGAGCAAGTCCCAGCAACCGCAAAGCACCGCTGTCTACAGCTACGATGAAGTTTTCTCTTTCCTGCACGACACTCCTGGGTGCATTCGTGTTGCTCTTCAGCACAACCCACGTCAACGCCGAGTGCTCCGATGTCCACATCGTCTTCGCTCGCGGCAGTGGAGAAATGCCGGGCCTGGGGATCTGCGGTGGGCCGCTTGTGAGCGGTATTACCTCGAACCTTGCTGGCATGAGCGTATCATCGTACGCTGTCAACTACCTCGCCTCCGTGACGCAAACAAGTGCCGGCCCGGGTGCGACTGATATGACGAACCACGTTGTGGCGGTGGCGCAGCAGTGCCCCAAAACAGTCTTCATTCTTGGTGGCTACTCTCAGGGCGCCAGCGTCACCGACATCTCGATCGGCATCAAGACGATGCTTGGTATGGGCCAAACCATTCCCGAGGATTTGGCGCCGCGTATCAAGGCCATCGTGACTTTCGGCAACCCCCTGAAACTCATGGGACAGACCATCGAGCGCTCGAGCCAACTGTACGGGTCCAAGGCGATTGAGTTCTGCAACTTCGGCGACCCAGTGTGTGCGAACGGGTTTAACGCCATGGCTCACATGATGTATCCGATGGACGGTAGCGTGACCAAAGCGGCTCAACAAGCGGCCGCGTTGGTGAAAAGTGGCATGAATTCGTTCCGTGGATAAACGTCTGACAATGTGGCTCAAAGACGTAGCCTCAGGTATGTGACGATCTTCTTTGTCTCCACCCTCAGCAATTTCTGTAGTCGCGTAGTCATCGGGTTCTACGTCGAGTCCAAGTGTGTATTTGTTGGATGTCCAAATAACAAGTTCTTATATTTACCTTCTATTGTAACCTGTTTAATATATTTTTGTGAGTTGAATCAAGGGGTTAATTACGTTAGAACAAAGTCAGACTTCGAAGTACTTCGAAGTACTACATATTGGTACGAGAACAAACAAAAATGCGGGCATCCTGTACAATACGTTGCTGTAACTCAACTGTACATGCATACAGGTATTGGAGAAAACAAATATTTCGAGAATATGCCTTCGAGGTCATTCTTCAGGATGAGGTCGGGTCAAAGTCCAAATACTCACGTTAAAACCAGTCTGTTATCCCTATGCTCCTGGAATATAGACAAAATACACTACAATTAGCTAAGCAAGTCGATTCCAGCTGAGTCTTATCAAAGTGAGGAGCTAGAAGTCTCCAAAAAGCCGCCATCCACACAACGAGCTGCGATTGAATCACAGCTGCGTGCGTTTCAAGCACAAACGCAAGGTGATGAACGGTACTGTATGTCGACATTTACGCTTCACCACCTTCAACACCACTTCGCCTTTCGCGCCCTCTGGCACAAGTGGTTCCAGGAACACCTCCAGCGACTCTTCGGAAGATCTCGCTTCTCGGATGAAGTCCCCCCAGCGTGGGGCCGAGAAGACGAGATGGGGTGTTCCTGTGCGCCTGGCACGGACGCGGCGCCGTGTCTGGTGTCTGCCACCAAGACTGATCAACACCGCCGCAGCACGAGGAACCTGCTGACACCCACATGTGTCCAAGATTCACACCAAGCGCGCCGGACCTGGCGGCCCCTAGCGCCAAGAAGATTTTATCGCCAAGGCGCACCGAGGACCTGGTAACCCTCGGAGCGCTCAAGACAAGCACCTACCACGGCGCGGTGACATGGTGAACCATCGCGCTCCCGCAACTCAACCACCAAAGCACAGAGGGCCCGGTGACCCCCCAAGTGTTCAAGATCTCACACACCAAGACGCATCGGGCCTGGTGAGCCCTTTGCGTTTCAGTTCAAGCACCAACCATAGAGGAGCTGGGATTCCTCGCTGCTCATGATTTCCCCTCCACTAAGTGGAATACGACAGTCAGAATACATTACTAGGCTTGGCGTGGGGCCCTAATCGACAGAACAAGGACCTCAGAGAGGACCCGCTGTAACGGATCTGGATCACCTCACCACACGCAAGACCGAAGGGAAAAGACCGAAGTGAACAGCTTCGCGGAAGACAGGCAGAACCTTTGTAGGTCTGCTTACCACTGAGGCTTCCATAGGAAAGTTTTAATGCTCAATTGGAAGGCCGTTTACCATCTCCACCTTCACCAACAACACCAGCGACATCATTTCCAGAAGAAACAAATACGAAAACAGCATTTGCTTCTGAGGTTGTGCAAGGCGTCCTGTAGGGTTTCGACATGATCATAAAAAAGAAAAAGCACTCGTCGCATGAGTATTTCTTCTGCTGTTTGCAGAGGTTTGACAGCAAATATCGGACTAATCTACACCGCCGTGTTCCGAGCAGCTGCTCACTGAGCTTACCCATTCTGTTTGCGCGGCCAGTGATCAAGCTTGTCATGAAAAATATTCTAGCTTATCCTATGTTTTGTATCGTGAGTTTTAACGCTTTTACGCCGCGATGGCTTACAAAAATAAATAACCGTATCTCCTGGTACAATGGCTATCATCTCACTTTTTTACGCTATGATCAATTGAATGGATGAGTAAGAGGATGAAACCTCTTTGGCGTGTCCTACTCGACCCCTCTGCCTCAGGCGACCAAGGACGGACGGACAGCGGCACGACAGCGGCGCAGAGGGATCAGCGGAGGGTCGGGGGTGAGTCTATCCCTGAACCAGCAACCAAGATCTTTGGATCAAGGCGGGCAAGGGCAACAACGCGTGGCGATCTTCGGACGAAGCGTCGCAGTTGCAAGTTGAAGACCGACAGAAGATTTCAAGTGCATTTGTAGGGTAGGGAATCAGTTGCGAATCTGCGGTGAAGCAGAGAGAAGACAGCGGAGTGCACTGGCATAGTGCACAAGAGCTAACGACCAATACAGCAAAGACTGAGGCGAGTAAGTAACTTGTGTATTGCTTGTTAGTGTGAGGAATAAGCCCCCGAGTGTGTAAGAGAGACGGGTATCTGCAGCCCCGTAGAGTCGTTGGTATCTGCAGCCCGCAAGATGCACTCAGTGAGCCTAAGAGAGGGTCGTTTAGCCCCCGGTCGTTTAGCCCCGGCGCTGAGTGTTGCGCGACTTGGCCAAGATCTCTGGCGCGGCTGCCTTACATTGCGAAACCCAGGAACGCGGCTGCTGCTGTTTAACGTGTGTGTGTAGGAATAGCTTACGTATATTGTATTGTTAAGCAGTAGTGGTCGTAGCCACCGGACACCGTCCTGTAGCTAGGGGCAGGCCTGGAGGTGACGCAGTGCGGACACCACACATAGTGACGCGCAAGTGACGAACTCGCCACAGTACTAGAACACTGCTTACTTGGTGGTCATACAGGGGCCTTCCAACACGGTTGGCCTTCGCAGACTGAAGACGAAGACCTTCACGAGGCTTGGCTCAGTGGCACGAACCCAGCCACGGAACACGGAGAGAGAGAGAGCGGAACGGAGTGAGAGTGCGGAACGGAGAGAGAGAGTGGAACGGAGTGAGTGAGAGGACGGAGCAGAACGGAACGGACTGAGCAGAAGAAGACAAAGCAAAAGAAGTTTATTGAAGTGCCGCAGCAGCACCTGAGCAGCGACTGAGCAGACGACCACAGCGGAACTGAAGAACGAAGATGACAGCACGTGCGACTCGAGCAGCACGACGCTCGAGTACGCCGACGGCAGGCTCCACGACTCGGAGCGCCGGCGGACCACCGGCACCGAAGAGGCAGCGCCAACCACGAACGCGGGTGCGACTGAGCGCCGGCGGAGGTGGCGACGGAGACGATGATGAGGTTGTCGTGAGCAGCGGCGTCACGATCACCGCCGCTGGAAGCCACGACGACGACTCCAGCGACGATGACGGCGACAACAACGCCGGCAACCGCGGCGGCGGAAACAACAGCAGAGGCGGATCCGGAGGGAACGGCGGAGACGGACGTGGCGGTCGCGACCACGGCGGAGCAATCGGCGACGGAGACGGACAGCAGAACGGCGGACGACAGCAACCAGCGCGCACACCAGCCCCAGTCCAAACCCAGCAGAGCGACGAGCTGGAGGACATGGACTGGTGGGAAGCGCTGACGCCCAACCAGCAGAGGGCCATGATGAAGCGGTTTCTGGTGCAGCCACCAGCGGCCGCACCAGCACCTCAGCCGGTGGTGATCCAGACACCGGCACCACCACCAGCGCAGGAGCGCCCACACCGACGCAAGATGAAGCGTCTGCACTTGGAGGACTTCAAGGGGACCGCCGGCGAGTCGGTCGAAGCATGGCTCGCGACGATCCCCCAGGAGGTTGAGCGGCAGGCGAGTCTCGGCGGCGACACGTGGACAGCGGCTAAGCTGTACTACGGGGTCACTGCCCACCTAAAAGATGCAGCAACGAAGTGGTTGATAACCCTGTCGGAGAACATGCGTGAGGAGGACAAGAACCTCGCGTACCTGATCAAGATGATGCGGAAGAAGTACGGGCGGCGGGACAACATGTTCCGGATTCAACAGCGCCTCGCAGCGCGAGTACAGCAACCAGGCGAGCGCCTGAGCGACTTCGCGACGAGCTTGACCAGCATCGGCTTCGGCAAGCGCGTGCCGGCGGAGTCCTACGTGGAAGCGTTTATTAATGGGATCAATAATGAGACTACGGCAACACAAGTACGCACCTACGAGCCGACGACGCTCGACGAGGCCGTGCAGTTCGCCGAGGACAAGTGCGGCGAGTTTGGAGAAGGCTTCAAAGTGACGGACTGGCGGGTGGCGAAGCGGCGTTACCGCGAGGAGCGCGAGTACGGCGCCGAGGACGACACGCAGCCGGCGAAGAAGAAGCCGCCCACGACCGAGAGTGTGGACCAGCTCGACTGGAAGAAACTGGGCTTGGGGTTCGGGGGAAACGACGACACCCCTCCCATCTTCGATACTGAGGGTAAGGCTGTTAGCGGATTGGCCAAGACGGCTCAGAAAGACCCGCTCTCATTGGCTGCACTTCGTGCACTGATGGTGGTAGCAGGGTTAGGGCGGGAAGAGACGGTAGGCGGAAAGACGGCGTCCAGCAAAGCCAAAGTGGCCAGGGCGCTGGAGGTGAAGAGTGAGGGCGGCAAGCAGCCGTCCGACAACCAGGCGAGCAACCAGAACGCCGGTTGGCAGAATGCCGGCGGATACGGAGGTGGTTACGGCGACGGACAAGCCGGCGGATACGGCGGTGGCTATGCCGGCGGTCAAGGCGGTGGCTACGGAGGCTACGGCAGCGGACAACCCGGTGGCAGAGGCGGCGGCCGAGGAAGCGGCAACGGCGGCGGCTTCGGAGGCAGAGGAGCCGGCGGCGGTCAAGGTTTCGGACGTGGACGTGGAGGCGGAGGCGGACGTGGGGGGCTAGAGAACTACGGCCCCCCAGACACGCGTCCGATTGCGCAGCGCAAGGCGGAGACTTCGTGTGGCTACTGTGGCACGAAAGGCCACTGGTGGCGCGAGTGCGCGCAGCGCATCGCCGACTTGCCGGCGACGGACAATCAGCAGGCGGCGAACGCAGCGGTCGGCGTCAGTGCCGTCGCAGCGCAACCAGCCACAACAGCAGCGGCGGGAAATGGGCAGCGGCAGTAGAGGTGGGGTCTCTGCTGTCCGCGATGAGTGCGTACCCCAATGACGACACGGCGAGCACGACGCCGGCAGCCAAGCGGCGGACCAAGCGCGAGCGGGGTTGGCGTCGACTGGTGGCGGCGGAGAGCGGCGGTGGAAGCAACGCGGCACGCGTATTAGCCCCGGGTGGTCAGCCCAAGGGGAAGAGTGCCGGTTGTGGAAACCAGGGGAAGAGTGGACGGCGAGACGGCGGAAGAGAGACGGCGCTGCCCGTGCTGGGTAAGAGACGTCGTGAAGACGAAGTGGTGAGGAAGGCGGACGGCGAGTCGGTCGTCGCGAAGGCAGGCGACGAGTCGATCGTCGCGGATGCGGGTGGCGTGAAGATGGACGGCGAGTCGGTCGTCGCGAAGGAAGGCGGCGAGTTGATCGTCGCGAATGCGGACGGCGAGTCGATCGTCGCGGAGATGCGCGACGAGTCGATCGTCACGAGGATGGGCGGCGAGTCGATCGACGCGAGAGCAAGCGTCGAGGCGACCGGCGCGAAGATGGGCAGTAGATCGACCGACGCGAAGGCGGGCGTCGAGTCGAAGAGCGCCGAGGTGGACATGGAGTTGGGCACGGTGCACGTGTCCGTGTACACGCCCACAGACGCGGCTCCGGACGTGACGTCCGAGCACGCGGAGGCGTCGGTGATAGCGCAGTGTGGCTCGATGGCCACGGATGACGGCGCGGACGAAGAGCAGAAGCTGCCGATCCCGGATGGGATCCGGCGGCAGACGGAGAAGATGGGTGGTGACCGGACGGTTGCTGCCCGGCGACGGAAGCGGCGGGCGGAAGGCGCAGTGGCTGCAGCGCATGGAGTCCTCGCTGCCGAAGTGCGCGAGCGACGTGAAGAACGCGCCAAGGTGCTGCGCGTCGTAGTACGGCAGGTCATTGCCGAACTACGCGAGCAAGTTGACCTGAAGCAGCGGCGGAGTGACCACCGCGAGGCGCAGATCGCAGCGGCGGTCGTGAAGAAGGCGGAGGCGACTCGGAACCAGCGCGTCAAGCCCAAGGTGACGCAGGTGCCGGCTGCCCAGCAGCAGAAGACGGCGCGGACGGAGGAGGAGTGGCTAGCAGCGGTGCAGCGGTTCGCTGAGAACGCGCCGGTTGAGTTGCCGGAGGGAGGCACATTGGCGGAGATGAGAGCGGTCCGACGAAGGGCCATGAAGGAGGCGAAGCGGTTTCGGGCGGCGCGACGCACCCACCGGCTTCGACAGCCAGGACGGCGAGTCACGCGGGTCGGTGTGGCAGCGCCGGAGGTCGCGAACGAGCCGAAGGCGGACACGTCGAAGCGGAAGCACCGCTATTGCTACAAGCAGCAAGGCTGCTACGGTGACGTCGAGCTACGGAAGGTGGGAGACCAGGCGGACGTGCGAGTGGCACAGTTGCGTGCTGCTGGCAGCGGCAGTCCCAGCTGCTTGCCGACAGCATTGCTCGCGCTGACACGGACCCACACGCAGGAGTTCCGGCTGGACAGCTGCGCGCAGTTCAGCGTAGCCGGAGTTGAATTACGCAAATACGGGCGGTATCTAACACGAGATGCCCCTGTAGATATTGTGGAGGGTTTTGGCGGAGGTACCAGCCGAGTGCTGGGAGTGTGGAGATTTACTGGTACGACACAGTACCAGCAGCGCATTACGATCGACGCACTGCTCGTGGAAGGGCAGGGCGACGAACTACTGATCGGCGAAGATTGGATGGTGGAGCGACAGGTGAAGATGGACTTCGGCAGCCGGGAGCTGAAGTACCAGGACGTGACGGGGCAGAAGGTGATCTTACCGTTCACCTGTCACGGGGTGTCTACCCTACAGCAGGCAGGACAAGAGCGGAGGGCAGTCGTGCGCTTGGCGAAGATCGTCAAGTTGCCGACGAACACAAGAAGTGTGGTGCAGATGAAAGTGGATGCCGAAGACGGCACCACTGGTGTATTTTTGCCTAAGCCGACTTCGAAGCGGCACCTACTGATCGCCCCGACCGTGGACACGGTCAAGGACGGGATGGTGAGTGTTGTGGTGTTGAACGTGGAAGGTCGGAGGGAGAAGCTGCCGGCCCGTGAAGCGCTGGGCACGTGGATCCCGACCGACGCCGACATGGAAATTTTGTCGCTCAATGGCGAGCTGGAGAGGGACCGAGTTGCCAAATGGGTAGCTGCCCTGAAGAAGGACGATGCTCGTCCCCTCCAGGACGAAGACAAGCTTGATATTGGCGACATGGAGGCCGCCGACAAGGACCTCGTGATTGCATTACTGCGGCAGTACGCCGGCATCGTGGAAAAGAAGCCGGGGTGCCCACCGCTCGCGAAGGTGAATGTGGAGCACCACATTAACACCGGAAACACTGCGCCGATCATGCAGCGCAGGCGCAGACACGCCGTGTCCGAGAACCTGTTGATCGACAAGGAGGTCGACGACATGTTGAGCAACCAGGTGATTGAGCCTGGAGAAGGCGCGTGGGGATTTCCCGTGGTCATTGTTCGCAAGAAGGACGGGAGTGTGAGATTTTGTATTGACTATCGATCACAAAATGCAGTCACGGTAAAGGATGTCTATCCTCTGCCGCGTGTTGATGAAACTTTGGCGGCACTGCATGGGTCGCAGCGATTTACGAGTCTAGATCTACATTCTGGCTACTGGCAGCTAGGAGTGGCGAAGGAAGACAGGGCGAAGACTGCGTTTACGACAAGACGTGGACTATTTCAATTTTTAAGAATGCATTTCGGCTTATGTAACGCGCCTAGCACGTTTCAGCGTCTGATGGACTGTGTTTTGCGTGGCCTGACTTGGATCTGCTGCTTGGTGTATCTCGACGACGTGGTGATCTTCACCAAGGGCACAGTCGCGCAGCACGTGGTAGAATTAGCTGTTGTACTTGAGCGCCTGGCCGAGGCAGGGCTCAGCCTGAAAGCTTCGAAGTGCTCTTTCGCTACGACTAAGATGGAATATTTAGGACACGACCTGACACCTGACGGCATCCAGCCGACCGACAGACTGATTAAGGCGATTGTAGACTTCCCCAGACCTGAGGACGACGTGCAAGTACGGAGGTTTGTGGCCCTTGCGGGTTATTACCGGAGATTTGTACCGGACTTCGGGGCAAAGATGTCCCCGCTGACTAGTCTACTGAGGAAGGGCACTGAGTGGACGTGGGGTGCTCCACAGGAGGAGGCCTTTACGTGGGCAAAGGCATGGCTGAGTCAAAAGCCTGTCCTAATTTATCCTGACTACCGACTACCTTTTAAGTTGACGACGGATGCAAGTAAGACGGGGTTGGGGGCAGTGTTGTCCCAGGACCAAGGGCACGGCGACCAGCCGGTCGCTTATGCGTCGAAGGTGAATAGCCCGACTGTGAGCAACTACAGCATTTCTGAACTTGAATGCCTGGCGGTCGTGTGGGCAGTGCGACTGTTTCGTCCGCATTTGTACGGACGCAGATTTTCTATTGTTACAGATCATATAGCATTGAAATGGCTGATGACAGCCAAAGAACCAGCAGGACGCCTGCACAGGTGGTCCCTGACACTGCAGGAGTACGACTTTGACATCCAGTACAGGCCGGGCAAGGAGAACCATGTAGCAGACGCCCTGTCCCGAGGGCCAATGCCGGCGACCGGCGAAAGGGCAGAAGACGGCGATCGTCCAGCAGACGACCCCGTGATAGGATTGCAGGACGTGCAGTCCGTGACCGAGGAGAACGTGGCAGTAGTGAACATGCAGTACGTGGCGGAGCCCATGCACGGGTCGACGCCGGAGAAGCAGAGCGATGAGATTGATGCGGACGTCGACGGCGCAGCGAGGAGTGTGATCCAAGCTGCCGCCGTACGTCGAGTTGAAGCTGCGGAGCTCGGAGTGGTGCAGTTCACCGACGACGACATCAAGCGCGAGCAGGACGCATCGGTGATGGTGCAGTCGCTGCTGCGCAAGGGCGCATACCGCAACCAGCGGGTGTACCGTGCTGAGGACGGATTGGTGCGTGTGGAATTGGAGGGCGGCGACAGAACTATCCTACCAGTGATCTACTGGGCCCTCGCATTCAAGGAGGCCCACGACAGTATCTGGGCGGGTCACTTGCGAGGCCCGCCGACATTGGAGCAGCTCCAGCGCATGTACTGGTGGCCGCGTATGCGTGAAGCAGTGCAAAGTTGGGTGGCAGCCTGCCAGGACTGCGGGTCCCGGAAGGCGAAACCTAAAGCAGTAGTCCCTCCGCTGCGAAGCGTGAGGACGGGCGACGTGTGTGATCGGTGGGCTATTGACGTAGCGGGCCCGTTGCCTGTGACAGCGGGTGGCAACCGCTATGTTATCGCGGCCGTTGAATACACAACGCGGTATGCGGTAGCGACCGCAGTGAGTGAGCACACGGCAAAAGCAATTGCCCGATTTCTAATGGACAAAGTGGTCTTTGTCTACGGGCCTATGCGTGAAATTATGATGGACGGAGCGATGGAGTTCGGCAGCAAGGCTACTGCCGAGTTGTTGGAATTAATGCAAGTCAAGCAGTCGACCCCGGTGCCTTACCGGCCGAAACTATTGGGCCTTGTTGAGAGGTTCCATCGAACACGGAAGGACATTGTGAGTCTTTACGTAGATGAAGGGCAAGATGATTGGGACGACTTCCTACCTAGTGCCTTGTACGCCTACAATTCGTCGAGACACTCGACGCACGGCTTCCAGCCGAATGAACTAATGATGGGAAGGAAGCTGCGCACGCCGGCGGAGCTGCTGAGGCGAAGCCGCGTGACGCACCCCCACAGCACGCTGCAGGAGTATCACGAAGTCTTGTTGCAGGACCTGTCAAAAGCACGAGAGTTAGCAGCAGTAGCTCTCCAGAAGGAGCAATCCCGGCAAGCAATGTATTACAACCAGCGGAACGTACGGAATGGCAGTGAGTTTCGGCCCGGACAGCTAGTCTGGCTGTACCGACCAGCTCGAGGACCTGGCATCACGAAGTTCGGCCACAGGTGGCGTGGCCCGGGTAAGATCATCGAAGCCACGGGCTACGACAACTACCTGATCCAGATGCTGGAGTCAGGACAGGAGTTAGTGACGCACTGCTCCTTCCTACGCCATGACTTGCGTCAATGAACTGAATTGTTATGCTCAAAGCATACGAATACAAATTCAACTCCTCGTCGCATGCAGCACCACTTTGGATTTTATCCCACAGCGGACATGAGCACACGGATTTTCATGAAATCTGGACACTTCTCAGAGATAAAGGAATTATTTCTACGAAGCTACCTGCTCAGCTACTACTACCCGACGCACCTGTTGGAGCAGATGGCCAAGGACATCGCAGCCGACCTGCGAGAGGAAGCAGTGGCGGCAGCAGATCTCGACTCTGACGACGAGGACGCAGCGGAGACCGAGATAGAGACGCCGAGTAGCGCCCAGAATAGCCCGGAGGCAGTGAGGGGAGCGGTGGTGACCAGTGCGGCAACGGAACCAAGCCGCGCTGCGACGCCACGCGCCGCCACCTCCGTGAGAGCAGAAATAGCTGCTGCTGCCGATGAAGCAGCAGCTGAAGAGACGAATGAGCAGCCAGAAGCCGACTTGACGCCGAGACCGGACGTGCAACAGCCAGCACGCCGACTCAGCCCAGCCCGAGAGCGGAGAAGACGCGCAGAGCGTCCTGAACCAGCTGCAGCAGCAGCCGACCAAGATCAAGGGCGCGATGCCGTGCCCGACAGACCCCGAGTGCGCACGAAGCGCCCCAGAGCAGCCCCAGCAAGCTCCGGCGACGCTATTGCCGGACGGACCCGTGCCAAGATCCGAAAGGCGCCCTACGCAGGCGTCGGGCGCGACGGTGGACGAGATGAGAGCCCCAGCAGAGCTCGTGCCGGACCCACGGCACTTGCAGCAGCCGACCAGTCCCGTGACGAAGGCCAAGCAGCCGGCCGAGTCGCAGTTGAACGCGACGGAGATGAAGACCAAGGTGGCGGAGGCCAGCGACGAGAGCAGCTCGTCGATGAGCAGCTCGCCCGCGGACCCCGCATTGAAGACGATCAAGAAGAAGGACCCCGTGTTAGTGGACACGGAGCCGAAGGACAGCAAGTTGAACAAGACGCTGCTGCAGCGCGCCATGAAGCGGCCGCTGCAGCGCAGCAGCCCCGAGAAGCCAGCGGTGAAGCTGGTGAAGCCGGACGTGCGGACGGACAGCAGCCGGAGACTACAGTCGCCCCAGCCGACGAAGGCGACGAAGCAGAGCGGATCTATGTATTTGCCGGACGTGGCAGGCGAGGCGCAGACAGCCTCGTGGCCCGACAACCACGGCTGGCACGCATCCAACCCGGAGAAGCCGTGGTGGAGCACCGCCGCCGAAGGTACCGCACACGTACCGGGCGTTACGTGTATGAATTCGAAGTACAGCGTCTGGGTGATCGACCTGACGCAGGAGTACCTCAGCGACTCTGGATTAACCAGCAAGATTACGAGAAGTGAAGGACGAGTGCGGAGCGAGCAAGCAGAAGGTAAGGACAGCGAGGACGACGAAGGCAGCACGCGCGTTGCGCATGACGGCGACGCGCAGATGCTAAGGACGACGGCAGCGGCGGAGCAGCTCGACGGACAGCGGAGCAGGACGAATCGAGGACGATTCGGCAGTAGGGGAAGAGAGTAAGAGGATGAAACCTCTTTGGCGTGTCCTACTCGACCCCTCTGCCTCAGGCGACCAAGGACGGACGGACAGCGGCACGACAGCGGCGCAGAGGGATCAGCGGAGGGTCGGGGGTGAGTCTATCCCTGAACCAGCAACCAAGATCTTTGGATCAAGGCGGGCAAGGGCAACAACGCGTGGCGATCTTCGGACGAAGCGTCGCAGTTGCAAGTTGAAGACCGACAGAAGATTTCAAGTGCATTTGTAGGGTAGGGAATCAGTTGCGAATCTGCGGTGAAGCAGAGAGAAGACAGCGGAGTGCACTGGCATAGTGCACAAGAGCTAACGACCAATACAGCAAAGACTGAGGCGAGTAAGTAACTTGTGTATTGCTTGTTAGTGTGAGGAATAAGCCCCCGAGTGTGTAAGAGAGACGGGTATCTGCAGCCCCGTAGAGTCGTCGGTATCTGCAGCCCGCAAGATGCACTCAGTGAGCCTAAGAGAGGGTCGTTTAGCCCCCGGTCGTTTAGCCCCGGCGCTGAGTGTTGCGCGACTTGGCCAAGATCTCTGGCGCGGCTGCCTTACATTGCGAAACCCAGGAACGCGGCTGCTGCTGTTTAACGTGTGTGTGTAGGAATAGCTTACGTATATTGTATTGTTAAGCAGTAGTGGTCGTAGCCACCGGACACCGTCCTGTAGCTAGGGGCAGGCCTGGAGGTGACGCAGTGCGGACACCACACGTAGTGACGCGCAAGTGACGAACTCGCCACAGTACTAGAACACTGCTTACTGATGTAAATATCATTGTTCACCCTACTATTTTGGATGTTGCTCGTGGAGCGTGCAATGGCAAGTCTCACGAAAATGTCCACCAGACAAAACCTGTCACCACTCAATATTTTTCGCGTCAAGCAATTGGAAAGACTTTCCGCTCAAGGTGTTCAAATCCAGGATATAACGACCAATTCCTTGCTCCCACCGTCCCGCATGGTACGGTTGGCGATACCCCAAACATCACCGCCTAGTTTGCGGGGCCAAACAGAACAAGGTAACAATTCAAATGGAAACGAATCTCCTGTCACGATGTTGGAAGGAGTGAAGTACATCGTGCAATATTTGCTGAGTATTCCTATGGTCCATGGCATGTACATGCATACGCACCATGGGTGTTTCACCTTACTGGACGGAATCACCTTGCACAACCTCCGAGCAACTACTTCGAAGTAACTATAACACGAGGAGTTCTTAGCTTATCGTCGATAAGTTATCGACAAAGTGCATTATATCATCGATTCAAGGAGCCCCCCCCCCTCAACAGATTTTCCAGCTGTAAGGTAATAGCTGACGCGAGTTGTCACGCTGTCGGGCAACAGCTACTTCTGAGGTAGCCATCTTGGTTCGCTTCAGCCATACTACAGATAGGATACTTGAGCATGCACCAGCTGGATAGGATCGTACACAATGGTTATCGACGCTATTGAGGAATTATTGAAGAATTCAAGATCAACAATAGGTATCCCAGTCCGGGGATTGCGGCCAAACACCCTGGCGTTCATGGCAGCACAAACAAAAAGCATGACTATGTGTACCGACAAATGGTGATACCGATTCGACTTTAAAACGACGCTGTCTTCAGGGGGTGGCAAACCATTTTCCTCCACGGCGTCCTCTGCAAGGCGATCGGTCACTGTCATTCGACATTTCCTCTCGTCTTGAGCAAGTCCCAACCACCGCAAAGCACCGCCGTCGACACCTACCATGAAGTTTTCTCTATCCTGCACGACACTCGTGAGTGTATTCGTGTTGCTTTTCAGCACAGCTAGCGTCAACGCCGAGTGCTCCGATGTCCACATCGTCTTCGCCCGTGGCAGCGGAGAAATGCCGGGCCTGGGGATCTGCGGCGGGCCGCTTGTGAGAGGTATCACCTCGAACCTTGAAGGCATGAGCGTATCATCGTACGCCGTCAACTTCCTCGCTGACGTGGCGCAAACAAGTGCCGGTCCGGGAGCGACTGATATGACCAACCACGTTGTGGCGGTGGCGCAGGAGTGCCCCAAAACAGTCTTCGTTCTTGGTGGCTACTCTCAGGGCGCCAGCGTCACCGACATCTCGATCGGTATCAAGACGATGCTCGGTATGGGCCAAAGCATTCCCGAGGATTTGGCACCGCGTATCAAGGCCATCGTGACTTTCGGCAACCCCCTGAAACTCATGGGACAGACCATTCAGCGCTCGAGCCAACTGTACGCGTCCAAGGCGATCGAGTTCTGCAACTTCGGGGACCCAGTGTGTGCGAACGGGTTTAACACGATGGCTCACATGATGTACCCGATGGATGGCAGCGTGACGAAAGCGGCCCAACAAGCGGCCGCGTTGGTGAAGAGCGGCTCGAAGTCGTTCCGTGGATAAACGTCTGGCAATATGGCTCAAAGACGTAGCCTCGGGTATGTGACGACCTTCTTTGTCTCCATCCTCAGCAAAAACTGTGATCGCGTAGTCATCGGGTTCTACATCCTGTCCAAGTGTGTATTTGTTGAATGCCAATAATGGAGCGATTCCCGCAGCAGTCTGTGACAGTCTGTGACAAGTCTGAGATTCCCAAAATAGTCTGTGCGAGGGGGTACCCCCCTCGCACAGACTTTTGATTGGCTCAGACGTTTGATCCAGACCCTTTTCTGCACGTTTCTTCCTGGGTCTGGGAAGTAGGACTAGGGTTTTGGCTGCGGGAATCGCTCCAATAGGTTTTTATGTGTATCTTCGACTGTGTTATTTTTCTGTGAGTTCTGTAGTTAGAATTGATAGCATAAAGGGATACAACATGTCGGTACGGCACAAACAAAAGTGTCGAGCATCCTGTACAACAAATTGCTGTAACAATACATGCATACAGACATTGGAGAGAAGAAGAAATAACAAATATTTCGAGAATATGTTTTCGAGGTCATTCTTCAGGATGAGATCGGTGTCAAAGTCCAGATAGTTTTTTCTTTCTTACAATCATATCGAGACCTTACAGGACGCCAACAAGCAAATGGTGTTTTCGTATTCGTTTCTTGAAGTGAGGTGTTGGTGATGGTTTTGCAGCGTAAATGTCGTCTTATAGTACAGTGCACCACCTTGCATTCGTGCACAGTTCGTTATGTGGATCGTGGCCTTATAGAGATTTCGAGCTCCCCCCTTTCATAAGATTCTGCTGGCACCGACTTGCTAAGAGTTCTGGCAACTAATTGTTGTTTATCTTTTTCATCTTCTAACAGAAACTACGATTAGGGATAACTGACTGGTTTTAACGAAAGTTGAGTATTTCTTTTGCAGCGGTTATGATAGCAAATATCTATCTAATCTACACCGCCGCGTTCTGAGCAGCTGCTCACACCTACCCATTCGTTCGCGCTGCCGGTGATCAAGCTTGTCATGAAAAATATTCTAGATTATCCTATGTTTATGCGTCGAGAGTTTTAACGTTTTTTACGTCATGATGGCCATTTACCGGCACAATGGCTATAGTGTTATCAATTGACTTGCTCCATATAAGCAGTTTCTTACGCTATTCTCAATTTGAAAGGATATAAAATCCTTGTCCACCCTACTCTTCTGGATGCTGCTCAGCAAGTTTCACGAAAATTCCCACTGGACAAAACCTGTCACCACTAAATATTATTCGGGTCTATTACGAAGTAATTGGGAAGACTTTCCGCTCACGACGTTCAAATCCTGGATATAACGAGCAATTATGTGTTCCCGCTGTCCCGCATGGTACCATTGGCATTGCTGCAAACATCACCACCTAGTTTGAGGAGCCAAATAGAGCTGAGCACAGTAACGATTCAAATGGAAACGAATCTCGTGGCACGATGTTGAAGGAAGTGAAGCAAACCGTGAAATAATTGCTGAGAAATGGTACAACGGAGTTCTAAGCTTATCGACAAAGTGCATTATATCATCTATTCCAGGAGCCCCCCCCCCCCCCACACACACACACACTCAGGAGATTTTCCAGCTGTCAGGTACGTGAAGTAATAGCTGACGCGAGCTGCCACGCTGCCGGGCAACAGATTTTTCTGAGGTGGCCATCTTGGTTCGCTTCAGCCATACTACAGGAAGGATGTTTGAACATGCACCAGCTGGATAAATCGTATACAATGGTTAATGACACTATTGAAGAATTATTGAAGAATTCAAGATCAACAATAGGAATCCCAATCCGGGGATTGCGGTCAAACACCCTGGCGTTCATGGCAGCACAAACAAGAAGCATGACTATGTGTACCGACAAATGGTGATACCGATTCGACTTTAACGACGCTGTCTTCAAGGGGTGGCAAACCATTTCCCCCACGACGTTTTGCCGTTCGTCGCTTCCTCTACCATTTGGCATTTGCACTCCTCTTGAGCAAGTCCCAGCCTCCGCAAAGCATCACTGTCGACAGCCACGATGAAGTTTTCTCTATCCTGTACGGCAATCGTGAGTGCATTCGTGCTGCTCTTCAGCACAACCCGCGTCAACGCGGAGTGCTCCGATGTCCACATCGTCTTCGCTCGCGGTAGCGGAGAAATGCCGGGCCTGGGGATCTGCGGCGGGCCGCTTGTGAGAGGTATTACCTCGAACCTGGCCGGCATGAGCGTATCATCGTACGCTGTCAACTACCTCGCCTCCGTGACGCAAACAAGTGCCGGCCCGGGTGCGACTGACATGACCAAGCACGTCTTGGCGGTGGCGCAGCAGTGCCCCAAAACAGTCTTCGTTCTTGGTGGCTACTCTCAGGGCGCCAGCGTCACCGACATCTCGATCGGCATCAAGACGATGCTTGGTATGGGCCAAAGCATTCCCGAGGATTTGGCGCCGCGTATCAAGGCCATCGTGACTTTCGGCAACCCCCTGAAACTCATGGGGCAGACCATCGAGCGCTCGAGCCAACTGTACGGGTCCAAGGCGATTGAGTTCTGCAACTTCGGCGACCCAGTGTGTGCGAACGGGTTTAACGCCATGGCTCACATGATGTATCCGATGGACGGTAGCGTGACCAAAGCGGCTCAACGAGCGGCCGCGTTGGTGAAAAGTGGCATGAATTCGTTCCGTGGATAAACGTCTGACAATGTGGCTCAAAGACGTAGCCTCAGGTATGTGACGATCTTCTTTGTCTCCACCCTCAGCAATTTCTGTAGTCGCGTAGTCATCGGGTTCTACGTCGAGTCCAAGTGTGTATTTGTTGGATGTCCAAATAACAAGTTCTTATATTTACCTTCTATTGTAACCTGTTTAATATATTTTTGTGAGTTGAATCAAGGGGTTAATTACGTTAGAACAAAGTCAGACTTCGAAGTACTTCGAAGTACTACATATTGGTACGAGAACAAACAAAAATGCGGGCATCCTGTACAATACGTTGCTGTAACTCAACTGTACATGCATACAGGTATTGGAGAAAACAAATATTTCGAGAATATGCCTTCGAGGTCATTCTTCAGGATGAGGTCGGGTCAAAGTCCAAATACTCACCTTAAAACCAGTCAGTTATCCCTATGCTCCTGGAATATAGACAAAATACACTACAATTAGCTAAGCAAGTCGATTCCAGCTGAGTCTTATCAAAGTGAGGAGCTAGAAGTCTCCAAAAAGCCGCCATCCACACAACGAGCTGCGATTGAATCACAGCTGCGTGCGTTTCAAGCACAAACGCAAGGTGATGAACGGTACTGTATGTCGACATTTACGCTTCACCACCTTCATCAACAACACCAGCGACATCATTTCCAGAAGAAACAAATACGAAAACAGCATTTGCTTCTGAGGTTGTGCAAGGCGTCCTGTAGGGTTTCGACATGATCATAAAAAAGAAAAAGCACTCGTCGCATGAGTATTTCTTCTGCTGTTTGCAGAGGTTTGACAGCAAATATCGGACTAATCTACACCGCCGTGTTCCGAGCAGCTGCTCACTGAGCTTACCCATTCTGTTTGCGCGGCCAGTGATCAAGCTTGTCATGAAAAATATTCTAGCTTATCCTATGTTTTGTATCGTGAGTTTTAACGCTTTTACGCCGCGATGGCTTACAAAAATAAATAACCGCATCTCCTGGTACAATGGCTATCATCTCACTTTTTGGGGCGAAGCCCCCCCTATAATCATGTAGGTCTGATTTACGGGATGCATTACCCTTTTTACAGAGACCACGTATATAAAGTTCTAGAGTCGGTTAGGGTTTAAATCTATCATCGTGCTCCCGGGGGCCAAAACTAGCGCTTTTTTCCTGTGTTTAAGGGCTCTCGCAAGAGGTCGGTCAAAAACAAAAGCTGAAGAGACGTCTATAGGTGAGGTCGCACACCTCTTCTGAATGAGTTAACAGAAGCTAAACCGAGGGTCCGTTTTTATGGCGGCAGTGAGGGACATCTAATAATAGCACGCTTGCGAATAAGCATAATATGCTACATTTTCTAGGAGAATTAAACAATTCGTTGTCCCACCGGCGACGGTTCAAGCTCTGATTTATGGAAGAGTCAACTCGGATTTAGTTCTGTAGCCATGTCATCCGACCTTTATTAGGGACAAATGACCTTTCGAATGTAATACGTAAAAAGTCTGGATGGCAGTCAGTGAATCCGTAAAAAGTCGAGAGGATATCAAGTACTGAGAACTAATTCAAGTTAAGCAGTATCAGTACTAAACGTTGAGCGTTACTTTCTCTCTCGCAACACCTTATGAGCATGCTATTGCGACAGGTTAGCTGCAGAATCAATAAACCATGGATTTTGTAGCATTAGCAACAGTTCCAGTGGTATGAGGACTCGTGAATCAACAGTGATCCCTCGAGCTATTGCTGTAAGCCAATAAGGGGTGCTGGTTTTCCTTGAGCGATAGGCCATGGGCAAAAGTTCATCCTTTGCAATAGAGTAGCTGAGCGACCCCAATTTCTTTTTATCAACTGAACTTTTGTGCAGCATCAAGCTACGGGAAACACCCTGACTCGCTAACTCCATCCGTCGGTATCGTGGTAATGACTTTAAACCCCTTTAAAAGGGAAAAAGATTATCAGCGAGTACAATTCGGATGCTCCCCAAGTACAGTCATTATTGAGATGCTCGGCGAGTACAATAATTTTATTGGTGGCAATACAAGTACGAGGGAAATACGAAAGATAGAAGTGCGAGTACAGGTTGCGTTTATATTATGGCTTTGAGATAGAAGCGCTCCGTTAGACTAAGCGAGCGCAGCGAGCCGACTCCCGCGCGCAAGCGCGGTAGGGTTCATGCCTTACAAGTTTTTTGGGTTCGCGCGGAGCGCGTGTAGGGCGATAGTTTATTGTTGTTTGGTTTATTCTAGCTGCCGAAGGCAGCGCTGTAGCCAACCCCGCCTGCGGTTTAGGAACCGTGCGCGCAGCGTGCGGGCGTAAACCCAGGACAAACCATGTCCTCCACGAGTGTACAAATGTTGCGGTATAGACACAAACATGGTCTGAAGCATCCAAGTAAATTTTTCATTCCAAAACTGGTGAGCGCACTCGGCGAGCATCTTTATTGTAGCTGTACTCGGGAACCATCCGAAGCTTACTCCTGTAAAATCCGCACCCCCCTTTAAGACGCGCTCTGCGCTCTGCATGAATGGTTCCTGCGCGTAGTGTATCCTAGTTTATTATTTATATGTGGGTACAGTAACATCTCACTTGAAGTGATTGGGAGTTTTGGCAGACTTACGACACTCCGGCATCGTATGTCCGGATAGTCTGTAGTAGTTTCGTCGTCATGTTTCCAGTAAAAGCAACAAAAACGATAACTTTTAGGAAAAAAACAGTAGTTTTGGCTGGAAAATTAGAAACGTAACAAATTTCGTTGCTGGCTTTACTGGAGCTTACGAAAAGCGTATAGTGGAAGCACCTTTTTGGCTTGAACGTGTATTTGCTGCAGTTTGACGGCTATCTACTTCCAAAGTCGCGCAGAGAACGCGGTAGCTTGCTCTTTGATGAAAGCGATAGTTTCTCGTGAAAACATTAGCGAGCTACCGGAAGTACCAAATTTCGAAAAGAAATTATGTTGGCTGTGCTGAATGAAGCGAAAGCTTAGAATGCATGAAACGACCCCAGATCTATACTTTATCAAGACTTTCCTGGTGGGATACTACCTGCTCCGAATTAAACTTATAAGATTTTGAAGACATTTTTAAGTTGATATTTACTGAGCGGTTTATACTGGTGGCTTCCTCGGAAATCAGTTGGAAAATAATCAAACTGAGCTTGTCACTGAGGAAACATTTTGCACTTGATATCTTCTAAGTAGGATTAGTAAACGGATGTTGAGCTCCATACGGTGATATCTTCTGATGTACCAAAGGCGCCTCAGCCTGATTTGAGAGACTGGTACTTATAACCTGACTTATTTGGACACCCACGAAGAGCGTGCGGTACCCCATAGATGAGAGCGTACTCCATGAGCGGTAACCTTGTGTGATCGACACATAGCTTTTTTTTATCTGCCATGCGCGCCATGGCGGTAAAGATTATAAAATAGCAAAACTTAGTGGAAAGGGAGGGGGAGGGGGGGGCGTCTTTAAAACGGTACTTAAAACCGGTTTTATAGTCGCCCCCCAAGCAACCGGTTTGAGGATGCTGCAATACTAGTTTACGCTATGATCAATTGAATGGATGTAAATATCATTGTTCACCCTACTATTTTGGATGTTGCTCGTGGAGCGTGCAATGGCAAGTCTCACGAAAATGTCCACCAGACAAAACCTGTCACCACTCAATATTTTTCGCGTCAAGCAATTGGAAAGACTTTCCGCTCAAGGTGTTCAAATCCAGGATATAACGACCAATTCCTTGCTCCCACCGTCCCGCATGGTACGGTTGGCGATACCCCAAACATCACCGCCTAGTTTGCGGGGCCAAACAGAACAAGGTAACAATTCAAATGGAAACGAATCTCCTGTCACGATGTTGGAAGGAGTGAAGTACATCGTGCAATATTTGCTGAGTATTCCTATGGTCCATGGCATGTACATGCATACGCACCATGGGTGTTTCACCTTACTGGACGGAATCACCTTGCACAACCTCCGAGCAACTACTTCGAAGTAACTATAACACGAGGAGTTCTTAGCTTATCGTCGATAAGTTATCGACAAAGTGCATTATATCATCGATTCAAGGAGCCCCCCCCCCTCAACAGATTTTCCAGCTGTAAGGTAATAGCTGACGCGAGTTGTCACGCTGTCGGGCAACAGCTACTTCTGAGGTAGCCATCTTGGTTCGCTTCAGCCATACTGCAGATAGGATACTTGAACATGCACCAGCTGGATAGAATGGTTATCGACGCTATTGAGGAATTATTGAAGAATTCAAGATCAACAATAGGTATCCCAGTCCGGGGATTGCGGCCAAACACCCTGGCGTTCATGGCAGCACAAACAAAAAGCATGACTATGTGTACCGACAAATGGTGATACCGATTCGACTTTAAAACGACGCTGTCTTCAGGGGGTGGCAAACCATTTTCCTCCACGGCGTCCTCTGCAAGGCGATCGGTCACTGTCATTCGACATTTCCTCTCGTCTTGAGCAAGTCCCAACCACCGCAAAGCACCGCCGTCGACACCTACCATGAAGTTTTCTCTATCCTGCACGACACTCGTGAGTGTATTCGTGTTGCTTTTCAGCACAGCTAGCGTCAACGCCGAGTGCTCCGATGTCCACATCGTCTTCGCTCGCGGTAGCGGAGAAATGCCGGGCCTGGGGATCTGCGGCGGACCACTTGTGAGAGGTATCACCTCGAACCTTGAAGGCATGAGCGTATCATCGTACGCCGTCAACTTCCTCGCTGACGTGGCGCAAACAAGTGCCGGTCCGGGAGCGACTGATATGACCAACCACGTTGTGGCGGTGGCGCAGGAGTGCCCCAAAACAGTCTTCGTTCTTGGTGGCTACTCTCAGGGCGCCAGCGTCACCGACATCTCGATCGGTATCAAGACGATGCTCGGTATGGGCCAAAGCATTCCCGAGGATTTGGCACCGCGTATCAAGGCCATCGTGACTTTCGGCAACCCCCTGAAACTCATGGGACAGACCATTCAGCGCTCGAGCCAACTGTACGCGTCCAAGGCGATCGAGTTCTGCAACTTCGGGGACCCAGTGTGTGCGAACGGGTTTAACACAATGGCTCACATGATGTACCCGATGGATGGCAGCGTGACGAAAGCGGCCCAACAAGCGGCCGCGTTGGTGAAAAGTGGCTCGAAGTCGTTCCGTGGATAAACGTCTGGCAATGTGGCTCAAAGACGTAGCCTCGGGTATGTGACGATCTTCTTTGTCTCCACCCTCAGCAATTTCTGTAGTCGCGTAGTCATCGGGTTCTACGTCGAGTCCAAGTGTGGTTTTGTTTGATGTCAATAACAAACTTTTATGTGTACCTTTTACTTCGTTCGTATGTGTCCAATATTTTTGTGCAAGTTGCTGTGTAGTTAGAATTGATAGAGCAAAGTCATAGAAGTACTACATATCGGTACGAGCACAAACAAAAAGTTAGCGAGCGTCCTACAATAAGTAGCTGTATCACTACATGCGTAGAGATATTGGAGAAAAAAATATATTTCAAGAACAAAGTCGCGCTTCGCACGAAGAAGCTCTGAAATTTAGAAAGTTGTTAGAAACTGTATCGATAAGATTTGATTCGTGTTAACATAAGTACCATTGACCAAGAGGAGCATCTGCTGCGCCTGCTTCGCAGCCGCACCATCTGCACCGTGCCAGTCACCTTTACAGATTTCGCCCTCACTTCTGACCTCGGTACCACTGTCATCACTTCCAAGGGATATGTATTATGAAAGGTTCCCATATTTCTAGCTGAGCAGGCATCTCCGTTACGATCTCGCCCCCTTACGCACAAGAGTTCTCGTTAACGCTACTAAATACACCCCTGATATGGCGGAAGCAGTTGCTTATCGCGCGCGTCTTATGCATGTCTTGGCTGATCTCGATGCTCCTCTCCAAAGCACGTCGCTGATCGACCGCGCATGGTTTCTTGTCTATATGTTCATGACACTTCATCTTGCCATCGCACTCTAGTTATTGTGCGCCGATAGCGCTGCTTAAAGGGTTAACCCTTTCACTACCAGACGTGAATTGTAGGACCGCAGTGGTCCCACAAGGATGTACATAGTGAAACCCATATGATTTATCATAATCATTTGCTAACATTTTGACGATGCTCTGCTACCGGTCCTCTAAAATATTTATGTCTCGTCCCTGTTTGACTCACAATCATTTTTGAGCGACTTTTAGCCAGTAGGTGTAAAGCTATATCGTGTTAGAGGTCCGCAGCGGACCTCTAAGGCGTGCCGTTTTGTCTGGTAGTGAAAGGGTTAACCCTTTCACTACCAGACAAAACGGCACGCTGCGATGATACAGGCATCCATCGGTTGCAGATGGTCGTAGTAACGTTATTTGGAGGAAGCTTGCAGGAGCACACACTGGTGGGCGCGAGGGCTTTCTACCTTTGGAAACTAATAATATAAGCGACTTACAGATTATGGGTTAAACACGGTGTCAGAAGTGAGGGCGGAATCTGTATTTTAAAGGACCTTGTTAGAGTCACCAACGAGATTGCATAAAACGTCGTTGCTGCAACCTTCCTGTAACTTTCCTGCGACTTTCCAGCAACATCATGTACCTTATCACCCTGCCCTAACCCCAAAACAATGCGGGACCCTGCTGAAAAACGGGTTAATGTCGAGGTTTAGCACGCCGCGCGAAGACTTCGCTTCGCACGTCGATGCTAAACCTCTCTGGCCGAGTCCGGTAGGCTCACCCTAATCTTGCAGCGCTACGCGCTGCGCTTGATCTCGCCGGCCGAAGGCCGGCGACTTTGGTGGTTAGGGCAAATGCGTTGGTTTTCTGCAATCTCGTTGGTGACTCTAACCACTTCCTATTTTAAATGCAAATAATACCGGTATATGGTTTGAGGCTATATTATAGCCTCAAACCAGCTCTAAATGCACTTTGGTGGATGGACGCGCCACGTGAACGAAGTAGCAGCATACCTTGTCAGTACTTGCTATCTTAGTAAAACTAGCCATAATTTTAAATTAGTCTATGCGTTTGATATGGCTACACGTGTAGGCAACTCGTACGTATTTAAGAAGTTCTCTAGATGGGAGATTTCTTGTGGGCGGATGATCCCTTCGCGCAACCTCCAAACCTCGTACCTAGGCGAGGTGGACGTTACAAGCAACATCCCAGTAATTTATCATATTCAGAGGGTATTATGATTCATGAAAGTAACTGTAGAGTACTTACAGGGGTTTTACGCAACACCTCTACGAACTAATATCACCTATCACCCATAAATTACCAGGTCATAGTGTTTTCAAAGAATAAGACGTCCACTCGGATCCCTCCTTAGCTCTGAAATCTATTTCAGAGAATAAGTTTCCGAGACCATTCCTTACCCTCAGGATGAGGTCGGCGTCAAAGTCCAGATATTCATGTTGAAACCGGTCAGTAATCCCTATTCGTAGTTGCTGTTGGAATATGGACAATATAAACAACAATTACCTGACAGAACTCGAAGCAAGTCGACGCCAGCAGAATCTGATGACAGTGAGGAGCTCGAAATCTCCATAAGGCCACAATCCACACAACGAGCTGCAGAGCTGGGCAAATCTCGATTGTATTATTGATTGTGGACAGCAATCCATATCACGGTATTTATTGTAATTCACAATCTCAAACCTTGCGAGCCTTCAATGTATTGCAAGTTGCTACTCGTCATCACTGTAAACTACATACTCGGCATCGTTAGTGCGCTCGATCGCCACCGACACCGAGCCCAGGGTAACCAAATCCCAGTTCAACTTCAAATACATCACCGTCTCCAGCGTAGATGCGCTCATGCTCTTGCGCAGATATCCAACGGAGCTCTTGACCATGGAGAAGAAGCGCTCTGCCACTACTGAAGTAGCAGGAATCCACCCAGTTTCTTCGTACTTCGATGCCTTGGTAGTTCGCTGTCGAGCTTTCTTGGACAGCGCATTGTCGAGCGCTTGGGCAGCGCGCTTTCGCTTCGAGCGAGTTACCGGAGGCGCGTCGATGGGTTCGTGAGCTATCGAGTTTTGCAAACGCAACAAGCGCGAGACAGCCTTTCGCTCCGCAGCGAGCAGCGTCTTCTCCGAGCCGCTTTGAACTTTTACAACGCCAGCTTCAAAGTCGGGAAATTCAACAATTTGTCCATTGACAGCTAGATAGCCATCCAAACCCCCATGTTCTTCCATAACAACGTCGAACATATCTCGAACCGTTGTAATGGTCATGTCCTGGCGTTGAAGTCGAGTCGTGATCACGTCGAAAGCCGTCATTTCGTCTAGTAGCTCAGCAATTTTCCTCTGCTCCCCTGCCGAAGGTATCAGATCCACCATCAGAATCCGGCGCGACCCGGTGCTGCTGTCGCTGCTGGACACCTCGTTAGCTTCGCCGTCTTCCACTTCTTCCCGTTCAATGTCACAGTCGTCCACGAACAAGTAGAGAAAGCGTTGCAGGTCCTCAAAGCGTTTCGGCATTCGGTAGCAGCCACTCCATCGCAGCTCATGAAGCGCGAGGGGCTTGTATTTGCACCCATTCAGTTTCAACTTGGCTACACGCTTCACTGTCTTCAGCCTTTTCATCAGAGAGCTCACCTTTTTGATAAGAGGCATGTGCGGCTCCATCCATTGACGAACAGCAAGGTTGAAGCGGTGGGCAGCACAGCCAATCATTGGCACCTTGATGCGACGTGCGATCGCTTTATTCGTCTCCATATTATCCGCCACAATAGCAATCATGTTGGCTACATCCAAGCCGTAGTGATCTAGGACCAGGTCCAGGAAGGCGATGTGCTCCGACGCGGTCTGGGAGGCCTCGTCCTGGAAAGGAGAAAACGCGAGAAACCGAATGCCCTTTTTCGTGGCGGCAAAAATGGCGATCGCATGTTCCGCGGCGTCCGTAAAGCCATCGAAGACGAGCACAAACTTCTGCCCTCCAAGTTCTTCGGCGACCATAATGTCAACGACGCCAACAAGCGACACCATCCGCTTCATCAGCGTCCTCTTATCCATTGGCTTGAAGCGGGTGGCGTCGCGAATCACTGGGTCGTCCACGTGCGCGAAGGGGAAGTTCTTGAGGGCCACGAGCTTGGTCCAGCCGTACGTGTTGGCGGCATCCTTGTGTGCAAACATACTGTCCGTGGGTGCGCAAGCGTTCTTGATGCACGTTGCAGCGGCTTCCTTGTAGCCGTGGTGGTGGCATTGAAGATGCGAGATCAGGTTCTTGTACCCCGCGTGCTTTAGCTGCGCTACGACGGCACCGCAGACGCAGCACGTGCGGTTGGTTGCGGTGGGATTCTTGAACAGGACGCTGACGATGTCGGCGTTCTTCATGTTGGTGAAGTTCTGTTTGAGCACCGGGGAGTGAATAGGCTAATGATGCTGGTCTAGAAGAGGGCTTAGCTTGTAGCGCGCGGGAATGCTCCAGCCTTTGGCGCGCATTGCACCATACGACTGCAAACGACTGGTTTTCTTTCTTTGACTCGATTGTGACAATCGTATTGGCGGAATCAATTGGTTTTGGCGCTGATTGGCTCGGAGTTCTACCGGGGACAATCTTTGCAATCACGGCAGGATATTGCAATCAATATGGACAGGAAGATTGTTAGCTTCAATATCCCTCAATCTTACAATCGCAATACGATATTGCCCAGCTTTGAACGAGCTGTGATTGAATCATACCTGCGTGCGTTGCAAGCCCGAATGCAAGGTGATGAACTGTACTGTGAGTCGACAGTTGCGCTGCATCACCATCACCAACAACACCAGCGGCATCATTTCAAGAAATGAAAGCACCATTTGATTCTGAGGTTGTGCAAGGCGTCCTGTAGGATCTCGATATGATTGTAAGATAGAAAAACTCGTCGCATTAGTATTACTTCTGCTGTTTGCAGAGGTTTGACAGCAAGTATCTATCTAATCTACGGCACCGAATTCAGAGCAACTGCTCATACCATGTATGAGTTACCCATTCGTTCGCTCTGCCGGTGATCAAGCCTGTCACGAAAAGTATCTTTGTTTTCGTGTCGAGGTTTTAAACGCTTTTCCGCCGCGATGGGGTTCACAAATAAATTACCTGGCATAATGGCTATAGACTATAGCCATTATGCCAGGGAGCACTATAGCCTATAGTGCTCTCGATTGACATGCTCCATATGAGCCACACATCTCACTTTTTACGCTATTCTCAATTGAATGGATAAAGAAATCCTAGTTCACCCTACTATCTTGGATGCTACTCGCGCAGCGTGCATTTTGGTGACTAGCAAGTCTCCCAAAAATGTCCACCAGACAAAACCTGTCACCACTAAATATTTTTCGTGTCTAGCAATTGGGAACACTTTCCGCTCACGACATTCAAATCCAAGGTGCCAGGTAGTGAGAAGAAGAAGTGAATTGTGAATCTCGAAGTTTCTAGAAGAACGTGTCAGCATAAACGTTCTAGAATATAGGAAATACTGATTACTAGAAGGACAAATATAATATATCAGTAATGTATGATTCCGAACTGTGGTTTCTACTTTATAGTTTGGAGTGAAGAATGGCCTCGCTAAAAAAATAATATCGTAAATTATTTCAATGGGATTTTTCTTTAAAATAAATGCAGTCCGGCACCGCAATTTTTTGTGTGCACTCGTACCAATATGTAGAAGCCCTTGGAAAATCGTATTCATTCTAATTACACGACTCACAGAAACATATAAAACGGTACACAATAGATCGTCTACATAAAACTTGTGACATTCAACAAATACACTCTTGGACTCGACATAGAACCCGATGACTACGCGACTACAGAAATTGCTGAGGGTGGAGACAAAGAAGATCGTCACATACCCGAGGCTACGTCTTTGAGCCACATTGCCAGACGTTTATCCACGGAACGACTTCGAGCCACTTTTCACCAACGCGGCCGCTTGTTGAGCCGCTTTCGTCACGCTGCCATCCATCGGGTACATCATGTGAGCCATGGTGTTAAACCCGTTTGCACACACTGGATCGCCGAAGTTGCAGAACTCGATCGCCTTGGACGCGTACAGTTGGCTCGAGCGCGCGATGGTCTGCCCCATGAGTTTCAGGGGGTTGCCGAAAGTCACGATGGCCTTGATACGTGGTGCCAAATCCTCGGGAATGCTTTTGCCCATACCGAGCATCGTCTTGATACCGATCGAGATGTCGGTGACGCTAGCGCCCTGGGAGTAGCCACCAAGAACGAAGACTGTTTTGGGGCACTCCTGCGCCACCGCCACAACGTGGTTGGTCATATCAGTCGCTCCCGGACCGGCACTTGTTTGCGCCACGTCAGCGAGGAAGTTGACGGCGTACGATGATACGCTCATGCCTTCAAGGTTCGAGGTGATACCTTTCACAAGTGGCCCGCCGCAGATCCCCAGGCCCGGCAGTTCTCCGCTGCCACGGGCGAAGACGATGTGGACATCGGAGCACTCGGCGTTGACGCGGGTTGTGCTGAAAAGCAACACGAATGCACTCACGAGTGTCGTACAGGATAGAGAAAACTTCATCGTGGCTGTCGACAGTGATGCTTTGCGGAGGCTGGGACTTGCTCAAGAGGAGTGCAAATGCCAAATGGTAGAGGAAGCGACGAACGGCAAAACGTCGCGGGGGGAAATTGCGATAAAGTCGGATTCGTATCACCAGATGTCGAGAAGCAGAGTCGTCGCTTTTGTTCGTGCTGTCATGTGCGCCAGGATGTGTGGCTGCAATCCTTGGGTTGAGATTCTTATCCGGATTGAGTGCATGTGTTGTTGATTTCGAAATGCCTCAATAACGTTGATAACTATCGTCCACGACCTTATCCAGCTGCTGCATGTTCAAAGTAGTATGGCTGAAGCGAACCAAGATGGCCACCTCAGAAGAAGCTGTTGCCCGACAGCGTGACAGCTCGTGTCAGCCATTACCTTACAGCTGGAAAATCTGCTGAGGCGGTCGCTCCTTGAATTGATGATATAATGCACTTTGTCCATATTAACCTCCTCGTGAATGGTGCATTATGAACATGGCGAGTCATGGCTCATGACGACTAACGCACACACTGTGCCAAGCAGCAGCGAACTATACCTGCACACTTCAGTCAGGTGGTCTCAATTGTATCTCTACTCTTAGTACATGTAGTTCTCAGGGTGAGCAATAGGCTATTTCTCGCTTGAAGGCATTCTGCACTCGAAGCAGTTCACACAATTGAATGCACTAGACATAGTGGATAGCTAGATTCTTCTTAATTTCACTTTCGTTGCACCTCACCGGACCTCACTTAACTTCCGTGGCATACCTCCATTAAGCTAATCGAGGGAATGAGGTATGATACCTCAAATAAAGAGGCCTGGCATGGATTTGTTCAACGGTGCTGGCCCGATAGATATCATAAGGTGTTTACACTTGTTTATAAAAACGTGGTTCTGATGTTTTCTTGTGTCCTTGAATAGAGCCACGAACTACTTTGAAGGACAACTGCAACCTAGTGATTGCGGGAATCTAAAATTGTGGCGCTTCCTTATGGTACCCGTACAAACAATCTAGGTTTCCAGACTTCGACCTTATCACGTTCTATTTTGATAAACTTAACGCTACAATGAACTTTTAAGCTTTAAAAAAAAAACGAAATCTGCGTTTTTTTTAGGTCCTGTTCGAGAACGCATGTTTCTATACCTTTAGAAATATTTCTATATTATGTAAATACAAACCTCAGGTGTTTTTTATAGGGAGGATCGTCATTCTGCTCTGTAAACATGAGCTCGACCGCCGCCGCCGCCAAGAGCAGGCCCTACGGGGACCTGAAGGAGGTCATCAGCACCAAGGACTGCTACTGCCTGAACGAGGACCCCAACAAACCCTTCGGCAACCTTTTCATTGGCGACGAGACGCTGCAGCTCAAGTCGGACGCTGATGGTAGCCACCTATCTTTCTCTAAAAATCCATATTTATCTCTAACTGCACGTATCTTCCCCAAACAGAACAATTGATGCTCTACATCGAGTTCCAGGACGCGGTCAAGGTCTTCTCACTCAACATTGTGGCCCCTCAGGGGGAGGAGGCCCCCCGCGTGATCAAACTCTTCGTGAACCGCCCCAACCTCGGCTTCTCGGACGCAGGCGACGTGGAGCCCACTCAGACAATCGAACTTAAGGAGGAGGACCTGCTGCCCGAGAACGACGTGGAGCTTCGCTTCGTCAAGTTCCAGCGCGTCAAGAACATCACCGTCTTCGTGGAGGAGAACAATGGGGCCGAGGAGACGGCCATCTCCAGCCTTAAATTCTTTGGTGAGTCGGCAATATCAGTTTTTGTTTTTTGCCAAAAGTTTAGGTGGGTGCTAATTTTTTGCTGATAAAATTTAGGTGAACGTCTGGCGGGAACTAACATGAACGAGCTGAAGAAGATCGCCGACGAATAAGAAATCAATCAACATACTCGAGCAGTCGTGTGTGTCTTTGAGCAACAGAACATGCAGTTTTTGTGTGTGCTTATTCTTTAGAGTTATTTCACACGTCAAAGCGGTCGTTGGCTAGCACTTTACTCTTGTTGCCGCCGTAGAGCAAGTAGAACGGGGTCTCGGGTGCGTGGCCTAATGTGGAGATATGGGGTAGCAGGTCTCGCTTGTTTCGTGGCACGCCTCGCTTCTTGTACGGATTTCTCCAGTCGTCCAGATATTCGATGCCGGCGTTGATACCAGGTGCGTTAAGCTTTCGTGCGACGTCCTGTTCTGGGTTGTACACGGCGGCGAAGTCTGTCGTGCCGATACGTCTTAACTTGTGATACTTGGTTTGTTTCCGTGTCTCGCGTTGTACAGCGTCATAGGGGGCAGTGGATTGCAGAGTGGCTTTGTTAGAAGGCGGGTACGGCATCAGTCTTGACGGCGGTCTGGCTGTGGTCAGTCGTGTGGATACAATTCGACGAGCATTTTCCCGAATATGCGTCTCTACGGGCACGCCGAAACTCGTGGCACTGGCTGGCTGCATGGGAGAGTTATAAATCCCGGCAACAGCCTTGGTGCTGACAAGATGATGGAGGTCTTGCGTGACCTTGACGAGTTCCTCTCTCGCAGCCTCTTCGCTCGCTAACTGCTCCCGCTCTTGCTGTTTGCGCAGATTCTCTTCAAGCATCCGGCGCATGTTGTCCCCCTTGGCTGCTAGCTCGCTGATGTAGGCCTTGCGTTTTCGGAAGTCCAAACGCTTGGCTCGACTTTGAATGCCGCGTGCGAGCTTCTGGATGGCGACAGCATAGTAATCTAAGACCGCTCGTCGATGAGCTCGATGCAGTTCTGCGCGCAGCCTCTTGCAGCGTCGACGCCCCAAGTGACCGCGATATACGCGAGAGAGCATCAGTTCGGCATTCCTGCATCAAGTACCAAGGTCAGCTGGTGAGTATCCCTACGAGAGAATCAAGAGCCAGCAACGCGTACGTCTGCCGTGTGACTTCAGCTCGGACTCGCTGTCCTCTGAATAGTCGCTGGATGTGGGTCGCAGCCTTGCGCTCGGTCTCGGCTTGATCTTCGGTGTCACTGCATGCAGTGGTGAGTGGTCAGAGAAACAACTATGGACAAGAACGCAGTCTGGTGTCAGGATGGATGGGTGCACGTACTCGAGAAGCTGCTGCAATCGCTCAAGCGTGAGACCTCGGCTCTTCCAGCAGTCGTAGAACAGCGCCATGTGCAGCTGCGTGTTCTCCGGCGACTACCAGCATACACTGAGAGGTTTGACGGCCAGATATAGAGCTAAGCCTACCTGCACGACAAGATCAGACCGCGCCTTTACGACACCTCGACGCAAGAAAATAGAAAAGGGTCTAATTTTGGAGAACGGACTCAATTGAGGGGTCCATGCAGTGCAGCAGCCCTCCATGCAGACTGGAGAAGTGATAAGGTCGACAGCGCTCACTCGCAGCCATGAGCTATCCCTCACGCTATTCCCCTCAGCTGCAGAATGGCCACGTGGTTATCTGGACCAGTGCAGTATGGACTGGAGCTCGTCTCTGATTGGCTGGACCACTTCAACTTGACCAGCCGAGGGTGCCGTTACCGGCCTCGTCCCACCTGGAGTAACGGATGGGATCGTCCAAAGAGACGAGAAGCCGGCGAAAGACTCGAGGGCATTCTGCATAGCCGTGTGCGTCGCAGGCTTTCCATCTGCGGCGACGTCCGAGCTGGGCTGCGATGGAGCTATTCGCGACCTTGAACGTCCACCGCGTCGAAGACCAGCGAGCTATTGAACGTGTGATGGCGTCCCGAGACAAGCGGTGGCTGGTCAGCCTCGGGCTCAAGGGCTCTCGCACCTCGCAGACCTGCAGCACGGAGAGTGGCGTAGACGAAGCGGAAGTGGAGCAGGCGGACCCGGACGCCGAGATGGCTGCGCTGGATGCGGAGATGGAAGTCATCGCCGTCAACACGCAGCTGGAGAACGAGCGGCCTGTTCCGCTCACCATGAAGCTCATCCGCGAGTGCTTCGCGATGGCTAAAAACCCAACACGACGGGCGCGGACGCCTGAGGAGGAAGAGAGAGAGATCGAAGTGATGCTGAACAAGAAGCTGCTGCGTCTCGACTGGCTGGACATTGGCAAGATCGAGAACCTCGACGCGTTTACACACGTGGAGGAGCTGTACCTCCAGTACAATCTGATCGAGATGGTTGAAGGACTGGAGGACCATGACCAGCTCACGTTCCTTGCACTCGCGGGCAATCGAATCCGTGAAGTCAAGAACCTCCGGCACCTGCGCAATGTGCGTATTTTGTTGAGTTCGTGGCATAATGGAGGTGGTCTGATAGTTTTTTTTTTGCATGTTGCTTGCAGCTGAAGTTCCTGGATCTGTCCAGGAACTACATCGAGGATTTCGACGTGAGCGAGTTCCCCCAGTCCCTTCGTATCCTGCGTCTCGCTGGCAATCCGTTCGTGCGGCATATGCCGGCGTACGCGCACCTCTTCTTCGAGAGGTTGCCGAATCTGGTGCAGGTTGATAACGTTCGTCGACCGTCGTCGATGCCTTCAACAGAAACTCCTCCATTGTCATCGTCATCGTCGATTGGAAGCAGCAGCTCAGCATCGGAGAGCCACGCAGCGGTAGTGCCTCTTCCTGCTCTTCACTCGCCGATGGATCAGTACCGCGCGTTGCAAGTAGAAGTGGAGCTGCCTCAACACGAACAGGACCTTCTCGAGAAGCAGGAGGTGTTCGAAGCTGAAAATAAGGCGGAGTTCAGTCTTGCAGACTACGAGAATCAGCGAAGCGAGCGCATGTCCAAGTGGAAGCTCCAGCTGACAGCTCTGACGTCGCGGACTCGGGAGCAACTCGGGGATACTGGAGACTCAATTCAGACGGACACAGCTAGTCGATTTCGTGAGAAACGCAAGACGGCCCTGACACGGGCACGTCGAGCCACCGACGCAGCGCTGGTGGATGCTGCGAGTCACTTCAAGCAGGTGCGAACCCGCCTTCGTCGACGGAAAACCATGGCACGTTCGGCGTCGAGCTAACGCCTTAACCTGTTGCCTTCGTAGATGGAGCTGGCGCACCAAGACTGGCAGCAAAGCCAGCAGAGACGACCGACCCCCTCACCCGCGAGCTAAACACACGTCTCTAAACAATAAGTCGGACATTTCACAGTCAGCAATACCAAAACCTTTTCACTATCATCGAAGGTCTACCGTGCGTTTGATGTACACTTTAAAGCTGAATGGCGAAGCTCGTGTCGCACGGTGCAGCCTGCGGGACGTACTCTGCCAGAGTCTTCAGATGCAGCGTGAACTCTCCGAGCGTCAGATTCCGTGCGTTTTGCACGTGGACACTCTTGGCAACGACGAACGGTGCCGCTTTGTACACGTCTCCGCACGCCGCGATGTCCGGTTGGTGGGGGCTGACCACCACGAGTCCGAACCTGCCTGATCGAGGGTCCAGCAGCCTCTGCGGCGCTCCGCCGAAGAGTCTGTCACGACACAAACTCTGCAGCAGATTGACACGCCACGCCGCCTTCTCCGCGGCGGACTGGAACCTGCTGGGGGCCCCCACCACGTGCACACTGGTCATCGTGGTGGTGCTGGCGAGACAGAAGGCCAGTCTCGGGAAGAAGCTCCTGCACGTGGCCTCGACGAACTGCGCGCTCTCCTCGCTCACAATGAAGAGCGGGCCGTAGCTGGACACGGAGGTGAGCAGTTGGATGAGGTCCTGCTCGACTGAGGCCAGCGCCGCGGACACGTTCGGCGTGCGGAGGGCGCGCTGCTTGGCAGCTTGGAGGGCTGCAAGGGATGGCTTGAGTCCCAGTTGCTGGCGCATCCACTTGGTCGGCACGAGGACGTTCTCCCAGCACAGGACAAAGGCATTGGACAGACCCCCGACGGGGCGGTTGGTGGCTGGATACTCGTATAAATCACTGGAGTAGGCCGACACGTCCATGGAGAAGGACGACACCATGGCCTGGGACATTACATTGGTATTGGGTAGACTGCCGGGGTGCACGCAGCCATTCTCCACGAGGAAACTCAATACATCGGGATTCATTCTTATTGGGGGGGGGGGGTCTCAGGTTGAAGGAAAGTTGAAGAATGGTGCTAAAGATCAGAGATTGGTGCTGAAACGGACGCTGATTGGTCGTTTTTATTTGTGACCCTTCAAGAACGTGAGTGATGGTCGTTGAAGTGGTCGAAGTGTAGCCATGTTGGATCTGATTACCACAGTTCTAAGTATCATTCGCTCTTCTGTATCCAGGCAAATTGGAAGGTGAAGTCTACGCCGTAATGCTGCAGCGTGAACTGGAGGATGAATACGATCCAGACGAACATCCTGCTCTGCAACTGGACTACATGAGTCTCGAGTACAAATGCTAATTGGTACAGAGCCGAGAGCATGAACCTCCGTTTGAGTACAATGTGCATCACCACAAACGACAGCATTTCCAAAGCAACATACACTAACAGATTTCCCACCATCGATTCCAGTTGACCAGGCTCCATGTCTCGTGTGTGCGGGTAGTATTTGTGAGCCGGTAGCTGGCACAGAATCGTCAAGTAAACTCCGAAAAGAATAGGAACCGCACATTCGACGTACTCAACGAGAGCATGGTACTCACAGTGGAAAAGCAGTTCGAGTGTGCTCTCGACAAATTCCAACTGCAGATTCTCATGCGAGTGTACTGAACTGGCAGATTCCTTTCGGCGCACGGTAGGTTGTGCTGGTTCCTTAGTAGGACTTACACTCACAGAACCTCGACGCTCAGTATTGAATCTGGAGATAAAACGAGATGCCTTTCGAGCCGCGCGAGTCACGAATGCGTTGTGGTGGCCGACAAGCGAATCCAGATCACGTTGAGCTGCAGCCCCTAGACCAAGCTTCATGGGAGAGCGGATGCGAATAATTCTGCCTTTCTTCGTCTTGAACGATCGAAGCTGCTGGGATGCAGTCATTACAGCCGGAATGAGCTCGTCGGTAATCTTCCTGTTGCCCATGGAATCAAATCCCTGAGACCTCTGATGCTGCTCTTGCAGTACTCGCGTTCGGTTGAGTAGAGAGTGAAATGCAAAAATGCCGCTTACGACATCGACGGAAATGATGACAATGGTGGCGAGTGTTGATTTCGTGGCCTGCATACACGTTGCTACATACAGCGCGTTAAATACTTCGATTGAGAACACGGCGATCACCGGGATGCAATCTTCCACGTGTGAAGAAGCCCAAGCCACGATATTTTTCATGACGAGCTTTATCACAGGAAGTAATAGGACGAGACCTGCGCGGTTGTTGGAGCTCGTCCGAAGGTACACCCCGCTGAAAGCTGGATAAATCACAGCGATGATGGCCTCCGTGGCTAATACGTAAAACTGCAGCTTGAGTTCGTGGACTAAACCAGGATTTGCCTTAAAAGTGTTGAGGCCAATGGTCAATATCAACACCACGAAGAAGACAGCGAAGCAGGGCCCGATACCGAGAACAATCCCGAATGGCACTGGAAAAACCCACACATAGGCAATCACTACAACGGTTGCGATGTATATTGCCGTCCCCACAACACTCATGCAAAATATCTGCATCAGAGAAAGTTTCACACGGTCCACCATGTCCGTAACTTGATACGTGCTTCCCATGAGAACAATGACCCCGCTGATGAAGAACCGAATCCAAAACATGTAGTTGGCTTTCCACCCCAGTGCCGGATCGCATAATGGAATGCACTCGATGAGAACTATCGCAAGCAACGACGGCACCGGAGTCAGCACGCAAACGGCTAGAGCACGAGCTACCGACGTTTTCTTGCAATACGCTTGGAAAGCTTGCAATCTCTCGATCGAGTACATCCCGCGATGACTCACCTGCAGTTTACTGTAACCAGCAGCAATTTGTCGACAGAACGTGAGGACCTGCCTGGTCCACAGAGTAGACTGCGCATGCCTGTGCTGCTCCGTGATGCTGGTTCTTTTACTCTGTGTCTTTAAGTCGGTTGGTGGTCCAGAAACCTTCGACGCAGGCGACACCTGCACCCAATTCTTAGCATTCATTGCAGCAGTGAGTGAGCTTGTGGCGAAGTCGAACTTCTTCTACTTGCTAAGAATGAGCAGCAAGCTCAAATTAGTCTCTCACGAGCACTGGTATTTATTACTTCGATCACTATCGCTGCACCACAATAGCATCATGGACCCACAACATCGGAAAAAAAAAGTCAAACTCGAACATGTTCACTATTAACACAAGAATGAACAGCGCCAATCACTGAACGGTACAGCAACACAATAATGCAAAGTGCCGACCACGGAACGGTTCAAGGCTTCAATTTTAAGATTGAAAACAATTATCAGGTTCTTGACGCGGCCTAATGCAGCCACGCGAATTGGAAGGTGAAGTCCACGCCATAATGCGCCAATGTAAACTGTAGAATGAACACGATCCAGACAAGCATCCGGCTCTGAAGCTGGACGACGTGGGTTTCCAGTACAAATGCGAGCTGGTACAGTGCTGACAAATTAAACTTCCGCTTGAGTGCAACGTGCATCACCACGAACGACAGCACTTCCAAAGCAACATACACTAACAAATTTCCCGCCATCGATTCCAATTGACCAGGTTCCATGTCTCGTGTATGCGGGTAATATTTGTGTGCCGGTAGCTGGCACAGAATCGTCAAGTAAACTCCGAAAAGAATAGGAACCGCACATTCGACGTACTCAACGAGAGCGTGATACTCGCAGTGGAAAAGCAGTTCGAGCGTGCTTTCGACCAATTCCAACTGCAAATCTTCATGCGAGTGTGTTGGACTGGCAGATTCATTTTGGCCCACGGTATGCTGCACTGATTCCTTGGTCGGACTTACACTCGCAGAAGCTCGAGACTCAGTAATGAATCTGGAAACAAGAGATGCATTTCGGACCCCGCCAGTGACGAATGCGTTGTGATGGCCCACAAGCAAATCAAGATCACGTTGGGCGTCAGCTCCTAGACCAAGCTTCATGGGGGAGCGGATACGAATGATTCTGCCTTTCTTGGTCTTGAATGATCGCAGTTGCTGGGACGCACTCATTACAGCCGGAATGAGCTCGTTTGTAGTTGTCCTGCTACCCGTTGAGTCAAATCCTTGAGACTGCTGGCGCTGCTCTTGAAGTACTCGCGTACGTTTGAGTAAAGAATAAAATGCAAAAATGCCGCTCACAACATCGACGGAAATGATGACAACGGTGGCGAGTGTCGATTTCGTTGACTGCATGCATGTCGCCACGTATAGAGCATTGAACACTTCGATCGAGAACACTGTAACCACTGGGATGCAGTCTTCGACATGGGAAGAGGACCACGCCACGATGTTTTTCGTTAGAATCTTGATGATAGGCAGTAAGAGCACAAGTCCCGCGCGGCCGGTGGGGCTCGCTCTGAGGTACACACTGCTAAACGCTGGATAAATTACCGAGATGGCGCCCTCAGTGGCTAACACGTAAAGTTGTAATTTGAGCTCGTTGCCCAGACCAGGATTTGCTTTGAAAGTTGTAGGACCGATGGTTACTATCAAGGCGGTCAAAAAGACTGCGAAGCATGGCCCGATACCGAGAACAATCCCGAAAGGCACAGGGAAAACCCACAGGTACGACACAAGCATGACCGTTCCAACGTAAATGCTCATCGCCACCATACTCATAATCAGCATTTGCAGCGGCGAAATCTTGACACGATCCACCATGTCTGTGGCTTGATACGTGAGCCCGATGCATGTTATCACCCCACTAATGTAGAACCGAATCCAGAACATGTAGTTGGCTTCCCACCCAAGTAGTGGGTCGCGTAATGGTAAACACTCGATAAGAACCACCACCAGCAACGGTGGTACGGTACCACCACTGGTACCGGAGTCAGCACGCAAACTGCCAGAGCACGTGCTACCGACGTTTTCTTGCAGTACGCTTGGAAAGCTTGCAATCTTTCGATCGAATACATCCCGCGATGGCTCACCTGCAATTTATTGTAACTCGCGATGAGTTTTTCCCAGAAGTTGAAAACCTGCTTGGTCCACTGACCAGACTGCGCATTCCTGTGCTGCTCCGCCACGCTGGTTCTTGTGCTTTGTGTCTTCATGTCGGATGTTGGCCCAGAAACCCTCGGCGCAGGTGACACCTGCACCCAATTCTTAGCATTCATTGCAGCAGTGAGTGGGCTTGTGGCGAAGTCGAACTTCTTCTACTTGCTAAGAATGAGCAGCAAGCTCAAATTAGTCTCTCACGAGCACTGGTATTTATTTCTTCGATTACTATCGCTGCACCACAATAGCATCATGGACCACAACATCGTTAAGAACAGTCAAACTCGAACCGTGTTCACTATCAATACAAGAAAGCTAAGTGCCGACCAGTGAACGGTTCGGCAACAGAAAATTTCAATCCTTAGATTGAGAAAAAATAGTAGATCCTTGTACGGTTCTAATGTAGCCACGCGAATTGGAAGGTGAAGTCCACGCCGTAATGTTCCAGTGTGAACTGCAGAATGAACACGATCCAGACAAGCATCCGGCTCTGAAGCTGGACGACGTGGGTTTCCAGTACAAATGCTAGCTGGTACAGAGCGGACAAGTGAAACTTTCGCTTGAGTGCAATGTGCATCACCACGAACGACAGCACTTCCAAAGCAACATACACTGTCAAATTTCCCGCCATTGACTCCAGTTGACCAGGTTCCATGTCTCGTGTATGCGGGTAATATTTGTGTGCCGGTAGCTGGCACAGAATCGTCAAGTAAACTCCGAAAAGAATCGGAACCGCACATTCGACGTACTCAACGAGAGCATGATACTCGCAGTGGAAAAGAAGTTCGAGCGTGCTTTCGACCAATTCCAACTGCAGATCCTCATGCGAGTGTGCTGGGCCGGTTGATTCGTTTTGGCCCGCAGTAGGCTGCATTGGTTCCTTGGTAGGACTTACAGAAGCTCGAGACTCAGTAATGAATCTGGAAACAAAACGAGAAGTATTTCGAGCCGCGCGAGTCACGAATGCGTTGTGGTGGCCGACAAGCAAATCCAGATCACGTTGGGCTTCAGCCCCTAGACCAAGCTTCATGGGGGACCGGATGCGAATCATTCTGCCTTTCTTGGTCTTGAACGATCGAAGCTGCTGGGACGCACTCATCACTGCCGGAATGAGTTCATTTGTAGTTGTCCTGTTGCCCATTGAATCGAATCCTTGAGACCGCTGACGCTGCTCTTGAAGTACTCGCGTACGTTTGAGTAAAGAATAAAATGCAAAGATGCCGCTCACGACATCGACGGAAATGATGACAACGGTGGCGAGCGTCGATTTCGTCGACTGCATGCACGTCGCCACGTACAGAGCATTGAACACTTCGATCGAGAACACTGTAACCACTGGGATGCAGTCTTCGACATGGGAAGAGGACCACGCCACGATGTTTTTCGTCAGAATCTTGATGATAGGCAGTAAGAGCACAAGTCCCGCGCGGCCGGTGGAGCTCGCTCTGAGGTAGACACTGCTAAAAGCTGGATAAATTACCGAGATGGCGCCTTCTGTGGCTAACACGTAAAGTTGTAATTTGAGCTCGTTCACCAGACCGGGATTTTCTTTGAAGGTTTTAGGGCCGATGGTGACTACCAAGGCGGTCAAAAAGACAGTGAAGCATGGCCCGATACTGAGGAGAATCCCGAACGGCACAGGGAAAACCCACAGGTAAGACACAAACATGACCGTTGCAACGTATGTGCCCATGGCCAACATACTCATACCCAGCCGTTGCAGCAGTGTAAGCTTGACACGATCTACCATGTCTGTGGTTTGATACGAGCATCCGATGTATATAACCACCCCGCTAATGTAGAATCGGATCCAAAACATGTAGTTGGCTTCCCACCCCAGTGCCGGGTCACGTAATGGTAAACACTCGATAAGAACCACCACCAGCAACGGCGGTACCGGAGTCAGCACGCAAACTGCAAGAGCTCGAGCTACCGACGTTTTCTTGCAGTACGCTTGGAAAGCTTGCAGTCTCTCGATCGAGTACATCCCGCGATGGCTCACCTGCAGTTTATTGTAGCCAGCAACAAGGTTTTCCCAGAAGTTGGAGACCTGCCTGGTCCACGAACTACCGGTAGACTGGGTATGCCTGTGCTGCCCCGTCACGCTGGTTCTTGTACTTTGTGTCTTCATGTCGGTTGTTGGGCCAGAAACCTTCGGCGCAGGCGACACCTGCACCCGATTCTTACCATTCATTACAGCAGTGAGTAAGTAAACTTGTGGTGAAGTCGAACTTCTTCTACTTGCTAACAAGCAGCCTCAAATTAGTCTCTTACGAGCAATGGTTTGGTATTTACCACTTCGGTCACCATCGCTGCACCACAATAGCATCATGGACCCACAATACCGTTTAAAAAAACAGTCAAACTCGATCATGTTCACTAAAAATACAAGAGTGCAAAGTGCCAACCACTGAACGGTTCTCAGCAGCCGAAGATTTCAATCCTAAGATTGAGAAAAATTATCAGATTCGTGGTACGCGGCCTAATGCAGCCACGCGAATTGGAAGGTGAAGTCCACACCGTAATGCGCCAATGTGAACTGCAGAATGAACACGATCCAGACAAACATCCGACTTTGAAGCTGGACGACGTGGGTTTCCAATACAAATGCTAACTGGTACAGAGCGGACAAGTGAAACTTCCGCTTGAGCGCCATGTGCATCCCCACGAACGACAAAACTTCCAGCGTCACGTACACTGAGAGGCTCGTCAGCATTCCCTCGAGCTGGCCAGCCTCCAAGTCTCGAGTGTGCGGGTAATATTCGTGCACGGGCAGTTGGTACAGGATCGACAGGTACACGCCGAACAGAATGGGGACGGCACACTCGACGTACTCGACAAGAGCGTGATACTCGCAATGGAACAGCAGCTGAAGTGTGCCTTCTATCAGCTCCAAGTTCTCCTCTTGTGCACCTTGTGGGGTGTCTAACTGTTTCACCAATACGCGATGCGGTTCGGGAGGCCCTAGAGGAGCTTGAGCTGGGGCGACTTCTTTAACAAAAATTTTAGAGGCTCCACTCGCCTTAGCGCTCGTACTTCCACGACTGACGGTGCTGCTACCAAGTCTTTTTGAAGCTGCGCGTAAAAACTTCCTAGTCACGAATAGCTGTTTATGTTCAGCCAACGAGTCTAGAACGCGTTCAGCATCAGCTGCGGTTCCAATCTTCACGGGGGAGCGAACTCGAATCTCCTTGCCTTTCCGCGTCCTGAACGTCCGAAGGTGCTGGAATGAGGTCATGACTGTTGTCATGAGCTCTACAGGTTCGTGTTTGTTGCCTTCGGAGGCTGTCGCTTGGGATCGACGATGCTGATCTTCAAGAGCTCGCGAGCGATGAAGCAGAGATCGGAAAGCCAGAATAACATTCAAGACATCCGAAGTGATGATAATGATAGTGGCGAGTGTCGATTTCGTCGACTGCATGCACGTCGCCACGTACAGAGCATTGAACACTTCGATCGAGAACACTGTAACCACTGGGATACAGTCTTCGACGTGAGAAGAGGACCACGCCACGATGTTTTTCGTCAGAATCTTGATGACAGGCAATAAGAGCACAAGTCCCGCGCGGCCGGTGGAGCTCGCTCGGAGGTACACACTGCTGAAAGCTGGGTAAATTACCGAGATGGCGCCCTCAGTGGCTAACACGTAAAATTGTAGTTTGAGCTCGTCGCCCAGACCGGGATTCATTTTGAAGGTTTTAGGACCGATGGTGACTATCAAGGCGATCGAAAAGACTGCGAAGCATGGCCCGATACCGAGAACAATCCCGAAAGGCACAGGGAAAACCCACAGGTACGACACAAGCATGACCGTCCCAACGTAAATGCTCATCGCCACCATACTCATAATCAGCCTTTGCAGCGGCGAAATCTTGACACGATCTACCATGTCTGTGGCTTGATACGTGAGCCCGATGCATATCATGACCCCACTAATGTAGAACCGAATCCAAAACATGTAGTTGGCTTCCCACCCGAGTAGTGGATCGCGTAATGGGAAACACTCGATAAGGACAATTGCAAGAAGCGATGGTACTGGAGTCAGCACGCACACTGCTATCGCTCGGCCTGTCGACGTTTTGTCGCAATACGACTGGTACGCATGAAGCCGCTCGATCGAGTACATGCCTCGGTGACTTATCTGCAGTTTGTTGTACCCAGCAGCAAGTTTTCGGCCAAAGTTGACAAGTTTTCTGATCGCCAGAGTAGATTGTGCTTGCTGATGCTGTTCAGGCTGATTCCTGTTATTCTGGTTGCTGTGGTCGGGATAGTTGGGGCCTGACTCTTCGACTTCGAGGCCAGCAGCCACCTTGACCTGCTTCTTGCCACTCATTTTGAGTCTTCTTCGCTGTGTTCACAGCAACTTGTTGTCATCAAGTGAGAAGCTGAAATTAGGACCTTCGCAATATGATCGATTTAGTCCTCCCGAAAAACTATCACGCCTTCCCACGCGGTGCTTGTGTCGAGATCGTCATCACTCCACGTTAAAATAGCCGTCATGACTGCAATATCGCGTTAATTCAAAGTTCGTTCGGTCCTGTCAGATATTCCCCAGATTGAATGAACTTCAAATATTGCATCAAAGCAGCTCCAACCCCAGCAGTTGGCCAACTCTATCACATGTCAAGCATTTCAGCTCATGGGCGAGACGCATTTTTTCATCTAGGCCGAAAGCTTGATGAATTATTTCTTTTAATTGAAAATACAAAGGGCCTACCAGATAACCAACGTTGATAAGTACATGTAGAAGAGGTATAAGACCGAAATCGCTCTGGTAGTTGGTTCACTCAAAAGGCTAATTTCAGCAACATCCGCTCCGTGTATTCACTTCGTCAGGTTTAACGAACACAAAGCACGTCATGAAGGTGGCTCCGACACCCGCCGTGGGTGAAACACGAGACGAGTTCAAGTTTAAGAAACAACCGAGGTTCGATGACAACACTGGAGCAACTTCGTCTTACACTTGTTTAGACCGAGTTCTTGAACTAGGTCGAAAACTATTCGCAGGTTACAACAACCTCCAGGTCAGCCACCGCGGAATGTACTCGCTGGAGAGACTGAAAGCCTTTCAGGCGTATTGCGAGAAGACCTCGACAGCTCATGCCGTCGCTGTCTGTCTGCTTACTCCCGTCCCCCCATTACTTGGGATCGTGTTACTCGAGTGCATTCCTGTGGTTGACCCGGACCTGGGCTGGAAAGCCAACTATGGGTTTTGGGTCCGCTTATTCCTGAGTGGAATAATCATCGCCCTGTGCACTACCTACCAGGTAACTGGTTTGATTGAGCGTCTCCATCTCTCGGTGTTACAAAGTGTTAGCATCGCGGTCATGGTCATGACGCTGTATACCGGAACTTTGATGGCGATTGCGGCCGTTTGGATCTTTCCCGTTCCGTTTGGCGTCGTCGTCGGCATTGGCCCCTGCTTCCTCCTCTTCAGCTTCATCTTAGTATTTACGATAGGCCTGAAGACATTCAAGGCGAATCCGGGCCTCACGCACGAAATTCAGCTTCAATTTTGCGTATTGGGGGTGCAAGGCCTTATCGCGATCCTTTATCCTGCTTTCAGCGGCATTTACGCCAAGGCGAGCTCGAATGAACGCGCTGGGCTCGTACTGCTTCTTCCTTTAACCAAGTTGGTCATGAAAAACATTGTGGCTTGGGCTTTATCTCACTTGGAGGACCAAGTTCCCCTCATTGCTGTATTTTCAATCGAAGTTTTTAACGCTCTGTACGTCGCGACGTGCATGCAATCTACAAAGTCTACGCTAGCTACGGTCATTATCATCTCTTTTGACGTCGTCAGTGGCATATTCACCTTCTACTCGTTGATTCATCGCACGCGAGCGATACAACGGCAGATGCAGCGACTGGAGGCCGACCTGGCGACTGAAAAGCATGAAAGTGGAGAGCTTGTTCCCAAAGTGATGGCTGCGTCACAGCACCTTCGATCATTCCGGACGCGTCGAGGCCCAGTGATCCGCGTACGCGCTCCACTCAAACTGCTACTCGATATCGAAAACGAACGTGTGTTGGAGTCACTCACTCGTCACTTGGTCTCATTTGAGAAGCGAGAAGCCGTACGAGTCGCGAAAGTGGGCACTACTCAAGGCGAAGATCACAAGCTGGAGCTGGTGGAGAGCGCGCTTCAACTTCTCTTCAACTGCGAGTACCATGTCCTCGTAGAATACGTCGAGTGTGCCGTACCCCTAATTTTCGGCATCTACTTGAGCATTTTGTGTCAACTTCCCTCGAGGAAGTACTACCCCATGACACGGGACATGGCGGAAGGCCAGCTCGAAAGTATGTTGACAAGTCTCTCGGTGTATGTGACGTTGGAGATTTTATCGTTCGTGGTCATGCACGTGGCGCTCACATGCAAATTCAAGCTCTCAGCCCTCTATCTGCTGGCGTTTGTGCTCGAGACTCAAGTCGTGCAGATCCAAGCTCGACTGTTCTTCTGGATCATCTTCATCCTCCAATTCACACTGCAGCACTACGGAGTGGACTTCAGCTTCCACTTTGCGTGGATACACCAGCATTAGAACTTTCACGCAGTACCTGCAAGGCAAAAAATAGTGAAAGCTTAGCACTCGTGCGTTGGTTTCGCTCGATACATTTAGGGCATTTGTAGCAACCATGGGATGCTGCAGCGATATCCGAATCGGGGTTGTTCCGATGGAACTCACACCGCAATTCTCTCTCTTCAGCTCAAGTTCATCGGCAATTTCTTGCATCGGTCTCAAGTATGCGCGTGAAGTCCCTTTTGGCGGTGCAATTGGCCATGGCGATGCTTCTGTTGGTTCTGCAGTTCCCAACAATGACCGGCGCTAATTCGCTCCGTCGAGGCGCAGTCTTCCCCGAACGCATCGTGACTCCGTCGAGCCCAGTGCTGCTGTCGACACTCAAGGACGAAGCTCCAGTCCAACGACAACGCACAGTTCAAGACGAGCTCTCTCAGGTATTCGCTGCTGCTCCCACGTCCAAAGGCAGGAAAGGCACCGGAGACGCGTGCATCGGACCCATCTGCGGTCTCGGTCTCTTCTTCGCGTCCATCGGCCTCACCTTCGTCGCCTGCTTCGTGGTCATCTACGTCGCCGACAAACGCTACGACCGAGTGCAAAACACTCGTCGCCGTCATGAAAAACACTACGACAGCAGCTACAAGCGACGCCCGAGCCACGGACACGTCGATTTCCGCCGCAATTGCACGGGTACAGCACTACGCTCCCCTATTGCCATGCGACATCGCGCAGTGCAGTAGCAACCACTAGAACGAACCAAAAAAATAGACTTGTGAGCAATTCACGACTCGGTTGATAGCTAGCTAGTAGCTAGTAGCTACCTGTATCTGATCTCCTCATAACAACTACCCCCCCCCCCCCCTTCAAGCCGTGACGATATCTCGGTTGTCGATCGGTGACAAGGTCCCGCTTACGGGGGTGGCTGCCACCATTCGGTAGCTGCCCGCTCGGTCTCGACACTCGTCCGTGTCGAGGTCCTCGGACTTGACGAGAGTCACGAGCACGGAGCCAACGAGCGGCACTGCACTCAGAATGACGAAGACGTATGAGGTCTTGAGGTTCCTGCAACGCACCAACACTGCATATTCGTCGCAGTCTCGACCGTAGTCGCTGGTGGCGAGGACGATGCCGGAGACGAGAGCCACCACCGCCAGGAGACTGTCCGTTGCTCGGGTGAAAGTTGCGCGGGGGCGAAGCATCATGGGGAACAGCTCGACGAGAACCAGCAACGCACCGGAATACTGCAGGACCGTGTACGCCACGACCAAGACGAAGGCGTTTTCGGCGCTGCCGAGGCGGAAGGCCAGACCGTTGGACGCGTTGGTCATTGGGAACGTCATCGCGGCTGTGATGATCGCCACCAGAGCGAAAACCAGTTGAAAACCTCGTAGGATGATGCAGACGAGAGTGACCGCGTATGGAGACATGGCCACAGACATCGGAAGGTGAAGGAACTGGGCGACTGAGGCGCGACCGAGAGAATTCGGGAGTGAGGTGGCGTTCCTCCCTCAAAGAATCGGTACATCCGGTCCTCCAAGACGTGGACGACCCGCGTTCGAACCACCACGAGTGCCACTTCAGTACATATACAGATTGATGGACCGTGTCACCAACCGTAGCGGGTTGTTTGCTATCTGGCCATGCAGGGTCAATCTGACCTTCAGTTCTATTAAGTGAGACTCAAGCTAATGTCGCTGCGAGGACACGGGCGGCACGTCTCCACCGTTCAGGAGGTTGATGGTCTTTGCCTTCTTGGTCTTGCGCTTCTCGTTGCGGCTGACGGAGAGTACTAGGGTGGAGAACTTCCAGGACGTGCCGGGGGTGGCCATGACGCCCGTCGCCTCGTCCTCTGTGTTGTCGGCGGTCTTCTCGTCGGGGTTCTCCTTCTTGAAGGCCTTGACGATGAGCGTGCCGTTGCCCTTCGGTCCGCTACACGCGATCGTGTAGTTGGCCGCCTCGTTGTTGAGGACGCCGACGTACTTGGACCGGTCGCTCTTGATCGGGTGGCCCAGCAGTTGACGTGCCATGTCGTGGTTGTTCACGTGGTCCAGCACCAACTTGTGCACGTAGAACGGTCGGTTGCGCAGGATGCGGATCGCGAAGAAGGACGCCACGCCGCCGAGCAGCACGCCGCCGATCACGGGGAAGAACATCTTGTTGCCCAGCGTCTCGGACTTCTGGTGTGTGACGACGTCCTTGTTGGCCAGGAACGCCTCGAGCGCCGAGAACTGCGAGCCGTCCGCCATCTCCACGCTCAGCTCGTCGAACGTCACGATGCTGCTGTCCTCGTCCTCGTCCTCGCCCACGTGCAGGTTCTGGCGGTAGTGCACCACGACGCTGCCGCTGTCGCCCTTGACTCGGAAGCTGCCCTCGCTGCTCTTGGGCTCGACGGAGGAGCCATCGGCGTCCAGCTCCTTGATGCGCTCGAACTCCTTCGGGTATCCGACGGTCTCGAACACGCGCCGATCCTTGACCACTGCCCGCTTGGCCATGTTGAAGATGCGCACGTTCTTATTCGATGACGACAACAAGGCAACGGCAAGAGTGACGTTAGCGGAACTTCAGTTTCTGGCTTGTCGCACGGAAAATCTGGGGCAATCAACTGGATTGGACTGCACCTCATCCTCCTCGGCATCCCGGCTCTTGAAGCGAGCCACCACGCCCATGGCTGACATGGCCACGACCACGTACGCCGCCAGCATCTGCATTGTGGGCGTCAGGCCCGACGCCGTCTTTGCGCCGTCCTTGAGCCCCAGTGGCGTGTTCGTCTGGCTGCTGCTGAAGCGCGCGGGAGACGCGCGGCGTCGAGCCAACGGCTGCACGTCGAACGCCAAGACCTTCCCGGCGGCAGGCGCCGCGCTGGCGCGACGCAGGAGTTGCAGCAGCATGACGTCGGTCAATTGTGGGGCGACGGATTGGCAGGCTTCTATTCGGGTGTTAAAACCCTGGCAAAGATGACATTGAATTAGAGAGGGATTGTATGCGACTTAATGCTTACTTTGCATATAGGTACTTCATAACACAACTTCAAGGTGTTTGGCTGCACGCCAGTCATTTATTTGGACTTGGCGGGGGCTTTGACGGAAGCTCAGTCCGGAAAAAGCCATTGAAGTGAATGGTCCCGTGTTTTATATGGCGCCGTCGTCGCCACCACGTTCTATGTCAGGAGTTTACTTGCTCTCCTCCGTAGCGCTAGCTCTGTTACAGGCGTGGAATAGGAATGCTTGGTGGTGGCTGAGCTCGTTCTGAGCTTGGCCTTTTCACTGTCTAGGCGTTGATGAGAGTGGAACGAGGGGGCTCCACCCCCACGGGCCTAGATCAGCTCCTTACATACCCAATCGTTGTTTATTGTTGTGTGCGAGCACTGATACTGAATTGCAGCGGAAGAGCAGCTTGCTGCTCGCACCGTGCGTTGCAGTTTTATCGATTTGCTCATATGGACGCGAGCACTAAAAGCACACGTTTAATCCCCTCCGTGATCGAATGTGCCGTCAACTGTGCTCACATCTTGCAATTGAAATCGACCGATACATGTAGCAATAGCAGTCATCGTATAGACCTTCCTTTTGAACCACCGGAAGGTCTTTAAACCAACCGTGGCTGCAAATGTAGCCATCAAGTAGGATGTCCTGCAAGTGACTAACGACTTGTGTGGGATTCTGCGACGCTCTGCAGATGCGGCGTCAGGTCCTGCCGCCACAGGCTGCCTGATTCACGACCTTGAGAGACAATTGCTAGGCAATTATTGCCTGCAGATCAGCTTGAGACACAAGGCCGGCGGGGCTCGTGCTGTCGATCACTTCAAATGAAGAAGTACATGTAACAATACGTAGTAGAAATGTACTACATGTAGCGTCGTCGCGAGGCAACATCTTGCCGGTGCTCCATGGCCAGATAAGTCTCTTGTTGCAGTGCCAGCTGGCTCGTTCGCACTAGCAGGCTGGATTTTCCAGCTGCGGCACGCGTGGCTCTCGGTCGCGATCCTCCGCACAGCAAGTTAGGCAACTTGGGTGCGCTCGGTTCCAACGGCAAACCGCACAATCGCAGACTGCAGTCCGGCATTGCATAACGCCGCTGGAAGGCAGCGGGCGAGTCAACCCAGCTTCAACCTCCCGCATACCCAGGAAACGACAGCACCATCAGGTCAGGGCAAAGCACTTCACCCCCGCGAGCCATCCCCTTTACCGTCAGTCGTCGGGGAGAGGCGCCGCCATAAGTCGCTTTTTGACGCATTTTTTCTTGGGTACACGTCCGCATGTCGCATATTCTGACCATCACTCTTGCAACCCTGGAAGAACGGCAACAAGCTCCCGAGCCATTCTCGAATCTGCGCAGTCCAAGACACACCACCCAACACACAGCTCCCAGTTCAGAACAATGCCGATCGGCGCCGCGACTCCAACGAACATGGCGTACCTGCGCCTGGGCCTGCGCGGCCTGCAGTTCTTCTGCAGCCTGCTGGCCATGGCCTTCGCGGCCGCGGGCTTCTACGGCGGCGGCGCGACCCACTCCAGCACCTTCGTGCTGCTCATGGGCTACACGGGCATGCTCTACACGCTGTGGTACATCGTGGCCGTCGAGGTGTTCCACGTGGCCAGCCGCCCGGCGCTGCGCCTGGAGCAGGCCACGGACGCCGTGCTGGCCGTGGCGCTGCTGGTGGCCGGCATCTGCCTGGCCGCCTCGGACTACACGAGCAACTGCGGCTACGGCTGGCACTGCCACAACCTCAAGGCCGCCACGGCCTTCGACTTCATCGCCATGTTCCTGTTCCTCGTGTCGCTCGGCCTCTCGTTCGTGGGAGCCACGGGCGCGTCCAGCCAGGGCTTCACCACCGACGTGCAGATCGAGGAGCCCGTGCCCTACCACCAGAACGTCACGCCCACGTCGGGCGCGCTCTCCCCCATCGGCAACATGGCCGACGGACCTGCTTCCAAGGTGTAAGCTGGGACCAAAGTGACGTTAAAATTCATCTGGGGAAGGAGCGAGTCGGACGTCGACGCTCAGCCGCGTGTACCTTGTTGGAGACGCAGCCTCACTGTATCCAAGTTTCTAGTGAATGCAATTCCAAGTTAAGTCTATTATTCCATGGCTCTCTCTAATGTCGTTTGTCGTTTGTGGGTCTACTACTGTTCGCTGCAGGTCGAGCTTGACTTCCACCTGCATAGAGGCTTTGTCGACACTGCAAAGAAGTGGTCCTGTGGCAAGTGAGTTCGTCGATATCCCGTGCACGTTGAAGTCAGCACTTTACACAATATGTACACAAATGCGATTAGCCAATCAGCGTCGAGGCAACTTCAACTTGCACCTGACGTTAGTCCACATAGCAACGCTCCACTGTCCGCAGTTCACCAAACTGTCTGCAGAAATAGCGGCGCTCTCTGTTCCCTGGCTGTGCGCCCCACGTTTGGTCATACTGCTACAAAACATGCTGGTGACAGTGTCGCCCTCCACGTTACGGACGCTGCGGGTCTCGCTGCGCGCGCTGCAGTTCGTGAGCTGCCTGAGTGCAATAATTCTGGTGCCGCTCTCGTACGGCTACCAGGGGGTCTACTACGGGCTCTACACGAGCGTCTCCATCTTCGTCTACACCATGAGCTGCACGGCCATGCTGTACGCGCTGTGGTGCATTCTGGTCGTCGAGACGCTGCACGTCGCGAACCGCTTGACGGCGCGGATGGAGCAAGCGGTGGACGCCACGCTGGCGCTGCTGATGCTCGCAGCTGGCGTCGTGCTCATCAAATCGGCCGACGTCTCCAAGTGCACGATATACGGCCACTTCAACGTGCACTGCGGCGCCGTCAAGGCCGCCTCGGCCTTCACGTTCGTCGGGATGGTCTTCTTCCTCGCCTCACTGGCGTTGACGTGTCTCGCTACAGTCCAAAACGCCGCCCACGCAGCCACAGAAGCACCGGAGGCCTACCACGTCGAAACCACGCCCGCCGTACCGCCATCGTCGCCTCTAGGCGATCATGACGAACCAAGCTTCAAAGTCTAGCGATACAGCGGAGCGTGAACCTAACTCTTGTCAAATCTCATCCGATTGTCGCGCGGAGGCAGCGAAACGAGCTTCATGCTCACGTAACGGAGAGTTCAGCGGCGAGCGCTCTACCCGCCATTACCCTCTTCCATACATTTTCACGCACCAGCACCAGCTGCAACCAGAACATGCATTTGACTTGGCTTGATGCTGGTGCTATGATAGCTGCCTTCTAGAAATTCCCGGACGGTGGCCAGACGAGCTTGCTAGTTTTCTGAAGTTGCAGCGCCGCCAAGTCGCATGACATGGCACCCACTTGGCGTTGCGAGATCATTCGCGCTTTTCGACTCGAGACCTCAAGAGATCAAAGACAATTCGCCCACGATGATCTCGTTGCTGACCCCAGCGACGCTGGCAAGGACCAATCTGGCGCTTCGATGCGCGCAGTTCGTCTGCTGTCTGCTGGGCTTGGCCTTCGTCGCCGCGGGGGGCATCACCTTCCACTCGTCCAACTTCGTGCTGCTCATGAACTACACTGGTATGCTCTACACGCTGTGGTTCGTCGTGGCCGTGGAGATTTTCAGCTTCTCGACTCGACTGCCGACGCGCGTCGAGCAAGGAATCGACGCCGTGCTCGCCTTCGTGCTGCTCATTGGCGGCATCTGCCTCGCTGCGTCGGACTATCTCGAGTACTGCGAGCTCATCTGGCACTGCCACAACCTCAAGGCCTCCGTCGCCTTCACATTCATCGGAATGTTCTGCTTCCTCGCGACGTTGACGCTGTCGATCCTCACGACGAGCAAAGAACCTTCCGGTCCTACAGAAGTGCCGGGCCAGTATCACCTCGAAATGACTCCCACTGGCGGCCTGTCACCGATCGAAGGGCCCAACTCGCCAGGCACCAAGGTGTAACTCAGACTACAGTAGTTGAAATCGAGTCAAGGGACAGTCAGGACATTAGTTAGTGCTCGCAATACATGTCAACCTCTTCCTCACCTCCACACGTCTGAAGCTGGTGCTGGCTTCATAGACCACTTGAGCTCAACGTCACTAACCACAGACAGCATCGAAACGTCAAAAGTCCAGCGTAGCATCCTCGTTGTATGGAGCGACACCACTGGACGCGGATGTGTGCAGTGCCGCTGGGTTCACCAAACGGTGGTAAAATGAGACATCGGTGGCGTGGAGCTGTTGGCGATTTCTAGGGAGCAGCGCTCTCCCCGCAACCGCCAGTCGACTCATTCATTCCGACTTTCGTGCTCTCGGGGTCAATCGACTCAGCGTCATGTCCGTCGCAATGGTCCTCGCAGTCGTCATCCCGGTCGTGGTGAGCGTCTTGGTGGTCGCTCTCATGTTCAAGTTCGTGCCGGTACTTCACGAGGCCTTCAGCTCTCTCCGCACTCGCCGCGAGCACCAGAAGACAAGAGAACGCATCGATCTCGAAGTAGGCGGCGTCCTCATGTCGCCCGAGCCGTACCACATGACATGGCCGACGCCAGGTTCCAAACCGCATTCACCTTTCGCTGAGACTCCGAAAGCTGCAACGCACCCGGGACTTCGCGTGATCGAGAGGCCGCCCCGATCTCCTCGAGTCATGACCAGCCTGGTGTCCCCCATTCGAACGGGCTGCAGTCCGCCGAAGCGCGCAATACGAGGCGAGGAACGACTGCCGCGTTCTCCTGTCGTGACCCGTACTGTTCCGCCCCCATTCACAGCCATAAGGCCCTTTGGCCGCTTAGTGTGAATAGCTCTTGCATAAGCTTCAATGAATTGACATTCGCTTCAACACGATCGCTCTCGATACTTGACTCACATCTGCCAAACTACCGTCCGAGTTGAGCTCGTTCAACCGTTGAATGTGTCCACGTAGACCTCTAGGAGTCTGCAGCCTGCAGTGCAGGTGATCTCGATCTCGATCTGCTCTATCCCAGGCGGTGGAATAGTTTCTGCCTTCACGTCCAGCACCTCGCAACCCATCTTCCCCATCGGAGCTCCTCGGGCGTCTATTATCTGTGCCTTTCGAGTCCTCCCATCGAAGTTCCGTCGCTCCGACCCACGTCATTTCCATTCTAGCAACGCAGACAGCAAGCATGCTGCAACTCGAGGTCATCACCTCATGTGCGGTGGTAATGCTGCTGCTGTTGCTAGCGTTGAAGTACTATCCAGCAATATTCTCCAAGCCGCGCAATGAACTGTCCGCCGCTGAGATAGCCAACCTCACATCCTTCAGCGTCACGAACTCGTCGGCATCGTATCACCTCACCAGACCGACACCAGCCTCCACGACGCCGGCACTGTCGCCGATACGTGAAGAATCAAGACGACCGATCGGTGACACGAATGCGAGCTCGCCACACTCGCCTATAGTGCTGACCAGCCTCGTGTCCCCTTTCGACAGTGTGTGTTCGCCTTCCCCAACAACGCTAACGCCGCTCCCATCCATTGCCATAGTATAAGGCAAACTACAGACCAAACCGTTAACGAATTCCCAAAACAATGCAGGCAGCACTTCAACTGCCCGTTAGACTCTCTCCTCAGTTCGACCATTCCAACGACATAGGCGCCATGTCGTGAGTGACCTCGTCCCGGATTCAAGGGTCTCCCTCTATTTCGCTGCCACTCACTCCGGCCATTCCCAAACAAACGTCCAAGAAGAAGGAGGAGAAGCGTGAGAATTCACCGATCGACTTGACAATGGCGCGCGGTGACATGATGCGCTGTTCGCGGTCGCTGCTTCGGTTCTTCGACTTCGCGTTGTCACTCGTGGCGCTGGCCACGCTGTCGCGCGCCTTCGTGGGGGCCTCGTTCTACGGGTACTCGAGCATGTTGGGTAGCCGAGCGGCCACGTACACGACGCTTGTCGCCTACACGGGTATGCTGGTGGGGCTGTTCTTCCTGCTGGCTGTCGAGGTGATGCGGTTCTACCCGCGTCCGACGCCGAGCTTCGTCGAGCCGCTGCTTGATCTCACCCTGGCAGCCATGTTGGTTGTCGCTGGAATCGTGATGGTCGTGTCGGACTACGTGGCCAACTGCTCCGTGTACGGCTACATGCTGCGCTGCAACGAGTTGAAGACGGCGGTGGTTTTCACGTTCCTGGCGGCGTTTTCGTACTTTGTCACCTTCTTGATCGACTGCTGCGAGAGCGCGGTGGGCTCGCGTGGTCAGGGAGGAGACCAAAGCGATTCCGACGGTGATGCGGGAGGTCACCACCGCGAGAGTGCAGGCGGCGACTATCACGCTGAAGCGACACCAACGGGGGCTGCGACGCCGAAAGATGCATCCACCCGTGTGTAAGTTGATGTCGTTGAAGTTGAAAAGGTCAACATGGAGACGCATAAGGACATGCAGGCAGTTTACGTTAGTTGAATTTTAACGCGTTTCAGAGGAGTTTTCTTGGCCAGTGTTTGTTGCTCGCAGGGAAGGATCGAAGCTGAGGAGAGAAGTATATGAGCTATGCCGGTTGCGCAGTGACAACAGGCACGGGGGTTGCTCCGCCTTGCTGCGAGTATGCTCCAGACTCGCGTTCATCGAGGCCAGCTCGATCCGTCGCCTCACGGTCTCGTGACTGACGTCGCTCGCGGTCTTCATCGCTTTGTCCGATCAACACAGTCAACAGGAACGCCAGAGCGGACAGGAATGTCATCGCTACTGCGAGATACACTTCGCCGCAGTGCACGAAGCGATCGTAGCCCCGCCGGCAGTGCAGAGTCATGTTCGACAACAGCAGCACGAGGTTCGCCACTACGAGACACACCAGCAGCACGAAGTCCATTATCTTCTCGCAGTAGATTACCGGATGAACGCAGAGTCGAAGCCACTCGACAAAGACCAGGAAGGCGAACGCGTACAAGAAGGCCAGCAAGTTGATGACCCTCGCGAAATTCATGGCGCCACTCGTCACGACCACCGCAATGACCCGACCCCCAGCAGTGGATTGGTACGTGATACCGGCAGTTTGCAGCGCGATGTAAGCCACCAGCGAGCTGGCGAACTGGACGAAGCGCAGCAGCACCCGCGTCCAGAACAGGCAAATGCGACTTCCGACCGATTTTCTCGCCGCCATATTGGATGAACAACTTCAACTGCTTCTTGACCACACTGCTTTCTCGAAAATGAGGTGAACTCAGATGCAATTCGCGTTCATTTCCTGGGAATGTCCTTGTCTGGGACCCGGTCCAGCGCTACAGTTGATGTGTGGCATATGAACCAAGAAAAAAATGAAGAATATCGCCTAGAACTACCATAATCGGGCACCTTCCTCTCCATAGAACTCCAACTAATACAACTTCAGTGTTTCAATTCATGTAATGAACAACTATTCCTCCCGATTCCTATAAATGGAGCACCGTTGCTCACCTGGGTTGTGACCATCGACCATTCTGCCACCGACGTTTGCAGCCTGTTTGTCATCTTTCGCACACTGAACAAACCCGTGGCCATGGCTGCCGGTGGAAGGAGAGCATCCCGCATGGATGTTCAAACAATGTATCCGAATTTCTACGCCGAACAGCACAAACATCACGTGCAGGAGAACAGCAGCATGGCAGTGACTCGCAAACGACAAGAGGGTTCTGGAGAAACCACGAGGCGAGACGGACACGGGACTGCGGCTCGACCTCCATCGCGAAACGGACTCTTGCAGCTCCAACCACGACTTGGTCAACACAACTACGGGGATGATATCTCTGCTCGACAAAATGAAGCGTCCTCGGCAGAGCGTCCGCGATGCAGTAAGCGGGCGATTCCCCCGATATCGGCCAGCAGGAGCTCCAATCAACACGAAGGGGTACCTAAATTCAACAACAATGAAGAGTTAGCAGGTCCAGGAACGACGATTTCTTCGCTACGACCCCCATCTCGACAAGTTGCTCTTCGCGGTGAACTCTGTCTGTCCTCACCAGCTTGGGAAGACGGGAACTCGCCTGATAACACGGGGATATCTCCTCGACTTCGACCTTTGCCCTTTCCAACCGCCTTGGCAGGGAGTGCACGTTCCTTGCTGGAGGCCACGACAGCTAGATTAACCAACTCGAAGGATGGTCAATCTCTCGAGAATCTCGTGTTGAATGCACGCCCGCGAACACGATACGCGAGGCGAGAACTACACCGCCAAGGTTCCGCTCGTGCTTTAGCTCGAATCTCAACAGCACCCACGACACTGCGTCAACAAACCCTCGACGGCACTTCGGTGGGTGCAGCATCGTTAGGCAGTAGTCGGTCTGCGAGTGCTCTCCATAGCCACAGTTCTTCCGCAGGCTTAAACCGACGTCCACCCAGTCGCCAAGCTATCCAAGCCAGTGTCGTCGATATAGTTGAAGCAGTTGTCCCTGGAACAGGTCTCGACGACGGCCCCGACGATGAAGAAGAAGATGGAACAAACTTCTTCTTGACTGAGTTGGAGGCAGCAGCACGGGCTGCAAGTGCCGCCGCTGCGGCGAAACTTCGCGTTTTGGCCCGGCATATTGCACTGGGATCGTTCTTGTTGTACGGGAACCCTCCAGTCTTCGTGGCAGCCATCCAGCACTTCACCAAAGCATTGAAAGCTGTTGAACCCTCTCAAGATCCAGAACTTCCCACCAACTCCGAATCACCTGCATGCTTGGCATTGGCGTCGTTGCTACATCACCATCGAGGTGTAGCACTGCGAGAACTCGTAGTCGCCTCAGCTTCAACGACCAGCAAAGCGGCCGTAACATGCACCAAACACGCCTTCGAAGCCCAACGCCATGCTCTTGAGCTAGCTCAGAGAGCCCAAGACCTTCGACTGCAAGCACGAGCAGCAAAAACGATGGGTCTGCTGCTTCTGGATGCACACGCGTACGCCTCCGCTCTAACGCATCAGCAAGAAGCGCTGCAAATTGCGCTTGAGGAGAAAGACCGTGAGCTTGAAGCACGAGTCTACGCCAATCTGGGCAATCTGGCGCTTGCTCAGGTGGATTTCGGCCATGCACTAAGCTGCCATCATAGAGACCTCCACTTGTGCTCGTCTAAGGTGCTGGATTGCCGTCTGGGTCGTGCGCGAGCTCATCGGAACTTGTCCATTGTAAACGCGAAGCTCCATCGACGTGATCTGCAAGTTAAACATGAAAAAGAGGCTCGCGATGCTGACCAAAACGCCTACTTGAACGACATCGCAACCCACCAAGGCACCAGCGTCGGGAATATCTGCTTTCAACCTTCCTCGGACATTGACCCAGCGCTCGTGGACCTCGTATCGCAGAATCTTGCCGAAATTGTGCGTGGATTGTCGACACAACCGACTCCTGGGAGTACGGTTGAGAGCCACGAGGACGACTCCATATCGTCTGCCTTGGATGACGAGTGGAGAACTGCTGGAGTGGACTTGGAGGCTGCAATCGCTGCTCTTTCAACTGGACCACAGGTCGAGACAACTCAACACGTCAGGGAGTCCCGCCTTACGTCTCCTCCACAGTCACCAACTGCTCTCTCTAGGCACGTTTCCATCCGAATCAACAACTACAGCTCTGCTGGATCCCTTACGCAACCGGAAGAACCACTACAAAGTCAAGAACCGTAACACACACAGATCAAGTACATAAGACAGCACATTGCACATTATTTGCACCACCACCAGCACGTCTACTCCAGCCCGCAGAGACTCAAGTCCGAGTTCAGGCCACCGTGAATCTCCTTGTTCTTGAGCTTCGTGCGTCGAGTGAGGAACGCGTCGAAGCCGTTCATCCCCTGCAGATCCTCCTTGGTCATGGGGTTGCCCTCCAAATTCATCACCTGGACAGCCGAGCCTTCGTCTAACAGCTCAGCAGCGATACTCTGCACCTTGGCACCCGCCGACCGTCCGACCAAAGAATTCCGCCGCGCCGACAAAACCTTCAGCTTGGTGCATCTGGCCAGAGCAGCTGGCAGCTCCGCCAGCTTGTTGTCGTCCACGTTGAGCTCCTGCAGCTCCTGCATCTCGCCCAAATTCGACGGCAGAGTCTCCAGTGCGTTGTCCGACAGATCAAGTTCCTGTAAGTGCGCGAGCTCCAGCACACTGCGAGGCACTGCACGCAGTTTATTGCCCTTGATTGAAAGCTTGGTCAGGTTCGGGGTCTCCAGCAAGTTGCTGTCCAGCACCAACTTCAATTTACAATCCACATACGTATTATGACAATATTTAAATAATCAAATAAACATACTGACATATAGATAGTAGCATCCTTGTATGGACAATATTTTGCGCTACGTACCGTGGTGAGTGCTTCGAGCCCCGACAAGTCCGGCAGCGACGTCAATACATTGGATGGGACCTTCAGCGTCTTGAGCGTCTTGAGCGCGTTGAGTTGCGGCGGCAGCTCGCTCAGCTTATTGGCCGAGAGGTCCAACGTGCGCAGCGCCGACAGTTCCAGTAGCTCTTCGGGAAGTTTTTTCAGCTTGCTGTTGGGCAGCGCCAGCACGCCCGTGGCCCTGGCCGACTTGATCCTCTGCTGCTGCACGCTGCGGCCGGTCTTGGGCTTACTTTTGGTCTGCGCGTGGGCCTCGCGCGCCTTGCTGCCGTGTTCCCATTGCGCGCAGATTATAATTCCGTCTGAGAATTGAGAACCCAATTTAAGGCTGCAGAACCCAATACAGTAGATATCACAACGAATAACCTTTTATACTGTATAGCCCCGTCCGTTTTCACATACCTTACAAACCTTTGTTCCTTGATTACTTGCGAAATTGGATACCAAATACAACTGCGCCATTGATCGTTAGGCGGCATTTGGTACATTCTGGCAACATTCTGGCAACATGCAGCCTGATTTCTATTCCTCCAAGTTGAAGGCTGCGATATTGTGAGTTTCATTCGAATTTGTAAGGATGGCCTGAATCGAATCGCTTTCGCGAATCGATTTCAAATCGATTCGCACGATATTCAGCCAATCAGAAGTCACCAATCGACCACTCAGATTCTGAGGTGGCGCACATCTCGTGGTGTGTCCGAGTCCACGAGACTTACGCCACCTCTGATTGGTCAAAACCAGTTGGAATCGATTCAAAGGGCTCCCAATTTCCCTCCAGGTTCTACAAATTTGGGTGAAAATGACAATAATTTATCGCCAAGCGAGCACCCATTTTCATACGAGTTGCATCATCGTGGGCCCGGTTGCGTCCTCGCCAATCGGCTGAGCGCCGACTCGGGCCACTCGGTGCTGCTAGTGGAGAGTCTGCACTGGAGACTGGCCCGAAGGACCGCGGGCTCTTGGACTCCACCCGCCTGGCGATGCCCGCCATGCTCACGGCCAACTTCGTGGGCAGCGCTACAACTGGAACTTCGTGACGGAGCTGCAGCGGAACTTGAACGGCCGCCGTCTGACGTCGCCACGGGGCCGAGTGCTCGGAGGCTCCTCGTCCATCAACGCCATGATCTACAGCTGAGACGAGGACTGGGAGGCTGCCGGAGCTGCCGGATGGGGCTATGCAGACTGCTTCAAGAGGGCGCAGACGCACGCTCTCGGGGTCGACGACTATTGCGGCGGAGATGGGCCCCTTCACGTCACGAGGAGACTGCAGCGAGATCAGCCGCTGTACCAGGCATTCCTCGACGCTGCAGTGCAAGCCGGGTATCCGTTTTCACGGAGAACGTGAACGGACACCAACAGGAGGGTGTGGGTTGACCATCCACAAGGGCGAGATGCAGCGCGTCGGCGGCGTATTTGACGGAATCCGTGCTCTCGCGGAGCAACTTGACCATTCTGACCGACGCGTTGGTGAACAAGCGATGTTTGAAGGGAAGCGCACAGTTGGAGTCGAGGTGAAGCCTTTCAAAGGCCCCGGCGGCCAAGTACCGACATGACTTCGAGCGGCAAAAGTGGTCATTTTGTCGGGCGGCGCGATCAACTCGCCGCAGCTTTTGATGCTGTCGGGTGTGGGAGACGCCCAGCACCTGAAAGAGGTCGGGGTGCCGCTTGCGCACCAAACTCGGAGGACCACCTGGGCGTGTACCTTCATGTCACTTGCAAGAAGCCGATCACGCTCTACCACGCGACGCCGCACTTCCCTTATCGTAGACACGAAGACCGTCGTACAGATAGCTTTGGGAGTAGGAATTGGGAGATGTGTCCTAGACGCCGTGAGTGATTATGAAAGCTGCATGATGGTGCATTATTAAGTTATTTTTATTTTAAAAACATCTATGCTCAAAAATCGGTACCTAGATACTCTACGAGTAGTCCAGACAGTGATGCTGGTCAACGTGGATTGGGGCAGCTCAACAAACCCACTCTCTTTTCGTTTCTTTTGCGCAGCTTCCTCTGCTCGATCTAGCAGCACGCGCTTCCTCTTGTTCTTCTCCACCAACGTGTACCCAGTACACTTCGTCAAATGGCTTTCCAGTTTCGAGCACTTCGGGTTCTTTATGACGGCGTCGCAACGATTACACTTCACATTGCCATCAGCATCCTTGTCGCTGAAAAGTTCCCAGGTCTCGCTCCTAGGGCGGCCTCCAGGATGGGACATCGCTGCTCGGCCTCCAGGATGGGGCATCGCTGCTCCAGTGTAATGACGGATTAGCCCGCTCCATCTCCAGCACCTTCGCCGCCGTTTGCTCACCTTCCGTCTCCTAGGGCTGTAGCACAGACCTCACACGCTTCGTCGCCTGCAACGGCGATGCGGAAGAAGAGCTGAAGTTGAAGTGGCAGTGAATGTCAACATTCGTAGTTAGTATGGTTTCCAAATGGCAAAAGTAGCCGCAGGGGCGTGGTGGCCGCGGTGCCGCGTTGCACTAGCACATTGCCATCTACAAGCGCCCGTTGTCAGCAGCGCGTCTAGCAAGTGGGCGTACAGGTGGCTGAGAACTGCGAACAATACAAAGTAGAAGTTGCAATCCGCAGCTTTGTGAACAAGAAAAAAATTGACATGAATCCATGTAAAGTACTAGTAGTAAGCAAAAGTCTTCCAACCCATGGCAGACAGGAGAACAAGGGATAACGGACGAATAGCACTCACTATTGCGATGAATATGGGCTGTGCGGCCTGTCGGAAGTTCTGCTTGCTTCACTGGGCTCTAAACCTGGAGCTGCTTCACTTGCATCCTGTCACAATAGTCAAGCCAGGCGCAGTACATCAGTTTAGATCTTCTCCGTGAGCTCGGGCACCGCGTTGAAGAGGTCGTCGACGAGGCCGTAGTCGGCCACCTGGAAGATGGGGGCCTCCTCGTCCTTGTTGATGGCCACGATGGTCTTGCTGTCCTTCATGCCGGCCAAGTGCTGGATGGCGCCGGAGATGCCGGCCGCCACGTACAGCTCGGGGGCCACCACCTTGCCGGTCTGGCCGACCTGCAGCTCGTTGGGCACGAAGCCCGCGTCCACCGCAGCGCGCGAGGCGCCCACCGCGCCGCCGAGCTTGTCGGCCAGCTTGTAGAGCATCTCGAAGTTCTCGCCGCTCTTGAGGCCGCGGCCACCGGAGATGACGACGCGGGCCGAGGCCAGGTCCGGCCGCTCCGACTTGCTCACCTCCTCCGAGACGAAGCTGGTCTTGCCCACGGTCGGGGCCTCCGGGGCCGGGCCAACAGAGGCGTTGCCACCCTCGGCCGCGGCCTTCTCGAAGCCCGTGGGCCGCACCGTGATGAGCTTCACGGCGTCCTTGGACGTGACCTGGGCGATGGCGTTGCCCGCGTACGTGGGGCGGAAGAACGTGTCCTTGTCGGCCACGGCCAGGATGTCCGAGATGGGGGCCACGTCCAGCTTGGCGCCGGCCCGCGGCAGGTAGTTCTTGGACGCGTTGGAGCTCGGGGCCAGCACGTGCGAGTAGTTCTCGGCCTTCTGGGCGGCCACCAGCAGCTCGGCCACCTCCTCGGCCACCAGGTGGTCGTACTTGGGGTCGGCGGCGTGCAGCACGTTCTTGACGCCGGCCACCTTGGCCGCGGCCTCGGCGGCCGGGCCGGCCTGGCTGCCCAGCACCAGCAGCGTGATGTCGCCGCCGATCTGCGACGCGGCCGTCACGGTGGCCAGCGTGGCCCCCGAGATCTGGGCCTGGTTGTGCTCGGCCACCACCAGCGTGGACATGGCCGCGCTGCGCGAGGTCTGCGTGGTGACGCGGCGGATGATCTGCATACAGGATCGCAATACCAGTTAGATCAGATGGGGAAATAGGCTGGCCTGCGCGCTGCAGAGCTCGTATCTTGCGGCCCGACGGTTCAAAAGATAGCGGAGACGATGGCCCGCACGGGCCTGCGTCGGGATCGAGAGAGGTACCTGTCTGGCGAGCATGATGAACGAGGGGAGCTGCTGGATTGGCGCTAGTGGGCGGATCTTGCAATGACGAGGGGCTCAAAAGCGCGCCGCACGTTGGACCCACCCGACGTGAGCTTTAAAGTTTGTTGGGTAAAACCCACTTGTAAAACTGCTTAAAGGTTGTTGGTAAAATCCATGTAGAGCTGCTTAAAGTATGTTTGGGTCAAAAACACTTGTAAAACCCATTGCTTTTTAATGCTTTGTTTTTGTACACCAAGTTGCACTTTGCTTTAGTGCAACTATGTTAAAACAAAACATAAGCAACTTTACTTTGTTAAAACAAAACATAAGCAACTTTACCCAACAAAGTGCTCAAAACTAAATAAATTGTGATTTGTATGCATAATATGTGATTTGAATGTATACATTTGGGATTTGTGTGCCTCGCATCGGACACAAATTGCACTTGATCTGAGTATGTCCAATCCGCGACGCGCGTCAGTTGTCCGCCGCTATCTTAGAACTGGAAGTCCACCGGGTACGTATCTCACCTGGTACTGTGCTGCCATGCCGCTAACGTTGTCGCCTTCGCAGCGTGGTCCTCTCTCGAGCGTAGACACAGTACAGAACCAGACAAGACACAGTCATGGCCAAGAAGACGACGACGACGACCGACGCGGGCGTGGGCTCCATCCTGGGCGACTTCTGCGCCAAGTACGACAAGACCACGCCCAAGAAGATCAAGCTCATCGACGGGTTCCTGGCCTACGTGCTGGCCACGGGCGTGCTCCAATTTATCTATTGCCTGCTGGTGGGCAACTTCCCCTTCAACTCGTTCCTCGCGGGCTTCGTGTGCACCGTCGGCGTCTTCGTGCTGGCCGGTGCGTGGCTCTGTCTGCCATTGTCGGGGTGGAGCTCGCTCTATCTACCTGCGACTATGTAGCTAACTTGTTGTGTTGTGGCCGTCTGCAGTGTCGCTGCGGATGCAGATCAACCCCGAGAACAGCTTCGGCGACCGCACGGAGCAGCGCGCCTTCGCGGACTACCTCTTCTGCAACATCATCCTCTTCCTCGTGGTCTTCAACTTCATGGGCTAAGGCGTGGGACGGCGCTCTGCAGCTTTTTGCTGTTGGTTCGGGAAGTTGCTGCGAGTTGCTGTGCCGATGCAGAAGACAGCAGAGCGAGTCTTTCGCCCGTTGGTAGTTTTCTTTGGCGTGAGAAGAGAGAGATAAGATAATTGCATGGAGAAGGCTGTGTGGTTGCGTATATGTATTGTCTTGTCTTCTGCTGTGTATGCTCGTATCCTTTGCCGTGTTCTGTGATCGCTTTTATTTGTCCAAGTAGGCAGACAATGGATGGTATGTTGAAGTGAACTTCAATCGACACTATCACTCTCCAGAAGTGTAGTTATCTCCAAGTGCAGCTTCGTGTACATTATTTAATCAATCAGCTAACTCACAATGGCGTGAACCACGTCTCGCTACAGAAGGCGAAGATGTGTGTCCAGAGCGCAACGGGAAGCTTGTGCGTTCTAGCCGAGGCCATTAGAATGGTCATGACCGCGCGACGGAATCGTGGCGGGTAGTGCGCGTGGCTGGAGGTGCTCCACTGCCGTGTCGACTGCACCAGAATCAGCGCGAAGGTGCCGTGCTCGCTTGGAGCTAACGCTGACTCGTCATCAGCGTTCTCCCAGGTGCCCTGGACAACAGCACCATCGCGACTCATTACACCAGTGTACGTGTACACGCCCACCTCGTGCTTGACGATGTACTGCTGACAGTACTTGATACCCCGAGGGTCCCATTTCCCGAATATCGGACTAGTTTGCTGGAAAATGCGCTCTTTGCTCTGGCCGAAGAGCTTCCCACCAGGTCGCAACTGCAGCTTCAGGTCAAACGCGTACTCGTAGCCTTCAGCGTCAGTAGCACACCCAGACAGTTCGTACTCGCCTGTTGTAAACGCGTGGATGGCATCGTCATCGTCGTCGATCTCGACAGCGTTTTCAACACTCGTGCCTGCTCCGTGGTCAGTAGTATTTGGTGCTACTTGCTGTTCTAGTTGCAGTCCTTGAGCAGAGTCTAAAGAACTGCCACCGTCTACGGAAGCGTGTTCAATCTTTTCCTGCTTGATCGTGATCGGCGTGAAATCTACTCGTACGAGCTCCAGCTCGAACTCGCCTCGACCGCCTTCATACCCGTGTGCATGGCCCTGATCCACATTGTGCCATTTACCGCTGAGTGTCTCGCGTCTCTTTCCAGTACATGAGGCCTTAGCTTTGTGCTGGACCTTGGTTTTCTTGCCGTTTGTAGCACTGGAACCACCTTCTTCAATTACTACCGCTCCTGAGTAGCGGAAATGCCCCACGGCTTCACGCACACGATATTCCAGAACATACGCCACACGGTTGGCCTGCCAGCGTCCGTTCAACGGACAAACCTGAGGCTGCACTACTTCACGAGACGTACCGCGCAGTGAACCATCCGGCAGCAAGCGCAACGTGACAAGACATTCATCTCTCACCGTAGAAATCGCAGGACGACCTCTCCGTGCATTCCTCTGTCTCGGCACAACTGCAGCCGCTACCGACGGCGTGTCATACGTCGTAAACCCTCTAAACTCGTACTTCCCAGGCCGCAACGGATACAGCAACGACGGAGGTCTCGACTGCAGCATCGCCGCCTCTCTCTCCGCCTCCTCCGCTTCTTGCTGGCGCTGATACCACTGCACCGGTTGCAACTGGAACACCTTTTGCTCCGTCGACTCTCCACCCGATACCGAACTCGCATCACTAGTTGATGCAGTCGAAGTCGACGACGAGAGATCCAACTGGCGTCTGTCTTGGTCTTGAGCACTGAAGAACCGCCAATTGCCCACTGCTGGAGCGTCAGGAGCTAATGGAACGTGCAAATGACACGTCAACGTGTGTCGATCCATGTGGTTCAGGCGTTTAGTCACTTCAAATGCACAGCAATACTCTGCCGCAGTCGACATCACCGCCTCCTCCACCGGAACGACCTGTGCATTGCCCATAACGTGGGCAATTACAATGCCGTCTGGGTGGTCGGCAATCACCCGCAGCTTGCGTTTCTTCCTATTGGTCACAGTGTCGGAATTGGCGTCTTGCTGCTGCTTCCGACGCACTTCTCCGTGCAAAACGCCGTCAGGCGCAATGCGCAGATGAATGCGGCTCTTCTCGGCTAGAAATCCGCCCACACAGCCATCGTACACGCGCTCAAGAGGAGTTAACGGAATCTTAGGCGTCTTGGCTACTTGGTCGCGAGAGGAGGAGCTCTCAATCTTCATGGGGAAGGCGCCAGCCGCCTCCGCGCTGCACCACGTCGCGTCCATTATTGTCGCTTCAGTGGATAGGACGGCGTATTGGCGACCTAGACTGAATGGACGTGTTTGATTCGCTGAAAAGCGATAATAAATTCAGCAATTGGTCGAAATTGCGATCGGATACTGTAACTGCTACTTACGTGAGACCTTGAACATGGCTACATTTAGTAACCTTGCAGTCTTATCAACATGACTACATTATATTGCTTCAGGGCACTGCAAGTGCCTCGTTATCGCTCTCTTTGGTTTCGCTTGGTGCCACAGACTTTTGCAGCTCGCTGCGGAACCAGTCGTAGCCACAGTAAGACACAATTGAGCTCCACAAGTGGTTGGGCAAGATCCCATCGCGATGTGATGCGAGCAGCATGAGCTTGACGCACTCCCTGAACGCAGCGGGGTAGTCCTTGTGATACGCCTCGCACCAGACGCGAACAGCTTTCACTAGCTGGAACTCCAAGATGCCGCGCTCGGCTTGATTTGTGCGCGCGTCGAGGTTGTTGCCCAGCGCTCGCAGCTCCGAGTTCTGCCACGAGCCTTGCAGCCCGGAGCGAAACGGACTGCCGAAGTAGATGTACGTGTGCTTGTTGCCGTGCATCTCGTACTGCAGCAAGTAGTTCAGGCCGCTTCGCGTCCACATGCCCGCCAACGGACATTCCTGTGTGAATGGCAGCTCTCGAGACGTGCCGGACATCATGCCATTCTCTTGCAGCGTCATATTCACCGCGCATTCGTAGACGAACGCGTTCTCGGCGATGGTGATGCCTCGCAGTTCATACCGCCCAGGCGTCAACGGGTGCAGCGGGCTGTACAATGGCTCTAGTCTGTGTGATACTGGTGTCAACACGAAGTCCTGTGCCTGATTCGGGTCCTCTCCGACCTCTGAAAACCTTCCTGACATTCCAAAGTCACTCGAGAGGTGCGCGATGCACTTGACTATATGCGACCACATTCCCTGCGCTCCACGTCCCCATTGCACAATCTTAAAGTGCACCACATAGCACACGGGCTGTGTATCGTCCACCTCTCCGTCAAGAGGCATCTCCACCAGCGCTCGTCCATCATAAGCGAGCAGCTTGGCCTCAGTCTCCTCTTCTCCACCTTCTGCTTCAGGTTCTGCAGGTTCTTCACCTTCTTGCGTATTTTCTTCGTCAATAACTTCTCTAACTCTCTGCTCTTCTTCTTCTTCCTCCTCTATATCGTCAATGTCCTCAATGGTCCCTCGAACAACGCGTTCTTGATCAATTGCAACCGCTTCTACTTGACCGGCCGCGCTTACAAGCTTAACGTCAACGCGGAGACTGCTGTCGCTGTGGATTCTGAAAGTAAAGTGGTGGTCCTCACGCAGGAAAGAGAAGTTTCCTTTGCACTCGAAGACCTCCACGACGTCCGGGTTGCTCGCTATCGTTCTTGCCGTCGTCATCGCCACGCACAGCACTGAGCTTCTTCACTGCGTTCTTGGGTGACAGGCATCACTGCCGCATCCCACTTGTCTCATTGGCTGAAATTCGGGGGTGGGGCTCATTGGCTGGAATAGTAGAGTAATAACGACGTGGGATTGGTGTAAAATAGGACCTCCCAAAATGGCTACATGCTGCACCCCGTCGCAGGTTTCGCCGCTGTAAGATTTCCATGCGCACGAAGGGACGCAATAGCGGCGACTCGCGGCGACCGTTGATGGAGAGCCACATGGGATCTTTCGCGTAGCGTCGAACGTCGAGCGCCGCTCGGTCGGTTCACTTCCGCACACCGCACCGGGTCCACAGCTCTCCGATCGCTGCAGCAACTCCAGGAAGACCGGCTCTGCTCCTTCGACCATGTTGGGCGCGTCCAAGGTGGCGTTCTTCTGCTTGAGCGCGATGGCGCTGCTGGCTGGAAACGTGGATGCCTACTGCCCGAACGGATGCAACGCGCAGGGCACGTGCGGCAAGAACGACAAGTGCACGTGCTACGAGCGACAAGATCAGGCTGACAACACGCTCAAATACCCAGCGTACAAGGGCGCCGACTGCTCATTGCGGACGTGCCCCTACGGGGACGCGTGGGTCCAAGTACCCTCCGCAGCGAACACGGCTCATAGCTTGGTCGAGTGCTCGAACCGCGGCTTGTGCGACTACGGTACAGGACACTGCACGTGCTTCCCAGGCTACGAGGGCAAGGCGTGCGAGCGAACGGAGTGCCCCAACAACTGCAACAACCACGGGATCTGCCTCACGCTAGCAGCTATCATCGCCGGAGCTCCGAGCCCTCCGGCCCCATACTTAGCATGGGATGCCATCAAGCACATGGGCTGCTACTGCGACCAAGGCTACCGCGGCCCCGACTGCTCTCTGAAAGAGTGTCCCAGCGGCGACGACGTGCTGCTGGCTTATGGCAGAACCCAGGGACGCGATTGCGGCGGCCGAGGCAAGTGCAACTACGAGTCGGGCGAGTGCGAGTGCTTCCCAGGCTACTACGGCACCTCGTGCTCTTACCAGACCACCGTCAACTAAGACCAGGAAGCGCCGGCAGCAGACTGGGACTTCAGTCGACAGCAACCAGAACCAGCTTGCCGACTCAACTGTAGCAACGCCGCAGCACACCATCGTCTCTACAGCACTAATCCCTCGTCGAATACTACCCTTCCACCTTCTATCCCTCCTTCCCCACCCCATCAACACAAAGCCTCGAGAAACACGGGTCGGTATAAAAGATGTTGTCTTGTGTGTTGTGTCTGTATGTACGTACGTGCTCTCCTCTGCTCTGCTCTATCCTTGGTCTACTCAATGATGAGCTCGTCGATGCTCCAGTCCTCGAACGAGTTGTCCGGCAGGTACCGGCGGATGATGATGGGGATCTTGCGCTCGCGCAGCTCCTTCATGGCGATCTTGAGCGGGTCCGTCTCGCCCTCGATGTCCACCATGACCGGCGCGTTCATGGAGATCTGCAGCGCGCGCGTGCCCAGCACCCGCGCGCGCTCGTACTTGGTCATGTAGCGAGTCGTGATGCGGTGCGCGTTGGGCTGTTTGTGCGACTCGTCCAGCACCTGCAGCTTCTCCTCGTTGCCGGTGTCGTCGCCCTCGTACACGTCGTCGGCCTGGACCTCCTCCTCCAGCTCCTCCTCCGGGACCTCCTCGTCCTCCATGCCGCCGTGGCCAGCGTCGTCGTACTCCATGTCGTCCATCTTGGCTGCTTCAGTCTATTTCGCAATGACGCCGCTTCCACCCAAGTCTCGGGAGCCAATTACAGCCAATGACAGCAGCGCTCGTTTTCAGCGAATCACCATTCCCCATCATTCTACAAATTTTGCAATAGACAAAATGGCCGACTTGGACGACGAGTTCGCACGCTTCGAGGCCGAGATCCAGTCTCTAGAGGCCTCGGACGATGTAGCCAAGACGGAAAGCAACATACAGGACAATGCTCAGCCCCCAGCGAAGAAACCCAAGCTCTCTAGCGTCGGATTGGCGGCCCCGCCCAAGCCTGTAGTGGTCCAGGCCAAGCCCAAGGTTTACATGGCGCCTCCACGCCCGGCACCCGTGAAGAAGCCGCAGCCAATGGAATCGACGGATGACGACGCAATTACAGCCAATGGCGGGCGTCCAAGGATGCTCAATACGCTGGAAGATGTGGCTGCGCATCGAGGAGCTCTCAGCGGCTTCCCAGAGGGCACAACGGGGGAACTTGCAGCTGCTACTGCCAGGAGCACGGGGACAGCAGCGTACAGGTCCATGCAGCCGCGGGTGGACATGGAGACGGGCCGCGTGCTGTCCATGGAGGAGCAGGAGATGATGAACAGGCAGCAGAGCGTGTACGAGTACGACCCCAAGAGAACGGCGGCCAGTATTGCAGCGGGTCCTCAAGGACGAGATGGACAGGGGAAGAAGGAGAAGAGGCACTTGAGACTTGCAGGTGGACAGGTGTGGGAGGACCCCACGCTCGAGGACTGGCCGGACAACGACTTCCGACTCTTCTGTGGAGACCTGGGCAACGAGGTGAGCGACGAGCTGCTCGCGCACAGCTTCTCCAAGTACGCGTCGTTCCAGCGCGCGCGCGTGGTGCGCGACAAGCTCACGCACAAGTCGCGCGGATACGGTTTCGTGAGTTTTACGGACCCGTTCGACTGCGCCAAGGCGCTGCGGGAAATGAACGGCAAGTACATTGGCAACAGACCAGTGAAGCTCAGCAAGAGCAAGTGGCAGGAGCGCAACATTGACGTCGCCAAGAAGAAAATGCGCAAGCGCAAGCGTGACAAGCACCACTTGTTCAATTGATGCAGCGTACGTATAGATCTTTACACACGAAAGGATGCCAAACAATCCGTGAGAAGGTCAAAATAAGTTGGTTAGGGGTCTTAATTCTTAGTTTTTGTCTATTGTAGTTGTAGGTGCAGTGGTTCCAGGGGAGACTGCATCGCCTTGTACTCGGGACTCGGCATGTTGGACGCCTTGGTGCCAGTACCAGCCTTCGGTGAGAGCTCTACGGACACTTCGATTGGCGCGTCGTCGTTGCCAGCGAAAAAGCTTGCGTGGAGTGGGTGGGTCTTCGGGTTGAACACGATGCAGAGCACGAGCGTGAACGAGTTGAGCGCGATGAAGAGGATGTTGGGCCCGACAATGATCCAGTTGGTTGTCAGCATGCCGTACGTGAACCACATGACGTTGTTGGTCAGGCTTGCTGCCACCATGTGCGCGTTGATGAAGACGGCGGACTTGTGCTTGAGCACTTGGAGCAATTTCTCCATCGGCGCCGCGTACAGGCAGATGGAGGTCGCGTCACCAATGTAGCCCATAGTCTTGGCCACCTCTGCACGCGTTTGGCCCGTGCCACCGAGGCCACCGACGATAGCGTAGGTTGACAGAATGATATACACCGTCGCTGTCACGGCCAGTACCCGGGCCACGTAGTGGCGTTCACTAGTGTACCACCAGTAGACTGCAATGTAGGCGAGTGCTGCAACGTCGCCGAAGATGAAGCAGCTGAACACTGGGAAGTAGTTTTCGGCCAAGTAGCCGTACATCATCCAAACGTGCGAGTTGATGAGGAGCATGACGAGAGGAATGACCGACGCGACGCCCACGTGCTTCTGCTTGTGAATCTGCCTCATGAGGATGGAGGGGCTGCAGGCCAAGGCCAATGCACCGAATGCAGCGAGAATCCGGACGAAGAGGAGAACTGTGCTGTCAACCATGGTGGAGGTGCAAGTACTTGAGTAATGTAGTTGTCTTGAGTGAGATGAAGGTTTGGTGCTTGGAGGCAAATTGCGAACTGGGGGTTTCTAGAAGACACTCAATCATCCGGTCGATTGACGTCCAGCAGTCAAGTTCACTGCAGTTTGAGTGCTTCACAAACGGCATTGCGTGGTCTGTCTCATCCTCGACGTTGAGCTTCATCACAACGGAATGTTTAGATGCAGCGCGCACTGGACGCGAAAACCGGTCCAAGTTGGACCGGTTTTCGCGTCCAACGCGAGAGCGTTGTCTCCTCCCTGTACACCTCAAATCGAGCAAAAGCAGCAAATGTTCGTCCTTGGCGCGGTGACAACAACGCCGTCATGAAGGTCGAACTTCGAAGGCGTCGGTCGACCTTCGGTCCCAGCATCGCGCACTTGTATTGAGTTTATTTGTGTTTTACGCATGTTCACATCCGAGGGGGTGATGACAGTCCCCTATCATTACAGTGCTCCAAACGAACTTGCCAAGACATCGGTGGTGCGCCTGCTTCAGGCACAAGTCGATTCTAGGCCTTATAGTGAGCTTACTCCTTCAGACACGCACTGATGTTTCTCATGATTAGCCCACATAACTTTTTGTGTTGGTACATTTCAATATAAGGATTCATTCGAAAGCATCAGTGCAATGTCCTCCTCCTTGACCGCGATTTCTTCTCGTAACGCAAGGCGCTTGGCTCGGAGCTCCTCCAATTTGTCACGGACATCTCGGATCTTTGCATTGTTCAGCTCGATGTTGTCCTCAAGTCGCGCTAGCACCTCAGGCAGGATCGTCGTGACCATCTCCTTGGTCCGCCGCCACCTGACGCGCTCTCCTTCGTTCAGAGAACTCTCAACTGCACCGGCGGACTCGGCAGATGCACCACCCTCCAGACTCCGCAGCATTTCTTCGCAGTCTTCGAGTCGACGCACGAGTTCGTCGTGCTGCTGGTTGCACTTTTGCCTCGTGTAGTCCAGCAACTCCAGCGCCGACCCCAGCTCAGCCTCCTGCAGCACAACCGCCTCCATCTCATGCATCAAGTTGTCGCGCGTCACTCGCGACGACGCCAGACGTTCGCCACGCTGACTGTCGCGATTCAATGAACTTGCAATGCCCAGTGGCTGCTGCATCGCCACCCAATCTTCATCCTGAGGAACTACTAGGCATCCCTTCACCTTCTTCATCCTCGGAAGCTCGCACTCTTCGTTATTTATACAAGTGCAGCCATCCTGCATGGTAAAATGTAGCCATTTTAATGTTGAAGTTACGTGCACCACACCAGATACTATTTGACTACCAGCTCACATAGCACTGACTACCCGGTCGTCAAGGCTCACTTCCACCCGTCCTTCAGCGATAGCCAACAGACTCTAACCTCCAGCCAAACCGAGCCATCATGACGGACTCGCAGCCGACGGAGCTGGAGCTGCTGACGCCGCCGCCGGCCGCGCCCATCGCCGCCGGCCGCGTAGGACTTGCCGCCGCCTCGCTGCTGTACTCGGCGGACGGGCGCTACGTGTTCCAGCGCCAAGCGCACGTGGTGCGCGTGCTGCACGCGCAGAGCGGCCGCGTGTTGCACGAATGTGTGCGCGCGCTCAGCAAGAGCCCGGTGACGGCCTTGGCACTGCAGCCGCACAACGCGCTGCAGCTGCTGGCCGCGTACGAAGATGGCTACATTGTGGTCTGGGACTTCGTGGAGCACAAGCCGCTGCTCGAGGTGGACGCCAAGGCGCCCGTGCTCTGGATGGGCTCCAGCCGCACGAGTCCGTCGCAGCTGCTGCTCGTGCTGCAGGGCGAGGGCCGCAGCTGGAGCGTCGTGAGCTTCAGCCTCAAGAAGAAGAAGCGCGGCAGCGTCCTGTTCACCAACTCGACGCTCAAGTTCCAGGCCGCAGCCATGCAGAGCTACGTGAACCCTCAAGGAGAAGGCAACACCACGGCCGGAGACTTCCTCGTGGTGGTGGCTGGGGCCAAGATCATCTCCATCTGGCTGCACCAGAAGCCAGGCAGCGACGACTCGAGCGCGCGCGTGTCGACCGTCCAGAAGCTCACGCACCTAAGAGACGTGACGTGCGTGGCCGTGAGCCCCACGCAGCGCGAGTTCTCGGTCGGAGACAGTCTCGGACAGATCTACCGCTACCACGAGCTGCAGATGAAGGACGAAGACTCGGTGCCCTCCGCTGCCAAGATGCACTGGCACTCGCACGCCGTGCACTGCGTCCAGTACTCGAGCAACGGCCAGTTCCTGCTCTCTGGAGGTGAAGAGTGTGTGCTCGTGTCCTGGCACTTGGAGTCGGGTCGACGCGCCTACCTGCCGCGTCTTCCGGCCGCTGTGGAGGTCATTGCGCCGCGTCGGGACGGCGGCGTGTACGCTGTGGGCCTGGCGGACGACGTTCTGTTCCAGTACAACCCGGTGACGCGCGAGCAAGAGTGGGAAGCGCGCGGACTGGACCGAGCTGGTGGCTCCGCTGCTGCGTCGCTGCCGACGCGTCAGCTGGTGGTGGACCCTGTTACCAAGGCCCTCGTGCTCAACGGTTCTTCAGGTGCTGGCGTGCTGCAGTTCTACGAGCCGTTTGCTGACCGTGTACTGCAGACGCTGCTGTTGTCGGAGCGCAATCAGGTCACGCGCACCGAAGACGAGAAGTTGCCCATGCTGCAGGCCTCGAAGTCATGCTTCAGTGTCCGTGGCAACGCTCTTGCTACGCTGCACGCGCCGTCCACGACGACGAGCGGTGAGGAACAGGCCTTGCGATTCTGGACGCGCCGAGTGGACGGCTCTTTCTTCGTGAATACGGCGGTGGACGCGCCTCACGGCCGCGCGCTTGTGACGAACGTCGCGTTCTCTCCTTCTTATCACGGAGACTGCGTGGTGACCGCGGACGAACAGGGTGATTTCAAGGTCTGGAAGAAGACGCAGAATGAGGGCGGAGGTGTTTCGTGGCACTGCCAGTCGGTTGTACGCTTCCGTGACGAGCCGGTCACGGCCGTGAGTTTTGCGCGTGATGGTTCTCTGCTTGCGGTGGCCTACGGCAACAAGCTCACGCTGTGGGACGTGGCAACGCACTCCCTTCGCCGTGTGATTGGATCTGCCGATGGTAAGGAGATCCGACAGATTGTCTTCCCGGGCGAGAACTCTCCGTTCGTTGTCATTGTGACCGTGGACCAGGTGCAGGTTTGGAATTTGCTGTCGCTGTCACTGTGGTGGCGCTACTCCGTGCCAACGGAGGCTGTCGTTGCCGAGGACGCGCTGTACGAACGATTCCTCGTGTGGATGCCTGTGAAGAACAACGAAAAGGAGAAGACGCTGCTGTTGGTGTTCGACCCTCAGACGCCTGTGCCCACTTGCGTGCGTGTTGTAGAGCTTGGTAGCAAGACGTGGAGTGCCGGCTTCCACCCCAGCACCGGAGACATTATGCTGCTTGATTTGAAGTCGGGTGTATGGAGGCTGGATGGACCGAACTCCCGATCTCAGGAGGCCCTCCGTCGCAAGCAAGCTCACGTGGCCGCTCTGGCCGAGTGCCACGCCGCCAAGGACGGCGAGCAGGAGGCCAAGGCACTCAGCGCAATTTACACTGCTGCTCGTGGCGGCCGTGCTTCAGGCAAGAAGAACAAACACGTTGCGCCTAGCGCCGTGCCTTCCAACGCATCGGCGTCTAGCAGTCTGTTCGACGCGCCCGCCCACGTACTGCCGTCCATGACTGCGCTCTACAGGTCTTTCATGGACACGATGCTGCCCAAGCCGCACCAAGCTGTTCAGAGCGATGAGCCTGCCAAGCAGGACTCGACTAGCTCCCAGAAGAAGAAAAACAAGAAGCGCAAAATGCGGCAGCAGCAGCAGCAACAGCAGAACGCGGTGGACGCCAACGACAACGGCGAGCAGCGCAAGCGCATGAAGCTCCAGGTAGAGAAGGAGCTGGCCAACCCGGAGTTGCAGAAGCAGACATATTCCAAACTGCTGGAGACGTTCCGGAAGACGCGCAGGACCTAAAGCCCGTGCAGGAGGTGATGAAATAGATTTACATGTTTAGCTGCCTGCTGTGAGGTTTTCCCCTTTGCTTCTGCTTCGATCGCTTGTCTCTCTCTACCTAGAGCTGTCGTGTTCATCCCATTCAAGTATTGGCTTAGTCCAGCTCGTAGAGAAGTTGATTCTGGAATCGAGCGGCTGCAAGTGGAGGCGCTGGAGATTCAGCATCGAGCTGCTCGGTCTTCTTTGTCTTCAAGGCCGGTGTCGTCTTCTTCTCCAGGATGACTACCATGTTCTCGCTAGCCACGTCGAACTCCACTGTGGACGGTTCAATATCAACTGGAAGCACTGCAACCTGCATTTCGTACGCGCGTTGTTTGTTGTCTGAGAATTGGAGCTTCAACGAAGAAGGCGACGGGAACGTGAGCTTCACACTGGCCGCGTCAATATCTGCCACATTCACAACGTACGATAAACACGCCTCGGTATCGTGTGTTTCGAACGGTGGCTTGATCGGTTCTGCGACTTCGATGATCTCTGCTGCTGGTTCAGTAGTTGTTGTCGAGCTCTCAAGTGCCTTGCCTGTATCTGCAACGTTATCCCTCATGTCGACATCTTCTTCTTCATCGCTGCAGCTCTCAAGCGGTGGCAAGTCGTCGTAAATGTCGTCCGTGATAGCTGCTGGTTCAGTCACTTCAGAAGACGAGCGCGTGACTGGTGTCGAGTTTTGAGCTTGGGCTTGATGCTGAGCAAGCACTTGCGGGTCGTTTGCCACCATCAGTGCCGTCTCTCTGAGCATTCGGAATTCATCTTCTCCCTCCTTCGGCTTTGGCGCGATAATTTTTTCTCGCGTCATTGGCTTACTTGATTGAGCTTCGACTTCATTGTCCTTCTTCTCGTCTTCTTCATCTTCATCCTGAACAATCAGTGATACAGACTGCGGCTTCGGCTTGGGTGGAGGCTGCACTGGCAAAGTGACTACCAACTTGTGATTCTTGCGGTCGAACTTGGCACTTCCCTTCTCCTCAACCACGGGGAACGGTAGTGCTAGCTCCAGAGGTTCATAGTGTCCAGGAACATTCGGGCCAGCTGACAGTCGCAGCATCCGCTCGCTCACGTCCAGGTCCAATCCCTTCGCACTCGTGGAAAGCGGAAAGCTCACCTCAACGACGAGCTCTTTCGGGCGATAACGATCCTCTGGAACCTTGTTCCCTGGATCCGCTTGCATGTGGTGGAGGAGCTCAAAGTTCCCACGGTAAATAAGCTGATGCTCCATCTTCTTCTGCTTGGGCTTGTCGATCATCTGCTTTGGCTCCAGCTTCGTGCTCGACACCTCCTTCATCAGTGGAGTGTTCTTCTCAGTTTCCTCCACATGCGTCAATTGATTCAGCACCGAATCGTCGGCTTTCCCACCGACCCGCGTTGCCATTTGAGCTGGTGGTGCATTCTCCTTGTCGTTGGCTGCATCCTTCACCTTAGTCTTAGCTTTCGTCGTCTTTGACTTGGTTGGTTCCAGTTCGTCACGCTCCCTCCGCAAGCACATCGTCACTGGATCGCCCGACTTGTAGAGCACGCCCTTGAGAATGTGGTAGTTCCTGGCCAGCACCGCCTTCTGCTGACGTCTCGAGTCCCTCAGCGCCGGCTCGACGGCATCCAAGCACGTACTGATGACCATGTGTCTGTACTCTGCCTGGGCCATTGCAAACTCAATGACTCTCGGGTGGAAGCACACGTCGAAGGTCGGGACTCCGGAGCCGCCTTTGTCGGGCTCGAGTCTCTCCGGCCCCAGCGAGTAGGGCAAGTTCCACGACGTGCCCTGCTGGCCAGAGGTCACCCGGGTGCTGGACGGCGGCTGCATCTTGTCGCTACTGCAGACATTGACGAACACCTTGAGCGTGGCGTCCCACTTGGTCTTGACCACGAAACCCGGATTGGGTTTCACGAGCTGCTTGTCCGTCGGCACCTTGTGCTCGTTCTCCAGTTGTGCCAGATATTTCTCCGTCTCCGCGCGGTTCTTCGGGTCCGATATCTCCTGCATGTACTCGTTGAGCAAGGAGCGGAACTCCGGGTCCTTCATGGCGGACAGGAACTTGTGCTGCTCCTCGGGCGTCACTTTGGGCTCCGCTCCGGCCTTTTGGGTCTGTTTTTGCTGTCTCACGGCTGCTTCGAAGAGCGCGCCCATTTCCGCTTCACTTGGGACGTCTTTCTCCATTGCGTTGTTGTTCACGGAGCTGGTGGTAGCGGCTTTAACGTCCTGGACACCTGCCACCATGGTATAGTGACGACTGGATAGGATATCTCTATCTGCGGATCCTTTGCGCGTCAAGGGACACGACGGTTTGACTTTTGTGGATGCACTAAAAATAGTCCCCAAGCAAAAATAGAAAACGAGTGTAGCCATGTTGGACGGACGGACACATTGAAGCTGTAGCAACAGCAAGAAGCTCACGATGCCGGCGCAGCAGGAGGAACTCGGTGCGTTTCTTGGTTGGTTGGTGGTTGTATATGAAGGTGTAGACTGACTGAGGCGGTTGCATTGGAATGACAGAAGAACGCTTCGTGCAGGCGCTGAAATTCGACGAAGACGAGGACGAGGACGACCAGCAGAGGGACGAGGGCTATGGCAACGACGAGGGCAGCGGCCAAGACGACGATGACTGCGCACAACAGGAGGAGGAGGACTATCGACGTCCTCTCAGTCGAACGGCGTCGTCTGCAGCCTCTCGCTCCACCGCGTCCTTCGACGAGTTCGACGACGGCCCCATGCCGTACTCGGACTCCGCCGCTATCCAGTCCAAGAAGTACATGGAGCGCGACCAGGTGCGACTAGCGCTGGAGCAGGAGGAGCGTGCGCGCCGCTTGAACAAGATCCGCGCGCGTCGTCACCATCTGGACAAGTGGACGCAGAAGACGGCGCGCTCCCCGTTCCACGTGAACCTCGTGGCCGACAACGAACGCCTCGACGAGGAGCACCGCCTTCGTATGATGGAGCGCGCGCGTCGCACGCGAGAGCTCGAGAAACGAGCCAAAGCAGCAAAGAGCGAGGTGATCCTGAAAGCACTTACCGAGACGCCGGATCTCGAGCTGCTGCGTCGTGAGAAGCGCGCCATCATCGACGAGGAGAAGCGACTGAAGGCGCTGCTGGACCTCGAGAAGACCAACTCGCACCGCAAGATGGACCTCCTCGCCGCTCGAAACGCCGAGAAGCGTCGTCGGCAGGAGAAAGAAGAGTACCGTCGTCGCCAACGCCAAGACGAACTCCAGGAGCGCGAGGCTCGATACAAACAGCTACTCAAGGAGAAGCTGGCGTTGGACGATGACTAGCCTCCTCCCCTCCCTTCCTTCCAGCAAACTCGCCTCGCGTTTATCCACTCGACCATCCATCAACCAGCTAATAAAGAGGAAAAAAATACCCCCACGTCCATTTTCCAAAGTTGACAATTCCTCCCCTTTCTCCTTATTCCTGCACAGTGCTGCGCTTGACCACGTAAACCTGCTCAGTATCCAGCGTCACCACGTAGTCGTACGTCGGGAAGGTGACTGCAGTACACAAACACACACATTTAACGTTAATATCCCCACTAATGGTCCCACAACTGAGCAGCTCCGCCGCTTACTGGTCATGCGCTGCAGCTCCTCCTTCTGGCTGGCGTCCAGCACGCTGCCCGAGTCCTGCAGCATGGAGTAGATGGTCTCGGCCGCGATCTCGCCGGAGGTGCCGCGCAGCTCGCCCGTGGCCGACAGCACTTGGCCCTGGATGTCCAGCACCAAGGTGCCGGTCTGGCCGCTCACAGTTCGCAGTGCGCCGGCGTCCTGCGGGTCACAGAGACGGAGATTCGGGTCAGGTATACGAGCGATTGTAGCAGGGATGAAAGGGGCGTTTGGGAAGAGAGAGGGGCCCTGCATGTGGCCGGGAAAGTCTACGAGGAGATGCTATCCGATACGCACCATTTTGACCGGTGCTTCGAGGAATAGCTCTTCGCCTGAGCGATATCTACCGGTTTTATTTTAAAAAGGGTTTTGGTCAATACCATTTTACTGAGCCGTACCGGCTTTTTATCGGGTTTTGTGTACCGGTATGTAGCCATGTGTCGTTTCGGCTACCGGTTTTGTGTCAGGTTTTGTGTATCGGTTATGTAGCCATGTGTCGTTTCGGGTTCCAGGTGAGCAAGATGGATACGCTCAGTCAACCTTGAGACTTGAAGGCAGAGCTGCCATGACGCGTGAGAATGGCAAGCAGATGGAGACGGACAGTAAGACGGCGGCAATAAGATGAAGAGGATGTATGACGTTGGTTACTTGACGTGATTGAATTGTGACTGCCTAGTGGACGAGCATGGGGACATGAAGAACGACGCGCTGGCGCAGGCAAGCGTCGCGCTCGAGCAGTTCACGCAGGAGAAGGAGATCGCCAAGCACATCAAGACGTGGATGGAGGAGAAGTACGGCCCCACGTGGCACTGCATCGTCGGCTCCGAGTACAAGACGGCCTTCACCTACGAGAGCAAGAACTTCGTGCGCTTCAACGTCGGCAAGAAGTGCATCACGCTCTTCCGCCACCCTTAGGACAATAGCAGCATCTAACTTCGATGCACACCACCACCAAACACATGAACAAATCTTGCAATCGTTTAGATTTGTTTACCCGTGACAGGAATACTGGGGCCTTTACGCGGCCAGCAACTGTGACCACGCCATAAGCAGCGTATCGGGCAACGAACTCGCCTCTCTAGACCGTGACAAGGGCCTCCCTCCCAGCGACTGCTTAGAAGGAGGCGTTGCCCGGCCACCGCGGGAACGGAATCACGTCACGGATGTTCTCAATGCCAGTCACGTAACGAATGAGACGCTCGAAGCCAAGACCGAAGCCAGCGTGCGGCACCGTGCCGTACTTGCGCAGCTCCACGTACCACTTGTAGTCCTCCGGGTTGGCTCCAGACTCCCTGATGCGAGCCTCCAGCACGTCCAGACGCTCCTCACGCGCAGATCCGCCGATGATCTCACCGACGTTGGGCACCAGCACGTCAGCGGCAGCCACGGTCTTGCCGTCGTCGTTCAGACGCATGTAGAAGCTCTTGAACTCCTTCGGGTAGTTGTAGATCACCACCGGCTTCTTGTAGACCGTCTCGGTCAGGTAGCGCTCGTGCTCCGAGCCGAAGTCCGTGCCCCAGACGGGCTTGACCGAGAACTTGCCCTTCTTCAGGTGCTCCGGCTTGAGCAGCAGCTCCACAGCGTCAGTGTACGTGATGCGCATGAAGGGTGACTCCACGGTGGCGGCCAGACGCTCGAGCAGGCCCTTTTCCACGTTCTTGTTGAAGAACTCGAGGTCCTCGGTGCAGTGGTCCAGGGCGTACTGCACGCAGAACTTGAGGTAGTCCTCGGCCAGGTCGATGTCGTCCTTGAGGTCGGCGAAGGCGATCTCCGGCTCAATCATCCAGAACTCGGCCAGGTGGCGCGACGTGTTGGAGTTCTCCGCGCGGAACGTGGGGCCGAACGTGTAGACGTCCGAGAGGGCGCAGCAGTGGGTCTCGACGTTGAGCTGGCCCGAGACGCTGAGGTAGGACGGGCGGTCGAAGAAGTCCTTGCTGAAGTCCACCTTGTTGTCCTTGGTGAGCGGCAGCTTGCCGTCCGCGTGCTGGCTCAGCAGCGTCGTGACGCCGAACATCTCGCCGGCGCCTTCGCAGTCCGACTCGGTGATGATGGGCGTGTGGATGTACAGGAAGCCGCGCTGGTTGAAGAACTCGTGCGTGGCGAAGGCCATGGCGTTGCGCACGCGCATGGCGGCGCCGTGGATGTTGGAGCGCGGGCGCAGATGCGCGTGCGCGCGCAGGTGCTCGAGCGTGTGGCGCTTCTTGCTCATGGGGTACGTGGCGCTGTCGGGGATGCCGCCGTAGACCGTGACCTTGGCGGCCTTGACCTCGACCTCCTGGCCCTTGGCGGGCGACTTGACCACGACGCCCTCCACGCTGAAGCTGGCGCCCACGCCGCCGGACGCGACGGCGTCGGCAAAGCCCTCGGTCTCCTCCTTGTTGATCACGCACTGCACGCCGGCGAAGCACGAGCCGTCGTTGAGCTCCAGGAAGGCGAAGGCGCCGGCGCCGGCCTCGCGCAGCGTCTTGGCCCAGCCCTTGACGGTCACCGTCTGGCCCTCGAGCTCCAGGCCGCTGCCCAGAAGCTCCTTCACGCGCATGCGGTTGCGGCGGAACAGCGTCGGCGCCGTCGTCGGCTTGGCGGAGGGCACCACGGCGTCCATTTTCTCTGATATACTGGGGGCTGCTACTGTCTGTAGCTTGCGGTGCAGGTCTCTTGTTTCGAAATGGTTGCTTGGATCGGATGTGGCAGGCATCAGCGACGCATAAGCACGTGTGATTGGACGAATCGCGTCGTACTTACCTGGGGTAATATGTACCGTGTAGATTACTCTTGTCATTAAACCTCTATATTCTAATGACGATGCGTTTGTGAATTGGAGATATATAGTAAAAGTGTAGCAATCAACCTCTTAAAAGATTTGGTTTGTATCTTTCAATATGTAAATGTATTACTGTAAGTATTGATAGAGAACGGTACGCCCTGCATGAATGGGAAGTCGGGAATCAAGTTCTTGTGGCGCGAGGGATGCAGAGATAGATGAGCTCGCTGCGCCGGACGCTGCAGGTTGTGGGCGTGCGCGTGGATGCCGCCAAGGCCGGCAAGGTGGTCAAGAGGCTGCGCGGCCATTTGCTGGACCTACCGCGCCTGCGCAATGTGGTGCCCGACCCGGCGCGCGCCGGCATGAAGCTGGTGCTGCTCAAAGCCGAGATGAAAGACGCAGAGGCGCTGCAGCCGCTGCGCGAGCGGTAGGCGGATTTCCTGCGCGCTGAGAGCTTCAGCTTCGTGTCTCACGCGGTGCAGATCGAGTGTAGCCAAGATGCAGCGGCGGTGGATCGAGCGGACAGCGCTGAGGCGAAGTCGCTGGCCGTCGGCGACGTGTCCTTCCGCCCTGTTGACAGTGACAACGTGCAGCAGCTGCACAGCATGAACGAGAAGTTGTTCCCCGTAAAGTACGGCGATGCGTTCTATGAGTACGTGACGGACGCACCGGAGGGATACTGCAAACTCGGTACGCTGGGAACTTATTGACGATTGAAGACAGAAAGCGGTTGCCTAACAATGTCGCGTGGGATGTAGCTTACGCAGATGGCGGTGCCGCTATTGGGTCGGTGTGCTGTGAGGTGGAGAAGGCCGGCAAGCGCCGCTATCGCTTGTGCATCCTCACGATCGGCGTGTTGGAGGAGTACCGACGTTCAAAGCTAGGTGTGTGCAACGTGCAACGTCTTGATCCAGTGATGGTGCATTGGTTGAGTAGATGGGGTTAATTTGACGATGCTGCTGTGCATTATGCAGGCAGTTTGCTGCTCGAGAGCGTGATCGCGCAGGCCCGCAAGGACGGACTCGCGTACGTGTATCTCCACGTGCAGAGCAGCAACACGGCGGCGCAGCGCTTCTACTTGGCGCACGACTTCGAGATCACCAAGCTCCTGCGCGATTACTATTCGCAGCTCACGCCGCCGCACTGCTTCGTACTGCGTCGGCAGCTCTGACCCAGGCGCAAATGTAGCCATGTAGACTTCAACAACAGTCCAGTATTCAAGGCATGTCGTGTGCACCACACCAACATCATGTGGCCATCAATCCGTGAAGCCATTTCGAGCAGCTCCGATACCGGTAAGCGTGTCAACATGTCCAAGCCGCTGCTGGACAAGACCCTGTTCAAGAAGACGCTGGAGGTCGTGGGCGTGCGCGTGGAGGCCAAGAAGATCGGCCGCGTGGTCAAGAAGCTCCATGGCCATCTGCTGAACCTGCCGCGACTGCGGAACGTGGTGCCGGACCCGACCAACCCGGACCCGTACAAGAGCTCGAGCAGCAAGCTCATCCTGCTGAATGCCAAGGTGAAGGACGCGGAGACGCTGCAGCCGCTCAACGAGGAGCTCGTGAGCTTCCTGAAGGAGGAGAGTTTGGCCTTCGTGAGCCACGCCATCGAGCTGGACTACGACTACTTCGCCGTGGACCAGGTGCTGGGCGACCTGCTGCCCAAGGGCATGGACATCCCCAGCTCGTTCGAGACGGTGGGCCACATCGCCCACTTGAACCTGAGAGACAACCAGTTGCCCTTCAAGAACGTCATCGGACAGGTCATTCTGGACAAGAACGCGCAGATCCGCACGGTCGTCAACAAGACGGACAACATTGAAACCAAGTTCCGCACGTTCCCGATGGAGGTGCTGGCTGGAGACGACGACATGGAGGTGGAGGTGCACGAGAGCAAGGCCAAGTTTAGGTTCAACTACGCCGAGGTCTACTGGAACTCGAGGCTGCAGCAGGAGCACCTGCGCATCATCCGAGGCATCAAACCCAAGGACGTCGTGTGCGATATGATGTGCGGCATCGGCCCCTTCGCCATCCCCGTGGCGCTCAACGGCAGCAAGGTCTACGCGAACGACCTGAACCCGCGCAGCTTCCACTACCTGAAGGAGAACATCGCGATCAACAAGGTGGAGAAGCTCGTGACGCCCTACAACTTGGACGGCCGCGAGTTCCTGGCCAAGCTGCTGAGCGAGAAGAAGCAGTTCACTCAGGTGCTGATGAACCTGCCGGCGATCGCGCTCGAGTTCCTGGACGCCTTCCCCGGACAGTTCGATCACTGGGAAGGAGAGCTGCCCTACATCCACTGCTACTGCTTCTCCAACGCTGACGACGTCAAGAAGGACGTGAAGGAGGTACGCAAACGCATATTTGGGCTCATTGGTGCTAGTTCGTTGTGATTCTTACGCGCGTTTGTTGCTGCTTTGTAGCGGGCCGAGAAGATCATGGGCGGCGAGCTGGACCCGGAGAGGACGTCGTTCCACCTCGTGCGCGATGTGGCGCCCAAGAAGGTCATGGTCTGCATTTCGTTCCAGCTGCCGGAGTCGATCGCCTTCAGCTCGGAGCGTCAGGCCTCGAAGCAGGACGACCCCAAGCGGCGGAAGGTCGAGGCCGATGCTGCGGCATGATCGGATTCGACTGCGTAGATGCATGTTAGACAAGGACACCACGCAGACGACTCAAAATTAATCGCTGCTGTTCCACATCGTTTTCAAAGCTTAGAAGATTGCGTCCGAGTGCAGCTATGGAGTGAGCTGCCTGCGCAGCACGTAGCAGTCCGGCGGTTCGATGTGTTTATAGTAGTTGCGCAGGATCTGCGTGGCCTCGAATCCATGCGCAAGGTAGAAACGCAGCGCCGCCGTGTTGCTGGTCTGGACATGGAGATACACCTGCGCCACTCCGTCCTGAATGGACTGGGCGACGACCCCTTCGAGAAGGCGACTGCCTGCATCGTCACACATCAAAACTCAATGAGCTCCTCAGCCTCGCTCCATCTCTGACATCAGTACATACCAACTCTAACTCGCCGATAGCCTTCCAGCACGCCGAGCGTCATGATGTACGTCCGCTCAAGGCCTTCAGGTCCTCCTTCCACAGGTTCTCGTCGACAGCAAATAGCTCCGACCGCGAAACCTCCGCGCACGCATGCTACAAGACACAGCACGTTGTCAATGAGTGAATGAACCATCCACCCAGTACTTCTACCCGCCTACCGATCTGTGCGTATCCCGGCGGAGAGCCCACGACCTCCTTGTAGAAGGCCAGGTTGTACCGCACGGGGAAGAGCTGCAGGTTGAGCTCGCGCAGTCGCTGCACATTGTTCTTGTCCACGGGAGCGAAGACGACGTCCACCGTTGGCATCACGACCGCGACTGGTCTGGTCCCATCGTGTGCTGTTCCTTCATCACTCAAGTGCTTGGACGCAGAGCCTTGTCGAGCCATCATCGACGAAATTCACTTGTGCCAACGTACGTCGGTCGAAACGATTGGGCTGGGCTCCTCGTAACGGCGCAAGTTGAAGTGGGTCCTGACCGCTCGGACGCGATCTTCCGCTGATTTAGTGATGCGGATCTCGCGTCATTTCGCTCTAGTGATGAAGCTGTTGACCGTCTCCGCTCTCGTCATCTCCACTGTGTCCGCTTCAGATGATTTTGCTGCGCTGCAGCACCACGTGAGTCCCATGCTAGCGGCGTCGAACCTGCTGGACAGCGACGACTTCTTCGTGTGCGACTCGAAGGTCCCAGGGATGAACGGCCACTACGTGCTGCAGTCCTCGACCGTGGTGCAGTCGGACCCGGACACTCCCGTGTTCTTCCGAGAAGACAGCGATGATGATGGAGAGCAGTTCACCGCGGTGGCTCTAGCTGCAGACACAGCGGTGACGGACTTTCGGCTCTTCCGACACAACGGCTTCTGGATGCTCGCCGACGTGGAGCCATGGCCGCCCGTGACGCACTTCCGCTGCGACCCGACCAAGACGCAGATCATCGGCGTGGACGTCACGGACGTGTGCGGACTGGGGCAGTCGACGCCGCCGCGCTTCGGCTACTCGCCTGCGGACCCCAAGCTCGGAGACTTCTCACTCACTCTGCATCGCCACGACTGTCAAGAGCTTCCGCACACTGAAGACCAGGACGCTAAGAACAACTTCTCTACTCGCAAAGAAGAGCTCTAACTCTAACTGCTTGTTTCAATCGGAATCTGCTCTGCTGCTTTTGGTTCTTGTTGTGTTGGTTGCTGGCTTCTAGTTCCACATGACGGCGAGGTTCTGCTTCCTGACAGCGAAGACGCAAGCCAGAGGCAGGTGATCGGACGGACAGTGCGCGTTGGGCAGCCACGATGACGTTCGGCCGAAGATGTTCGGGAGCACCGGGGCGCACCAAGTCCCCATGTAGCGCGTGGTCGCGTATCGGTCCGTCTCCTTGGCGTCTTCTGCCACGCTGTCGTGCCAGTCTTGGGGTCTGTGCTTCACCCACTCGACATCCTCGACCCCTACGGGCTCGCGATCATCTTGACCGACTGCCTCGAGCTCTTCCAACGTCGGTAGCTGGAGCAGTTGGAACGGCGTGAGCTGCCCCGTGGAGTGGAAGATGTAGTCGATCGTCCCCTGGAAGCTTTTGCTGGAGAAGGTGAGCTCGGGCTCGCTCGTGTACTCCGCGTACGCGCCGTAAGCACTCTCCATCATCTCGCTGTGGACAATTAAGCTGTCACGGTCGGCTCGAGGCTGCAGCGTCGCGTACCGCTTCGCCTCGGCCCGCTGCTCACTTCCCCCAACACTCCTGTCAATTGCAGACAGAAGCGGTCGAGGACACACGTCGACGTTCACTATCGGTTTGGTCTGCTTGGTGTCGCTGGCGTAGCGTGGGGTGCGACCCGACCCGAACGAGATGTCGTAGGCCTTGACGTCTGGAGGCACATCAGGAGCAAGAAACAATGGTTTCTCGTCCGAGTCGGCAGTGCTCGGAGCTCTCCTCTTGTAAGCGGCATGCTCCAAAGTGCTTTCAGGGGCCGACGGTTGACTCCAATGACCCCAGCCGTGCTCGTTGCGCGCCATCACTCGGAACTGGTACGTCATGTTGGCGCTCAACGATGTCACCACGAACGACTTCGCCGCTCCATCCGGCACTGATAGCTCGTACAAGAACCCCGACGTCTTGCTCGCACAGTTCTTGACGGAGACTTTATACTCCAGTATTGGAATCGATGGCGATAATGACGATGCGGTCGGCGGAGGTGGCTGCCAGTTGATCGTCAACGATGAAGCTGTGGGCTCATCAACCACCGGACGACTTGGAGCCGCTGGAGCTTCTGCAACAGGTCGCCGACGGCCCGTGAGGATAGTGTGGTAGACGTCACTGCTCGGGGTGGCGTTGAAAGTACCGGCCAGCACGATGGGGAGCTGAAAGTCTGCATTAAACACTGCGGTCTGGCGGCACAAGTACTCGGTCTGCAGCACCCGCACGCGCTCCATCTCGGCCGTCGCCCCCGCTGCAAGCTGCGTGTTCACTACACAGAGCGCACAAGGCAGCGCCGAGGTCTCCCACGGCTGCAGACAAACCAGCAACGCGAGTTTGTCCTGCTTCGCCCTCACCGCAAGGTTCGAGTCGTTGATGTTGGCGCACAGGTCGTTCAGATGCACCTCGCTCGACCGGAAGAGCTGGAAGGTGCTCTTCCGGAACGCCGTGACGAGCCCCTCATCGATCTCTTTGGCCACCGCAGCCGAGTTCGGCGCCGCAGACGTCGCGTAGATGCTATCGTACCCCGCCGTGGCCAGCTCCACCGCCCACCAGTCATCGTACTCGTCCACCTCCTGCAGTGGCAGTGATTAGTATTGGCAGAGCGCAATTCCATGTACAGATAGAGATATCTTGTTGCTGTACCTGAAGACACATAATGTCGGCATCGTACGACAAGATCTCTCTGTTGCAATTGCAACGCAATGCACAAACAATTGTGATAAATTGCGAGCAAATAGGCAACTGGCAGAGCTAAGCATCACTACCGTAGCAGCCGATCTCGTCGCTGTCGGATGTTCAGGAGCGCTGCACTGACGTGGCATTTGCCTCCACGCTGCATCCGCCGCGCGCCCATTTGCGACAGCACATTGTACGTGAGCACCGACACCTTCTCCAGATCCGCCAGCTCCCCCAGCTCCGCTAGATCCTGCTTGGCAGGCACGAACGCTCGGAACGGTGTCTCCTCCTCCATGCCGAGCAGCAAAGATGGCTACACTCGACGTGGCGTCTCTTGAAGATCAGCTTCGCATAAGTACGAATGATGTTATACTAAGTACGATCTGCTTCAGCCAGCAGGAAGAGCGCCAATTGACCGACAAGCGAGGGGCGAAGGAGCCGCCGCGCTGTAGCCATGACGCCCGACCTGTCGTCGCGCATCGAGTACTCGGAGAAGTACGTAGATGACACCCACGAGTACAGGTACGTCACCCGCCCGCTTGTGCCGCGCAGTTCGCGCAAACGCGACCAAACTCGCCATTATTGCGCATTGACGACTAAACAATATTTTTAAATTAAATTATTGTTGCTATTCAGACACGTGATCCTGCCCAAGGAGATGCAGCGCAGTCTGCCCGACCGCCTGCTGACGGAGACGGAGTGGCGCCAACTCGGCGTCCAGCAGAGCCGCGGCTGGGTGCACTACGCCATTCACAAGTACGTGCATTATTGTGAGCTGAGACCAGATGAGGCCGCCAGACTCACAGAATCTGTTGCTGCTGCGTTGCAGGCCGGAGCCGCACATTTTATTATTCCGACGCCCGCTGGGCACGGACCCCACTACGGGCCGGGTGAACGCGGAAATGGAGAAACAGGCCAAGGACAAGTACGCCAAGGACTTCAATTGACGACGGTAGCGGGTGGGCCGGACAGGGATTTCGGTGGACACGCAACGAGGTGCATGGTGAACGAGGAGGTGCATGGTGCTGACTACCGTACGCGTGGTTTAACGCGGGTGGGTGTGCACACTGAACTACCTGATCAAAATGAAAGCGACCCTCTTGGTTTGAGCTGTTGTTTCTTGTTGCTATGGAGCTCCGGGGCAAATCGTCGTCATATCACGTGCTTGGACGCTTGTCCTCGCTTCAAGCGAGTCGTTCGCTCGCGTTGAAGCTCGTCTTGCGCGTCAGCGGTGTTAAACGTCTGGAAGTCGCACCGTCCAACTGGAACTTGGGGCGCTAGGGCTTCGGGTCGACGCCGTGCCGTCACGTCCCTGGACTAGAACTGAAACTTCCTTGAAGTTGTCAGCCTTGCCCAACAACTGCTTGGCACCGCAGTTGGTCGGCCAAGATTTTCCAATGCCCTGCAGCCCAGGAGAAAATATTGGTGGCGCCATACGCTTGTCACGTCGAAACGGACGAGAAACTGCCGCTTCAGGATACGCGCTATTCGGAGCACTGCCGACTGTCGCAATGCTTGCAGTCGAGTTAGTCCATCGCCGTCGCCGAGCAATCCAACTCGGAGGCGAATTCCGCCGCGCTCTTCGCTCTCAATCTCGATCATATCGGCCAACATCCGCCGCGATTGTGAGCTGGAAAGCCCCAGTCTGGAATCGCAACGCTTGCGAATCTTACACGGCCGCAGCACGTCACACGTCAACAAGCGCCTCGCAAACAACGTGTTGAAGTGCGGAGCCGGGGCAGGCTCCTGGCAACATAACGTTCGTTTGATTAACCCCCCACCCGTTCAGTTCTCTGACTTGCACTCAGTATCCATTTTCACTAACGTCTAATAAACAAACGTTTGTTTAATTGAACCCCCACCCCTTCAGTCCTCTCACTTGCGCTCACTATACCTCTACACCGGTTCAAGTCCTGGACGAGCAAGCGTCATGCTCGACTCGTCCTCCGCCAGCTCAGTCGCTTACCCCACACCATTCTCCTTTTGCCTCGCTGCCACGCACCGCCCCGTTCCACCGTAGAAGCCGACAGACAATGCAGACGCCCACGCAGACGCCGCTCGTGAACATGCAGACGCAGAGCAAGGACCAGCTGCTGGCCACCAGCGCGCTCAAGGACGCCATGGGCGCCGACCTCAAGAAGCGGCACGTGCCCGTGTACGTCAAGATGCTGGCCGGCATGGCCGGCGGCGTGGCCGAGGCCTGCATCCTGCAGCCGCTGGACGTGACCAAAACGCGGCTGCAGCTGGACCGCACGGGCCAGTACAAGGGCATGATCAACTGCGGCCAGACCATCTACAAGCAGGAGGGCGGCCTGGCCCTCTACAAGGGGCTCTCGCCCTTCGTGACCAACATGGTGCTCAAGTACGCGCTGCGCTTCGGCTCCTTCGCGTGGTTCAAGGAGCAGATCGCCGGCGGCAAGGACAAGCCCATCACCCCCACCATCAACTTCACGGCCGGTCTGCTGGCCGGCTGCATCGAGTCGGTGATCATCGTGACGCCCTTTGAGGTCATCAAGACCCGCATGCAGAAGGAGGTGGGCGTCGGCCGCTTCAGCGGACCCATCGACTGCACGCGCCACATTGTGCGCAACGAGGGCGTGCGCGCGCTCTGGAAGGGCAACATCCCCACCATGGCGCGGCAGGGCAGCAACCAGGCCTTCAACTTCATGGCCTTCGCGTGGCTCAACCACCACGTGTGGGACAAGCAGGACGGCGACGGCAAGACGCTGCCCACGTACGCCACGTTCATCAATGGCCTGATCGCCGGCTCGCTCGGCCCCATGTTCAACACGCCCATGGACGTGCTCAAGACGCGGCTCATGGCCCAGGAGACTGTGGCCGGCCAGGAGCTCAAGTACAAGGGCTTCTTCGACGCCTTGAAGGTCATCTCGAGGGAAGAAGGCTTCGGTGCTCTGTGGAAGGGCCTGCTGCCGCGGCTCACGAGGATGGCGCCCGGCCAGGCCATCACCTGGTCGGTCGTCATGCGCGTGACCTCCATCTTTGAGAACCAGGAGCTGGACATCGCCGAGAACAAGATCAAAATGTAGACGCACAGAGTGCAGACAAGTTGAGAGCTCGGCGCGGCACGAGCCCTTGAGCAGCAGGACGAGGAGAGACTGAGTTATTGAGATTCATTTACAGTAATTGTACTTCATTTTGTGTTCAACCTGGTGGCATCCTCTTTACTTATCCTAGTTTTTCTTATCGGTGGCTGTCACCACGCCCGCATTTCCCAGTGCAGCAGACAAGTACAGCCGAGCACTGGAAATATACCTGCACATGGCCACGCACGGGAAACACCGCAGCTGATCAAACCACTGGTCTGGGCCGACCGGATCCAGAGTTTGGCGATATCCGTGGACATAAGGCCATGGTGCAAGAAGAAAGCGTTTCGATAAGCTTATCGAGTCCGCACGATTGAGTCTGCACGCTCGGACATGGTTGTCTGGCAACACACGCTTGGTGCAGGAAGAAAGCGTTTCGTCAAACATATGCCCGTGTACTTGCTGCTGTTGAGTCATCCTGGGCAAGCGTGTCACTTCAAGAGTATCTTATCCTGTCGACGAGCAAGTGTACACAACTTGTGAGAAGTACAGTACATCTACACACGAATCTTGCCTACCAAAACTGAGGGTTTTCTATTGCGTTTTGCGTTCGACTTGTCAGGCTATCTACAGTCATTTACAATGTTGCCTACGTTTCACACAGTCTCCGGCCTCCGTCCCTCGTTCCGCGTCCGTCACCGACTCGCGCGAGTTCGTCGAGGTGAGTGGCCGCCTCCGTACGACAGCCGCTCGGTCGGCGGGAACTCCTCACGGAGTTTGCTCTCGATCTCGTCCTCGGACAAGCCCATGGCTCGGTACTTGGCGATCGCGCCAAGCAGCTTGTCCAGGTGGTGGCTGGTGCTCGACAGTCGCGGGGGCAGCCCGAAGCTGTCGCCGTTCGAGAAGAGCGAGCTGCGGTCCAATGCGTCGCCTTCACTTCGGGCGAGACTGTGCACGAGCGGGGGTGTAGGGTCGTCCATCATACCGTAGGGTCTTGCCACCTCATTGGCAATATCTTCGTCATCTTCATCGTCGTCATCGTCGTCACTGTCGTACTCGTCATCATAGTCGTCATAGTAGTCACTGCCCAATGAGTACGCGGAGCTGTCAATTGGCGTATGCTGGGGCGCGCTGCCGCTGCGGCTATTGCGGCTGCTGGCGCGGCTCCGCGTGCCTCGGGAGGACCGCGCCGACGACCGCGTCATGCTCACGAGGCCGCTTCCGACGGCGGCCGTGGTGCCTCCTGTGAGTCGGTGCCATGGAGCACCGTGCCGGCAGCACTCGCAGACACCGCCGGTGTTTTCCCGGCCATCCGGCAGCAGCTTCATCTTCTTGTAGCTGGAGCAGCCGCACGGGCCGTCATCCGAGTCCCGGCCGAACAGGCAGGTGCCTCGCCGGCCGATGCCGGCCCGGACGCGCTGAGCGCGACGCTCCATCTCCTCCCATAGTAAAGTCCGTGCCGGCACCGGCTTGGTCGGCACGAGGCCGGCAGCTCTTTTGGCCGCGTACTCTTTTGCCACTTCCAGTAAAATTTTCTCGGCCTCGCGGATGCGACGCGCTTGGTCGGCACCGTGTTCCGTCATTTGTGAGGCGGAGCTCTTGGAGAGCTTCGAGGCTTCTTCCTCCTCCGTGGGGTCCAAGGGGGCCATGCCCCCTGCTTTGTCACTGGAGCCTGAACCGCGAGGCAGCTGCGAGTCCGTGGTGGACACTGCCGTGCCGCAGTCGCTGGTCACCCCTTCGCTCTGCGAGCGTGAGCGGCGCTTGTGTTTGGGTTGCTGCAGAGACGGCGAGGAGGGCGACACCAAGTGACGGAATGTGCCGGCGGTGGACGGCGACCGGCGCTTGGGATGGAGAACTCTGCTGCTGGATGGAGCCACTCGCTGCTCCCCTGACGCGGCGAGCTTATTCCCCATGGACGATTTTTTGGTTCGGATTTTTCGTTTTATGCCGATATACGGGGTGCGTAAAATCCGCGGCCGTCGTCGAGCGTTGTGCGCGGCGAGGTGAACTCGAAAGTGGAGGTCTCTCTCTCGCTCTCTCGCTCTGAGAGTCTCGAGTGTACCCCGGCAGGCTGGGCTAGTGTCGGTGACGGCGTGTGTCGGAGACGGTCTCCGCCGGTTTGCCCTTCGTGAGGAGGTGAAACGGTTGATCGGTGGCAGCAGCTGGGGGCGCCGCCTGTCAACGCCATCTTGGCGTTTGTATGGAAATGCCTCGAGCCACGGAGTGCACGCTTCTAGGCACAGAAAATGCCACACAACTCGGCAGACGGGCAGCGGTGGGAAAATCAACGGCAAAAATGACCCCTGGCTTTAGCGACATGCAAAATGGAGAAAGTATATTAACAGCAAATGTTAAGCTTTGCGTTTGACTGCCCCCTGACTTCAACGCCGGCGCTGTTCCTTCGAAATTGGAGCCCTCGCGATCGACGACCGGCACTGGATGGACCACAAAATCGGCACTGCGCCCTCCTCGGAGGAGTCCTCCGCCTCGAGTTTCTCGCAAGAGTGATTGGCCGCGGAGCATAGCTACTCGGTGGTTGCCACAGGTTGCGAGGGAAATTCCTGCAACGCCGAGGCAACTTTGCCAACCCGAAGAGGTATGGCGGCAAATGTTAGGAGGTCGGTAAGCAAACAAACCCGAGCGCAAGTCCATCTTGGTTTAATTTTCGTTCTTCTTACGACGATGTGATGGGCGCTCGCAACGCTACCGATTGCTTGTGTGCTCCCCCACCACGTGGTGTTCAAGTCCACGGCGGAGAGACCACCGAGACGGAAAGCGTAGGTCTCCCTTTGCATCTGATACTGTGGGCGGCAGCGTTTAGTTAACGCTGTCCGATCCGCTTGCACCACGCTGGCCTGCAAGTCAACTCGCCAGTTCTCGTCGTCGACGAAGCGGAGGACACACAGATCCATGCATACATACGCACGCAGCAAACCCGCAGACATCCGTCGACGAAAACCGCGGCGCTGACGACTGCCTCGGAGAAGCGCTGCGCCTGTCGTCCGTCTCTATAAATGATACTTCAACCACTTCAAGTAGCCGGTCCGCGCGAGCCAGTCCGAAAGATCGCGAGGAGGACACGTTGAAGCTGGCACCTCCCCGTGCGACGTCCCGAATTGCATGGCGTATGTATGTATACCCAGCCGCATTATAAAGAGATACATGCATGTATGCACGCGTCGTACCCACTCAGCCCCTGCACATGGTCTCACGCTGGCCGTGCTTCCCGGGTGTGTATGATGCGTAATGGTTGCCTTGCTCGTGGCTGCGAGCGAGAGATTTAAATCACCGGCGCTGATTTCTTTCGCGTGTGGCGTTGCGGGCGGAGAACGCAACAGTGGGAATAAGACGACACGCACGGGTGTTCAGACTCGTGCTCAGTTGCATGGCATGAAATAGTCCGCCCTTGAAAGGCAAAAGACTAAGAAATGTGCCACCATCCAACGGCTAACGGCCAGCTAGATGACATTGTTCGAACCAGATCACTGAATCTCCTCCTTGCTACTTGCGGTGTTCAGACCATCAACATTTGCCTCCTTGGTCTCATTTGCCACTACCGTGGCGACACTTCCACCCGCTGCAATAGCTGAAGACTGCTCAGCTTGCTGGTCTTTTGCCAGCTCGGTCTGCTGCGCCAACTTCTGTGCGGCGCGAAGCACAGCGTCCTCTTCACTCTCCTGCTCCTCCTGCTCGGCTTGCTCAGCGCTCGCGCTCTTGGGCAGAAACGGCTCGCCGGGGCACAGCGCCTCGAAGATAGTGCGGGCGTTGGCACTCGCGCTCTCAAGGTGGATCTCCAGCGGGCTAGCGGCGTTGCCGGACGGTTTCTGCGGCTCAACGGGATCCGCGACACCGTCGAATTCGGCCATGGACGTTTCGCACACCCAGGCGTTGGCGGGCAAGTCCTTCGCCTTTGAGCCGGCGTCGATGAGTTTGGCGTCACTAGAAGCGAGGTGGTCCATAGTAAAGATGGCCCGCCACGCGATCCGGTCGCTCCAGCTTGAGTCGGTAGTAGCTGCTTCTACTGCATTGTCACCGGTAGTCTGCTTTGGTGTAGGCTCAACTTTTGACACCCCCTGCTTCTGTTGCAACTCAACCTCCGAACTCAGAATAAGGCGGCGGATCACGGTCTGCACGAGGGTTTTCTGCTTCTCTGCTTGGTCGAACCACTCAGTCGGCAGCGGCATCGAAATCTGCACGAGGAAGTAGCCCTTCGGACACGCGTACGCCCCGGCATCAAGCTGGATGACCTGGATCGCGAACGGGTTCTGGAACTCGCTGTCTTCAGGCGGGATGACGAGCATAAGACGACTCATGCCCTCACGCAGTGACGACTTCAGCACAAATACACCGCGCAAAATCTGCCCGTGGGCGTGTCTTGGCTTGTCACTGCTGGTGAGCCGAAGGTTGTCCACGTAGCTGCCGTTGGTCACCACGTGCTTCGTACGCAACACGTCGCCATCACTGCAGCGAACACCAAGGAGCTCATTCGTCTCGGTATCCAACACGAAGCCATCAATTGGAGCTCGGAGCACGTAGATACCACCGTACACAGCACTAAGTCGACAGAAGCTCTGCGCGAGCTCGCTGATGCCATACAATGGTGCCAAGAAGGCCGTGCCTGTGAATCGGCCGATAGATGCTACATAGCGGTAGACGGCTTCCAGACCTTCCCGGGCTGAAATCTGGTTCTTCGTGGCTGGGAAGCTAGCGAGACCAACGCAGTACACGACCACCTGCTGCAACTTGGAGGAGAGCTTGAAGTGCTTCTCCAGCAGCTCCTGGAATGGACGGTCGAGGTACTTTTCCAGCTCAGCATCTCCATCCGCCTGACTCGCCTTGTTTTGAGGCCGCTTCAATGCACGTCCAAGAGCCAGTGTGCGTTCGTTCTTGGTCTTGACATCCTCGTGCAAAATGTGAGTTTCGCCGTAGTCCGCGACAAACTGCAAGAACTTCATCAACTGCCGCTTCTCCACCATACCCAACAGCTTGCTCTGGAACACGTCCTTCTTCGAGCACGGCACCTCCCACACCGTGTCAGGCTCCGCTGTCTCCCCCGTCTTAGCTCCAGACACAGCCGGCTGGAAGTGCACGTACGTGCGCTCAATTGCCGCGAATTCGAGGTACCTCCCCACACCCGACGTGATTAAAATCTCCACCAGCTGCTCCGACGACAACATGAGTCGCGGGTTCACGTCGATGCTGAACGACGACGACTGCCGCAGGAGCTCTTCCTTCGTGGCTTCGTCGGCGAAACTTTTCTCCAGCAGGCGGCACTCGAATGAACTCTTCATAGGCAACACCCGCTGCTTGTTGCCATCAACTGCTGCAGTCTCTCCAACCTTCTTTTCCACTTGTCCACTTTCCTCGTCTTCACCGAAGTTGCGAGGTGCAATGTTCTCGTTCTTCGTCCACCTCAGGAATTGTGCTAAAGGGAACGACGCGTAGTTGCTGCCGTAGTAGTCATTCTACAACATCAACAAGAATAATATTCATATCGTTTGTACCTTTAACAAATAAATAATACGTTGTTGCAAACAAGTTGTCTAACCTGGTCCAGATGCAACACCTTCTTGCCGATACGTGCTAAAGCTCTTTTGCCAATCAACGCAAAAAAAATCAGTTTAACACCATGATCGCATTGTTGCAGGAAGGTTAGAGATGTTTAAGCACTGTTTAACCATTGTTGCACTTACCCTGCAAGAATCCCCTCCACCATGCCAGTGCCCACCAGCAGCACGTCGTACTCCGTCTCCTTCAGACTCGCGTCCATAGTCCCTCTCTCTTATCTCTATCCGTTTAGTCCACGTAGGCGTCCACCGATGCGCGCACGAAGAACTCGAAGAGCGGCGCCACCTCCAGCAGAACTTTGGCGACCCACGAGCGCAGGAACGAGATGTACAGGGACACGGCCGTGAGCGCGACGCAGACAGCGAGAGAGGGAATTGTGGCGAGCTCTTTTAGAATTCTGTATTTCTGATTGGGGGTACCGGTATTCGAAATGAGGGGTGATATGACAACCTATCGTAATATATATATACTGAGAATTAACATGAAATACTGTAGTTTCATGATTTTAATTGAAGTTGAAGTGTATCCATGAAAAAAGCATGAAAAGTGCTCTGGTTTGGCAGCCAGGGTGCACAATATGCAAGTCACTGCGCTATAAACTGATCGAAGCGTACATTGTTGCTGATCACAGCTTTGTTTACACTTTCTTGAAGCCTTTTACAGATCGTCGTCTTGACGGCCTCGTCCTCCACCACGAGCGTTCTTGTAGATCGTTGCCCAAGTTTCAGCCTTGTCGCGGTCTCCAGGTGTCACGCAGCTGAAGTTGAGCTGCTTGAGATTTGGGAAGGACGCGATGACGTAGTTGCGATAGTGTTTCCTCTCCTCCAGAGGGTTCCCGTGTATAGTGATGGAGTGCAAGCGCGGTAACCACTTGGCGAGCGCGTCCACGTCCGAGTATTTGCTCAGCCGATTCCCGTGCAGATGCAGCGTAAACAGCTCCGGGTACGCCGAGAAGACCTCAGGTGGAATACTTTCGAGCTCGTTGCCTGACAGATCCAGCCACTGCAACATCCCGGGGTAGTCGAACACAGCGCGCAGCGCCTCATGCATGTCGTCCAGATTTGAGAGCTTGTTGTTGTTCACACGCAACGACACCGGAACCTGTCGCTTCTTGGACGTCCGGACAGAACCTGTTGACACGGCTGAAGTATCCACGCTGGTGGGCGAGCTGATATCGTCACTCCCGCCTGAATTTGCTCCGAAGTTGCCAATGGGCTGAGCCTTCTTCGCGCCGCTCACCGGGTCATGCTGTTGCATCTCTATCAGTCCAGTCACACGAGCAAACATGAGTCCACTCACTCATTCCAGTCCGTTTTGATTCCGAAGTACTAACCTGAGAGCGTTGTCAACCCCATGAAGGAATAATCCAGAGGCACTGCCGTAGCCTGACGTCGAGGCATACCCGTTTTCTTCGGGGAAGCTGCACCTGTTGATGCTGCAGGTGCAGATGCCATTGTCAAGACTTTACCACGGTTATCACTAGAGCGAAAATGGTGAGACCAGCATCCCCAAAAACTAACCATTACTGGATGTTGCCTGAAAATAGTGCTTCCCTGCCTTATTACGCTCCTCGGCTTCGAGAATTGTCTGAAATAGACGACTCGCTCTAGTTGACTCGGTGCCAATCGATGTTCAGCAGAAGCTCAAGCACTCGAAAAGCCCCTCGAATGGCGGAACCCATCGACTTGTACCCGTCAACACGGAAAACGCGACCGTCTTCGCTCTCGGGCTCCGTCTTTTTCGGTGAAAGTATGGCGTACTCAGCACTTCGGAAGTCGTAGCGCGAAAAGAACTTGCTGGCACCGACGTCCTGCACGCCGCGTGCAAATTTCTTCTGCACCGTTTGAACTTTTGCCAGTCGTGAGAAGAACGACTCAATTTCGACGGTATCTGAGTCGCAACCCCCCGAATTCTCGAGCAGTATAACACTCAGTTCACTCAAGGGATCTGCCAAACGCGCAGTCGCAAAACTCAACAACTCTTGGTTGGATTGTGCCAGAATTTCAGCTTCTTGTACGACAGCTGCAGCACACGCACACCAAAATCCTCCGTTACTAGGGAGAACGTATCCCGATTGCAACACGTTCCGCAGTCGAAAAATCATTTTGCGTGTGTCATTTCGTAGCTCAGTTGCTAGAGATCGAGTTGGACCTTGGACAATGACAGAAGCATGTAGCTGGTGTCTGGAATTAGGCAGCACAACCTGCAAGAAGAACGACGCCATCTCGTCGTCGTCATCATCATCTTCTTGGGCTCTAGCCGCGGTTAGATCAAGCGCTTTGAACTCAAGACACTCGAGACCGATCGCACTGGGTAGAAGTTCGTCCCATGAATCAATGATTTCAGCTCCACTCATCTCAGCGAGGTGTCGCAGTGACTTGTATGATGACACAGGGACGCACAGAGGAGCACCTGGTGTTGAGGCAGATGCATCTAACGCCAGCGCGCTGATCTCGCCGTGGACGAAAATGACTTGGATACCGGTAGAAGAGTTTTCAACAACGTCAGCCAACTCGATATCCCCAGCAAGGGCCACCACACCTCCATTGATCATTATCGCGGCTGGGAAATATCGGCTCTGCAAGCTCCGACGGAGTGAAGAATTTGCGATTGGTAGCAACACTCCTTCCAGTACACGAGAGCTCGTTGCTGACGTGACGCCTCCAAGCAGTACGTGTGTTGTTATGAGACTTTCAAGTGCGAGATCCTCCTCGCCACCGTAGAATTCAATGGGGTCTAGCGTGGAGGCCGCTCGCACCGCTAAAGACGTCGCAATTGATCGCTCGCTGCTTTTCCACGGGAAATAATGCCTGTCAGCAGAGATACACAACTGGACTCCCTCGCAAGTACTTCGAAGTACAGCACAAGAAACTCACTTTGTGGACAGCAGCCGACCCAAAGCTGCAAGCTGGCAAGACCACGTCATCTTTTGAAAGAATGGAATCGCTTCATCTGTCGATACCCGCATGAGCTTGGCCGTCTACAGCCACCAACACAGTTCACACTGGCTTAGTGATCGCACCTTACTGAAAAACGTCGTCAACAACGTCACCGACGTCAAGACAAGTCTTCTCAACAGAAGACAAGGCCTGCTGGATGGTGTCACTATCCAAGCAGCAAAACAATTTAGAGACTGTGACAACCGTCATGCAACACAAACCCCTTACGCCTGCAGTCCTTGACGTCGAAGCTCCAGAACAGCTTCCGCTAGAACACCACACAGGTTCAGCATCGTCGTACAGCCCTGTGCCACCGCCGAAGATTAACGAACCAAAGCCTATCACATCAAAATCGACAAAGCCTCGTACCGTGCCGAATGTTCTTCGCTGCTCGTCCAACGCTTGTTGCAAGATGGCAGTTCCCGCGTTTTGGCTCTGCAACGCGCTCGCGACTGTGTACGCGTCAGCCGAAAACAGCGTGTGCTCGAGTTCGTCTGCATGGAAAGACACTTGAGTGGCGTGTTCTTCGGCAAAGACCTCCACACCACCTGCTTACCTGTTACTTGTTTGCGCAGTTTATTGGGACCATAAAGTGATCGCACGGCGCGCGCCACGCCCGCCACGGCCTGCAGCAGCACCATGCCATCCTCCATCGCGTCTAGCGTGTCAACAGTCGCAGACAACTTCAACTTGGTATCTTTTGCAAATCTGAAGTTTGTGCCAGACACAAACTGTGTAACCTACACGTAACGCCCGGCTGAAGTGGACAGCACTGCATAACGACTAAGTACTATATTTACTAGCTCACTTGACTCACTCGCCGTTGTACCGCGCCACGAAGTCGCCCATGCCCGGGATTATCGCCTGTGTCTCTGGGTCGACGTCGCTGTCGATAGCACTCGTGACGATCCGCACGTCTGCATCACGCAACCCAAACAATGTGAGGTTAGTGGCCTGCAATGCCCCTCTAAGACCGAACTACCTACCTGGGAAGCGGTTGCATATAGCGACGAGGCTGTCCGCGGAGCACAGGATGATCACGAGAGTGATACGGCTCTCTTCAACGCCAAGACTGCACAGCGCCTCAATGGCCTTGCACTCACCGCCACCCGTGTTCACCGTCGAGCTGAACAGGAGTACTCTGTACCGCGTGATGTCGCTCGGCAAGTCCATGTGCTCCAAGCGCCAGCCATTGTGTCCATCCGGCCCGACGTCTATGGAGCCTTGCGGCGCGTCTGGCTCCATCTGGTGGAAAAGCACCAAGAACGGGAACCCTTCGGCGCCGACAGCTACGCCGCAGACATCGTCCGTGCGCTCCAAACCATACGTTGGGTAGCCTGTCGTGGTGGTCATTTCAATTGTGCGCGCGCTTATGGTGGCGAGCGCCTCCTCCAGCAGCAGCCTGCGCAAGAGGGACGCAATGTCATTAGCTAGGATTGGCAATACGGTACCGAGCTGACTGTCGTCACCCTTACATGATAAGCCTGCCCGCGGCGCGACGGAAGGCCATGGGGCTCGTCCTATAGTCCCGCAACGTCGTCATCAGCAGCAGCGCGGAGCTCGAGGAGATCTCCCGCACCGCCCCCTCCTCGCCCGGTTGATCGGAGACGTTCTCGGCGCGGTCGATCTCTTGCGCCTGCTTGACCAGCAGGTCGTAGCGCGTGATGATCTCGTCGCGGTTCTTCTTGATGTGGCAGATAGCGGCGCGCGTGACGCCGTACTCACGCGCCAGAGCGGCCTGCTTCTCGCCGTTTTCAATGCGTTTGATGATGTTGTGGCGCTCCGTGTCGCGCAGGTACCGCACGCGCTTCTTGGGCTTCTTGTGTGGCGCGTTACCGGTATTGCCTTCGTTCTCCTTGGTCTTGGACGCCTCCTCCTGCTCGGCTGCAATGGGCATCTGCTGGCCATGCGTGGTGCTGGTTGCGTTGGCCTCGGTGTGCAGCGCCATGAACTCGCCCATAGGCTGCAGTTGCATGTTGCAGTCAAGTGGAGCTTCAACTTGAGGCGCGTTGTGACGCTCGTCATCGTTCCGGGTGTCTCGTTCGGATGTAGCCATGAGGGCCCGACCTTGCTTGTCGACTAGCGAGACGGTGGACCAATATTGCCAAGCGGGACTTGCCTTGCGTTTTGCGATGTGAGCTCCATGTGCCGCACCGAGCAAGCGAGCACTGGCAAGGACGCTCTCTCACCAAGCGGCAAAGGCTCGCGCTGGTGCTTGGCGACAGAAATACGCGTGTTGCGCTCGATGGGGGATGGGCACGCTACAGCTTGTACACTGTACCGTAGCATCCTACAGGACCCTTTTGGGGTGACCACTCGTGGACGCTGCTGCTCTCACGAGCACCGCCTGTTGCGGCTACAGGCTGTAGTACAGCGTTGTCGACGCAACACTTTGCAACACTTGCCGCGCGGTGCCACCGGCAGTAGCCTGCTTGAAAAAAAAGAGATCGTACCCATTCAAGCTCGTTAGTCATACGCTTCAAATAGAGTCCATTGCTTTGGGCGAGTCGCCATTGCGCTCGTTGAATGGCAAGCGGCGCCAATAAACACGCGCTGGGCGAAGTCAAAAGAAGGTTTTCGGATTGCTAGCTCCGAAAACTCAACGAATTTTGACCAAGATTTGCGTATTAGGGATGGCGGCCCAACGGCTATCAGAGGGTATATATAGAAGTTGTTTATGAAAGTTCTCGGAGATCTTCTTGCCGGCCCCTGCCAACTCGATTCACAAGTATCACAAGTTATAAGGAGGATAACTCGCGCTGCGACGGACGAAGCGCGAGTCTTGGGGCTAGTTAGCCACACCACGCTAACACCACGGGAAAACGAAACCCACAGTGGTGAGATGGAGGCAGGCTATGCTGCTGAAGTCACTTGAGTGCATCTCCAGCGGTTGGACTTATTTCTCGGTCCTATCGAGCCCCTTAAGACCACGAAAGTTAGCATAAGTCGGCGTTGGATAGCTCCCCACCGGTAAGATCTACATGTATTCACCGACTTGTATTGACCACTTGAAATGGGGCATTTTCGTCCTGATTATCAAGCTCCAATCCCTACAATGAAAACAAGTCAGAAAGGTTAGAGCTCGATAAGACCGAAGAGCCAAAACATAGATCCTGATGAAGTTCTCTGAAATTTATTTCAGAGCTAAAGAGCGATGCGAGTGGAGGTGCGATTTTGATAAAAAAAGTACCCCTGCTAAATACGATGGGATCGTTTTATAAAGGGACATAGAAATTCAAACAACAATGTCAGCTGAATACAATACCCCGCCGAAAATGATAAATTACCTGCGTGTTGCCTGTGTCGTCCACCTCAGCTAAGTCCGAAAGCTATTAGCCAATTAGCTCTGATCGATGAAATGTAAAAGCCAATTAGAGCGCGTGGGTGTTGCGCGAAGGTCTCCGGCGCCGATGTCTGGAACTTTATCATTATGCATCGCACCTCGGTTCGCTACAGTCAAAACCAACAAACGTTTATCAAAACTGGAGCGGTTCCCGCAGCCAAAATCCTAGTCGTAGATTCCAGACCCAATAAGAAACGTGCATAAAAAGGGCGGTAACAAACGTCTGAGCCAATCAAAAGTCTGTGCGAGGGGGGTACCCCCTCCGCCAGATCTTATTTGGGGGAACAGACTTGTAACAGACTGCTGCCACTGCCTACAAACGATACGATTGGCTAAAATCTACAAACCTGTACAGCAACTTGCTGTAAGACTGGAAAGTGTCCATGGATCCGCTGAATCTGAGTGTTTGTATGTTGCCAACCCAGCTCAAGAGACCTCATCGGGGGTCTTAAGACAGAGTGAATATTTTCTCCGCTAGTTTTATTTTTAGGTGGTTATACAATTGGATTTGAACGACCTTGGGGCCGAACAACTTCTGCTGGAACAGGGCTACCATCGCGGCAGGTTATTTGCCTTTGCGGGTTCGTGGTGCCCCCCCCCTCCATCATGGTCAACTTATCCCTCATCGGCGCGATCGTGTCGTAGCTGTTCTAGCTCACGGCTTTCATCATGGTGCGAATTCGGGAGCCCGAGCGTCCGGGTCCGCACAAGATCCCTTTTGGCATCCCTGGTGCATCTCCTGTGCTTCTTCTCGCTGGTGTCCATCATCTACGATGGACACCAGCGAGAAGAAGAAGATGCACAGGACGATGCACCAGGGGTGGTCGCTATCGGCTACTTTGCGTGAAGCCGCAGCTGGGTGTGGGTCACGGCCCCGTGTCGGCCAAGGAGTTCAGGAAAAAAACTCATGAGCTCGCGCATGTCCAACAAGGTGTAAGCAGTTGTGCGTCGGATTCTTATGGCACGATGCAAAAACGGCAGGTAGTGGTGACCCGACCACACATAGGTTTCTACACTGTACGTCGTAGAATGAAGTCGTTTGCTAACAGATTTCGCGCTTAGCTGAGGTAGACGACACAGGTAATACGCAGGTATTTAATCGTTTTGCGCGGGATACAATAAAGGACACAAGTAAAGTGTTGGTAGCTCATGTAAAGATAAGAGAAACATGTATCATGGACAAAAATCAGAAGCCAAATTTCAGAGCTTCTTCGTGCGCAGCGCGACTTTGTTAAATCACTCGATACGACTCCACCGGTGGGAGTATCAAGTGCGATAAAACTTGTGTTAGAGCCCCTGAGTGCCCATCGCGATTGCCGGGGTTCAACTATCACTTATGGAGGGTTTCAAGTCCCACTGCCCCATCTCTGCATAGCTCAGTCGCGCAACAGGAGGCGCCTGTTCCATATACTGAATGTCTAGTACTCCCATTTCAATCAATCTATCTATCATCAAAAGCTGCAATCATTATTTCTCATTTTGCTTTTGACATGAAGATGCTATACAGATGATTAAATATTTATCAGGTTTAGCAAGTGTATAAAAGACATGGCCCATAACCCAACCGGTTCATTCCCTCTTTCCAGAGAAGCGGCCCGCCCACCTGCCACCACCACTCAAGATTTCCGCCTGAAGGGCAACAACGGAAGTGCCCCCACCACCGTTCGAAACTAAGCTGCGCAGTGATGGCGCCGCCCCCGCGGTCCAATGGTGCACCGGTCCCCACACGCAGCAGCGGCACGTCCGTGGCCCGCAGTTTAGCGCAGGCGGCTGCGGCACTTCGCGCGCAGGAGTGGCGCGCCATCAACAGCGTGCACTCTAACTCTAACGCTAACTCTAACGCGAGCTTCAGCTTTAGCGTTAGCGCACATCCGACCGTAAGAGACGCTGATGACGCTAACGACACAAGACGCGGCGCGTACGGCCCCCGGTCGGATGGCGCCGCAGCGAGACGTCAAGCGCCTCGATACACGCACTACGCGCCGGAGCAACAGCCCCCACTCTACCAGCACGAGGAGAACGACGGAGAACAGACCGCGGCGGCCATGTACGACCGCGAGGCGTTCTACGCGGAGCTGCGCGAGCGCCACCGCAACCTCACGCACAGACAGCGACTGGCCCGAGAGTTCTACGAGCAGCTGCAGCGGAGACAGCAACAGCAGCAACAACAACAACAGTATCAGGTGCAGAGGAGAGAGGAGACCACTTACAGGCAGCAATACGACGGCTACGAGGTGCAGGACGCGGCCAAGAGACGGAGGGTCCCCATGGACACTCGTGCGCAGCAGTTCAGACGGCAGCAGCAGCAGGACGAGGCTGCAGCAGCGGCCAGACACTCGTCGTACCCCCCGCAGTTGGGGGTGTCAGTGGACAGGAGGGTACGAGAGTCCAGGCCCCTTGCTGAGGTGGGTGGTGGCAGGATTGGGCTGATGGAGCAGCAGAGGGGGCAGATGCAGGTGCAGATGAGAGCTGCGTCGACTGGTGCGAGGCCGCTGTCGGCAGGATTAGGGCCGAGGGTGACGTCGCCGCCACGAGCTTCTCGGCCGACCCCCGTGCAGGTTCCGGATGTGAGGGCGATGGGGCCTCCGACTGTTACGAGTGGCAAATCGCCGTCTGGTGCTGGAACACCGACGTCGAACGGACCTGTGGAGAACGAGGACAACAATGCGCTGTCTGTGATTGAAGATCCTGATGATGACGACGATGATGAAGACGCTGCAGTTGTGGAGGACGATACGCCAGGAGAAGAGAAGAAACCCAAGAAGCGGGTGAGATACCTACGTGACACGGACCGCCGCAACATTATCAAACGTATCGAGAACGGAGAGAAGCAGGCGGCACTGGCACGGGAGTTTGGCGTCACGAGAGCCGCTATCTGCCACATCAAAAAGAATCGCTTCGAGATCCTCTCGCGCTACGATATGCTGGTCAAATCAGCCCAGGAAATGTACGCCCGCTTTGTTTGCGTAGCGACGTAGTCCTGCTGTGAACTGACATATTTTCACTTCTTGTGTACTCAGGGATCGCGCTGAAATCTTTGTTGGGCCTCCAGGCGTGGACATGATGGTGCACGAGGTGCGCGCCAACTCAGTCCTGCTGCTCATGACAATGCTGCGTGACAACCGCTCAAATGGAGCCACCTTCCGGCGCGTGGCAGGCCGTCTCATTATGTAAGTACCGGTATTCTAATCCTCCCAACTCTGCTCTTGCAAATTTTCTGATGGTGCGTTGATGGATGTAGGATTCTACTTGAAGAAGCTCTCGCAGTTCTCGGGACGGAGAGTGTGGAGGTGAGAACTGGCACCGGCCACTTGTACCGAGGCCTGGAACGCAAGCATCAGTATTGCGGCGTTGCCATCGGGGCCGAGGGATTCCCGTTCCTGGTGCTTTTCCACCAAATGGAGCCGGAAGCCCCGCAAGGGTCGATTCATGTGACGAAGGCGGTAGATAGGCGAGGACAGCGAGCTTGGCTTCTGGACCACATGGATCTGCCCGCGAATATCGTTCACCACCGAGTTCTACTCTTTTCAGCGACTTGCAGCACAGGTGACGCCGAATGCAAGGCCATCGAGGTAAGCTCCTCTCCTCCTTCTCTCTGACATTGTGTCGTACTGAGACGCTCACCATGTGCGGTTCTGTAGGCGCTCTGCAGTGTGGGCTGCGATGAAAGGACAATTTCGCTGGTCGTGATCCTCATAGCAGGCGACGGAATCGTCAAAATCAGCAACCGTTTCCCACGTAAGTGACTTGCTGTCCTAGACCATGCATTCCGCACCAAGCTGACGGTTCTGCTGTGGATTCTACATTCATACAGACGTGAAGATCATCACAAGTGGCGTCGATGACAAAGTGGATCCGCACACCGACGGTATCATCCCGGGCTTCGGCGACTTCGTCTCGCGCTACAACGACTCGTAAGCCTTCGACCGACCCAGCATACTCAGCCACCATCGTCACCGTTCTACTCTCCTCGTACCAGTCAACAGTTATCGTACATGCACGCCACTCGACTACTACAGTATTATTTTATTGGACATTCGTTCGATTCCAACTCTTCTACATGTAGCCATCTTTCACAATCCCTTCCGATTGGTCAAAACCGTCCCCACCATTTCCCCCAATCGCAGACACGCATCACTCCAATAGCTCTCCATCCATTCCTGGCCTCACAGACGCATCACCAAGCCAAGGCCTCGGACGGACGTAGCCATGTTCGCGCTCTCCCGCCTCGCCCGCGCCTCCGTCGCCGTGGCGCGCGTGACCCCCTCGCTGCCGGTGCAGGCCGCGTCCGCGCGCTTCGTGTCGTACGTGGCGCCCCCGCGCGTGTCGGCGGACAAGAGCTATCGCTTCGGGCTCAAGCTGGACGACGTGCAGCCGCAGGACGAGGAGGAGGAGAAGACGCTGGCGCAGCTCAAGGCCGTGCTGAGTCTGCGCAACGCGTCGCAGCACGAGCTGAACAAGGCGCAGGTGGCCACGGCCATCGAGACGTTCCAGCGCTTCCCGGGCGACACGGGCTCGAGCGAGGTGCAGATCGCCGTGCTCACGCAGAAGATTCTGCACTGCACGGCGCACGCGCAGCAGCACAAGAAGGACCATCACTCGCGACGAGGCCTGATCGCCATGGTGGAGAAGCGGCGGAAGCTGCTCAAGTACCTGCGCCGCAAGGACCTGCACAAGTACCGCGCGGTGGTGGCGGCGCTGGGCCTCCGCTTCAGCTAAGGACCGAGCAGACAGACAAGAGATACAGGACGGACTAGAGATGGAAACAGGAGGACGACGCTCTCTTTTCTTTGCTGTTTGCTGGTTGTTATTGTTGCTAGTAGTTGCTGACGTCGTCGTCGTCGTACTCGTCTTCGTCTTGTTCGAGCAGCGGCGCTTCTTGGCTCTCCATGAGCAGGGACAGGATGTCGACGCACTCGGCGAAGGACACGAGCGTGTCGGGCGTGGCGCCGATCTCCTGCAGCAGCTCGGCGAGTTGGTCCTCGCTCACGTCGAGTTGCAGCACGTCGAGGAGCCCAGGCAGACGTGAGCACGGGATGCAGCCGCTGCGCGTCTTGGCCGACTGCGTGTCCACGCGCTCGGCCATTGCCGCGCTTTGCTCCGCGAGCAGAGCAGCGAACTCGCTCTGGATCGCACGCAGCATCTGCTCGTCGAACACGACGGCGCCCGGCTCGAGCTCTGTAGCTGTCATGGAGCTGCGGCGAGGCTCCTCATCCACGGCGTCATCGTTCTCGTCGTCGTCGTGGAACGCCCGCTCGCGCACGCGGTCCTGGCGGATGCCGGCCACGCCCTCACTCAGCACTTGCTCCGGGTGGGCAAGCTCCAGCTATCCACAGCAACAACGTAGCACACAGTCAGAGCGGATGGAGCTTGTCACGAGGCAACGCATTCGACTCACCTCGGGCAGCTGGAACGCGTTGTGGCTCTCATTATCTTCGTGATCGTCGTCGTGCATGCGGAACTCACGGTCATCGTGGTAAGTTCCGCACTTGGGGGCGTCGTCGACCCATTCGCCTTCGTACATCTTGCGTGTAGCCTTGTAGAAGTACCGACCCGGGCCTTCCTTCTTGCCGTTGAGCCAGTGACCCTCGTACCGATCGCCATTTGCTGTTGCAGTTCACCCCCACAAAGCACGTTAGTGACTCATTGACTGCAAGCATCTCGACTATACTTACCCAGCACCAGCGTGCCGCGTCCGGAACGCTCGTTTCGCAGCCACTCTCCGTCGTAGACGGACTGGTCTTCACCGTAGATCATGCGGCCATGCCCATGACGTTTGTTGTTGAGCCATTGACCCTCATACTTGCCGCCATCTTCGTGGAAGGACGTGCCGCGTCCGTGGCGGTGGTCGTTGTACCATTCGCCTGCGTACTGCTTGCGCAGCTTCTTCTTTTCCTCGACCCAGTACACGCCACGACCCTGCCGCTTGTTGTCCACCCACTCACCTTCGTACTTGTTGCCGGTCGCGTACATCAACGCGCCGTAGCCATGCTTCTGGCCGTCCTTCCAGTCGCCCGTGTACTTGCCCAGCAACGTATACTCGATCTTCTTGGCAGCCGCAGCCATGTTGGTGGCCTCCATCACGTTGGCGTAGCTTGGTAACTGCGTGTGGCCCTTCTTGGGCTGCACCCAGTACACCGAGTGCCTTGGACCATTGCGAGCTGCCAGTTTTTCGCGGAGCCGGCTGGCCGACAATGCATTGCCTCGACGGCCAATGCCAGGCGTGGTGGTGACTTTGGCGCTCATGGCTTGGTGTGCGTTGGAATCGGACGGCAGGAGAACGCCAACTGACCTGCAGATGGGATCACTTCAACATCGCGTAAAAATACACAAGGCGAACAGGGTCAATTTTGGCACAGAGCTACATTGAGAGGGCTACCTTTGTCGTCTTGGATGTTGCTGTGTGCCGGACGATACGTCGACGACATGACAGGTCAGTTCACGCATTCTACGCTTCTGTGGGACTTGTCCGCTGAGTTGCAGCCCTCGAAGCTCAACTCGCCATACTGCTTGTGAACGCAGAGTTTTACTGCGGCCCGTCACGCGTCATGAGGGCTCCGTACAAGTTGGGTCGGCGGTCGCGGATAAGGCCCCAGCTGGCTCGTCGGACGTGGAATTTCTCGAGGTCAAAGCTCTCCACTAGCACACCCTCGGACTCGCGATCAGCGATCTTGAGCTGGTGGACAAGCAAGCAAATACGAAGGCGAAACGTTGACAGCATTAGCATGACCGAACATATCCAAATACCATAAACACCCCACGCACCATTTCGCCGGTCTGACCTGTGATGAACGAGGAACCGACAAATGTGACCTGAATACCATCCACGACCTCAGAGCCCACGCGGTTGGAGCAAATAACGGGCACCATGCTGGCCGCCGCATGGCCCTGCATCACGCGCTGCCACTGGTCACGCGGGTCGAAGTTCGGGTCGTACTGGTTACTGCCCATAGCACTCGGGTACAACAGCAGCTCCGCGCCCTGCACCACCAAACTGCGCGCCACCTCCGGGTACCACTGGTCCGAGCCGATAGCCACACCAATCTTGCCGTAGCGCTGCAACAACACGATCAATAATAAATCCTCCGCGCCACTGCACAACAAAAAAAAAACATTTTCTCGATCTGCTCACCGTGTTCCACACTTTGAAGGAGTCGTCCGAAGGCGTGAAATAGTACTTCTCATTGTATCCAAGGCGGTCTGTCCAACACCGAGCGTGGGTTAGTCCACGAGTAGCTGCACACTGACAGCCAATGAATTGCACTGTAAAACGCACCCCCGATGTGCATCTTGCGGGCCACACCCAGCACAGCCCCGTCGGCGTCGATCACGGCGCACGAGTTGTAGTACGAGTTGTTGCGCCGCTCGAAGAAGCTGATGGGGATCACCACGTGCAGCTCCTTGGCCAGCAGCGCCATGCCCTGCACGAGCGCCGACTCCTCGAGCGTCGTGGCCAGTTGGAAGTTGCCGGCGTTGAGCTCGATGGGGAAGTACGAAAACTGGAACAGCTCCTGCAGCAGGATGACCTGCGCGCCCCGGGAGCTGGCGATGCGCACGAGGCTCTCGGCCTTCTTGATGTTCTCCTCGGGGTTGCCGCAGCTCATCTGCGTGGCCGCCACGGTCATCACCTGCGTCGGAATAATGATACAAAGGCATCAGTGCGTTGAGCAGCTCCGATAACGGGACAGTGGGGTATTTCTATTGGGTTTTACCCGCTCGACAGCGGTGGACGGCGCCTTGAAGCCGACGTTGGCCGAGCTGGAGCCCAGCGAGCCCGAGGACGAGCCGACGCGGCCCACGGACGCGTGCATGACGACGGAGAGAGGGGCGGAGGATAGCTCGGATGTAGTGCAGACGCCGAGCGGTACTGTACTGTACTAAAGTTTGTATGCAGGCGCCCCTTACGATCCCACGACGCGGGTGTCAACGCAGATGACAAATCTTCAGTGGCATACGAGCCTGAATGACTTGGTTTTTGTATGGATAGAAGTTCACAACATTAGGTCTCTAACCCAGCTACTGAGTAAATCGAAAAATTGTCGCCACATGATCGATTGTGCATCACTTTTGTAAACTTGCAAGGCTATCCTTAAAGTCCAGTTACAACGCCAAATACGCAGTACTTTCCGTAAAGTAGTCTGTCTCTGAGATTTGACTGCGTCTTCTACTAGAAGATCGATGCTTTGCCGATTTACCGACTAATTCATACCCGCGTCTTCCCTTTTAGTCAATAGAAACATGTTTTTCGCGGCTAAGAAAATCCTCGCGCTCCCCACTCTCCTGTCATCCCGGAAACTTGCAGACGGACGCCCAATTTGAGCTGCGACCATTCGACGCAAGCGCAACTTGCGCTGTTCGCGGGTGCGCCTTTGAGCAGCAAGGCGCTTCGCGCGCATTTTGAGGCCGATCACGTGGAGACGCACAGGTAGTTCTGGTACATGCAGTTAAGTTCATCGTCACTGCGAGCAGGGAGGAATGTACACTCTTGCTCGACGTGCTTGGCGGTCATTACCAGGCTGAGCTGAAGGGGAGGCTCCTTGGGCGACTTCCGCCTGTGGCAGCTGGTGGTTCAGCGCCTGGCTTCGCCTCCTTTGGGAGGGTGCCATGGTTCTTGGTTTAGTGCGTGATGAATTAATAAATGAGTGAGTCGTTTGGTAGAATGGTCGATCCTCGCTAATTATCGAGTCCTACCTACTTCACTCGGTGCTCAGCGATTCGAGAATCTTTGGTTAAAGATCGAGTACTTGATCATTCTAGAATCACTTGCGGGAAAGGTGCCCTGTTTCGTAGCGTGCAACATCTTCCTGTGATTTGCCTAGATTGTCGCCTAATACTCAAAATGTGAACTAAAGGTCTATTTGTAATGGTAAATAGGTAAGCTGTAGATACCGGTACCGACGAAGTTAAGCTTATCCGACCAAGTTGCCAAGCCTTACTGGCGCTCGCTGATGTGTGCCGATATCTATTTTAATAGATATCGGCACACATCATATTAAAATATAGTGACGACGTATTTTATTCAGCTGGCAGGCCGCTGGTGACAGCCCATCCTGACTCATTTTCGTCGCTGCTGCTGCTCTAGCAAATGACGCCGAGGTGCTTCGTGCGCGGGTACTTGGCCAGCAACTGGGGCCACTGCACGACGAACTCGTCGGCCACGTAGTAGAGCAGCTTCCCCGTGAGCGACAAGTGCTGCACGCGCGCGAAGCTCTCGCAAAAGACGATCTTCGAGTCGCTCTGAATGCCCAACACGCGGAACAGCAGCACCGCCGCACAGATCGGAATGCATGTGCCTAGCAAATACCACGCCACCATGAGCTTCAACCCCTACAAAATACAAACTAAAACTCTACAACGTACCGGGCCCATTGCACAGCACCAACTGCGGGCGCCGATTGTAGACCAGCCCGAGACATGACTGGAACGACCGCAGCGTAGTCCACACCGTCGACGACCACGACTGGCCAACCTGTTGCAGCACAATACAGTCGCCCCACCAGTCAATTTGCAGCTATTACACACCTCCATGCATTGCATTGCAGCTCGCACCTCTCGACTGCGCGGGATGACGGCGAACGAGTCGGTCTCCGTCGGGTTCCAGTCCAGTTCGGTCTTGGCTTGGCTGGTCTTGTCGGTCTCGGCCACCACGAACGTGATAGGCGAGTACACCTCCCTCTTGAGCCTCTTCATGAGCTTCAGCAGCTCCGTCGTGTGGCCCCCGGAGCCCAGCACCGCCATGACGCGGATCTGACGCCCAGCAGCCTTGAAATTCCTGCTTTTGGACGCGTTCTGGCGGTGGAACAGCGGCTTCGAGTAGCTGGCCACACTCGTCTTCACTCTCTGAGGCATGACCACCTGCCAGACTCGAAGCGCGAGCAGCACAGCCACCAGGAGAAGCGCTGCCGCGAGACGTAGCACCAGGCCGAGCAGCTCCATACTTGTGCCACGTTAATGGGGTTATGGGGGTATGATTGGGGTACACAATAAGGTTACATGGGGTACGAAAGGCAACTTTATGTGCATCACTTTCGAATTGTCCTCGTCCAGCACAAGCCGCTTCAACTGACACACAACATCAGTCATGGGCTCCTCGGTGCTGCAGACGTACGTGGTGTGCACGGCCGTGCTGTACCTCAAATTCCTGCGCGTGACCATGATCCAAGCCAAGAAGACGTTCGAGGCCGGCGGCCGCGCGCCGGAGGACAAGAACCTGCCGCTGGCCAGGGGCCGACCCAAGCAGACCTACGGCATGGACCCGGAGGCCGAAAAGGACGAGAAGATCCTCAAGGCCCGAGAGGTGGAGCACCGCTGGCGCTGCATCGTGCAGAACGACCTGGAGTCCATCCCATTGGCACTTGTGGTGTTCGGCATTGGCGTGGCCATCGAGGACCGCATCCACCCGGCCGTGCAGATCGGAGCCATGGCCACGTACACGGCGCTACGCTGCTTCCACACCATCGCGTATGCCAAGAAGATGCAGCCGCACCGAGATTGGTGCTGGCGTCTGGGCGTCATGGCCATCGTGGTGGGCGCAGTCAACGCCGTGGTCGGCGTGTACGCGTAGGAGCTGTAGGTTTACGTACGACTTCGAGCAGAATCGAGCCAATTCATCTCGCCTTCAAGTGATGTTTTCGGGCCTTGATATGCTTTGCTGACGGATACATGTACACGTAAAGCAACAGCCCTGTGGTGGTGGACCACCAGGTGGTCACCACTGGTGGAACTGCAGTACAGCGCCCAGCGGCAACCAGCCATTTGGTGGAATCATCGGGCCCAGGGGTCCAGGGCCCGATGATTCCCACGTTGAGCTTGTACATGTACCCCTGTACCCATCAACTTTAACGGGAGTCTCATTGCTGACGCAATTCGCTCTCCGATTGGCTAAAATACGAGTTCCAACGTAAACACTTTCAGGATGGCTATATTGTCTGACGTAGCGAAATGGTTTGGACACAACACGTTTAACGGAGCGCAGCGCAAGCACCAGTCCAGCATGAGCGGATCTACAGAATTGAAGGCCTACGTGGTGTGCTCCCTCGTCCTCTACTTCAAGTTTGTCATTGCAACTGGTATCCAGGCCACCAAGACATTCGACGCTGGCTGCCGTCCGCCCGAGGACAAGAACTTGGCTCTTGCCCAGGGTCGACGTGAGCAAAACTACGGACTGCTCAGCGACACGAACGACGCCGAACTCATGAAAGCGCGTGAGATCGAGCACCGCTGGAAGCGCATCATCCAGAACGACCTCGAGTCGATTCCGCTGGCGTTGCTAGTGTTCCTCGGAGGCGTCTTCGCCGGCGGCAACACAGAACTGTTCGTCGTTTGCCTGGGGATCTACACGTTTGTGCGCTGCTTCCACACGTACGCGTACGCCAACTCGCTACAGCCTCACCGCGCGTGGTGCTGGCGCATCGGCGTGCTCATGATCATCGTCAGCGCCGTCAACTCCACAGTCGGCGTCTTCAGTTAGACAACAGATAGCAACTCTACTCAGGCTGTACATGTACCGACTTTTTTTAGTTATAATGGGCATTTAGTTATAATGGGTATCCAATCGGAGGCCTCCATTCCTCCAGCACATAGTGTAGCATGTTTGTTTTGTTATAATGGGTTGAAGTAGCGGAGGCTTCCCGAGGAGACCTGCAAGCCCCCCAAGAAGTCGACAAAGACGATGATGTATTCGCACTGCTAGAGGAGAGCGGCCTCCTCGATCTAGACTCGGAGTGATCGATTCCGATGATGAATTCGACTTGTAGTGCTGAAAAATATAACGCGACTAGGTGGTAAACTACTTGAGCTCCTGAATCGTTGAACTGACCCGTCTGCCGTGGGAGGTCTTTCCCCCAAAAGGTGCATGCCCATTATAACTAAAAAAAGTCGGTAGTTACTCTACTCAATACGTATACTGTGCCGCTGCGTCATCATCTATAACCTTGAAGTGATTGATTGATCCGGCTATCTCCCGATTAAGTTTACCCAGGTGCAGTGAGTCAAGGAGTGGGACTATCTGTCAACGGCCAATGGCGGACAAGTCCTTCACGCCATCAGGTCCTTGGTCTCTGCAGCGTCCGAGATGGTGAAGAGATTCGTCCTTCAGCTCAGCTCCACCCACGCGTGATCTCCGCCTCATTGCGCTTTTCACCTCCGTCATCACCAGCACAGCTCAACTCACTCGAAACATGTCTGCGACCGCCGAGCTCAAGACCTACGTGACCTGCGTGGCCGTGCTGTACGTCAAGTTCGTGCGCGTGACCATGATCCAAGCCCGCAAGACGTTCGAGGCCGGTGGCCGCGCGCCGGAGGACAAGAACCTGCCGCTGGCCAAGGGCAACCCCGTGCAGAACTACGGCCTGGTCGCGTCGCCCAATGCCACTGCGGAGGAGAGCGAGAAGCTCCAGAAGGCCAAGCTTGCCGAGCTGCGCTGGAGACGCATCGTGCAGAACGACCTCGAGTCCATCCCGCTGGCGCTCGTCGTCTTCGGCGCCGGCGTGCTGGCCAAGGGCAACTCCACGGTGCAGATCGTGGCCATGGTCGGCTACACGGCGGTGCGCTGCTTCCACACGGTGGCCTACGCCAACGCCATGCACCCGCACCGCGCGCTGTGCTGGCTGTTTGGCGTCATCTTCATCACCACGGGCGCCGGCAACGCGCTCTACGGCGCCTTCTCGTCCTAGACAGCAGACGTAGCTAGGTAGCAGTACTATGTACCATCAATCCAGTCCCCCCGCTTGTCCTACTGTGCTCATGACGACGGTCTGGACCGCCCGCCTCGCTCTCATTGTCCATCCCGCCGGCTCCTGAATCGATCTCCAGCGCAAGACTTAAGACTCCAATGGTGGACGGCAACGTGAAGGTGTACGTGGCGTGCAGCTCCGTGCTGTACCTCAAGTTCCTGGCCTGCACGTGGATCCAGGGCGGCAAGACGTTCGTGTCGGGTGGCCGCCCCCCTGAGGACATGAAGCTCGGCATGACCAAGATCAAGCAGGACTACGGTCTCACCAAGACGGACGACGACAAGATCCTCAAGGCGCGCGAGGTCGAGCACCGCTGGCGCCGCGTGATCGCCAATGACCTCGAGTCGATTCCATTCGCGCTCTTCATCTTCGGCGGAGGCATCCTGGCCGGCAGCAATCCGGTGGTACACGCCGGCGCCATGACCGTCTACACGACGGCGCGCTGCCTGCACACGTACGTGTACCTCAACGCCATGCAGCCGCATCGCGCGCTCTGCTGGGCCGTCGGCGTGCTCGCCACGCTGGTCGGCGTCGGCAACGCCGCCGTCGCCATCCTCAACTAAACCTTGAGCCGTACGGTAGCTTCAACCATCAATACACTTGTCCATGCAGACTCTGCATTGCAGAGCCTGCTGACCCCACGTTGACGTCAGGAACGCTGTGACAGGCTTTGCCGATCAGTCTCTCACGTCTCTGTAAACGCGGCGGGCTTCGTCAACAATCCCCCGCCTTGTCGTGCGTGGCAGCAGAGCGAGCACATCCGAAATCACCAAGAGATCACCAAGCGAGCGCCATGGTCGAGAGCAACGTCAAGGTCTACATCGCCTGCACGTCCGTGCTGTACCTCAAGTTCCTGCTGGCCACGGGCGTGCAGGGCGGCAAGAAGTTCCGCTCGGGCGGCCGCCCGCCTGAGGACGCCGGCCTCAGTCTGGCCAAGACCATGGGCCAGGGCCGCAAGCAGACCTACGGCCTGGACAAGACCGACGACGAGAAGGTGCTCAAGGCCCGCGAGGCCGAGCACCGCTGGACGCGCATCGTGAGCAACGACCTCGAGTCGATCCCCTTCGCGCTCTTCATCTTCGGCGGTGGCATCCTGGCCGGCAGCAACCCCACGGTGCACGCCGGCGCCATGGCCGTCTACACGGTGGCCCGCTGCCTGCACACGTACGTGTACGCGCACGCCATGCAGCCGCACCGCGCGCTCTGCTGGGGCGTGGGCGTGGTCGCCACCCTGGTCGGTGTCGGCAACGCTGTCGCCGCCATTCTGTAAGCTCAGTAGACGAGAAGAGCTGGTAGGTATGTTGCTAAATACAAGAAAGACACCGTGAGGTCTGGTTGTTGGCCATTTGATTAAGCTGGTCAAGGCGTTGCTGTTGGGGTAGTGTCGAGTCTGTGAGAGTCTGTAGCATTTAACCTTACAGGATGGTAGGAATGGAGTTGACAAGGCCCACTAGGGTGGCAGCGACACCGACGAACCAGCAGCTCGATCGATGCGATCAGCCCGCTTGAATGTACGACGTCATTACTGTTGGTCATAACCAAGATGAAGAGCGCGAACGGAATCGACTCGAGGTCGTTCACGATGATGCGCTGCCAGCGATGATCTTCCTCGCGCGTTTTGGGCACCGTCTAATAGTCGTTGGTCTGGAGTTTTGTTCTCCACCTTTGACCATCGGCAGCTGGGTGTTTTCGGCGGACAACTTGAACGCCTTGGGGGTTTGGATGAACGTGACTACCGGTAGCAAGAACTTTAAGTACAACACGGAGCTGCATAACTTCACATTCGTCTCCACCATCAAGTCTGCCTTGTCAATCGATCGAGTGGGTTTGATCAAAACAAAATTTGAGCATCCAAAACTTCACAGTTTTGCTCCACAATCTTCCTGCGAAACTCGGCCAACCCAATACAATACTTGGTACACGAGCCATCAGCTGCTCTTGCAGACAAGAAACTACGGCCTTTATTGGACTGGTGAAACTCGACACAGCTAGACTTCTAATGCGCAGACATGAAAGTAGAGGGGCTAGCAATGTGCGAATTCGTTTTTCGTGTCGAGGGGGTTGAAAGCACTAAAGGAATTCATCCATTTTCGTTCGTTCCCCCAAAGCCCCGAGTAATGCTGAATGCAGGAGATTCCTGCATGCAGCCAAGAGGCTCGTCGAGAACGACACTATACCGGTAGCATCTTTTTTCGTGATGCCAACAAAACTGACCACCACGTACACAGACAACTGAAATATGAGAGATCTTGAAGGTCAACACTTGCTTCAACGCTACCGGTAATGTATGTGCTAACTCGCTCACGCAATTTCACATTGAGGGGCCCTTTCACGCACAGACACATTGAGGGGCCCTTTCACCGGCAGCGTGAAGGCGATATCGTACGTGATCTCGAACGGGTCCTCCACGGTCTTCAAATCGAAGCGACTGAAGAGCACTGCGATGGCAATCCGCATTTGCAACAAGGCAAATCGCATTCCGATGCACTGCCGTGGTCCCGCGATGAAGCTGATGAATTTGAATGAAGACACGTGATTGACTTTTCCCGTCTCCGAGTCGATCCATCGCTCGGGTTTGTATTCGTCTGCATCTTCACCCCACACGTCCTTCATTCGAGCGGCAGCGTACAATGGAACCATCACACCACAGCCAAGTGGCACGAAGGTGCCATCGCTCAGCGTCGTCGATTGGTTAGCAACGCGGTTTATCGCTGTCACGTACAGTCGGAGACTCTCTTTCACCACTGCCTCGAGATAAGGTAGACCCTGCAAGTCCTCGTACGTTGGGGCGTCGATCTCACCAGTCATGAGCCCAGGCAACTTGACTCTGAATTCCGCGCGGAGTTTGGCCAGCACGTCAGGATAGCGATTCAGGTTGACGATGACCCACGACAAGCTGAAGCTAGTCGTCTCACTCCCGGCTAGCAGGAAGTTCATGACCGAATCACGAACAACCTGCACGTCCGTGGTGTCGTTCGCCTCCATGAAAAGGTTCAGCAGGTCTCTTCTACCATTACCATTCTCATTGACCTTCTTCTCCATGGACTTCCGCATCACTTCGTGTGTGAAGTCGTGGACAATTTTGTTGGCGTGTTTCAGCGCACGTTCATCTCCGACGTTCAGCATTCGTTTGAGCTTCCACATCCACGTGGGCGACAGCAACCGAGCGCCAAGCACTTCTGTATACACCTCCACGGCCTTCATGAAGGGGTGGTCCATCTCGGAGTCCACATCTCCAGCAAGATTGTTGAGATCTACTCCGAACCCGATCTTGGTGAATACGTCACCCGACAATTTGGTCAGCAGCGACTTCATGCTCACGACGCGTCCTTGCTTAGCGCACTCGGTGAGTACGCCCCGCAACTGGAGCGTCTTTTCCTTGGAGACTGCGTCCACGACCTCACGCAGCGTCCGAGCCGTGAACATGACGCTGGCGGTGCGTCGATGCTTGACCCATTTGTCACCGTCCGCCCCGACGATTCCGTCACCGACAAAGGCGTAGAAGAGCTCGCGCATGTCGGCGCCTCGCTCGAAAGTCTCGAATTGTGTCTTGAAAATGTCTTCGAGCGCTTCGGGTGACGTGACGACGAGGGAGGTGGGACGCCCGACAATACGCAGCACCCAGGGTTTGCCACCACTGAGGTGACTCTGCTCCGTCACCCAGTCCCAGAGTCGATCTCTCTCAAAGAAGAGAAGGTCTAGCGTGTTGCCGAGTACCGGGAGTGTCGACTTAGGCGAGTGGAGCTTTTGTTTCTCGATCGCCATTTCAAGAACGCGCTGCGAGTAGAAAGAGACTGCGATTTTCCATCCTGCGTAGAGGGCAACAGCCGTCAGGAGAATAGCGCCGCTCATTGCCGTGGAATTCTGTGGATTCTGTGGCGTCCACATCACCGAAGGCTAAGGGGGTCCTTTGGCGCAGATTTCGAACTGAGCAGCAGGATGAGGTTTGAACCGTTCTTTTAGGTAGGTTGAATAAATACCTGATATCTTTTCACGTTCTATTATGCATGCGCTTCCAACGTTAGGCTTACGAGGTTCGAAAGTATCAGATCCGCGGAATCGCCAATAACTACATTTTTTTTAATGTTGCGATCTTGAAGAGGGTTTGCATCCCAACTATCATTAGACCCGAGGCTACGATACACCATATACCATATATTTTATGTTCAGCTTGACTGTGTGACCTGACCGAGACGAACGACTACAAGTGGTTTGCCTACAGTATCTAACGTTATTCGCCGGCGTTTAGAAAGGAATACTTCGTGGTATGTAAGATTTTATGGAGCATATATATGCCTTCTTGGCTCTCAGAATAAATTTTAGAGAACTCGCAACTTGGTACCGGACAACGTACCCGATGCACTACCAGGAAAAATACATTTATTGATGTCCACTATTGTACTGTATATCTAAGTGCAAAGCACACTATACAATGACATCAGACTTCGCGTTTTTTTGGTAGGATTGCGCCATGAGACAGGACCTCCACCACTTCAACTTGGTTCGCACGCTGAAATGAATCAAAGTTTCTGACTTTTGGGCACGGTGCTGCTATAGGTGAAAGGGATAATACCAAACGCGAGCTCCATGGCGGACTTTACTACTTGTGATGAAGATGCAGCAACAATCCACAGTAGAATACTTTTCGATTTTGGAAATAGGATTAACTCGTCCGCAAATCTTGAAAACCCGGCGTCTAGTACAAATATAATAACACTACCGGTACCGATATTGTAGAAGACTTTAGGAGGGATGATACATGCTGGGGGGCTTAAGTAGAAAAAAATCCAACCAAAGCATTTCACTGTATAAAGTGATGGCGTCTGTTTATGCGGTTTTTGGTGGTCAGTGATACGCGCTGGTTGAAGTGGAACGAAATGAAGAGTAGCAAAAACTGCAGGCAGTCTCGGTAGTGCCGGGTGAAGGGTATTATAATATAATTATTAGAGGCTTTCAGAAGCACCGCAAAATAAAAACACGCAGCCAAATACACGTATCGACGATGCCGACTTTTGGTAATGTATGTGTTTTTCTACTAAAGTTTTGAGTTGAATGATACCGTCGATCAAAATCATGTTGCAAAAGCACGTATCGAGGGTGTCGGAGCACATTTGGGCAAGAAATATACGACATGACGCGCACTCTGCATTCGTATCGTCTTCATCACCGCTTTCCCAGGTATTTGTGACCTCGCACTTGCCTAGAACCGTTCGCAACGCTTCTTGTGTCTTGCTGCTACGTGTTTTTGGATTAAGGAAAGCGGTAAGAAGGCTCAACCTTACCGCTCGACGGAAGCGAAAAACACGTATGTCCGTTCCAGAAAAGATTTGTGGACAACACTACGTATATTTCACTACCGTTTTCCTCAAAAAATAAATAATATGCGCTACGATTCAAACGGCGACGAAGCTCTGGCTGTTCAAATGGGGTTTTCGAACTACTACAAGCTCAACGGGACAATGCAAATGCAATATAGACGGCGAAAGGAGGCAGTGACACAGCTTCCTCCCTGTGTGAGCTGCTTCGTAGACTTTAGTCACGTGTGTTGCCGCTGAGTTATATCCTCGAATAAAAAAGAACCGACACCCGACCTTCGTTTAGTATCAGCCGTCGATTAGTACCCGTGAGCGCGCAATCAAAATCTCCCGATTGCTCGCACACGCGAGCTGCCGGGTGCCGCCGCATAGAAAACCTTGCTTCGCTTTCGCCTCCGCTTCGAACTACATGAACCTGCTTGCCAATGTTCATTCTGAAATCAACTCGCTCTGGATCAAGTCTTACAAGTACATCAGTCTGCATTGGCTTCACTAACAGTCATGCCGGCAATGCCCGCCATCAGCCTCGAGTCGGGCGAGAGCATGCTCGCGAATGGCCCCGAGGAGCTCAACCGCTTCATGGCTTCGACGCTTGAGCCAGCAATCGGCAGCGAAATGCCACAGTTGGAGGTGCGCTACAAGAACCTGTCAGTGACGGCCGACATCACAATCACGGAGGACGTCACCGCGAAATCCGAGCTGCCGACGCTCCTCAACACCGTCGCCAAAGCCTTTGCACGGGTATCGCCCATGCGGCGCGTAGTCCGCAAGGAAATCATTAAGAACGCCAGCGGCATGTTCAAGCCGGGCACGATCACGCTGGTGCTTGGGCAGCCTGGATCTGGCAAGTCGGCCTTGATGAAGATGCTGTCGGGCCAGTTCCCTGTGGAGAGCAATATCACGGTGGAGGGCGAGATCACCTACAACGGCGTGCCTCAGAAGGAGATCATCAAGCGCGTGCCCCAGTTCGTGGAGTACGTTCCACAAACGGACCGACACTTTGCCACATTGACAACACGAGAAACCTTGGAGTACGCGCACAAGTTCGTCGGTGGTGGTCTCGTCGAGAAGGGTGCGGAGACGTTCGCGAAGGGCTCGGTCGAGGAGAACCTGGCAGCGTTGGAGGCTGCCAAGGCTTACTATAAGAACTACCCGGATATCGTCATTGGTCAGCTCGGACTCCAGGACTGCGAGAACACCGTCATCGGCAACGCACTAGTTCGAGGTGTGTCTGGTGGCGAGCGCAAGCGTGTGACGACAGGCGAGATGGAGTTTGGCATGAAGTACGTGAGTCTTATGGACGAGATCAGCACTGGTCTCGACAGCGCTGCGACGTACGATATCATCTGCACGCAGCGCAACATCGCCAAGATGCTGCACAAGGCGGTGGCGATCTCGTTGCTTCAACCGGCTCCGGAGGTATTCGCTCTGTTCGACTACGTTTTGATCATGAACGAGGGTGAAGTGATGTACCACGGCCCGCGTGACCAAGTGCTCCCATACTTCGACAGCCTGGGGTTCAAGTGTCCTCCGGATCGCGATATCGCCGACTACCTGCTGGATCTGGGCACGCGTTTGCAGCACCAATACGAGGTGGCTCTCCCTGTCGGGTTGATAAAACACCCCCGTGACGCAAGTGAATTCGCCGAGCACTTCGTTCAATCTCGCGTTTACGCTGGTCTCGTTGATATGATCGAGGCTCCGATGGAGCCCGAACTGGAGAAGCACATGAGTGAGTACATGGATCCCGTGCCGGAGTTCCGGGAAGGGTTCTGGCAGAACACGGCAGCTCTGAGCATCCGCCACATGACCATCTTGTGGCGGAACAAGGCCTACGTCGCTAGCCGCGTGGCGATGACTTGTGTCATGGGTCTCATCTACGGCAGCACATTCTACCAGGTCGACCCGACGAATGTGCAGGTCATGTTGGGTGTCATCTTCCAGGCAGTGATGTTCATGTCATTGAGTCAAGGCTCGCAGATCCCTGTGTTCATGGAGGCTCGCGAGATCTTCTACAAGCAGCGCGGCGCAAACTTCTACCAGACGGCATCATACGTCATCGGCTACTCGATCGCCCTGATGCCGCCGTCCGTATTCGAGATCCTGATCTTCGGCTCGCTGGTGTACTGGATGTGCGGCTTTGTCGCGAACGTCGGCGCGTACTTCATTTACCTGATACTGCTGGTACTGACGAACTTGGTCTTGTCGACGTGGTTCTTCGCTTTGACTGCAATGTGCCCGAACCTGGACATTGCCAAGCCCATGTCTTCGTTCTCGATCGTGTTCATCATCATCTTTGCCGGCTTCGTGCAGCCCAAGAGCCAAATCCCAGACTACCTCGTGTGGATATACTGGCTCAACCCCATCGGTTGGTGCATGCGCGCGCTGTCGGTGAACGAGTACCGTGCGTCCAAGTACAATGTGTGCGAATACGGAGGCGTCAACTACTGCTCCGAGTTCAACATGAACATGGGCGAGTACTATCTGGACCAGTTTGGCGTGCCTTCGAGCAAGACGTGGCTGTGGACTGGCGCCATCTTCTTGATCCTATTTTACGTGTTGCTGTTGGCTCTCAGCGCGTACCTCCTCGAATACCGACGATACCTGGCGCCAACGAACATTCAGCTGCTGAAGAAGGAGATTGAAGATGAAGCACAGGAAGGGTACGCGATGGCCACGACGCCCAAGCACTCAGACGATACCAACTCTGATACGTCTCACGATGATGTAATGGTGGATGTTCCTCGACGCGAGAAGAACTTCGTCCCCGTTACCATCGCGTTCACGGACTTGTGGTACACAGTCCCCGACCCGACAAACCCGAAGGAGGGTCTCGACTTGCTCAAGGGCATTAACGGCTACGCCACACCTGGTACATTGACGGCCTTGATGGGATCCACGGGTGCAGGCAAGACGACACTGATGGACGTCATCGCTGGGCGTAAGACGGAAGGCACAATCAAGGGCAAAATCTACCTAAATGGCCACGAAGCAAATGACTTGGCCATTCGCCGTGCGACCGGATACTGCGAGCAGATGGACATTCATTCGGAAGCGTCGACGATGCGTGAGGCGTTGACGCTCAGCGCGTTCCTGCGCCAAGACAGCAGTGTTCCTGACAGCAAGAAGTACGATACCGTCGAAGAATGTCTCGACTTGCTGGATATGCACGACGTCGCGGACCAAATTGTTCGTGGCAGCTCTCAGGAGCAGATGAAGCGGTTGACGATCGGCGTGGAGCTGGCTGCGCAACCGAGTATTCTGTTCCTGGATGAGCCTACAAGTGGCCTGGATGCTCACTCGGCGAAGGTGATCATGGACGGTGTACGCAAGGTGGCAGACAGCGGGCGGACGATTGTGTGCACGATCCACCAGCCATCGTCGGATGTCTTCTTCCTATTTGACCACTTGATCCTGCTCAAGCGCGGAGGCCAATCGGTATTCGTTGGTGAGTTGGGCGACCGATGCCAAACGTTGGTCAAGTATCTGGAGGCGATCCCCGGTGTTAAGCCGTGTCCATCGAAGCAGAACCCTGCGACGTGGATGCTTGAAGTGATTGGCGCCGGGGTGAGCAGCGGGCGTGCTAGAGACCTAGACTTTGTCGATATTTTCTCCAAGAGCGAGCAGAAACGCATGATGGACGACACACTGCTGCAGCCTGGTATCACGACTACATCTCCTGACTGGCCCGAGGTGACATTCATGAAGAAGCGCGCATCGAAGGGCTCGACCCAGTTGTACTTCCTGATGAAGCGGGTTTTCGCACTGTATTGGCGCACACCGGCGTTCAACTTGACCCGTTTTGCCATCGTGCTGGGCGTCGCTATTATCTGCGGGTTGGCTTTCCTAAGCGTGGATTACTCGACCTACAGCGGTCTCATGGGCGGTGTCGGTCTGGTCTTCATGTCGACTCTGTTCATGGCCATGGCTGGATTCATGGGAACCCTTCCCGTGTATTCGAACGACCGCGCCGCATTCTACCGTGAGCGCGCTGCTCAGACGTACAACTCGCTGTGGTACTTTGTGGCGACGACGGTGGTGGAGATCCCTTATGTGCTCGGCCAATGTCTGCTTTTCACAGTGATTTTCTACCCGATGGTGGGCTTTCAAGGTTTCGCCACGGCAGTGCTGTACTGGGTCACCCAGAACAGCGAGACGTGCACCCAGTCTGGGTGCACGTCTCGCTGTTCGTGTTGGGTCAAATGTACTTTGCTCAACTGCTGATCCACGCGTTCCCGAGCATTGAAGTGGCTGCTGTTATGGGCGCGCTTATCAACTCGATCTTCTTGTTATTCGCTGGGTTCAACCCGCCGTCGTCGTCGGTCCCCGAGGGCTACAGGTGGTTGTACACCATTGTACCTCAACGATTCAGTGTCGCCATCTTGACGGCGATTGTCTTTTGCGATTGCCCCGAAGAGCCGACGTGGAACGAGTCGCTGCGCCAGTACGAGAACATCGGCTCAAACCTCGGGTGCCAGCCGTTGACTGAGGCCCCGATCACCGTATCGCACACGACAGTGAAGGGCTTCATCGAGGGGACGTTCAGCTACAACTACGATGATCGCTGGTCGAACTTCGGCTACGTGTTCGCAGCCATCCTCATCTTCCGCGTGTTGTCAATGGTGTCGCTGCGCTATATCAACCACACGAAGAGATAGAGGGAGGAAATATGTATTTGTGGTACAGTAGCTGCTACTGCGAAGTATTTTAGTTTGTATTAATACATATCGCAAACATAGGCTTATCTAAACCAAGTGTATATGGATCGAGCACATTCCATTATACCTGCAAAGCCAACAATTCTAGGATATTCGTGCTGGATACGAATGCAGTCTTCCCACCATACTATTATACCATACGCGCTTGGGATTTATCCAGCTGCTGACAAACTGCAGATATTATATGGATTTTTGCAGCTGCAGATCTGCATTTTTGTGAGCTGAACATCCTCGTCGCTTTTCACTCCAAGTTGATAGTGCTACGTAGTAGTAGCAGCTAATAAGAAGTAAAGTACTTGAGTACAAATTAAACACACGACGATATTATTATACCGGTATTATAAATTATAATAGAGTCGTGTTCATTTTTGATGATATCGCCGGCGTTTCATGGATTGAGAAGTAGATTAACCGATCGAGTCTTCTCTGCTTCTAACGAGTCGTTAGTTTCATTTTGTAGTAAGTAACTACGATACACCTCGAATTCATACTGAAAAAATGATGCTTCTTTCGAAATATCAGTCGAACTATCAAAGTACGATCCGGGTATTGCCTAGCCACACCTGCACGTAGCCCAAATAAATGGAGTACTTTGGGTCGAACGTCTTCATCGAGTCAGTAATCCCCAACAATTTCTCGACATTTTTCGGCTCCAAGCCCGTCCTCCACCACGCGTAATACTGTGTCTTCTGGAGAGTCTCGCCCAGTGTCTTCAGATCTGACACACCTTTCAACGACTGGATAAATGTTGCTACGTCTGCTTCCGGCACCCTCTTTATCAACATCAGGTATATTTCGCCGTCTTGGAACAAATGATCACGGGGTCGTCTCGCCTTGTATGCAGCAGTGTATCGGAGCCACTCGAGCAGCGTTGGATTATCGTCGAGCTTCACTCCCGAGCTTATGAGTTGCTTCAGATTTAACAGCTTGAAAACGTCCTTTGGGCTCGTGCCGGCCTCCAGCCACAGTCTCAACGCCAGCTTCTGTGCACTTGGATTCACCTTTGACGCCAAGTGAGCGATCTTCGCCGCTCCATTTGCCAGCTCGGGTATGTTAATCTTCTCTTCGTCCTCTGGATTCGCATCTGCGATTGAATACGGAGTACTGATCTCAGTTGTCTTCGAGGGTATGGCTGGTTCAAATTGCTCGAATGAAGAGACGGGAATTGCGCCTGCCAAGATGATAATCGCAAGTAGAAATACGAAGAAGTGTATACGCATTGTTCTCCGTCTTCCTGGTGTGACTTGAGAGCTTCTGCCCGAATTGGAAAGTGCGGAGAAGAGACACGAAAACACGATGCCTCTATCATTTCATGTATTGCCAATTCCAGCCAAATTTGCGGAACGTGGGCGATTGAAGCCCACCCCGGCTATCTCCCACGAATCGACCCTTCAATACAATTGGCCAAAACATTTATATTAATCGTAATTATTGACGAATCAGAGACACCTATCACCTTGTTGAAGTGAGCACATTGAGTCCGGCAGCATGCACACCTGCAGCGGGTTCTCATCGTGCAGAAAGCCCTTGCCGAGTACCCTTCCTGCTCATGCACCACGTTCCGTTGGTGCTGTAGCTTCTCTTGATGCACCAGGCGTTCTTGAGATAGAGAGGGCCCTTGAAGTAGATCGGCGATCACCATGGAACCCCGTCTGCTGCATCTCTTCAGACTCAATCCTCTCAGCGGTCACCAGAGTCCCGTCACGTAGTAGGCGGTCTTCATGCAGCAGGTGCTCTTGACGAGACACGCCTTGTAGCTGAAGACGCCCTTGAGTCACCGAGGTCTCTTGGTACACCGTCATCTGTGGCGGCAGCGAGCTGTCTTCAGTGAAGACTCTTCACGCTGTGGGGCCTCTTCATGAGCCGGAGTCTCCTCTTCGAACTTGGACTCTTCGACTAGCGAGCCCTCATGTTGATGCAGGAGCCCTTGATGTAGCAAGTTCCTCTCGCGCAGCGGGCAGTCTTGGGACAGAGATGTCTCGTCGCGCAGCTCGACCTCTGGATAGAGGGAGCTTTCTCGAGGCAACGGGCGAACAGCCACGGGATATGGTGCCGAACGCGAGTGGCGGCGCTGTCGAGATGATCTTGCCGCTGAAGCAGGAAGCGTAGGATCTTGCGCGCGCGCGCTTGGGGAACGCCATCACAGAGGAAACTTGCCCGAGGCGTTGCGCACTCGTCATCCGTCATATTCTATTCAGTTTAGAAGTTTGGGCGATTCGCTCGGCGGTTTCGCTCGATCGATTGGATCAATCGCGTTCGGAAAGATCGAGTAGAACTCGCAATACGGTTTTGTGGTGAACAAAGTACATGAATTGGAGCAATCATCTAATCGTGTGATGAGAAAATGGCATAATCAACCAAAGCTGCACATGTATTACTTTTAAGCAAGTATCGAGAGTCCATCCCAGGAGTCAAAACGGGGGGGGGGGGCTTTGTTATTTCAACAGTAGTAGTAGTAGTAGTAAACGTTTGTGCGCGTTTTCACGTGGTTATCTGTGTATCGACACTCAAAGTGTACCGTATCCACCCCAGAAGCGGACGGTCCACTATTTGAGCTACCCTACAGGCTCCCTCGTGCGTTCGCATCCGTCGGAAATGAATGGCTCCCCCTGCATGGGCGACATGTCGGCCTTGGTGACGGCACGCCCGCTGCTTCTGTTTCTTCGCTAGTCTGGTAGTCTTGGTTAGCTCTTTGTCAGGCCACTAACCCCTTCTCCGAGCAGCTGCCGTGGTCCGGAGCCACGGCAGTTCCGGCCAGTACGCCTGGTGTCTGCGTTCTTCTTAATGCTGCTGCGCCTTGCTCCGATCCCCTTGACTTCCTTTCCTTGGCGAAGAGTCTTCCGCGTCGTTCCCCCCTCGAATGCCCGCGCCTTGCCTTCGAGGTGTCCCCCGGCGCGATGCCGCAGTCATCAGACCGCTGGGGGTCGTCGGCTGAGCACTGAGCTCCCTTGGTTCGTCCGCGTCCGTAGCCGAGCTGTGCCCTGCCAGGTTCTCAGCCTGGAGACCATTGGCCTCTACGTCCTTAACCGCTTAAGAACAGGGGGGCGCCCGCGTCTTCCGCTTTAGCGCCCCCCGAGAACGACGCCGCTGCGCCGCTCCCCGGGAGGGAGTCACCCCAACCCGACCAGGATATTTCAACAGTGTGTTGAATCAACACACTTGAAGTAATACTGATCATACCTTTCGTAATCCGTAATCAGACAGAGCCGCGACAGCTCTGGATTTTTCTTTAACCATGATGAGATGCAATGGCACGCAAAATCGTAGTTGTGAGCAAATTAATTCATTCCAACGTGTGAATCGTGTGATCCATTGTCTAAGGAACACGTAAGAAGGCAGACCGCAGAATGGCGCCGGTCCAAGGCGATGCATTTTGGTGGAATGCGGATAAAATCTTAAATGTTGCGCGAACGCGGATAATCCCCAAATTGTTGCGCGACCGAATCGTTTCTCGCAGTAAACATAGGATATCAGCCGATATCTTAATCTACAGGGTTTTTGTCGTTTTCTTTTGTAGATGGGCCAACATCCCAGTACAGAACTCATATCTGTAAGGAAATGTTGTATTGAGAGTTCATGTGCCAGAAGCCGATGACACCGAATTTGACAGGGTGCGCACTATGTGCTCGTTCTGACCCTCGTTGCAACCGTGGGATGCACTCTGGATTAAAATTCAGAGGATATGAGTTGTGAAATGCATGTTACTTACGTTATAACCCCCTTGCAATTATGTAATAACGTTTATCGTAAAAGTATTATAATAGTATGTTGACCATCCGCTGAATATTAGGACAAACTACCCATGACTAGGGCTCCGCTAAGGCTGGGATAGGATTTTTGAATTACGACGTCAGCTAAGTAAGTGGTACCTTATACCAGTACAGTAAAAGTTAAATATCAGAGCATAGACCTACAGACAACGACGGAAAAAGCCCCGTAACGAAAAAATCCGCGTCATGTTTCGCTTATGCACATTTACACACTTTTATTGTGAAAACCGACGATTATGTTCTATTTTTTTGCAAATCGATCGCTTTAAGCGCTTATTAAGCGGACGAACCCTTGTTTTGATATAGATAAACAGGATGCCACTCCGATTTGGCGTCCCCCATCCCTGTTCATATATCGCGGATTGGCGTCGATATATACGCAAATCGCTCCGAATGCCCAGTATCACCTGGGCATTCTGAGGGCAGCTTGTATATATAAACGGCGCCCAGATCAACGTGGGCTGCGAACTCGAAGCTGTAGCATATATAAACCGTAATGAGCACATATAATACTTATATCTTCGTATATTATGCGCGGAGCTACTTTTGAACGAGTAGTAGCTGCTTGTACTCGTAGTTCTGGCAGCTGCACCTCTGCGGCTATTTAATAAGCCCAGGGAGCAGAGCGTTCATTAGCATTTGGCCGAGATTTGCATATGGACGCTCTTTCGCCAATCCTACGATTTAGTATTTTCTGCACCCCTGTTTATATGTTTTCTATCCCTCCTAATCAGCTTAACTGGACTGGACATCTTTGTCGGTTTTCACAATATGTACTGAGTCTAATCAAACGGAGTACTTTTGGTGCAGTTCAGCCAATCATAACTGCGCATTGTACATGGTGCCTTTCCATACCACTGTAATAATTTAGCAAGTGGCGCGGCTTTTATCGTCGTTGTCTGTAGATTACAACAACACGGGTTGCCGCACACACACACACACACACACACAAACACACACACTTCCGTTCTCCCATACGGAGTACTTTTATTTTTAATAGAGGCTTTCAGAAGGACCGTTTGTTAGGGTGCGTTCGGTAGCACGCAATTTGCAATGTTTTGCAATTTTTCGCCTATTTTTTACACACAATTTCGATTCGCGATATCAAGCCAAATCGAGTCTTGTTCGATCAACCAACATCGTGTTTGATATTCTATTTCGTACATCGCCGAATTTGGCGATGTTTCCTGATGGATTTGCAGTATTGGGCCTGTGTCCTCGCAAACCTTATCCAATTGACAGGGGCAACATCCTTCCTGTCCTATGAATTTGCATAAGCCGGTGAGGACTCAAGGGACTCAGAGTCTTCGGGAGCTCCAGTGCTTCATGTACTCCGGGTCTCCAGACCACCGGGCTATCTAGATTCTCCTCCTTGAATTCACCAGATTCCCCAAACCAAATCACGACGCTAGCTCGCCGCCGTCGAACAAGTGGAGAGCTCATTTCGTACGCTCGCTAGAAACTCGTCGAACATCAGGGTCGCCGTGTTCGCCAACGAGCTCCATCACAAGTTTAGATAGCGATCACGTTTTGTTTTGAGAATAATAATAACTATCATCAGCTTCTCACCGCTGCATACATTCGCTGTCGACGTAACAAGACCGGTGTTCTCTAGAGACACGTAGTAAAAGAATGAAGGTAGGATGATGCAACGTTTCCATGTCGTAGAATCTCGCATCACTTTCCGACTTAAGCAGCTCGCGTAGATATAGCGACCCTTGACGAATGAAGGTGTTGCGCAACACTTTAGCGTAAGTGTGAGCGCAAGTATGGCGCTAGTGCGATGGTCGCGTCCATTGTTGTGTCCTCCGAAGTCGATATGCTGCCGTCGCTTTAGGCTCCGTCGTCTCCTGTGCTCTGCATCGCCGACACCAACAATCTATGCCCTGGCCTAGATGATATCAATTACTTATATCTACTAAGATAGGGATTTGCTGAGTCGATGCCTCCGATGCACTCAGCGACGAGCAAGAAATAGAATACGAGTCGAAAGCGAGTCTGCTTAAAAAATGCTATTCTTGGTGACATTGCGAATTGTAAATTGCGTTCCACCGAGCGCACCCTTATTTGAGAAAAACGATAGTGAAATACGTGGTACAGTTTTGTGGTGTATCATAACACGTATTGTAGTAATCATCAATCGAGAAATGGCATAATCAATCATAACTGTACATGTATTTTTTCAAAGTAAAGAGATCATTTTAAATGATCAACAGCAAAAACAATTTGCTGTTGACGGGTATATCCTTTAAAGTTCCCGCTTTTTCCGTAAAGTAACATATCATAGGAGATTTTTGGATGTCGATATGGGAATTGTGGGACACATACAAACCTCATGCCAAACGGTTCACTCACTGTAGTGGAATCCGGATATCAACCCGGATCCACCGCAGTAGACGAAACCACAGAGCCAAGTCTGGGGAGTGTCCTGGTGCGATCACCGGCTCTCTAGGATTGATGGTGCCTGATCTGGTACATCCAGGTTCAGCTCACCTCAAGGCGGTGGTCAATCCACAACAAGTGGATTCGACTAAAGTTTCATTTTACCTGTTATGCTGCCGCCAGAGATCCAAGTGGAATCTCTGGTAGCCGTGCATGTTTCCTTCAAGATGACGCCAGCTAGAAGGACTGCATATTACATTGAGCTAGGAGGGCAGCAACCCTGCTGCCAATTCTACCTACTCTTCATTCTGCCAGCTACCCAGCATGCAACCTAATAAACTAGGCTACAGTTTTTGATAGCAGGCTCGCCACCTGCCCCGACCGTCCTGAAAACACTACAAAAAATGCTTTAGTAGAATTTACCACGGGCCGCACTATCCTACTTCCTGACGGTGTGACTGTGGGCGACTACAAGCTCGACAGGACCACTCGACTCGTCTTCGAATACCAACTACTGTCGCTGAGTCACCTCGAGGACCCATGCCCAAGAGGCGCGCCAGCGATCTGGCTGATTCCAGTGATGATGAGGGGTCCTACGAACACCCAATGCCCGTGCCCATCTTCACGCCTATTCTCCCTCCGAAGCTGCGATCAATCTCACACCAGGATCTCGTGAAGTGGGACAAGCGTCGCAGGGAGTATGAAGCTAAGGTGAGGACACGGTGCCGAAGCTCTGGCGATGACTACAACCTCGTCACGCAGAACGTCAAGGCGTCGTTCGACGTCGAGCTCCTCGAGTCGTTCTGCTCCCTGCGGCTTCGCAAGGACGTCGCTGACGTCACCGAAAGGCAGATTATTGCCGAGATCAAGGCTCTGTTGGCCAAGGTCAAGAACGACGACCTGCCCGACAACAAAGCTCTGTTCGACAAGGTGTTGGTCATGGAGACGGACGTTGATGCCCATATTCTAGCCTACTTCCAGAAGTTCAAGCAGGTCGTGCTCGAGCACGGCCTGGAGGACATTTTCTCCGGTTTCGACGGAGAGAAGGATAAGTGCAAACGACTCGTGTCGTGCCTTGCACCTCCTGTTCTGAAGGCAGACGTCAAGGCTGCCGTGCAGTGGACCAGCAAGACCGCCAAGAGTATGCAGAGGCTGTATACCCTCGTGTACGACAAGGCTGTCGAACACGAGCGGCATTTCCAGCAGAACAAGCGCCAGTGGATGATGGCGAAGGCCAAGGACAAGTCAAAAGACAGTTCCGCTTCAGCCAAGTCCGGCTGAGCTGGGAAGGCTGCTGCACAGGGAAAGAAACAGGGGCGAGGTGACTTCAGCAAGAAGTTCACCGCCCCCAAGGATGACAGGAAGGTTGAGAACCTGGCGGCCGAGGAAAGACCGCCAGGAAGCCTTTCACGAACAAGGAGCCGCCGTTGCCCTGCCTGAAGTGCCAGGAGATACACTGGCAGAGCAACTGCCCGAAGGCCTCCGACGCATAGAAGGTTGCGCCCCGGCTGAAGCTTCGCGAAGCCTCTAAGACGCGCGGGTCTCGAGTCAAGAGACTCAAGAGGCTGATGTCCGCCGCTTTACGCACCGTGACGATCAACGGTGTGCTGGAGCTGCCGTGTTGCCCGGATTCAGGACCCGACCACACGGGGATCAGCAGAGCCTGCTAATCGCTGCAGACCCCAATGTGCAGCAGCCCCTGCTCGACACACCGGTACAGTGCCTGACGTTCGGGTCGCACCCGGTCGTGGCCAGGACACAGGCTCTACTGCACGTCCTCATTCACACCGCTGCTGGACCCGTCGAGTCCGCGGAGGCGGTGCCGTGTCTCGTGGTGGACATGGTTGACGACGAGTTCATCGTCGGTCGAGACCTACTGGCCACCCTCGGGACCGACGTAGACCGGCAGCTGGAACAGCTCGCCACCCACCGTGACGATGAAACAAGTGGTGATCCGTTGAGTCTGGAGGCTGATGAGCCCCCAGCTGAACGGCGCGCTGCTACTGATGATGAAGTCCGTGCTGCAGTCGGGGTCCTAATTGAGAGGGCCCTGCAGCACGGATTTCCGCCTGACAAGGTGGACAAACTGCGGCTCATCGTATTCGCATACGATGTCTGGCACCTGGAGTTGCGTGACGATCCTCCAGCGCGCGTGCCGCCGCTCGAAGTGCGTTTGAAGGAGGGGGTCCAACCATCGAAATGTAAGCCTCGCAAATACCCTCCGCACATTCGACAATTTTTGCGTGAACTTAACCAACGACTTAACCAACGACTTGTTGACTTAGGATTGGTTTATGAAATCCTACAAGTCGATGGGCAAGCCCGGTGCTACCCGTCAAAAAGTCACAAGAGTTTATGGATCTACGGCAAACTACTGACTATCGCAAAATCAACTCGGTGACCGAAGTCATGGCCGCCGTTATGCCGATTCTCTCTTTGGTAATGGAAAATGCACGTGGAAAACAACATTTTGGGCTATTTGATTTTCTGAAAGGCTTCTGGCAGCTGCCTCTCGCCGAGCTCTGCCAGGATTGGATGTCTTACATGACCGACTAGAAGATTTTCATTCATCGCCGCGTCCCTCAAGGCTGCAGTCACGCGCAACCCACTTCCAGAAGACGATGGAGAAGTGTTTTGCGACGCTTTTCTACAAGAATTTTCTGGTGTGGATTGACGACCTCTTGCTCTACGCCGACGACATCGACACCTACCTAGACAAGCTCGCAGATCTTTTCTCGCTGCTGAACGACTTCTAAAGCTAAGCGTGAAAAGTCTAGCCTTTACCAGAAAGAGGTAAAGTGGTGCGGAAAAATCATCGATGCGAACGGAGTTCGTCATGACCCCGCTCGCATTGAGTCGCTCCGTGGAATGCCGTACCCAAGCACGACAGGGGAGCTACAACAGTCCATTTGTGCAATTAACTGGATGAGGGAGAGCCTGGTCGACTACGCCAGACAAGTCTCCCCCCTCCAGCGCAAACTAGACACTGATCTGGCCAGCACCCGACGCACGAAGCGTGCGGCTGCTGGTATCTCGATTACACTCAATGACGACGAGCGGGCGGCGTTCGACAAAGTCACAGACATGCTTGCCTCCGCCGCTACGCTCGCATTCCCTGACGACAGGGCCACGACGTTCCTGTTCACGGACGTCACGGACGTGGGGTGGGCCGTGATCGTGACCCAGGTGAAGAACTACGATATCAAGGTGCCGGTCCAAGACCAGCAGCACCAACTCATTGAGTTCCAGAGCGGCACGTTCGCAGGCAGCCAGTTGAACTGGACGGCGATCGAGAAGGAGACTTTCCCGATCACCTTGCCTGCGACAAGCTCGACTACCTGCTACTCCAACCACAGGGGTTCAAGATCTTTTGCGATCATCGCAATTTGATTCACGTGTTCGCCCCCGACAAACACGTGAAGACGTACGTCAAAGGAAAGTTATTGAGATGGTCTATAAGGCTCGTGAGCTACACCTACGTGATAGAGCACATCGCAGGCCCCCAGAATGTCTGAGCGGACATGATCAGCAGGTGGACCGGCAATCACGACCCGGTCGCCACCACTATCAAGCGCGTCCGTGCCGAGACATCTGGGGCGCTGAACCAGCATGGGGAGACGACGGAGAAGGCGAACCCGGGGGTGACGGAGCCGATCATCTTGACGCTCCCCCCCCCTCGACGACACCAACTTCGTCTGGCCGACGTTTGACGCCATCACTGCAGCACAGTCGGCGTCTCACCCGCCGTCTGGAGCCGACCGCACCCCGGATTGGGTACTTTGCCTCCACGGCCGAATTTGGATTCCATGCGCAGCCACTGGGCTACTCCAGCGACTTTACATTATTGCTCATTGTGGGGCCCAAGGCCACCCTGGCGGGGCCGCCATTGCGGAGCACCTCCGCCAAATGCTCGCGATCGAAAACCTTGACACCAAGATCGCTGCCTTTGTTCGCCAGTGCCGGCTGTACCTGCAGTCGAGGGGGGGGCATCATCACCAGGCCTTGTGGGGAGACGTTGGAGTGCTCAGAACGCAATGGCGTTCTACATTTCGACTACCTATCTGTGGGGATGCGTTTTGGCGACTCCAGGTACATCTTAGAGCTGAAGGATCACGCTTCGCATTACTGTGAACTTTACGTGGCAGACACAGCCGACAGTTCGGTAACGGTGGAGGCGCTGCTCGCCTGGCACGCCCGCTTCGAGGTACCACCTACATGGATTTCAGATCAGGGCACCCACTTCAAGAATGAAGTGGTGGCCGAGCTCTCACGGAGGCTGCACACGCAGCAGGAGTTCATGCCCGCCTACTGCCCCTGGATCAACGGCTCGGTGGAGCGCGTGAAGCAGGACATACTCCAGGCCATCCGCACGATGATCCTGGAGTACAAGATCAACCACAACGACTGGCCGTACCTCATGCCGATGGTACAGGCCAGTCCCAACCACACCTCCATGCCCTCGCTGGAGAACAAGGCACCGGTCGAGTTGTTCACGGGACAGCCGTGTCCAACCCCCCTCCGTGAGTTCTACCCGTCCGATGCGGGGGAGCTGCAGGAGGTGCCGGAAGTCGGCAAGGTCGACGAGTTTCTCGCCGACCTGAGGGCCATCATCCAAGGCATGCACAGGGCCGTCTAGGACAAGCGGCTGAAGAAGAGGCTGGTGAACAAGAAACGAGAGCGTGGTGAGAACGTGATTAATTTCACAGAAGGCGACTACGTGCTACGATCCAGGGTGGACGAGAAGAGCGGCAACAAGCTGCTCGTCACCTGGGTTGGGCCTTACCGAGTCTTGCGCGCCGACGCGCAATCCTTCCTCATCCAGCACCTCATCACGGGGGCCGAGCTGGACGTCCACGCAAGTAGATTGAAGTTCTTCGCGGACGCCAGCTTGGACGTGACCGAGGAGCTCGTTGAGCACATCCCGTCCCAGGGGGTCGTCCTGGCGATCGAGATGCTCAAGGAATACCGCTGGAACAACCAGATCCGTGATTATGAAGTACTGGTGCAGTGAAAGGGCCTCGAAGAGATTGAGGACTCCTACGAACCGCTGACCAGCCTGGCACGCGATGTTTCTACTCTAGTGACGAAGTACGTTTCTACTGCTGACCAGGGCCTCCAAGAGCACTGGAAGCAGCCAGTCAATGGCGGCGAAAGACAGCGACAGACTGCTGACACACCCGCCACGACGTCGGCTAAGCCTGCAAAGTCGCAGACAAGGTCGACAGCAACAACGCCGACCGGCAGCCGTCGGGGACATACCCCACGACTTGACGGCCGATGTTCGGGCGTCCGCTACGGGTGCACCAGCTGCCTCTGCGCTGCAAGCAGTGGAGCGACCTGGACCTGAACTGCAATCAGACGCTACTGCCTCTGAGGTGCCACCTCATGCAGCTCGTCACCGGAGACGCCGTACACCAAGGCGCCTCCCGCGTTCAAGACATGTGGAGGTTCAAGTCGAGGGTGCGAGTCGGAGGACCCGCTCGCGAACTACTGGCGCCACCAGGGCACAAGACCACCGTGGAGAGAGCATCAACACACACAGGCGCTGATGCAATGTTCTCTGCAAGCAGGGCAGGGGCCAGGCCAAGATCTGACTGCCCCTGTTCGGAAGCTTGTAGCGGTACTACTAGGCGGTGGACCAAGATTTGGGGGCTGTGTAGTGGAATCCGGATATCAAGCCGGATCCACCGCAGTAGACGAAACCACAGAGCCAAGTCTGGGGAGTGTCCTGGTGCGATCACCGGCTCTCTAGGATTGGTGGTGCCTGATCTGGTACATCCAGGTTCAGCTCACCTCAAGGCGGTGGTCAATCCACAACAAGTGGATTCGACTAAAGTTTCATTTTACCTGTTATGCTGCCGCCAGAGATCCAAGTGGAATCTCTGGTAGCCGTGCATGTTTCCTTCAAGCTGACGCCAGCTAGAAGGACTGTATATTACATTGAGCTAGGAGGGCAGCAACCCTGCTGCCAATTCTACTCACTCTTCATTCTGCCAGCTACCCAGCAGGTGTGGTGTAGCACCTCGCGGAGGAAGCGGACACACCGGACGGCGGGGAAGGAGGACGCCGGGATGGAGGTTGACGGATGTGAGTGACGGATTTCGACGCGGCGGGGAAAACGCGACGCGGTTTGATGGGCGACGAAGAGATGCGACATGAGTGATGAACCGTGGGACACGACGCCAGAAGCCAGTGCGGCGCGCAATCATCCGACAGGTCAACTCCCGCACCCGTTTCGACGAAACTCGCCAACCCTAAACCCCGTCGAGAAAAACCCCGCCGAGCAAAACCCGCCGAGGAAAACGCGCCAACCCTAAACCCCGCCGACCAAACCGCGACGAGGTAAGATCTTGATTACGCCACGTAAATCAGGTTGAAGGACGGTAGTGCAAGCACGACAGGAGTAAGGACAGGCACAGATCGGTAGGCTTAGTAAGCAGTAGTACGGAGTAGCCAGTAGGAAGGACATAGGATAGGGTAAGGACTCAGTCCCGAAATTTCTCTGAACCACAAAGACCTCCCGTCTTTCCATCGGTTCCAGGGGAACCACCAAGCGCCGGCAAGTAGAGCCGCCTCGATATCGCGGCCCCCCGACGCCTGCTGGTTTGGGTACTCACCCCCCACAGACCCGTGCCCGACAACGGCACGTTAAACGTATACCGTTTAGGTGGCGCCCGATAACGCGCTGCCTAGGCGAAGGACCGCACTGGCCTGATAACCGCCGTGCACAAGACCCCCCGCGTAGGCCCGATAACGCCACGCAAGCCCCAGGAAACGCCGGCCTGATAACGCCGCACGCCCGACGGGAACGCCAAGGAAACGCCGGCCCGATAACGCCGCACGCCCAAGGCTCGACGCCCTACGACAAGGAACAAGCGTCAACCAAGAACCCCCAACTCTGAAGCCTGCGAAGACTTGGGCCTGTATTACGAAGATACGCTACTCCAACAACCGGGTAAAACAACTCGACGCGACCACGATCACGACGCGCCGAGCTTGTGTGAGACCGACCACGCGAGATTTCTGCGAGGCCGCTACTCCACAATGGTGCCGCGACCCGGGAGTACTACTTCGAATGACGGGCTAACGATCCAAGAGGCATCGGAGGCAGGTGCGCAGTCGGCTGGAAGGTCGCCGACCGCAAGAGAGCACAGTGAGAGACCTGTCGCGTCGTGGAGCTCTGAGGGAACCTTCACGACAGGCCACGGGGCCAGCGACGACCCGGAGGGCTACGAAGAACAGTTTGCCGTTCCCGATACGGCTCCCGACGAGGGAGCCGCCAAGGGCCGCGACGCAAGTCGCGGTCCTACCGGTCGGAAGCCCGCAAAGGCCAACGACCAACAAACAACCACCACCAAGGCAGCCGCGAAGCGCAAGTCGTCCAAGAAGAAGAAGAAGAAGCTACGCGCGCCGGACTCGGCGGAGGAGTCCGTGTCCAAGCCGAAAGGCAAAGACGCGGGACGCCAGTACACTGCCGAGGAACTGCGATACGTCGTGGCGCGCACGGAGCTCTTCCGTCTGCTAGAGCAAGACCCAATCTTAGCTTTCCTCGAGCCCATGCTGATGAGCGACTTCACGGGCCCTTTCGTGGCCCCCGACTTCGAAGGTCTCACCAGCGTCGCCTACGCCGCGCCGACTCTCTTCCAGATGTTGCGGGATTCGGGGTTCGTGCTGGGAGCTTTCGAGATGGAAAGGCTGTGCGACTGGGACCTCCAGTCTTGGTTGCGCACGATTCGCGTCGTGCAAGGGCACTTGACGATTCTGGCTGGATCAGTCAAGCAGGCCACGACGAGTCCCGCAACGGGCAAAGTCGCGCCGAGTCCCTCGGCGGGCCCAGCTCAGACTTCGACGACCACGCCTTCGCCTCTACCTCGATACCCGTCGAGCGTAGACTCCGACAGCAGTCTCGAATCGCCCAAGCGCATGCCGATGAGTCGGCCGCCGCGCGCCATGCAGCTATCCGCGGCGCCCGCGCGCACAGTGGCGAAACCCGCCGAAGAGGTGCTCCCCAAGGCCTTGAGAGATTCCATCATCAAGTTGATGCAGACAACGATAATGAGCACCGCGCCGGCCAACACCGCTGCAACTCCCACGGTGGCCCGCCCCCATGAGGCAGCAGATGTCGCTATGGAGTCGGTCAGTTCGCACTCGTCGACGAAGTCCAAAACTCGACGCGCGGACGAGGACCCCGACGACCTGTTCGACTTGGACATCGGAGCGCCGAGAACCGCAGCCGCCATCTCGACGGCGACAGCTGGTGGCGTGAGTCTCGCTCGAGTTCGCCTCTCAGCATCTTCGGAGCTGAAAGAGTTCTCGGGACGAGACGCTGGTGAAGAGAAAGCCAGGTTGTGGCTCAACCGTCTGAAGTCCGCCGCGCGACGCGACGGGATGACAGGCGAGGAAGTGTGTGGGCAGTTCAGCGACTTGATGAGCGGCCCAGCGCGCCAATGGTACCTCCAGTTGTCCAAGACGGTCAAGAAATCATGGACCGAGCTGATGGAGCAATTCCGCGTGCAGTACTGCGGCAAAGGGGTGTCGATGGCCAGCCGCTATTACCATGCGGCCCAACGCGCCGACGAGGCCCCTCTGGATTACTTGTACCGGCTCAACGTCGCAGGTTTGAGGGCCAACGTTCCGTACGCCGATGGCACGGCGGAAGAAAAACGAGAACATGTCGAACACTTCATCCGGACGCTGAACACGCAAGAAGCCGAACTCGCCTCGCGTCTCACGCTGATGGAGGTCGCCGACTCGGAGGCGCTGGAAAAGAAGTTGCGCGCCCGACAACGTGGCTTGGCTCACCAGAAGAAAACACTCTTCGGCTCGAACAAGTTCCGCCAAAAGGCGCCGACCCCACCGGCCCCGCCGGCGCGCGCCGTACATGCGATCCACGTCGCACAGGACGAGTACGACTCGGAACGCGAAAGTCGCGACAGCGACGACCGCCAGTACGACCAGGACGAAGAAGACGAGGAACGCGCCAAGTTGTTCGTCGCGGGGCAGGCCCCGCCGGGAGAGCAGGCGCGTCGCAACTTCGATCCTGATGACTCGGGACGCGACCGCCCGCGGTGCCACCACTGTGGCTCACGTCGCCACGCTGAAGGAGATTGCTGGAAGATGATGACTTGTCAGAAGTGCAGCGGCCAACACCCGACGGAGCGATGCTTGAAGGTGTGTAAGGCCTGTGGTGACCTGCACGAAGCCGGAGAATGCCCCATGGAGGAGTTCTTCAACCAATTGCGTCAGTGGTTTGACCCGAACAAACACGCGGGAATGCTGCCGCCGGCCGCCGAGAAGATGTTAAACTAGGCCGCTCGCTGGTTTGGAAACCAGTACGAGACGAGCGACCTGTTTCCGTCTATGCATATGTGACCAAGAAGTCGCGAGAGGCGTTTAGTGAGAACCGGACTTCCCTGAATGATAATACATGTGAAACCAACCTGGAGAGCCCCATGCGAGAAAGTGCGCCGCAAGTCTTGGCGGTCCGACGTACACCGGACGACGAGTTCGCACGGGAACCACCCTTGGACGAAGTCGACTTGCAACCAGGAGAACGACGCGGATACTGGAAACATTACGCGCCGCACAAGTGGTACAAGCAGGCCAAGATTCATGGAAAGCTGAACAACCACCGCGCGGTGTTATTGCTCGATACAGGTGCCGAGGTGTCCATCTTGGACACCACCTTTGCTCGTGAGGTAGGCTGCCTGATCGACACAGAGATCACGCAAGAATGTGTGGGAATTCGTGATGAGACATATTACACGGTGGGGAGAACCAGAGTCAAGATTACCTTGGCGGGGAACTTGGTGTACTACATGCACCTGTGGGTCGGCGACTTGGTTGGCCAACACGCAATCCTGGGAATGAACTTCATGGTGCCAGCTGGGGTGCGCATCGACACGGCGGACGGCACGGCGTGCCTCCCCGACGAGGTACACATCCAGATGATCGGGCGAAGACCGCTGTATGGCACACGGATGAGCCCGGTCAACGTCAAGACGCCTGTGAGGCTTGAGCCGGGGGACACACACGAAGTTCCGCTGAGGCCAGACCGAAACGCGCCGTTCCTGTGGGTAACGCGGGCAGAATCGTGGGTGACGACTTTTGTCAAAGGGAGAGCCGGAAGGAAGACTTACCTACGCGTCACGAACATTGGAGACGTAGCGGTGACCCTCGACGCACATGAGACGTTGGGGTGGTGGACGCCGTCTGACGCCCAGCCTCGGAGTCGCGGGTTTGTTCGACTGGGCTCCCCTCGATACCAGCAGTGGCAGAATGTGGCGTACGGCGCGACGCGTGACGCAGAAGAAAACTGGATCCCAGCCGAGCCCGACGGGCCGATGACGGATCGTCCCGCATACCCGACGCCTAGGGCCATTTTGCGCCCGGAACCGAGGCAACTCGGGACGCGACGCGCTGTGACCCCAGTGTTGGCGGCAGTCGCGAGAACACCGGAAGTAAGCGAGGTGAAGACGCCGTCCGACAACCACGAGCTGAGTGCCGACGAAGGGGCGGTAGAAGACGAACTCGATGTACCTCCAGTTATGGCGGGAAGCACCGCGGTGAAAGAATCGCCGAAGCCAGGACGCGCCGAGCCAGATCCCGACGAGCCAAAACGCGCCGAGCCAGATCCCGACGAGCCAAAACTCGACGAGCCGAAACTCGACGAGCCGAAGCGTGAGGGGCAGGAGGAAAACGACGCGGTCCTCATTCACGAGGGGTCCGACCTCTTCGCAGAGGATCTCGAGGCGGAGATGGCGGTGCTGCCAGACCTCTCATTGACCGCCGAGGTGAAGATCGAGGACTTGAAGGTTGGGATGCCGACGGGACTTCCACCCGAGGAAGCCGCGAAACAAGAAACGCGGCTACGCCAAATCATCTGGAGGCGACGAAAGTGGTTGATCGGCAAAGGAAACGCTTTGCCACCAGCCGCCCTGGGAGTGGTCTGCGACATCGACGTGGGCGACGCAAAACCCGTGGCGCAACGCGTCCGGAAACTCCCGCCACAGTTCCGAGAGAAGGTGGCCGACTTGATCAAGGGGCTGCTGAGCGCGAGGATGATCAAGAAGTCGAAGTCACCGTGGGCGTCGCCCATTGTCGTGATTATAAAGAAGAACGGCGTCGACATTCGGCTCTGCATCGACTATAGGCTCATCAACGGGCTGACGCAGCTGATGGTGTACCCCATGCCTCTCGTCAACGATTTACTCGAAGACTTGGACAAGTACCTGTGGTACTGCTCCCTCGACATGGCGAGTGGTTTTTGGGTTGTCCCCATGACGGACCGAGCCCGACTCATCTCGGCTTTCATCACGCCGATTGGTCTGTTCGAGTGGCTGCGCATGCCGTTCGGCCTGTGTAACGCGCCGCAGATTTACCAACGTTTAATCGACAACGCGCTCTACGGGTTCATGAAGCTGTCACCAGAGGACAGCACCCGGGACGTATTCGAAAACGGCGAACCAGCGAAGCCAGGTATTCACTCGTTACTGGGACGGAGGTCGTACATCGACGACATCCTTATCGGAGGCACGTCGTGGGACGACCTGTGCGAAAAGGTCGAACGCTTGCTAGATGTCTGCGAGCAATGGCACTTGTCCATCAGCGTCGAGAAGAGCGAGTGGGGCATGTCCAAGGTCGACTACCTAGGCCATCGAGTCTCTGGACTCGGCCTCGAGGCGAAGCCGAAGAACCTGGAGTCGCTGACGACACTCGACTTCCCGCGCACGCTCAAGGGTCTACAATCGTTTCTGGGTAGTCTCAATTACTACCACCGGTTCATCGCAGACTTCGCGGTGTACGCGACCGCTCTGTATTCGTTGACGGAGACTGATTTTGACGAATACGTCACGCGCCCAGAATTCCGCGAACAAGAGAAGTGGACCCACGCGACGCGCGCCTTCGACGTGCTCAAGACGAAACTCGCCGAGACCCCAATGCTGAAACACTTCGACGAGAACCGAGAATCCGTCGTAATTGTGTATGCTAGTGACTGGGCCATCTCCGGGGTGCTCTCGCAGGTCCACGACGATGTGTACATGCCGGTGAAGTTCACCAGTCGCACGTTGAAGCCCAACGAGCTGAATTACGACATCGTCGAAAAGGAGATCTTGGCCCTGCTGCGTGTCCTGAACGAGTGTTACACGATGCTAGCAGGAAAACCAATCCGTGTCTTGACGCGTCACACCACGCTCGCCTGGTTGTTCCGGTCCAAGGGACTACAGGGTCGACTGTCACAGTGGGCCGCAATCCTCTCGCCGTGGAAGTTGGAAATCTGCCGATCCATGAAGGGAGAAGAGGAACTCCTCGGCACGCTGGCCGCGAGCATCACACCGCGAGCCTTCGTAGACGCAGCACTGGAAGAGATCGCCCCACGGAAACGGGCATCCAGGATTGTAGCCATTCCAGTCCCCAACGTGACGCACGACGAAGTCCTGCATGCCCTGAGCTTCGACGGATCGGCTAAGCCGAAACGAGAAGGCGGGGCGTACAGTGCCGTCATTTGGCAGCTGCCGAATTGGGAGATCGTGCACGCTGCGTCGGGATACGCGACGGACCTCACGGTCAACGAGGCGGAATACCGCGGACTGCTGCTGGGATGTTCACTCTTAGAAGAGCTCGACGACGTTACCCGTCTCGTCGTATGCGGAGACTCCAACCTGGTTATCAGACAAATGCGCGACGAGATGGACTGCAAGTCACCCGGGCTGAAGCTACTGCGACAGAGGACGCGGAACGCCCTCCAGGCATGGCCGCACTGCGAGCTCTTTCACGTACGACGAGACTGGAACGCCAGCGCCGACATGCTGGCGGGGCAAGCTCTGCAACGTCAGGGGGGCCGTAACGTACACAGTCCGGAGGAGATCCAAGACCTGAAGACGCTGAAACGCTTAGAAGAAGTCATCCGACCGCGGACATCAAGTCCCGAGATGGAGGTTCCAGCCAATCTCGACGCGGATAACCTCGACGCGAATAATCTCGACGCGAAAATTCTCGACGCAGAAAACGGCGACGCAGGAACGCGAGACACTGATGATCCCGTCGGAAAGGCCACGGACGCGGGACGCAAGAAGACGCGAGTCCTTGCGGTGACGACACGATCGGCTGCCGCACGCGCGACAACACGCAGGAGCAGATCGCCCGAAGTCCTGAAAGAGCTGGTGGTACAACGACTGCGCCTGGACCGGATCCGCGTCGCCCAAGACGAGGAGGTCTGGATCGTCAACCTCAAGAAGTATCTCCGAGGCGACGTGGGAGACCTGTCTCGACGCGAAGTGAAGAACTGCCAAAAACTGGCGCCTCAGTACGAAGAAGGCGAAAGCGGGCTGCTCTACTACCAGACGAGAAACGATGACTCCACCGAGGGGCGTGATGAGATGATGAAGCTGGTGATCCCAGAGACTCTCCGGGAAGATGTACTCCATCACTATCACACAAGTCTGGAAGGCGGACATCAGGGCATCGGTCGCACGTACCAACGCGTGAGGCGCCACTTCCATTGGCCAGGGATCTTCAGAAGCGTCCAGCGCTACGTCGGGGAATGCACCGACTGCGAGACAGGAAAAGGCCGGCCGACCATCCAGGGAGAGTCGCCGGGCAATATTGTCGCGACATACCCGTTCCAGGTCATTGCCATGGATCATATCCCGTCGTTACCGGCGTCCTACAAAGGCAACACAGAGCTGTTAGTCTGGGTTGACCTCTTCACGGGGTTCGTAGTGGTAAAAGCGAATGCGTCACGGACCGCACAGACGGTGGCCGAGGCGTACGAGGAAGCTGTATTCAGACGCTTCGGCGCGAGCGAGGCTATTCGCCACGACCGTGAGCCGGGCTTCATGTCGGACTTCTTCAAGGCGTTCAGCAGACTCATGGGTCAGAGGCAGCGAGCAACGCTTGCCTATCGTCCACAAGCCAACGGCGCTGCAGAACGGATGGTACAGACGGTTACAAGAGCGATCAAGATGTACATCGCAGACGTGGAGCAACGCGACTGGGACGAATACGCTGAACGCCTTACCTTCGCACTAAACACGTCGCACGACCGGACGAGGGACGAGACCCCGTTCTTCTTGGTGCACGGCTGGGATCCTAGGTCGACGTTGGAAACGACGTTAGCCGTCGGAAACACGTCGACCAGAGACGCCGAGGCGAGGCGATGGAGGCTCCGTATCCAGCGACACTACAAGGTGGCACGAGCGCAAGCGTTGGAGTTAGTCCGAGAGGCTGTCGAAGAGAGAGCGCGCCGACAAACCGAAAGAGCAACGCAACATGAAATTGCGGCGGGCTCGCAGGTTTGGCTGTACCTGGATCGTGTGAAGCCCGGATACGCGCGCAAACTCGCACACATGTGGCACGGGCCATTCCGTGTCGCCGAGCTGGTCAGCGCGTTCGCGGTGCGCCTCGAAACGGCGGGAACACCCTATCAGCTGTACCCTGTCGTCCATATCTCCAAGCTGAAGCCCGTCCGGGAATTCCCGTCGCGACCCGCGACGCAGCTGACGACGCCGGCCGAAGAGCGTTTCGACTTCGACGAGGAGCTCTTGCCTGAAGATAGCTGGGAAGCCACACGCGAGCTGGAGGACGACGTCTTCGAAGTCGAGAAGATCTTGGGCGTACGCGAAGGGCGAGCCACACGATATGGACGCACGCGACGCGAGTTCGAAGTGAAGTGGAAGGGCTACCCGGATACGACGTGGGTCGACGAGCTTGACTTGAACTGCGGCGGGCTGCTGTACGACTTCCTGCGCGAGCGCACAGGGCGCCACCGGTTCGAGGTGATGCAGTCGCATGAGAACGCGGAGGCAGCGGGGCCTGGTGGGTAGGTGCCCACAGGCGTGATTAAGTCGGCAGGGGGGCTGCCGATGGGAGGACAGGTGGGAAGCCTCGACTCTGGGAATGGCTGGAGCGGGGGATTGGGAGAGGGAAGTGAGGAGGACCAGCCTGTGGCTGAAGATGGGACGGCGGGGGGCCGTCTCATAAAAAAGGATGTGACAAAGTGGAAAGAAACGAAGGACATGGATCAAAGTTACGTGTTAGTCTGAAGGTTACGACGAGCTAACTTCAAATCTGCTGGACGAACTTATCGGCAAGACGCGGCACATGGAAGGCGGGATGGTCGCGCGTCACACGGCAAGGCACTTGGGCATCCATCTCGGCCACAGTGAGCGGCGTCCGGTAAAACCGACGCCAAGGCTCCTGCGCATCGATGTCGTCGAGCGCAGCTTGTAACGTCGCGTGCTGCGGGCCAGGATACCACCGTCCGATCGACGTGTGCGCAGGCGGGAAGTGGAGCATCGTCGGATCCAATAGCAGATCCATATCTGCTAGCCCCTGCCTGAACAACGCGATCGCCAGCTGCAGCACGCTGCTGAGGTGACTGCCGGCGTGAGAACGACGCGAGTTGCGAGCCGTACGCCACATTTTCCATGCCGCACCCTGAACTGGGAGCTCATGGGTAGACTCCCAGTACGCCTGAGCCCAGTTCTCGAGGTGACGCTCAAGCCTACGCAGAAACGGACGGAACGCCGCATCGCCGGCCGCGAAGAGAAGCGTCTCAGCCGTCTGAGCGAGATACCGCCATGGCCGAGTCGCATACAATGCGTCGACGTTGGCCGGGGTCACGAGGGCGTGGTTCCAGTTGGTGGGCTCGGGCGAAGCGAGGCGTGGACTGATCCAGCCGGGCGGCGGCAGGAAGAGGGTCCTCAACTCTTGCGCAGTGATAAGGTGAAGACGAAGGCGTCGCACTCGTTTGGGCCAAGGGGCGTAACGGGGCTGCCCCCAGCCAGATGGAGCTCCGGCGGGCGGGATCACGGGGGTGAAGAAGGGGACCAATGGCGAATTCCCCGCCGAGCCACTGGAAGCAGCGCTCGAAGACGAAGCGCGGGACGACGACGAAGAAGACGAGTCGTCGCCACTGGAGTCGCCCGGACTACCGGGGCCGGGACTTGAACCCCCACTCGATGCTCCATGACCCCTCGGCGAAGAGCGCGTCGGCGGCGCAGGAGATCGACGGCGCCGAGTAGCCGACCCAGCGGAGTGCGTTGACCTCGCTGAGTGCACCGAACGCGCCGACCCCACCGAACGTGTTGAAGCCAACGAGGCCGAACGTGAGCGTGAACGCGAGACGGGCCGTGAACGCGGAGACGGGCGGGAAGGCGACGGCGAACGAGGAGGCCGGCGTGCCGGAGACGGCGAGCGAGACCCAGGGCCATGTGTCCGAGCACGCTTGGACGGGGGTGGTCGCGCTTGATCGTCACTATCCGAAGACTCGGAACCAAAGAGCGCCGCGTCCTCTCGGGCACGCCTCGCAGCGGCAGCAGCCGCCGAGAGCGTTGCGGCTGAAGAAGCTTGGGCAGCAGCACGAGACGTAGCCGCAGTGTCGGCTACCGTGGAGGGCCGCCGGCTGCGCCGAGAGGGGGAAGGACCAGACGACGGGGCGGGCGCCGCTCCTGAAGGCCCCGACGCACGCGCCCGGGAGCCCAAATGACTCGACGCGCCCGGACGAGACCGCGGGGAACCGGACGAAGGCGGAGCCGGAGTCGAATGGAAACCCGAAGGACCAGCCGGAGGAGTGCCCATTGGAACGCCAGTCGCCGCGGTCGACGATACAGTATGAGCACCAGAGCTCGACGCAGAGGGAGCAGAGGCGGAGGCGGCAGGAGTCGACGCGACGGATATTGCAGGAACCGCTGCAGACGTCGGGGCAGCAGGAGGAAGAGGGACGGCCGAGTCGATCGCCGCCGCGAAAGTGGCTTCGAGTTGACGGATTAAATCAGCAGTGTCGATATGCCCGCCGGCGCTCATCACGACGTCGGCGAGACGATCGGCGAGCTCGTCTCGTACCCGCTGCGCCAACTCTCGACCCCGACGTGCGTCTCGGAGCATCCGACGCCAAGCCAGAGCACGCTCGTCGCGCTCTCGGACAGCCAAGTCGCGCTCCCCCTCCAGCTCGGCGACCCGGGCGTAGAGACGGTGGACCCGAGCTCCAGCAGCTCCTTGACGCCGCTGAGATGACCGCCGCACGGATATCCAGCCAGCTCGATATTGCGCCGCACGAGATACGGCGCCGAGTTCGTCGGCTTGGGCTCGTGCCATCTCAGACTCGGCAGCCACCCGGAGGGTCGTAGCGGTGGCCACGGACCCCTCCAGCTCGTGGATACGAGTCGCGCCGCGGCGAAGCTCCTCGGCGTGGGCCACCAGGAGTGCGTTAGCACGCCGAAGGTCGTCCTGTAGCGGGACGTTCAGGTTCTGGGCCGCCTCCCCTTCCGCCCGGCTCTGCGAAAGCGACGTGCGAGCCACGCGGAGCTCCTCGGCGACCGTGGCGCGCAGTTGCCTCTGGGCGGACAATGCTTGGCGAGCCTGATCCCTCTCCGCGGTGGCAGCATCCCGCTGTTGCTCAAGGACAACCACGGCTTGGCGGGCTTGATTTCTCTCGACGATGGCAGCGTCTCGCTGCTGCTCGAGGGGTGCCACAGCTTGACGAGCTCGATCTCGCTCGGCGATAGCGGCGTCTCGCTCGCGCCTCAGGGCTGAAGAGAGTTGACGCGCTTGATCTCGCATGTCGAGGGCGGCGTCGCACGCTTGCTCCGCAACTACAAGAACGTGGGCCACGCGGTCTCGCTCGGCGAGAGCATCATCACGTTGCTGCTCAGCAGTAACTACCTGCTGTCGCACCTGATCCCGTTCGGCTGCGGCAGCGTCCGCGCGCGCTTGGGCGGCCGCAAGGGCCACGCGAAGGTCGTCACGCTCGGCACGGGCGTCGTCACGCTCGCCCTGGGCAGCAAATAGCCGCGCTAGCGGCACGGACGACGGAGGCGGCGCAGCAGCGGCGCGCGCGAGCTGAGCGGCATAATCGGCGGCCTGGTCTTGTGCCGTCTGGAGCTGAGCCTGAAGATCGCGGTATTGCTCGGCCGAGGCATCTCGCTCGACACGGAGCAGAGTCTCGGCAGCTTCCGTGCGATCAGCACGAGCGCGGAAGTCGGCTACTCGACCCTCCAGCTCGGCGTAGTCCCGCTCGACCCGTTCTTGAGAGAGGAATGCCTGCTCGAGCCGAGTCATGCCTGCACGGTAACCCTCGCGAGCGCGATGCAAGATGGCGAGGTTACGGTCGTGCAACACGGCCGCGTGAGCAGCCAAACCCGCATTGTGAGCCGAGACGAGCTCGTGTTGGGCGCGCAACTCTTCGTTATCGCGCTGGAGGGCATACGCGTCGGCGACGAGAGTCATCACCGAGTGAACGTGGGCGCCCGGAGTCGGAAGCTGAACTTGAGGCGCGGTGGGAAGACGAGGACGCTGCGCGCCGAGAGCACAGACCACGCATCCAGCAGCTTCGAGGTCGTTGGTGTCGAGCTCCCCTTCCACCAGGTTAATGCCGTCGGCGGCGACGTTGTGACGATGAGCCATGGAGCTAGAGGTACAGCGAGGCGGGCGACGAGGCAGGAGATGCGGCGGAGCCAAAGGCGCGAGGCAGGTTCTGCGACGACACACCCACCTGGGGAGTGCGCGTGCGTGGCAGCGGGACGAATGTGGTGTAGCACCTCGCGGAGGAAGCGGACACACCGGACGGCGGGGAAGGAGGACGCCGGGATGGAGGTTGACGGATGTGAGTGACGGATTTCGACGCGGCGGGGAAAACGCGACGCGGTTTGATGGGCGACGAAGAGATGCGACATGAGTGATGAACCGTGGGACACGACGCCAGAAGCCAGTGCGGCGCGCAATCATCCGACAGGTCAACTCCCGCACCCGTTTCGACGAAACTCGCCAACCCTAAACCCCGTCGAGAAAAACCCCGCCGAGCAAAACCCGCCGAGGAAAACGCGCCAACCCTAAACCCCGCCGACCAAACCGCGACGAGGTAAGATCTTGATTACGCCACGTAAATCAGGTTGAAGGACGGTAGTGCAAGCACGACAGGAGTAAGGACAGGCACAGATCGGTAGGCTTAGTAAGCAGTAGTACGGAGTAGCCAGTAGGAAGGACATAGGATAGGGTAAGGACTCAGTCCCGAAATTTCTCTGAACCACAAAGACCTCCCGTCTTTCCATCGGTTCCAGGGGAACCACCAAGCGCCGGCAAGTAGAGCCGCCTCGATATCGCGGCCCCCCGACGCCTGCTGGTTTGGGTACTCACCCCCCACAGACCCGTGCCCGACAACGGCACGTTAAACGTATACCGTTTAGGTGGCGCCCGATAACGCGCTGCCTAGGCGAAGGACCGCACTGGTCTGATAACCGCCGTGCACAAGACCCCCCGCGTAGGCCCGATAACGCCACGCAAGCCCCAGGAAACGCCGGCCTGATAACGCCGCACGCCCGACGGGAACGCCAAGGAAACGCCGGCCCGATAACGCCGCACGCCCAAGGCTCGACGCCCTACGACAAGGAACAAGCGTCAACCAAGAACCCCCAACTCTGAAGCCTGCGAAGACTTGGGCCTGTATTACGAAGATACGCTACTCCAACAACCGGGTAAAACAACTCGACGCGACCACGATCACGACGCGCCGAGCTTGTGTGAGACCGACCACGCGAGATTTCTGCGAGGCCGCTACTCCACACAGGCAACCTAATAAACTAGGCTACATATTTCATAGCAGGCTCGCCACCTGCCCCGACCGTCTTTCAACTTCAATCAAAATCTGGAAAACACTACACTCACTTATGTCCGATACCTAGGTTGTTGCTCTAAATTCGTTAGATAAGCTTATCCTCAGAATTCTCTAGAAAACAACGAGGTGCATGTTCATTGTTGCTGCGAGTATCGGTTTCATATCTGCACCAATCTATCACTTTTTCGAGTAGTGTAAGGAAGAGTAGTTCATGCACGTACGCTGGCGACATACTATGACAAAGCGTGAACCCCTTTTCACAATCGGAGAAAGGGCGGGGGTACCTGCGGTCCGTAATTGCTGAGCGTAGAGGCAGCATGCCTGCCTAATATGTTGAGAAAAACTGAATAAGAGAATCCTTTTATTGATGATGTGTATCTATTATTATCAAGTAGGAGAGGACATTCAGAACAGATCACAGATGGAGATGGTGATCTGGCTACATAGTGCGATGACGACAGCAGGCAAAGGCATCGATGCCGCCCGGACGCAGTCCGAGGCGTGCTCTCTTCCTCTTTTGCCTCAGACTGAGCACATCGTCTAGAGTACGGCAATTTAGGAATAAGAGCTTAATACACGTAGTTAACTATCTACTGTGTTGTGCCACTTAACATTTCAAGTATAAAATGAGCGAAAGCAAGCTGAGCGACAGTGTTGCTGACAAGCTGTCCTTTTACGGGAACAAAAACATGTTTGCCGCGTACAAGGAAAAGCTTACGGCCCATCTGAAGGGGAAAATGACAGAACCCGTGATTGCCGAGGTGCCAAATGGCAAACCCCGCTTTGCGTGCCAAAATGTGTGGCACATTGATTTCAGTTGACAAAACCAGAGTACCTTTACTGAACACGTGGCTTGCAGATAAGTCCTGCCCTTTTACGGTGCCCCAGATCGCTGCTGTCCAACCGCGCGTGGGTTTTAACCCGTGTAAATCAAACCCGTTCATTAGCGGCCCGTGCGTAGTGAAAACCGCTTCGCACCGGCCTGCATATGTCAATTTCACAGAAATATTTGTCTCAGTCCGAAAATTGTGTCTGAAGGAAAGCATGGAGTACGCCTCGTCACCTGACGACGACGGACCTCCTGGAGAAGGGCTACCTGAGTCCAACCTTGCTTTGGGACTGAATTTGACACGAGCATCGACACTGTCTACGCTGTTCAAGATCATGCACTACGAGAGGGGAAGTCGGTCAAGGTCGAGAGCAGCAGCGGCAAAGGTCGAAAGGTGGTGTGTGTGGCCGATGGCTGCAGCGTCTTGGTGAATTTGTGCCGTTGTAAGCGTGCTGATAAGACCTATGGCAAGTGGCGCCTGTCGAGCATGGAGCTGGGTCATCTTAACTGCTCAGCAACAGCAAAGCCTACGAAGCGTCAAATGATCGAGCTGGCAACATTTACCAGTGTTGTGCGAGCCTCTGGATCGGTGTCTGCGTCGGCTCTCGTAACTTGAGATACGCAAGAGCGTGACGGCATATCCCTTGGAAAGCACAAACAGACGGTATATCGTGCGCGTGAAGCGGTAAATGAAGTAGCAGGTAAGATCGTCCAGCGGTCCGTAGCGAAAATCCCATCACTTCTCGCCGAGTTAGCGCGTCTCAGCCCTGGATATACCGCGGTCGCTGAGAGGGATGGAGATGGACGCTTCAAGAGAGCGACTGGGATCGTCGACACGTTTGCCGCAGCGGTGGAAGCCCGACAGAACATTCTGGGTATCGACTGCGCTCACAGTAAGTGTCCCTGGTACTCAGGCGTTCAAATGATGTTAATTGGGCGCGATGGCAACTTGAAGAGCACCACGATTGCTTTTGCCCTGGTTCCAACTCAAAGATGGGGACAACTACGGGTGGTTCTTCACCAAGCTATTTCAAGGCTGTAAGTAGAATCCCAATGTTCTGCGACCGGGGCAGCGGGCTGTTGTCGGTTGCAGCTGATTTCGGCTTAAGCATCAATTTTTGTACGCTGCACATTAATCCGCAACATTGCACACCAGTTTGGGAAACTATTGCAGTCTCAGAAGAATCTGGCGTGGCGCTTACAGGCTGCGACGACGTGCGAGAGTACAACAGCATAATTGGCCTCATCGAAATGGATATGGGACCAGCCGTGAAAAGTTACGTGTCTTCCATTGACCCTGTACTGTGGTGCGTGCATGCGGACATTGGGGTCCTACCACTCTACGGATGGCGTACGTCAAACTTCGTGGAAAGTGGCTTCGGATCTCGGCTTGTCGTGGGCCTGAGGCAGATGCATCCATTTTGCGTTCCTTCAGGCGATGTGCGCTTGGATGACGGAGGAGTGCTATACGCGCTGTTCTAGTGCTAACCGTTGGGAGGACCAAGGACTTGATGTTACCCCCGGAACCCGGAAGGTCTACAACAAACAGATCGTCCATCTTGGATTGTACATCGTCCAATACGCTTCCAAATATGTCACTTATGGCACAACGCTTCGGTGTTCCCCCGGGTTCGCCGTCGAGTCACCTTGTCTACGCGGCACTGTACCTGTTGATCTTCTGATCAGCACGGAATTCCTTGTCGGCACATCGCAGCAACACTTAGCGACCGGGACAATCTCGCCGATGTCTTTGCGCTCTTCGACAAGTGCTACTCAGTCAAGCAATTTACTTCAGCGCTCAAGGACAAGGGCGTTTTGATCCCCATCGACGAAGAAATTGCATCCGACTCCACGTGGCTTCCTGCGCTTTTGGTTCCTCGGTTGGGTCGCCGAAAGCAGCGCCGTATTCGGATCAACGGTATGGAACGCATGTAAGGCTCGTCATGCCCGTATCACTGCAGTCGGTGTGGTAAAGAAGGCCCCAATTGGCGCAGCTGTTCGCAAATATGAGTCCCTCAGACACAATCGATTCGATACGGCCCGGCCCCAGTCTTGGTTTCCAAGGTTAGTGTAGACGTCATTGCATCCAGTCCAGATACGCGTGCTCCAAGAACTAACGTCAGCGTCAATAAATAACTCTCTCAGTCACCATTCAAACGCTACATAATTTTAGATTCGAGCTGACAATACTTTCAGCTTCAAGTCTCTACTACGCGCGATCGTTTTGGAGAAGTCAATCTCGAAAGAGTGAAATACTTAAATCGAATCCCTCAGACACAGTTTTGACCTTATCATCTTTGTCCTTATACCATTGATCTTAGTATAATCTCATTGATCCAGCATCACTACGTAAGTTCCATAAATTTTATAAAGCCAATCATTTTTATGGTTTTATTTAGCTGATTATGTCACTCCACTTCGATCAAACCTCCGCGACACAAGTCAGTTTCGCACGAACACGGAAACCACAGATCTCCATAATCCACTGTGACCTCCTATTCTGGCAAAATCTCGACGATTGTCGCCACCACCACCGCAACATTCTTTCGGTTGTACACCTAAAAAAAACGCTGTTAGCGTCGCAATAATGTAGCGCGGTATTGCTCCGCACTGCAGGACCTCAATGTAGACGTTTGAGCCTTCTGCAATCTCAAAACGTTGTCGCTAATTCGCTCAGTGCCTCCGTCACAGTCGTGTGTCGGGAATTCCCCAGAATACGCACCGAGAATCGTTTTTTTGTGCGAAGTATCTAGTTGCAAAGACGCCGATGCCTTTATCTGTCTTCTTCAGCACCAGGCCGTCCTCGAGTTCACGAAGTCGATTTGCACACAACGGGCCAGCGAGGCAGTTATTCGCGGCACAAAATATGTCTGAGGTTGCATTAGGGCGTATATCCGGGTGGCAAGTCCCCACACACCCGCACCAGTCAACAACACCTTCATCCCGAAATTTGATGTTCTTACCACCAATAACAAGGGGTTCCATTTCACGTCACTGGGCCACTGAAGAATTTCATCAGACATTTCTTCCTCCGAGAACTCTGCATCCGAATTATTTTTACTGGCGGACAAGCTGGCCGAATCATCGTCACTGGACGCCTTCCATAAATAGCTTAAAAGCGGCTTAAAATGTTTTTCTAAATTCATATCTACATATAAATTGTGTAGTGGTCGCTTTATGTGAAAGGTCGGCCTGATATGGGGTCCAATTGCCCAACGAAGGGTCTGACCGAGCTGCATAAGGTGAGCATGTGGTCTCTGCTCACGCCAGTCTGAACCTTTAGGAGCGCGTCTTGGTAAATACGAGCTGGTGACTACCAGACTCACGATCTCTTCACGCCTCTCACATTTCATTTAATCAAGTGACCTACACATCAATTCACTTGATTCTGTCTACGTGCGGGTTGGTCCCCGAATCGACTAGCTTAGAATTTTTGTGGACTAGAGACCCGGGAACACTTCAAATATTCATTTAGTATAATTACCCACTGCTGCGACACTGTCAACATTCGACCGCGTCGTACAGTGGAACTGAAGGCATTTCAGGTTCGACGACCAAGCTAGACCTGATTTGCGTAATCGTCGGTGGACGCTAAAGGATCCAGCTAGCTGTGCAAGATACGTTCGGACCGACTGAAACCGCCCCTCTGTTCACTCTGTTTCTGCTCCCATGATGGAGTCTGTCTCGTATGAGACACTACAGTGCTTACAGTAATTAGTCTGACTTCAAAATTAGTCTGCGTTCAAAATTAGTCTATGTCAGACTAATTCATGTGAGCCAGGAAAGAACGAATTCATAATTAGTCTTGGCCAAAATGTTCAAAATTAGTCTGCATGAAATGGGCCTCATATTTTGAGCAGCCCCCCATAATTTTAGGGCTGGCTAAGAGCAGAAATATAATTTGTTTTTTGCAAGTAAAAACCCAAAATGCAAGTAACTTGATGAGGACCCCGCTTGCTGCAAAAAGCCCCGACCTGACCCTGGGCACAATGATTGTTCGGCACTGTCGAGGATCTTCCTATTGCACTTCATCCTTCACTAGACTTCACTATACTGTATAGTACAATATAGTATACAAAACTGGTGGATTCTCCACAAGTAGACTCACTTGGCCTTTTGCCGGCTCTATAGCTAAGTAGCTTCCTCCTTGCTCCCAGATTCCACCTTCGTACAGCCCCTCTCAGTCTTCACCTATCTAGCAAGCGCCAGAGACGGAAATGGATTTATTTCAATCTTAAGATTGGGGTAGCAGTTTTGCCCAATTACCATATTTATCCCCATTTTGTTTTTTCCTTTACCCATTTAGGCATTTTTGAGTTCGATTAGATTAATTTTGAACATTCAGAAATAGTCTGTGTTCAAAATTAGTCTATGTGATGTTTCGCTAGACTATTTTGTGTGAGGTCGCTGAAAATGTGCTTACATAAATTAGTCTCACTCAGACTAATTGCTGTAACCACTGTAGTGAAGTGGAAGCGGTATTGGCGCTACTACGAGTTGAGATGCAAGCACGCTGCTGTGTGGCTGATGAGGACTACGACGCGGTGGTGCAGTCGATTCGCTCGTTCGACCCTCGTCGTCTCGAGGTGTTTGCCAGCTCTAGCTCAACGAGGAACATGCCGACGCTTCTGAAGGTATATTGACTGCCGAGATCGAGCGCGTCGTGAGCATCATTAAGAACACAACATCAGGGAGTCGTTCAAGAAGTAGCTGTGCATGAAGATGATGTGAACGGGCAACTCATGGACTACTTCAACGTCATCGTCGAGGACAACGGCTTGGCGGAGAGCTTCGGTGGCGTCACTGGCTCGAATAAGTACAAGCGATTAGGTTCGGGCCTTTGGTCGAAGTCGCGGAATGGACGAAGTGAAGCAACGTGTTCGCATCACTTACATACGATCTGCGAAAGACCCGGGGGCGCTGTTCAGGCTCATTCTGGAGAAAGCGACGTAGTTCGACCGTAAAATTCATAGCCTGCGTCTATAGAGGCGTGGTGCAACTGTTCAAGCCAAGGAGAAGCCCAAGCCCCACCATTCGGAAAAAGCCAATTAGGCGATGGCAAGAGAGGGCGCCCGCGGTCTCAATGACGGCGAGTTCGATGGCGTCAGCGAGCGGGGTCAAGGCCTACAAGACCCAGCTCATCGAAACATCCACCAGGACCTTGTCCTAAAAATGCCAAGAGTTGTATTGGTTGCGTGAGTGCAGGGTTTTCTATACTGAAATCTAGTCAAAATTTATGCAGTTGCCCAATGACAGGGTGAAGCGACCCCTCGTTTGCTCTGACGAATTTTTCGTCGGAGCAAATATAAGTTGTCTTAAATATTTTATGCGGGTGCTTACGATATTTTTGGAAGGCGTCCACTGTCTTTACAACCGCAAACAGCGCAGCAGAATGCACCATGGCTTGTTTGGGACTGAAGACGTTAGGTGCTTTGGTCACGTCCGGCTTGCTGCCCACATTCAGGTGTGTTTCACTTTCTTCAGTTCGATCTAGTTGGGCCTCCTCCGAATCCGACGTAGTCGACTGCAGGTTTATCACACTAGGCTCGTAGCTAGGAGCGCTGCACGGCAGTCCCTCAGCGTCCACCATCTCGAAGCCAGCTGAGCTTTCGCGCTCCGAGTCGGCTCACGGTGACTTGACCGAAAGTGAGCCAATAGAAAGTGACACGGCTTTCTTATTGCACGCGTTCTTTATCTTCATCCAGAACTCCCCCTTGGTCTTCTGAGAGACAGTCGGATTATGTGCTGGGTCAGATCAAATGAAGCGCTTGCTGTGCAAATTGAAGGAGGGGGGGGGGGGCAGGCGCTGCAGTACTACATGTGGTTGAAAAGTGATTAATGTCATAAAATGCGTAATGATAATCGCGGCCACGACCAAGGTCGCCTGCAGAACGAAGATCACCGCTGGCGTAACCAGCACAGCTAAAATGAAGGTCGCCTCCGACAATGAAGCGACAGATAAGCTCATGCCGCCACTAGGTGTGGTGAAATTTGCTGTCATGTATGAAACCAACCTGACCCCAAAAATGTTCAGGAGCCAAAAAAAACACAAAGAAGAGTGCATCAAATGGAAGTGCCAACGTCGTAGCCACTAATGCTAGTGGTGGTGAATGTTCAGGCGACTCAGGCGATGAAGCCTACATCTGAATGGCAGCTTCCGAAGCTGAAACAAGTTAACCTTACGCGGCATCAGGTACCGGGCGGTAGATTCTGGAGCCTCACATCATCTTGGCAACGACTGAGACCAACTTTGCGCTGCTGAACTTGCCTTAACCTCCGTTAAAGTTGCCAATGGAAATCGTATCACCGCTCTGGAGAAAGGAAGTATGATCATCGACACTTCAGTAATGATTTGCGATGTGCGGTGCTGCTGAGAGGTGTATACTATGCTAAGGGGGTTGACCGCAACCTGATCTCCGTCGCACAGCTCACTATGCACGGATACTCGTGGGATTTCAAATAAGTGCAATGTCTGGCACGGTGATAGCAGAAGGGGCGGCGCTCGCCAGTGGACGGATTATGGCCAGCGGATATTAAAGAAGGTGCTGCACCCTTTATTTCAATGCTCATATCCAAACTTTTGAAGTGATAAGAGCGCCTAGGACACATAAACTTCCAGCTCCTAATGCAAATCATCGACAAGAAACTCGTGCATGTCCATGGAATTTTGCATGAGCTGCGTCGAAGCGAGGCAAACTGAGTGATCCAAGAGCAAAAACGACACTCAGCATCATGCACGAATCGGTAAACCCGGTGCAACCCTGTGCGTCGACTTAAAGACCGATACGGACCCCGACCGCGTAGGCCATAAACACATGCTGGCGATCGTGGGCCACGCTGCCAACTTCGACAGGGTCTACTTGCTTAGGAAGAAAGTGCATCTGATGGAAACTTATATGATTCTATCATCGAATTTGAATGGCATTACGTTACGAACATGAACGTAGCTCACTCTGTTGGAGGCATTAAATTTGACAATACTCGGCACGGGCCCTGTACGGATTTCTTCACAATCGCGACATCCGTCATCTGCAACGTCCCGGGTGGAAACAATCCAATACCCATGATAATTCTTTTTAGCAACAATAATATGCATATGCATTGCGGAATTTTACGATAATTGTAAGATCGATCGCTACAAACCAAGTCACATGTTGGCAGTGCTTAATTCACCGACCTTAATCTTCTACCGGAAATACCCGACGAATTAGGGGGTGGACAGCTGCAACGGATGAATTTCACGGTGCTGCGTGCGTGAACCACACGTCGGACAACATATTTGCAGCTGCAGGCGTACTGGGCGTGATGACATCCTGGTTGGTACGTGCGGCACGCAGACTGACGTCACGCATAGCGATGTGGTGCTGGAGTGCGACTCCAACACTTCAGCAGACTTCTCAGTCGTATAGCGTTTCATCACCAGTTTTTCAGTAGCGCTACGGACCCCTCGCAGCCTGCGCCATGATTGCAGGCGACTCTACAATCCGAGGTAATGTGCGTAAGTGCGTACGCACTTATAAACTATCTCGTGTGGGTAAGTCCATGCGAACTTAAAATAGTAGTACGTTGCCAAAGTGAGACTCGAAGAGTACAGTACAGTAGAACAGCAAGTTGCCGTACCGGTGACAGTCAGTAGAGAGAGGGTGGCGCATTTGGGACGCGGCGGCAGCGATCGCGTGGCACTATCGGTGCACGTGGACCTGGCGCTGACATACCTGCTCTATTGCGACACGAGGCGAAGCACGTCGGCCAGGTGAGTCACAGCAAGAGCAACAGCAAGAGAAACCAGCTCCTGCGATCTTTCAACTTTTAACTAAGAGATCGTGGCTTCGGGCTGGAAATAATGCGCTTATTGCTGCATGTACTGCACGGGGGAATACGGTATAATTTGTGGTGTTTTCGGTGTAACTTTGCTTGGTACGAGTGCTAACGCTGATGTGTCGCTGTAGACTTCCGTTTCGTGACCGCTCGCTCTCGTCGAAAATCAGCGTACATTTTAGCAGGCCTGGATAGAGAAGTCCGGAATCCTTTACAGCTTATATAGTGTGATGGCACGTATTGTTTTTTTTTCTTTCACGAAAGCGGCATTGACACGCTCTTGACGTCGCATCGAAAATCCAGCCGATCTCAGGCATGTTTGAAGACATGAAAATGGGATGTCACATATTGTTTTGTTTTCTTCACGAAAGCGGCATGGACACACTCTTGATGTCGTACCGACAATCCAGCCGTTCTCACGCATGTCTGCAGACTGTGCAAATACAGTCTTCAGACTGCATTCGCACAGTGTCTGACGTCTTGATGGGTTAGTTAATGTTCTCGACATGCAAATTTTCATTTTTTTGAAGTTTGCCTGCTCGCTCGGATATTGGGGTCGGCGTGTATTGACGGTCACTTGATGCACTCCGTCGTGCCGCAGGCGCATCGGTTCGGCATGCATCGAAGTCGGTATTTCAACATTGTGTGCAAACTGGTGATATAATTCGGCAGGTAAGCGGCGGACTTCGGCCTTCACTTGCACATACCGTTGTCGCAGGTCTTCAACGGGCTGTAGTAAGGTCGACATAAGCTCGCCGCGCCTTTTAATTCGAATTTTTGGGCTACTTGAGCCGCTTCGAGACCATCATTTTGCTGTTAAACTGAGTTTCCATGGCAAGAAACCGATAACTGACTGGTTTAGATGCTCAACCATTTCGAATGGAGTAGATCCCCCGGGACGTGCTGTTGTCTAACTTCACAGTCCTTCGATTTTGTTCTATAGGGTTGTTGGCGGTGGCATTGTCTTGAGGTGTATGAAAACCTTGCTAGTTCGGGAAGCATTAATTTTTAAGCCACTGCTTCACAATTGTTTTCGTGGTCGAACGAAACCGGTCATTTGTACCTGCGACAACCGGCCAGTTTGATTTGACAGCAAATAGTTCATTACACATTATTCTTGTGCGCGGCTTGCAGTGAATGCCATTTTGGTCACAGAAAAAAATATTTCCCTCTCGAGCTTCTTCCACATTCTTTATTTCACACATCCCGGCAAACATGGAGCCAACACATCAATACTTTCGTGGTCAAATCCTAAATGCAGGCGTTATATTGAGCATCGTCTTCATCGGCGTCCTTATGATAGAATCTATGATAGATAGTCAGATCCCAATTCCCTTGGGGAAGCAAGTGCAAGGATACGTGAAGCGGTGGCGCAGAAAACATCGTGATTATTCAATGCAGCCTGTGCTCGACATTTATGCTACATCAATGTTTGAATTCTTGAGAGACCTTGCTTGGACGGGGGATAATTTAATCGTCTTTTGCGACTCACATGACTAGAATAGGAATCTGTTTCTTGACATTGGCCAAGCGTCCGTCGAGTTATCGTTCCACATTGATCTCACTTTCTACTCCCTATTGGAATAGTACGTTAACGTTCAACAGATCCGCACTGAGTCAAGATCTTACATTTAGTCAGCACGCACAACATGGCGCACCAACTATTCGGCGTTTTTATCTTAGGGATTTACATACAGCTGTGTTTAAGATTTCTTCTGGTGTACTGCTGTGCATTTTAACGTCGGGCCGAAGACGTTGCATGGAGTCTGTCTTACTTAAAACGTGCCATACTGTAGACGTGTACAGTGCGCTTTTCTCCACAGTTTATGAGTACCGCCACTACAGACACAATCCTTTACGGAATGCCGCTTTGCGGTATATATTCACGAGTTCGAACGCAACTTTTCCATTAAAACCGGAGGTGTCTGCTGAAAAGGAAGACTTTGTGAACAACAGGCGACACATTTCGGGTCGCTTGCTTAACTATGGAGCACCATAAACTCCTAATTTTAGAGTCATACTGGCATGCAGTTCTCGTCTACCTGGTAGTTCTCCGCGACGCACAGCTTGGTTCAACGCTTTAACACACACTTCAAATTGTTGTAATAGTTCATGATAGCATCGGGGGTTGATGCAGCAGTTTCGCATCCACTAATTGAGCATGCCGTATCGAAACAGTAGGGTGAGCCGCCACCCACCGCTAGAGATATCTATCGTTGGGGAGGTCATCGGTGAGGGGGCGTTTTTTTCTTAAATAATAAGGTTTGGGTGTATTGTGACACTTATGCTACGGGTGGGACTCTAATCACCATTTTCACCAAGCGATTACCGCTTGATGAGTTTTGTCTCCTCTGCTTCCTTCCAACCCCTGTCCCCGACCGTTTCTCTATGTCGGTTGATGGTCTTCGATCCACCGACGCACATCACCGCTTATCCGTTCTTCTACTCCTTGGACTATTGGATGTTGCGATGTGACTTCTGACGCCACTACCATGTGGCTGGACATCGTGTCCATCGCCAGATTCGCCGGCCAATCCGCAGATTTGTTATCCTCAATCAGGCAATGTGACGAACTCGCAACCTGACACTCATCCGCCAATTTCCTCGTTAGTCTGTACCAATGCAGCATTTTCTGGTTCTTGGGAAGCTTCCGATCCTTGAGCAATGTTGTGATAATCGAACTGTCTCCTACAACATTCCGATCCTTGAGCAATGTTGTGATAATCGAACTGTCTCCTACAACATGGATTTTATGCCACTTCGCCTTCACTCCTCGATTCATCAATCTGTGGAGCCCCACAAACTCCGCCACACGGTTGGTAGTGAACGCTGCCCGAGTTGAGCGGGCGAGTTCCTGTAGTCGCTGCAGCTTCGCGTATAACCCCGCGCAGTTCTACAAACCGGCACACATGCATGCCGTGAAGCGCTCGATAGCGTATAATCTCCTCAACATCTATAGAACCACCTTCTGAGAGATACACAAGTTGAGGTCCAGTCCTTGTATCGCGCGGCACGATCCCTTTAACCCGCAGCCGGAGAGGCTCCCGCGAAACGCGATAGGTTCTGCTGCCACCGTAATGGTCATTCCGGCACTGACCGCGGCCACCGCTGCGTCCAAGTCTCGAGCGAGGGCGTCATCCTTGCCTCCTTCTTACCAGGCTTTCCAGATTTGCTAGAACTTTGTTGGCTCATCATGCGTGCCCTAGTGATCGTGATGGGGTGGTCACAAGCTTGTTTGAAAGCCAGATTTCGCGCCGGAGCCGTTCACATCCTGACCGAGTCACTATTTAGGGCAATGGTGGGTCACGCAAAAAGGTTCCCTTTCATCCATATTGTCTTGAATTTGTATGTGAGGCCAGCTGCCCGAAATATGCCCAGACCCGAAATATGTCTGGCACGGATAGATAGTCCGTAGACGCATTGTCCCACTGCGGGTCAAAGATGATGATGACCGCTCGTTTATTAGCTGATTTCTTCGTTGCGTGAGCAATGTGGCTTCGTCAGTCGCCAGAACCGGAAGCACCTGCTATAGCTGCGACAACCAAACGGAATACCTTGTGCCACTACACAACCCCCCCCCCCTCCACGCTTGGTTCGCTGCTCCTTCGCCCGGCTCCACCCCATTATCCCGCTCCACCACAGCACTAACGACGATGGTCCTCGTCCTTGTAATGATGAGAGGAACGGATCAAATGACCAGGAGAAATCTTCGCGTCCCCTGGGGCTTAAATTCTTGATCGTGGTTGCCGTCCTACAAGTCCAGCTGACCCAGTCATGGACTGCTCCAAACTTGCTGGCTGACCTTCACTGGTCACGACTCTCTACTGTCCTTCTGACTCACGCGTATATCTGCGTTGGCGTTTTCCGATACTCCGCTGTCCATCAGGCATCTCGCAGATTTGCGTCTTCGTTTCCTAGACTGCCAGCGTCTTGCCGGTCCCGAGGAGTCCATCGACTCTCTTCTCGATCTAGTCGTAGCCATAACTGTGGGCGGATCAGCAGGTCGCTTACTCTGTCCCCCACCTTATTGCAGCATCTTCGACAACTCTTCGAACTCTTGGTTTCCAACTAGCTGGGCGTAGTTGCCCACCAGAATGTGAATATCCTTCGCGAGATCTGTAAGGGACTCGTATGAATCCTCAATGGATTGTGGGCCCTTGTATCCACTTAAAGTCTCCAATCTCGGTACTCCACCACCGAGACTCTTCAACTTGCCGACAACTAGCACGATGCCCTGAGCCGATACATGCTCGAGCAGCACGTCGGTTACCTCCAAGCTGTACATGCTCACCCGAGGTTTGTCCACCTGATCTCTTGTAACACAGTGAAACGTTAGGCGGTGACTCCGGCCACGCAAATGACCTGTGGTGTAAAAACCCTATAACAGTGGATATTTGAATCGGTCCATCGAGGTTGCTATGCTGTCGGTCGGAGCGACTCACTCCATCGTGTATTGGTGCAAGTTGGTGGGTTGGTGACCACTGCCAGTGTGATAATAACAAACGCTATGGATGCCCTGGCTGTAGACTTTAAGACCGTGGAAGGCGAGTGATTACGTGTTTTAGGCTTAAAAAAACGAAAAGATCGATGGATGTACGGGCGTCAGTTGTTTCTTGAGCCGCTCGACTTGCTTATTTGCTGGATTTACACAACCTCGTCTCTTGCGCGCCCAACCTGTCGCCGTGCAGCGGATTGCTACTCACTCCTCGTTCTCCCAACTACTATCCACCGCTGACCTCTTAAGAGCATCATCGGTTGGTCTTAAAGGCAGTTTATCTTAAAAAGTAAAGCCGTTGAGAGTCGACAAAGAATTATGGCTCCAACCAGTAGGTCCTATTGCAGGTTTGAACTTAACCAGGACCTATAGGATGACACTTGAGACTTAAAATAAGCCTCTGATCTCAAGCGATTTGAATTACTTTCAGTATAGTCAGTATAACGCAAATGAAACGACGAACTCTTGTCCTCTTCAACCACGGGAATTTAAACTCGGCGTGAGTTCCTTCCGGTGGGAGCACACACCCTTCATACAGGTTCATCTTAAGTTTTCAGGTCTTAACCCTTTCGCGATCCTCTTGTCTTAATTATACTATACAAGCCTAAGTATTTTGCTTCTAAAAGGGCGCAGGATGCGCCCATAAGGAAAATCACGGTACTCGCTTCGCATGCATCTTGTAACATAGTACCTGCAGTGATGTACAGATGCACCACGATCATATGCATTCTACTTAATTTTTGTATGGTTTGATGATTACTGATTGTACTGTTTATTGTTTGTCATAAAATATGGTGCATTCACGGTTGAACCTGTGTAAAAGGGCACAAGATGCGCCCATGTAGGCGGTCTTTTCACACCGTGTTTTGCAAACGCTATATATGGGCGATATATGTGTCCTTCTACCGCGAAAGGGTTAAAAGCTTGGTTAAGACTTAAGATAAGTCCAACCGGTGGAGACGCTCTTACAAAAATAATTAATGAAATGTTCTTCTGTATAATTTGCGGTGACCCGGTTCACAATCAAACGTTTCAAGTGCTGCACTCGAAATGAATAGGTGCCCGCATCACACGATACGGCCCTACTCACGTCGCTTGTAGCTTTTGCCATGCTTCTCGTTTACCCGAAAGCGTAACACAAAATTGATATTCACCTAGTTCTCCTTATTTTTTTTACTAAATAGTCGTTGTTTCAGCCTCTGGTCTTTAACAGCACGGTGGATGACTTGTATACTTTCACGTAGCTGAGCGAGATACCCCTCAATCCCCTCCGACTCCGGAACTGTTTGCAACCCCTGCATCTCGGGTAGGTAAAACTCACGGAGAGGTGTCGGGTTCTGCAGACCGGTAAACAGCACCATAGGCGAGAGGTTCCCCAGCGAGGTGGTTGAAGTTTGCTTGTACCATCGGGACTAAATGTACCCAGTCCTTGTAGCTCACCTTGTAGGCCAAAATCATTGCTAGGATGACTTGCAAGATGTCACGATTCACTTACTCCACTGATCCGTTTATCCACGGACAGTAGGCTAACGTAAATTCCACTTGCTGCTTTTGCAGTCGGCGACTCATCTCGACCACCACTTCGTTCTTGAAGTGGGTGCCTTGGTTCGACACCCACTGTGGAGGTATTTCAAACCGCGAGTGCCATGCTAGCAGCGCTTCACGCATCATCTCAGGGAATTCAACAAAACGGCAGATTCGCTCGCGAACATTGCCATGGACACGAAAAAGAGCATCGAAGTGCCTGCGGCCGACGTTACGCGTTTGCCTCCGCGTTGGAACCCAGTGGTTCGGGCCCTCCAGGGGGACATAGACCATTGGCGCGACACCACACTGGATATGGAGGAACCATGCCGGCCTCCAACCCCCATCGGCGCAAATTAACCTGGCGCATATGTTAGCATGGGCAATCCTATAGCTAGCAACCACACGGATGATCTGTAAGCATTCGAGGGCGGGCATTTTCGTAGTCGTTAGAACACCTAAAAGACCGAAAGGTATCCTCACTGACAACAACAACATTAGAACCAGAGTCAGCAACCAAAATTGCCAGAGGCTCCGCCGTACCTGCTGCTAGCAATACCAGTCCGAGCTTCTTGTGTGCTTCACCCTCTCCCCTGACGTCTGCGCTTCATCATGAACCACCCCACGTATTAGAGCACTCCCAAAGAAAGCGATTCGACCGCCGACGTACTCGGTGTGCTTGGCTGCGCTGTTGATTGGTGTCTGTGGCTGGGACGCAACGTGATTTTAGCGGCGACTTTTGACCCTGGATTTATTTCTTGAGGTCTAAAATAGACACCATCTCTTGATTGGCACTCAGTTTTACGACTCGTAATTGAGACTCTAAAATAGACGGCATTTTATCTGCAACTCACAATACTTGCTGGCTCCATAGCTAGCTCCTATAGAAAGAAAATCAAAGTGTACATGTGTTGCGCGTGTTGCAGTCGATCACTTCGCTGCTTCCATCGGTACTTCGACTCGTCTTTCCACCTTGATCAGATCGTCCGTAGTGGGTTTAGTTCCCCCTGGTGCCTGATACTACCCCTGAATCGCCATCAGCTCCTCGAGTGTAGGCCATACGAAGTTCTTATCACCGAGAGGTCGGGGTCATAGCCTGCTCGGCGGAAATGGCCTATTCGACGTCGATTGTCGACGCACTATCGTGACTTGTTTCACAGTCACCACTGGGGCATGATTCCTAGCACGTCGGGATATCAAGTCGGTCCAGACGTTGTCTGGATCAAATATGTGCTCCACAACGTAGCGGCAATTCTTCAACTTCATCTCCCACCTGAGCAGCTTGCTCTATGTCTGTATGGGCTTACCTTGGCGTGCAAAATCCACGATGCCCATACACATCCTATTGATCGCACAAATCAACCGTTGGAGCTCTCCAGCAGGAGTCGGATATCGAAGTGATCGTAGTGTGTCAATCCTTATCAGATCGTGACGAACTCCATGCTCACCAATCAATCTTCCACATCACTTCACTTCTGTGAGGTAGAGACTCGAATAGTTCACGCTCAGTTTCAGCCCAAAAATAATTGAGCAGTGCAAACAGCTCACCGAGCTTCTGCAGGTATATTTCGATGTCGTTAGCGTACAACAGCAAACCATCAATCCATATCAGCATATGTTTGCAGAGGAGACTTGCGAAGCAGTCTTCTATAACAGCATCGACATATCCCTGAGGTACACGTCGAGAAGTGAAGATCTTCTCGTCGGCCGTTTTGGACATGAACTCTTGACAAAGTTCGGCCAGAGGTATTTGCCACAAACCTTTAAGAAAATGAAAAAGTCCAAAGTGTTTCATTCCGCGTGCGTGCTCCAGTACTAGAGAGAAAATTGGCATCCCTGCCGGCATCTGCTCATTCCTCGCCCTGTAGCTCGTCGTCTGGCGCAAATCCATCGGGTCTGCATATTTCTTAACAGGCAAGACGGGGCTCAACAATAGACTCTTGGGGTTCTTATATGCCAGTCAACACTATCATTAAATTCCCGTAAATAACTTGTCGAGCATGCGGAGGATATTTGCGGGGCTTAAATTTCGTTGGGCGAGCCCCGTCCTTTAAACACACATTGAATGGTGGGACATTGGCTGGGGGGTCATCACGCGACTTCAGACGCCACACTTCGTACGCGTGGGAAATAGTGCTCAGTATCTCCACATGCTCCAGTGTAAACCCATTCTCCACTGCGAGATGGATCAGCCGCTCCATAGCCGCGAAGATCTCATCACTTCTGCTTGGCTCTGATCAATCGCAATTTGTCAGACTCCAGGTCGATCGTATCATCACTAGTTTTATCTTCATTGCGTTTAGCTAGCTGCTGCAATTGACGTTCCAAGTCAATGCCCAATGGCGTGAGTAAGTCGTTGTCAATGATGAACTCACCATCGTCGGCGTCTATTAACCGCTGCCATCGGCTCAACCGGGTCTACAGTCGTGTGAATCGTCACGTGAATCTTAGTCTTGTACTTTGCCGTCACCGTTGTAGAACCGAACGTCTGGTTCCAAATCGGCTCCTCCAACTCCGCTGGAACCACACTAGGGTCCAAGGTCTTCAACTCGTCCCAATGCAAGTGTCCAATCACAGTGTAGTCTGATCCACTGTCGGAACAATACGGCAGCCCCAGCTTGCCGTTTAGCGTAACTACACGATCAGTAGATGAAAGTATTCCAGCATCAAATCTACAACCGAACCCCAAGTTGATGCAGAAGCCCGTGCACAAGATTTGGCGGGTGATCGAGAAACTGTATGGACTCAACACCGCTTCGGGGGCTGTGTTGATGGGAAAGTTTGAGGAGATTGTTGCCTCTGAGTTTAAGAGCATTTCCTACCTGTTTTGGCAGCTTAAGGTTGCGAGGGACCAAGTGAACCGGAACAGCGCCGATGCGTTAAAATATGTCTGATCTAGCAACAGATGATGTTGCTGCCATTTCTTCCGGGACATCAGTGGGGATCGGCGATCGCGTTCACGCCGTAAGAGCTCACCTTGGAAAAGATTGAGTCCGAACTCTGCACTATCTTTCGGAACAAGACCAAGGCGCAATACAAGAGTTTGACGAACATGGCTTCGGTGAACCATGTGGATGTCAAGGCGCTCAAGGCTTTTAAGCCAAGAGGTTTGGCCCTCGGGAAAAGCAATGTCCCATCCCAGCCGGACGTACCGCCCTGGTATGTCGTGCTTCTACTGCGCTGGAGTCCACGGCGACATCACTATCTCAAGAAAAAATGTGAGAAGCGCAAGCGCGACATTGAGTTGAAAGTCTTCCAGCGCAACATATGGTCGTACCCAAGTACGCTCAAAAAGGCGCGTAACGACACAGAGCCGACACCGAAGATGGCAGGCAAGGGCAAGCTCAAGGCGCAAGCCAACGGAAAGGAGCGAACAATTGTGTCAACTGTCTGCCCAAGGACGTGTCAGTTGATGCGTGCAACACCGTGCAGTCAACGACAGCTGCAAGCCCAACTTCTTCGACCGGCCCTCCCAACGGAATCCAGTTCCCCCAACACCGGGACGAGATCTGGATTTCTTCAATACGGAAGAGACGGATGATCCAATGGGATCGCTATTCGATATTGGCGTTCAACGGTGGACGCGTCAGCAGTGGACGCGTCAACGAAGCTGACGACGCGCCGATGCCGCCAGGTGAACAGTCGGTTGCTGGGGAAATCAGTCTCCAGAAAATACGCCTGGAAGACAAGGTACGGTCGTTGTATCCTTGTTTGCTTGATGAGGAAAGATGTCTAACCAATAACTCGAGGGTGCTGGACTCAGCATGTGGATTCGGCCTAGCCGGCGAAGCATCGACGTTCGTCGACATGCGAGCCGGCCCCGGATACATGTTTACGTTTGCACAAGGGTCTAACCATTCTAATACACACTTTCAAAGATTGTCATCAACAGAGAAGAAATCGACCAGGTCCGACCACAAACCTTTCTTTAGTGTTCTGAGCCATGAAAATCATATCCCGAACCGTTGTAGCCTTCAGAGCACAGCGTCGTTTAAGATCATTTCATCCAGGAGCCTCGCTTTCGCCTCGACTAGCTCGTCTTTGGTGATCAGGGGCGCGTTAGTCATGTATGGATCGAGTAACGAAATCCAAAGAAGATCAGGGTCCATATCGTTATCGAAACGCGTCTCCACGAGCTCTAAGAAACTTTGGCGTATAGATTGCATAGCGAACAGAACTGGCACCGCGAATTGCTCTTTTTCCACGCTTACATAAAGAGTATCAAACATGTTCTCGTTACGGAGCAACTTCTTGAGCAACGCGATGACGAGATGAAGTGAAACCAAAGTTGGATAAGTCTCACCATTGAGCCTTAATGTAGCAGCGCTGAATGGAGCCAGCAGCTCGATGAGGCACTGGATTGTAAACCACTGCTTTGCGGTGGGAAGTTTAAGGTTCTTCGCAGCGTCCTCTTTGAACTCTGCTCGCCCTTCATCCGACTTGAGATACAGGAAAAAATCTTGGATCGTCGATTGCAGTTCCACAAACCGTTGAAACATAGCTAGAGTGCTATTCCACCTCGATTTTCACATCGAGTGGTCACCTTCTGCATGCTTGGAGCTCCTCTAGTCGGTGGCTTCCCTTTGGTGAGCGATGGAAGAATTCTGCAAGTTTGCGAAAACAACGAACGGATTTCCGAACGGTCTCTATGTTGGCGGAGATCACCATCGAAGCGGCAACGTCCTCCGCTTTTTCACAAACTTTGAAACTTGTTCGCATCACTGATAAATTCTTCCATTTCTCCATCGTCCTTTGAATTTGGTTCATTGTTGAGGGCTTCCAAATGATCGTCAAGCCACGAGCTGCTACTTGGTTGAGCTGCTTGACTTGTTCGATCGCTGCCTGCTACGGGTTCAATACTGGCTTGGATCGTTTCATCACTGATGGAAGAAGCAATGCCTACACCCGAGCCCCCCGCAGCATCAGCTCGCTCTCTACTTTTTTGCAACAACGCAGCAGCTACAACAAGGTGAAGTGAATGAGCAGCACATGATCTGTGAGCAAGCCCGAGGTCGGAGCACCCCTTCTTAATATTTGAAGCCCCATCCCGCAGGAACCGCGTGCATTTCTCAGGGTCAAGATGTCACCACCGGAAATAGGAAAATAGCGCCCTCGCGATCGAATTACCGTCATGTTTCCCCGGAATAAGTTTGACTTCTAGTGCCCATGATTTCATGTTGAAAGCGACATCATCGTAGTGGACAGTAAAGCTAATGAAGCTTTTATGCGCCAAAGACGTTCATATATCCGAAGAAACTGAAAAAAATCGCATTCTTGATCATCGTCAAGTCGAACTCGGAGTTCCACTCGTGATCCGTCGGCATTGCGGTGAACACGAAGTGAAACAGTTTGACGAGAGGGAACAGCAAGCTTCTTCTCCACGCTATTAGCGTATTCTATCGCCTCATGAAAACCAGGATCGTTGACAATGCTGACTGGCCGCATGTCTCGACTCACCCACTTAGCAAATATGAGTTCAAAGCGACTCTGATCTGACTCCCCTGCTGCCACCAAACAGTTGCCGAGTTGCTCAGCGGATTTTGCAGCTTGCTGCCGCCGCAATGTTTGCTATGATCGGTGGTTTGCCCTGTTGGCAACAGACCTACATAAATTGTTTATTGACCTCGTTGGGAATACGACTCATTTTTTCAGTGGCGAAAAGGAAGCATACCATGTGAATGCGGAGTGGTGAAGACAGTGAATATGGCAGACGGAGCGCGTGTACAACTTGCAGCCTAGAACTTTACAATAATGATTATCGAGGTCTCATTTCAGCGTGAGATATCGTAGTTGGATATCGTTTGAGTTGCATCCAAGAACATTCACCAGGCCTTCACAAAACCAAACCCAGCATTACACAAATGTATTGTAGACCGACCCTTTTCGGTGCTTTAGATCGACCTACCGCACCAGTGTGACCCCCCCCCCCCCCCCGCACACACACACATACACACAGGAATATCCAGAGTGTAAGTAGTCGAGCTCTGCCCAGATATTTATTTCACTCTTCGAGTATTATAAGGCGTTGGTCTTCTGTGACTCTGGTTGGCCGCTATAGGCTCTCAAGTTTGTACTCCAGGGAGCAGTTGGCAGGTCGCGTCGTCAATGTCGATGTCTTCTTGAGCCAGCCGCTGGTGGAGCCCAATGCTTCCGCATCAGATACACTTGCGACAGTTGCCCAACGCCATAGCGTACTAGCATCGCTGGACGGGTAGCGCGCAGGATTCAGTGAAACAG